>CM060416.1:102887936-104137936 GCA_030545235.1 Helianthus tuberosus | reverse complement strand
ACACCAAAACGAAATACAACTGAACTTGGTGCATCATCGTCTTAATACATAGTTGCATTAAGACCATTTAAATGATGAGTCAAACGAAAAGAAAATACAGTTTCGCATGAGACGGTTGTTCGTGATTAGCACAAGCTACAAGTTTATACCGACGCCACAAGGTGTCATAGTGAATGAAATAATTCAACAATAGCGGTGACTGAACAAGCATCACCGTGTTTTGCATGAAACGCTCGATCATGATTGTTTGTTCCAAACAAATCTCATAGGATTTTCGATTGAAAATGAAACAAATAAACAATGTTTTCGAGCGAAGATGAAAAGCAATACATATCACAAAATGTTTGATCGATGCTGAAAGAACCGTTAAGTGGTACACCGAAATATGACATAAATTTGTGTACCATTATCTTAACACACGATTGTGTTATGATTGCTTTAATATGATAATCAACAAAGCAGATTTAATATCAATAAACAATTAAATAAATAATTAAATCCGTACATGAGGCGAGCAACGAAATTAGCGCAAGCTTCAAACTTGTGAAAAACGTCACCACAAAGTGATCGTGATCAAGAAATAATTCAATGAAGTCGAAGACCAAACAAGCCTGTTATGGTTCGAAACAAATGAAGTGCTTCTTGGGATTATTTCGAATATGATGGCCTCAATCCATCATATGGAATCTTGAATCGAATATATATTACGAGCAAGTTCAAACAATTGAACTTGGTTTAGCCACATTCCAACAATGAATGCATGTGTTGACAAGAGAAATTTGACATGATTACAATGAACAAATCATGTAATGTAACTCGAAAGAAATGAGTTTCAACGAGTTCGTTGACTCGATATCAAAGAGTCAACACTTTGCAATAAGGCGGGTCATCTAGATCACAATGCAAAGATTTAGTATAGCGAAATAATATATGATATGTTGACAAAACAACCATTCGAAGTGAAACCACATGCGTAACAAACAATGCATGTGTAGCGGATGAATTTGTCAAGAAATGAAACAATTGTGTGTTCGCTATCATGAAATAAAATCCTCATGGTGCAATGACCGTTAGGGGGAGTAGAAATACGAAAATCTACTCGTTATATGCAAAATTCAAAATTTCAATAAAAGAAATTTAAGGACTTTACCTGGAATTTCGCGTGATAACCGTTGGTTAGTTGACATTACCATGGAATGTCGAACATAGCGTAATCGCCATTAATGAAGTAGGGGATGCGAAGACATGTGACTTCTTTTGCAGCACCAAATACTGTGAGTCTCTTTAGACTATACACCGATTGTTGTGAAATCTTGTTCTAACGTACCTCAGCTAGATTTGTGTCCAAGTGTGTTTCCCCAAAGGCCTTGCCTCGAAAGTCGTGTGATGTACTTCGATGTCCGCTGACGTATTGTTTAAGTTTCATGTATACTTGTGCACTAGCGTTTCGTTCCACGTAGAATGTGATGTGCTCCGACATCCTTTGACGTATAATTTGAGTTTCCTGTATTCCTGTGCACTAGTGTTTCGTTCCGCGTAGGTTACCTGCTCGGGTAAGTAAGATAGCATAGACGACATAATATAATGGCGTTTTCCCGAGTTAATAGTCGCAGTTCCTACGTAATGACCTTTAATGGATTTTCACATAAATTCTCCAAAGGTCCTAGATGCATGTTATCAAAATTCTCAAGGTTTTGCTTACTGTATGTAATCGTTTCGTGTACCGTGTAATCAACACAACACTTGTGTAAGTTTAAAATTCAAAACAGTTGACTTATTGTTCTTGGCAACGGTTGGAACCCATATTCGAGTCTTAGGCGTTCTGTATGCGTTCAATTCTTTGATATCTAAGTCCCTAGAGGATAGTGAGGTTAAAGCCTAGGTATCTCTATAGAAACCTAATTCGCTGAAACCTATAGCTCTGATACCAATCTGTCACACCCCGAAAACATCAGAGCTGGCGTGACTGGACTGGTATCCTCATTGCACAGCGGAAGTATTTGAGCTAAGACTTCTAGAAAATGAACGCCGCTAAGTACTCGAATTCCCTTGGGTTCTCCTATTCCAACCGTTCCATAGTTTTGAAAGTGCAACCTGAGAAAGAACATGCGAGAAAAATCAACATAAAGTTGAGCGAGTTCATAGTTTGTTTTGTATCAAATGCGTTTTAAAACACTTGTAATCTTGCATTTGAAAAACCGATTTGCGAGATCTTAATATCTCAAAGCATTTGAAATGTCGTCTTTGTATATCGGTAACGAAATGTTTTATGCTATGTTTATAAACCGATATATGTAACTGTTGAGTTCGTAAACCAGTAATGATATGTTTTCTGTCGTATCTGTAAACTGGTATTGAAATGATTTCTGTTATCTTTGTAAACCGGTATTGAAATGTTTTCTGATATCTTTGTAAACCGGTATTGAAATGTTTTCTGTTATCTTGTAATCATGGTATGCTCTGATTCATTCATGGAGTCTGTTAAGGATCTATCAGTGGGTAGCGAGCCCCCTGACATAATGTACCATAAGCAAATAACCAAACCGAGAACACTTTGTCATCATTGGGATCACAAAAGCACTCCAGGGTATACCAACCAGGAGTGGGGCGTGCCTCAAGCCCAATAGATCTACACCTTTTGCACCTTGGTCACTAAGTGATTAATGGTTACTAATGTAGTTTCCCTACTTATGCACATTGATCATGTCATCTACTCCGTAACTAACATACCAATAGTTTTAGGATGTATTTCCCCTCGATGTTTTTGAAAACAAAACATTGAAAACAGTGAAAGGAGGGACATGAACTCACTGGGTTGTCTTGTTTTTCGTACGCAGACCAACCCAGTCCTATTGTTGTAACTTGGACATTCCCGTCCCTAGTCATGAAAATCATGCACGTTTCGTAAATACGTATTTGTTGTAAGAACCGGTAAGTTTAGCTTAAACCTTTTCGTAAACCATTTGAGTTCGTTGAAATCCTGTTGCGAAATGGTTTAGAAACATATGATTTTTGTTTCTCGAAACATTGTGTTTTTGCAAAACTTGCATGTCTTTCCACCCCCGAAAACATTTATAAAAATGTAAAACAGTAAAAAGTGGGGGTTATGAACTCACCTTGATGTCCTTGTGCAAAGCTAGCTAAAGTGTGATTTCCGTAATGTTGTTCCAAGACGTGAACTCGCTAGCATGCAACTATGAAATTCCTAATCAAGGAATACTTATAAGTGTCTAATTAAACGTAGCTAAACTACGTGTCCGAGCTCTACCGAATCGTTAAACTAAACGATTCTATAAAGGTGTTATTATTTTGGTTTGAAATAACCAAACTATTGTTAGTTGATCCCGTTTATACTCGGGATAAAACTAGGTCTCGAAAACGACTTAGTATTCCAAATACTTTATGATATATATATATATTTATATTTATATTTATATTTAGATATAAGTATATTTACGTAGTCGTGTTAGTCGTCGTGAATTAGAAAGCGTAGGTGAATAGTTGTACAACTCTTCGTAGATTTCGTAGAACGTAATGAAATAAATATAAATATTATATTTATCTTATTAAAATACACGACGTAACGACGTTTGAAATAAATATAAATCGTTACATTTATTTTATGAAAGTACTCGGAAGTATCGATGTTCGAATAAATATAGATAATTATGCTTATCTAAATAGGTGTCGGGTTTCGTTAAGTTGTAACTCGCGTGTTGTCGAAATGTTATAATTTCAGTTTATAAGTTATAAAACGTCACTAAAATAAATATACTTTTATATTTATTTTATAAGAACACTTGGATTTCGATAAGTGTCGTTGTTAAGATTTATATACGTTTATAATTCGGGTTTTAACGAAAATCGGGCAGAGTTTCCTCTGTTTTTGGAATAACCCCGACAATAAAAGTCGTCGTATTTTGTCAAAACTCAACAATATTCAATCAATTCAACCAATATATACTAAAATTTTATCAAATACGACAAAAATAGAATGTAATTAATTACTAACGGTATCGGTCGAGCTCGGTTTCGCGTAGACTAAAAATATATATAAACTATCAATCCAAACTAATTTTCGCGTCATTAACTTTACCGCGTCTTGCGCTTGACCAGTTAACCCGACAGTTGACTGGTTGACCAGAGTTGACTTTTGTTGACTTACTGACCCGTTTTGAATTGAATCCGAACCTGTCGAACCGAACAAACTTGAGGTGAATCGAGACCGAACCAAAAGTAAACCGCATACTCAAAACTCACCCGAGATGATGTTTGACTGGCGTTGACCAGCTGTTGACCTGTTGAATAACAGTTGACCGTCTGTTGACCCGAGTTGACTTGGGTTTGACCGAAACAAACCGCACCAATCCTGAACCAAGCATGAATCGAAGCTGAACTGACCGAACCATAGTTGTGTTATAATGACCCAAAATAGCCAAGTGTAACCACCCCCCCCCCTTCCACGGCCGTCATACAGAACCACCACTCGCCACCAAAACCTGAAACGGAAACCAACGGCCGAGAAAAAAAATGGAGATCTAAGAGAATCTGAGATGAAGAAGTAGGAGTCACAACTTACTGGAACCGGTGTCGTCATCAATCGTAACATCATCGTCAACAGTGGCTCCCTCTTTCTCTGCTTCTCTTCGTCATCAGTCCGTGTCATCATCTCCGACGTCACCGGGGGAGCCAGTTTCACCGGTCGGACCATGTAGCCGGTGGGGTGTCGTGATGTTGTCGGTGAAGGTGGGTGTACGGTCGCCGAAATACCGGCCGGATCTGTGTCCGATTCTCTGCTCCAGTAACCAGAGTTTGCAAGAGAGGGAGAGAGGGAAAAGGGTGTTTCATATGTATGTGTTTGAGGTGTGAAGGAAATTGTCTGTGTTCTCTTTAGTTTTGAAGGTTAGGATTCAAGAAGATGAAATTAGAATGAGAGCAGGGAAATGGGGGTCGTGGTGTGCGCAGATAACAAATGAGAATACTAGGGTTTGGTGGTTATTTATACCTAGGTTAATTCTTGTGTTAAGTGGGCTTGGGCCCAAGGCCCATTTGCGCGTGTTAGATGGCCCGATTACGTTTACAAGGCCCGTTCTCGTTCTCGAATTTCTTGAAACGTAATTAAAGACATATTTAAAGTAGAAAACACCTAAAATTAAGTCGGTGTCGATATTAGGCGCGTACGTTTGCCGGTTGTGATCAAATCGCGTAAACTGTGTAGTTTGTCTCTTTTTTTTTAAATCCGTTTCTCAATCCGTTTTTAACTATGAATATTAAAATTTGAAGAAGATGCCAAATATATCATAATATATTAATGTCGAGACGAAATTCGAGTCTGGTGCTTCCGTTTCATCGTTGATTGTCGGTGCGTTACTGTTTCCGCGTTTTTCGTTCGCGTTTGCGTTTTTTGTTATTTGAAAGCATAGTATTTTTGCAAAACGTAATCCATAAGTATATGTTATATGTATAGACTTCGTAATCGACGACATTGTCAGAATTTTGCACGGTGTCAGTTCGTTATCGTTTCTCGTTACACAGTTGTTTCGAAAATCACCATATGCGCACTGTAGCGTCAGATAAGCGTTCCTAGGCATTCCAATAGCCTAATTAAGCTAATTCATGTCTTAAACACTATTTGTTATCACCTAAACATTTGTTAATCGCGTAATTAGAAGTCGCTAATTTCCGGTTGTCACAATATCAACCTATAGACCTGCAGGCATGCAGACAAGTGTGTCAGACGACGCTAGTGAGTTCAAAGTTTTATTAACGTGTTTAGATATCAGTTACCAGATTAAAACGTTTCACAGATTCGATGATTTGATGTTATAATAACTCGTTTACCGCTGATGGCTTAAAGTTGTTTTGCCCAAACCCCATTGCCTCTATTAAAGCAATGGTCAAGACTGGGATCATTAGTTCACTCCCGAACTCCCCGGTGCGGTGTGAGGTTGCCAAGCCTAAATAGCGCTATTAACTAATATCCCGTTGCCACCCCGACAACGATCGGTAGATGGGACTTAGGTGATAGATATGCGAGTATTAACAAACATCCCAATAACCCAGCATTCCTCCCCGGAACGTTTACCAGTTGTCCCTCCCCGAGACGCATGCTTGGAAAAAGAGCGGTGAACTCACCTTGGTTTGCTCGGTATGACTAGTTACTCACACACACTAAATTAGTCAAAGCCTATAATGTTCATGCATACGAAGTCAGTTTACGTTCACGTTGTTTGCATATAAGTTGTAATCATAGTGTGCGTTTAAGTAGTGATCTCCGAATAGCACATAACAGTTATACAAACTCATTAAAACCCACAATTCACATGCAAACAATAATGACTTCTCAAGCAGTTTATCAATGGCCAACATACTAAATATAATCACACATGAGCCTGATACTTGATGTCATGAATTGACATAATAAGGAACAAATCGTTTGACAATAAATGCATTCATATAACCCTTATAATGATGGCCGACAACTATATCCAAATATTATCTTATTGGACCGATTCACTTAGTGGGCTGACAAATGTATTGGGCCGCTAACTATATGTTGATTAATGATCCTAACTAAGCCATGTGATGGTCTATCACAACATTAAACTTCACACTCAAATGCACAAGGAATATGAAATCGGAGGCCGACAAGGATCAATTTGTATAGTAGATTGATAAGACTTAATCAATTAACAAGACGACAAATTCAAATCACATGCAATATATATCAAATATAGACGGCAACTATTATCAGGTGGGTCGAGATATGGTGCGACGAAAGACCAGGTTTCGTCGATAACTCCTGTGACGAAAGATCCCCGACGAATGACTAAGTTTCGTCGACGCCCATCATGACGAAAGGCTCCTACGTAAATCATGTTTTGTCGTCACTTGCCTTGACGAAACACTGAGTTTCGTCGGATCAAGGTGTATGACGAAATACTAAGTTTCGTCAAACCAACACAGTTACCCTTTCATGTTTTCCTAGAACCCTAATCCATATTTAAGCAGTTAACATCAACATCATTAACAATACCCCATCATATATATGAATATTAATCATCAGGTTTAACAGCTCGTATTTAAGCATAAGATCAATTAAATCGGATCAATCATGTTATATTACATAACCATCTATTACATCAAACATTTATCATTAACATCAGAGATCGAACATTCAAACTCATAAGCCTTAACCTCCTTTCTAACCATTTATATCAGATTCATTACCATTAAACACAACATCAAGTTTTTCACGTTTTATAACACATATGCACCCTATTTTTCTAATCAAATTCACACATTACAAGTCCAATTAATTGAGGATTAATACGAATACAAAAATCACTAACCAGTAGTCCGATCAAATAGAATTACGCCTCGATAATATGAGGTTGCTTCAATGGGGGGGTCGTCTGCCGTCACAAAATGAGTGGGAGGGAGTAGGGTTGTTTAGAGTTTTATGCAAGATATAATACATATTCTACATACATATGCATGCGACAGGGGCTTGGGCCGGTTTGGGTTCAAGTTGATGAGAACTGGGCCAAAGGTTCTCAAGGCTTTAAGTGAATTAAAGTATGTGTGTGGGCTCAAACCACTAGGCTGGACCATGCCTACAAAACTAAAATGTGTGTGAGTGTGTGTGTGTGGCCCAACACACTCGCAGCCCAAGGCACAAACGGTGGCCCAGTATCATGTGCGGCTCCTAAACGTAAACTCAACACCTAAATGAATCTAATCACGCCAAATTATAATCAAGTAAAATTCACATTCGACAAGTTTATCATAGAGATGAAAAGTTTAACCTAACGAGAGCGTGAAAGGAGAGAATTACGAGAAGCTAGAATCACAAGATCAAACGGTACAAACCTTATCTACATGAATACCTTATTCGTTAACGATATGTCCCAAAAATTGAACTTCCTTAAGCCAAAATTTGCACTTGGAGAACTTGGAGAAAAGTTGTTCTTTCTTCAGGAGTTCCATAGTAAGACGGAGATGTTGTTCATGATCAGCTCGTGTCTTGGAATAGATCAAAATTTCATCAATGAAAACGATGATGAACTTGTCCAAATAAGGCTTACAAACCCTATTCATCAAGTCCATGAAAACAGCAGGAGCATTAGTTAAACCGAAGGGCATAACAGTGAACTCATAATGACCATATCTTGTACGAAAAGCTGTCTTGCGAATATCTTCCTCGAGTACACGAAGCTGATGATACCCAGAACGTAGATCAATCTTTGAAAAGTAAGTAGCACCCTGTAACTGATCGAAAAGATCATCAATGCGAGGTAGGGGATATCGATTCTTGATGGTAAGCTTGTTGAGCTCACGATAATCGATACACATCCTGAAAGATCCATCTTTCTTTTTAACGAATAAAATGGGAGCACCCTAAGGTGAAAAGCTAGGACGGATGAAACCCTTTTCAGAAAGCTCCTGAAGCTGTTTAGATAATTCTTGTATATAAGACGGTGCAAGTCAATACGGACATTTAGCAATAGGATCAGCACCAGGTACAAGATCAATACGAAACTCAACTTGGCGTACAGGGGGTAAACTAGGTAACTCTTCAGAATATACTTCAGGATAATCCCGAACAACAGGGATATCTTGAATAGACTTACCTTTGCCTTTCTCCTCTACGAAATGTGCCAATAAGGCAACATAGTTCTTACGCATGTACTTTTAAGCTTGAATACACGTGATGAGTTTAAGACTACTAGCAGGTTTCTCACCACGAACCTCTAAGATCTTACTAGTCGAAAGTGGCACACGAACAATCTTCTCAAAACAAACTACCTTTGCGTGGTACTTGGCTAACTAATCCATTCCCACTATAATGTCGAAACTTCCAAGTTGCATTGGTGTGAGGGGTCGATGGGAAAAAGATGGTTATTAAGGTTCAACTGGCAATTTCGAAGAACAAAATCGAGTACAATGGGTTCACCACTAGCTACCTCTAATGTCAAGGGCTTTCCTAGTTTTGTTCTAGTCATGCAAAGCAAAGGCTCAAAAGATAATGACACAAAACTCTTATCGGCACCCGAATAAAAAAGAACAGAAGCAGGCTGATTGTTAACAAAGAACGTACCATTCACCACCTCATTGTCTGTGCGCGCTTCATTAGCATTCATATTAAAGACTCGACCACGAGCCTGCGCCTGATTTGCATTCGCCAACCTTGGACATTGGTTTCTGTAGTGGGTCAGATCCCCACAATTGTAGCAAGAACCAGGCGGGTAGTGGGGTCGTGCAGCTTGTGCTGATTGTTGAGCAGGTTGTTGTGCAGGTTGCTGAGCAGGGTTTTGGGCTGCTTGATTCTGGTTAGGAGCAAGACGACATGTGTTGGCAAGATGACCAGATCTCCCACAGTTGGTACAATAACGACACTGAACGTGTGGTTGATGGTGGCTGTTACACCTGTTGCACAGAGGTGCATTGCTAATGTACTGTTTCTTGGTAGGTGGTTGAGCGGGCTGATTGGGAGCTGCCTGGTTGGCTTGTGCTGTAACAGCGAAATTCTTGGAAGCCTTGCGCTTCCTAGACCTCCTTGAAGACTCAACTTTCTTACCCTTCCGTTTCTCACTCTTGTCAGACAATTTCTTATCACCCTTTTTTTGGAGTTTACCCTTCCTGATCTGGGACTCAGTCAGGGTTACAGCTAGCTCAATGGCCTGGCGAACGGTGGTAGGGTTGCTACCAGTAACGATATCTTGCACAGGGTCAGGCAGACCATCGACATACCTTTCAATAGCTTTATCCATCGGCGTAACCATTGTGGGACAAAGTAAACTCAACTCCTCATATATGTTGGTATACGCACGGTGTTCACCACTGTCTTGTTTCAAATCATCAAACTCTCTTTCTAAAGTCCTGAGTTCATGAAGAGGATAGAATTCCCTCATCATTAGAGCCCTAAGCTCTGCCCAGGTCTATGCTAAAGCAAGATCAGAACCACGATCTCTCATTACTCCATTCCACCAAGTAAGAGCCCTCTTTTGAAATACACTGGAAGCAAACTCAACTTTACGATTATCAGGACACTGAACATGGCGAAAAGTACTCTCAATGCTCTCAAACCACTGTAGGAGCCCAGTTGCTCCTTCAGAACCACTGAACTTGAGTGGTTTAGCCGAGTTAAAACTTTTAAAGTTGCATGGAGCAGGTGCATTATTGTTGTTGTTGGCTTGGTTAATTTGAACGATGAGATTTGGGAGTGCAGCAGCCATTTGTTGCGCAATGATAGCCGCCAGTTCGGTGTTAGGTTGTGGTTGTGCATCATGTCGAGGAGGCATTCTAAATGAGGAAAACATGAGAGAAAACAAGTGAGATGATATGATGAAAAATGAGATGTTACAAATATCCACAAAAAGTAAGGATGGTGGTCATTCGTTCGTTACCATAAAGCAAACAAACGACACACAGTGACTAATCAAAGTAAATGGGTCATAATAATGTATCGCGAAGACATGCTTTAGCCTATAAGTGGACACTCACCCCAATAGTTCCCAGGTAAGAGTGACTGGTCCGATTATGTGGATTTGTACGAACACTCTAGCCTAGACAGAAAACTCGAGATACAGGCATCCACCCTTCCAGATTGCATGTGTTCACATTATTTAGACCCAAACTTTGACGATATTTTGAAAAATTGGATGGCATAAGGCCAAAGGAATCATTCAAGAATGGATGATTGATTTTCAAAATCGTTTTGGAAATTTGTGTTCTTGTTTTGGTAAATTACCTAAAGATAAGTGACGTTTATGTTTTAAGATCTAAACGCAAGATAACTTGTGTTAGGGTCCTAGAAAGGTTATAGTCTAGGTCAAAGCATTTCTAATAACCTAATTCCCTATAACCATGAGCTCTGATACCAACTCTTCTGTCACACCCCGGCCACGTAAAACAACAAACCGCGGTAGAAACGTCGGGGAGTGGAGTGACAAAATTATTGTTTCACAACCATGGTATTTAAAGTTTGGTTTTATTCATTAAACTTGATTACATTGTCTTGAGAAATTAAAAGAAACACAACATAAGTTAAACTATTCTTGCTGCTTTTAAGTCACTAAGGCCCGAGTCCGCCTAAGTGTGTCACGATCCATATCATGCATTAGCTCCTGAAAACACATGTGAAAATAGGTACTTCAGCATAAAAATGCCTGTGATATACATAGGTTTAGTTGATGCAGATTTCATGACTTGTAGTTAAAAGAAGATGTTTAACAAAAGTAGTCATGAACCTTATGAAAATGTTTTCTTTTATAAATCATACGGAAATCGATAAGAAAATCAGATGATATAAAAGAATATTGCATGGTTAAATAAATAACCAAGTGAAAATGAATTTGTATAAATTATGTCGTTTGTAAAAAATGTCTTGTGAAAATATGTTATTTGTATAAAATGTAACATGTCTTTGTCGAAATGATTTAGATAACGCTACGATATGTAATATCATAAAAGCACTTATATATAGGAAGTACCAGCGGCGTATCCACCATGCTTTTATCATGTTACACACGCCTCGTTATTTAAATCACTTACCAAATAACCACCAAAATGTCTTGTTTAAACCAATGTTAAAATGTTTATGGGTAAACAATGTCTAATGTCAAATGTAAATCATGTCTTGTATAATCAAATGTTATGTATGGCAAGCAAAAAGTATCTACTCAAACCATAGGTAAAATGTACAAAACAATGTATTTGAATAAATCATAGTTTAAGTCAAAAGTTATGTTTTGCAAAATCAATGCTTTACTGATACAAACATTTATGCGGTAATGTTTATCGCATACATTCAAGCCTTGAGACTGTCGGATAAACCCTTAAACAAATCAAAGGTTTATCAAAAATGTTTTCGGATTCTATCATTCCTTACGTCCAAACAAACCTAGGAAGTACCAGCGGCGTATCCACCATGCTTTTTGTCACACCCTGACTTTTGCGGAAGTGTGATTATGTGTGAGTTGCTTAATATCATTGCATTCAACCATAACAAACAAACTATATGATAAAACCCAAGATGTTCATCCATATATTAAGTTTAAAAACATCATAAACAACATTGTTCAAATCCCAACACAGACTTCAAATCCAAAATACAAACCATTCAAATTGTTTTAGAGTTCCATAAGGACTCGACAAAAGACACTAATGAAAACTAGGTTTTGGACTCTGTATCTTATCCAGGATGAGATACACAACCCCAAACCCCTAGACATCGGATGACATCTTTTATTCCAAATAACCCTTGAAAACTTCCAACGCCCGCCAAATCCATACTTAGTTTCCTGAAATACATGTAGTTTGAAAACATCAACAAAAGTTGAGCGAGTTCATGTGTATTTATACGTACGAGAATACGTATTTTTATTGTGTTTATTAAGTATCCTTATACTTAATTTTTGTATTAACTTTTCCGGAATAATATTTCTAATAAAAATCCATCAAAATATTTTCCCAAAATATCTTTTAAGAAATATTACATAGAAAAATTATTTATAATTTTTTTCCCTTGGCAAAATAATTGTATTTTCATTTAAACCTCAAAAATAATATATTTTCAAGTCTAACTTAGAAAATATATATAAACCCCTTTTTCATCCAAAAATAATATATTTCAAGTTTATTTAAGAAAATACAATTTCTCTCAAAAATAATATATCTTCTAATAATTTCAAGAAAACATATATATTTTTATTTACCCAAAAATAATATATTTTCTCCTTGTCAAAAATATGATATATTTTTGTAATAATTGTAAAAATCACATTTTCATTTCCCTTGGTGTCCAAAATACCAATTTCCATAATACACTTATGAATTAAATTCCGAAATATTTTTGTGAGTTATATTCCTTGTTCGGTTTGTCCAATATTTTGGCTATGAATTGTATATTTATTTATTAGAATTTTGGTAATATTTTGGATTGTAATTTTTTGGCATTTTGATGAGTTATATTATTTCAAGTCCTAAGATAATATAACCAATACACATAATATACAAATAATCACACACATGGTGACATCTAAATATATTTCCTAAATACATATTTAGTCACTTTTATTTACAAAAACCAACCTTCAATATTTATAATTTTTGTAACAAAATTTATTGCAAATTTTATATGAAAATCCTTTGTTTAAAATATACTTGTAAATATTTGTTTAAAAATATTTTTCAAAGTGTTTAATTTTTAGAAAAATTTTGCCATAGTTTCCACTTAAAAATGGAGGTTTCCATGCTTTCAAAGCATATCATTTTCTTTTATAAATCACCACAATAAACCAATCAACACTTACCAATTTGCCAAAATCAAGCATAAATTACTACTTCATGAACTTGAATATTTACAAAAATTTGTATTAACTTACTAGTGTATTTAGTAGGCTTAGTTACCCTTTAAAGTGTGATTGTTTATTTAAAAGCATCATTTTTTAAGAAATTAGTCCTTTACAACTTGTAAATCATTTTTCTAAAAATGTTTCTTCTTGAGTTTTTCTTGTTACATATATATTTCTATACTTGTTTAACCACTAAAAATGTGGTTAATTCCTTTAAGAACCAAGATTAAGTAAACTTTGTATTTTAACTTGATTTCTTGAAAAATCATTCTTGAAATCATAGATTTACAAGACTTTACACTCACTTTGATCATCACTTTACAAGAAAAACAATTTAAACTTTCAAGTTCATGATTTACATGAGGATGATCTATTGATTCTTAACATAATCATCCTCTCATCTTGCTAGATTATGTCTTTAATCACCATCTAGCAAGAATCATATGATGTTTAACATCATAAACATGAGCAATCAACAATCAACAATCAACAAGCATAACAACACTTAAACAACTTGTTTTCTTATGATTTTAGTCTTATGTTATAGTCATGTTCAAGATTCATAGTGTTCTTCATGATTAACAACATGTATCTTGTTTTAACCACCATAAAAAGAAGTAAAATGAAGAGTAGAATGATCTTACTACTAGCTCAAGGCTAGGGATGATCACTAGATGAAACTGAGATGGATAAAAGCTTGTGTGAGAGGTCCTTTAGCTTCCAAGAGTTCCAAGCTTCCTTGTATGGCTTCTAGCACCCTTGTATATGTGTAGATTGGATGAGAAGTGAAAGATGATGTTGATGGTATGTGGGGGTGCTCTCGGCCGAGAATGAGGGAGAGGGGAAGGAGAAGTTCAAGTGTTGTGGTGTTGATGAAAATGATGAGTTTAAGTCTCATGGTTAACTCTTATAACTCACCAACACATAATTTCTATTGGTTTTTATGTTTTTAAAAGTGAGACACAATTTATTATAATATTCAAATGAAATCAAAGAGTGGGCGCCACAAGTGACCGTCCACAAAGGGGGGGGGGGGTGTTTAGTTATGATGTAATGGCAAGTTAGATTTCTTGGTTACAATCCAATGTTATAGTTAGGTGATTTAGTTATTAGATGTTTATATAGTGTGTTATGATGTTCGGGGACAATAACTAGCTTGGTAATGTTAAAACAATGATTCTAGTGAAAATTTGGTGTTTCGGGTAGTGTTCGGTTGTTCGGTTGGTTACTGGTTCATTAAGGTGCTAAACTATGTAGTTTAGTGTGCTTTATGTTACCTTTTGTGACAGTTTTGATTCTCGACACTTAGGAAAGCATGCAGGACCATTTAACCATATTTCTACATGATATTAGAGTGTTTAAATGCTGAATTTTGCTGATTTCTGCAGAATTCTGCAGTTTGTGTGAGTTTTAGGCACTTTCCGCCACTTAAACTATCACTAGGAAGGCTGTTTTATGATCCTTACTTTCCTACACACTATAGTAGTGTAACTCTTGGTTTCTTGCACATTCTGTGTCTCAATACAATGTCTGTCTATGTACTGAACTCCGTAACATTTTTCTGATTTGTCTGATAACTGTGCTAACTGTGTTTCGTACATCATTTAAGTCACTAAAGTTTGCATGCAATAATGATATGTCATTTGTAATATTGGATGCACGTGTATGTATGATAACAATAATCAGAAAGCAATTCAAGTTATTAATTATAATTCAGCACAGTCATTAAGCACTAATAATTGTTTAATAATTGTACGGATACCTGGAATTTTGACAGTTGTCACATTCTCCCCCTGTTAAGAAAATTTCGTCCCAAAATTTTAAGCTTTACTATTAGAGGCAGGGGAGTTGGGGAACAAATGCGGGTATTTTGCTTTCATGCGGTCTTCACGCTCCCAAGTGAACTCTAGGCCATGACGTGCATTCCATCGAACCTTGACAAGCTTAACACTACTCCTCCGAGTCTTGTTAACCTTCCAATCTGTAACCTCAATGGGTTCTTCGGTAAAGTGGAGTGTGTCGTCAATGTGAACTTCATCCGCAGGGATGACCACTGTCTCTTGAGTTGGACTTTTCTTCAGGTTAGATACATGGAATGTATCATGAACACCATTATGTTTTGCTGGTAACTCCAACTTGTATGCTACAGAACCAACCCTTTCCAATATTCTGAACGATCCGATAAATCGTGGGTTTAACTTACCACGCTTCCCAAAGCGTGCCACGCCCTTCCAAGGTGCAACTTTTAACAGAACCATATCACCCACTTCAAATTCCAACGGTTTTTGTCTTTGGTCTGCATAACTCTTCTGTCGATCACGAGCCACCTTGATGCGCTCTCGGATCTGCATGATCTTATCAGTTGTCTCTTGAACCAGTTCGGGACCAACGAGCTGTCTGTCGCCTGCATCTGCCCAGCATAACGGCGATTGACACTTGCGTTCGTAGAGAGCCTCGAACGGTGCAGCTTGAATGCTTTTATGATAGCTGTCGTTATAGGAGAACTCAACCAAAGGCAGATGAGTATCCCAACTGCCACCTAAATCCATTACATAAGCACGTAGCATGTCTTCTAGCGTTTGAATCGTTCTCTCGCTTTGACCGTCTGTCTGTGGGTGAAAAGCAGTACTCATATTCAACTGAGAACCAAAAGCTTCTTGAAAGGATTGCCAAATCCTTGACACAAACCGTCCATCTCTATCCGATATAATCGAGATAGGCACTCCATGACGTGCTACTATCTCCATTAGGTACAGCTCAGCTAGCTTACCAGTGTTATCATTTTCTCTGATCGGCAAGAAGTGCGCAGACTTTGTCAATCGGTCCACGATTACCCAAATCGTATCATGACCTCTGGGAGTCTTGGGCAACTTGATTATGAAGTCCATAGAAATCTGCTCCCATTTCCACATGGGTATTTCTGGCTGTTGTAGAAGACCTGAAGGCTTCTGATACCCGGCCTTCACCTTGGCACAGGTCTAACACTTTCCAACGTAAGTAGCAACATCACCCTTAAGCCTTGGCCACCAATAATAATCCTTCAAATCTTGGTACATCTTGTCCGATCCTGGATGGATCGAGTACCTCGATTTATGAGCTTCATCAAAAATAACCTCCCTAAGACCTCCAAAAAGCGAAACCCAAATTCGTCCCATAAAATCCAAGGTTCCTTCCTCGTTGGGTACCAACTTTTTCTCCATCCCACGGAGATATTCAGCCTTAAGATTCTATTTCTTAAGAGCTTCTCTTTGTGCAGCACGAATACGCAACGAGAGGTAGTCTGTATAATCATCTCTAAAGCCCTAACCCTTATGGGCTTAATCCTTTCTTTTCGACTTAAGGCGTCTGCCACCACATTCGCCTTCCCCGGATGATATTTACTCTCGCAGTCATAATCATTTAACAACTCAACCCAACGTCGCTGTCTCATGTTAAGCTCTTTCTGATCGAATATGAGCTGAAGGCTCTTGTGATCCATAAAAATCGTACATCGAGTACCATACAGATAATGTCGCCAAATCTTCAAAGCAAACACCACTGCGCCTTACTCTAAATCATGCGTGGTGTAGTTCTTCTCATGAACCTTTAATTGGTGCGAAGCATAAGCGATAACCTTCTATCACTGCATTAGCACACAGCCCAATCCCTGATGCGAGGCGTCGCAGTATACCACAAAGTCATCGGTGCCTTCGGGTAGGGATAAAATAGGTGCATTGCAAAGCTTGTTCTTGAGCAGCTGAAAAGCTTCTTCTTATTTATCTCCCCATTCATACTTCTTATCCTTCTGAGTAAGGGAGGTCAGCGGTTGAGCGATCTTGGAGAAATCCTTTATGAATCTGTGATAGTACCCTGCTAAAACCAAAAACGGTCGGATCTCGGTTGGCGTCTTCAGAGTTTCCCAATTCTTAATTGCCTCGATCTTGTTGGATCCACATGAATTCCATCCTCGTTTACCACGTGACCGAGGAACTGCACTTCGTGTAACCAAAACTCGCACTTCGAGAACTTGGCGTAGAGCTTCTCCTTTTTAGCAGCTCTTAGATGGCTCTGAGGTGCTGCTCATGATCTTCCTTCATCCGCGAATAGATCAAAATATCATCGATAAATACGATCACGAATTTATCAAGATATGGCTTGCAAACCCAATTCATTAAATCCATAAACAATGCCGGTGCGTTTGTCAATCCAAACGGCATCACGAGAAACTCGTAATGTCCATAACGAGTTCTAAAGGCAGTCTTCGGTATACTCTCTTCTTGAATCCACAGCAGGTGATAACCTGATCGAAGATCGATCTTGGAGTAGTAACTTGAACCCTGAAGTTGATCGAACAAATCATCAATCCTCGGCAGGGGATACCGATTCTTGATGGTTAGCTTGTTTAGGTCCCGGTAGTCAATGCACATACGAAAACTATCGTCCTTTTTGACAAACAGAACTGGGGCTCCCCAAGGCGAGAAGCTTGGTCTAATAAATCCCTTGTCCAGTAGCTCCTGAAGCTGCGCTGACAACTCTTGCATCTCTGAAGGCGCAAGTCAATAAGGTGCCTTGGCGACAGGCGAGGCGCCTGGGACCAAGTCAATGAGGAACTCGACTTGTCGTTGAGGAGGTAATCCTGCGCAAGTCGATAATCCGTAGACGCGTATCCTGCTTCTCCCCATGAATCACGATCGTCTCTTCATTCGCCATCGGGATGCGGATAACCTTCTCATGGCATACAATCTCAGCTCGATTACTCGACAACTAGTCCATCCCAACTACTACGTCGAAACTTCCCAATTCAACTGGCAGAAGATCTATCGAAAACTCACGCTCTCCGAGCTCTATCATACAGCCTCTAATCACTTTGTTGGCTTCCACTAGCTTCCCATTAGCTAGTTCTACCGAGTACGGGATATCTAACTTACTTGCAACTAACCCAAGTATATTCTTAAATTCTAGAGATACGAAGCTATAGTCGGCACCGTTATCAAATAGCACAGATGCAAAATGTTGATTAATAGGGAACGTACCAGTGACTAAGTTCGGATCCTGGCGAGCTTCCCTAGATCCAATGTTGAATACTCTTCCCTGAACTTGGTTATTCTTTGGGCAGTCCCCTTGAAGTGCCCTACATCACCGCAACCAAAACAACCTTGGCCACGTCCATTTCCATTTCTACCTTGATTGTTGTTATTATTCCCTCTGCGGTTTCCATTTCCCGCCTGATTCCCGTTTCCATTCCGGTTAACATTACCTCCCTGATTATTATTTCCTCCCTGATTATTTCTATTCCCATTAGCGTTTCCATCACGGTTTCCATTACCATTTCCATTTCCTCTTTGACCACCATTTCCACGACCGGTTCCATACCAGCATGTCTCCTAAGAATGACTAACTTTTCCACAAGTTTCACACTTTCCAACTCCGCATCGACCAGTATGATGAAACTGACATACATCACATTTGGGCAGGGTGCCCATATACCCTTTTCCTCTGTTCTCAGTACCGATAGCACCAGGTCGTGCCTCAGCTGGTGGGTTAGTGTCTCTACGCTTGTTGGCATTGTTGTTTGCATGAGTACCCTTCTTGAAGTTTGAAAACTTCCTTTTGTTTTCTCCAAACGACTCCACATGAGTCTCCTTCTTCTTGGTCTCAGAAATTGAGAACTTTCCCAAACGAATCGCTTCTTCAGTCTGTGCCACACTCAAGTCAATGGCTTCAGTAATTGTTGGCGGCTTGGAAGCAGTTACCATGCTCAGTATTTGGGGTGCCAATCCCCAAATGAAACATTCGAATCGCTTGAACTCTGGTTCTACCATGTAAGGGACAACACGGGGCAAATCATGGAATTTTTGCACGTACTCAGCTACTTTGGGACCTTCCATTTTCAGATTCCAAAATTCAGTTTCCAATTTCTGAATTTCTGCCCTCGAACAGTACTTCTTACGCATCAGCTCTTTCAACTCATCCCATGACAACGCATACACTGCAGCTTCCCCCAAAGTTTGAACCTGGAGGTTCCACCATGACAGAGCTCCATCGAGGAATAGTCCAGAAATGTAAGTGACTTGATGCTCTAGCACACACTTACTCATCTGCAGTACAATATCTGTCTTCTCAACCCATCTCACGAAAGCTACGGCACCTCCAGTGCCGTCAAAGTTCAGAGGCTTGCAGTCCAGAAACTGCTTGTAAGTACAGCCTGTACAAGCAACATCATTCACAGAAGGTATTAGCAAAACGCACTTGGAAATGTACAAACGTATTGTAATGTGTCTTAAGTGACTTAAACATTATCGTTGGGTGGGTTATTCCCTGAGGTGCCTCCGCTGTGTTCGGAGCGAAGGGCCTCATGTTGTGCGATTGCCTGTGAAATGTGTTCCTGTAGTTCTGCCTCAGTTGTGGGCAACTGAGTGTTCCTTCGAGGAGGCATCTTCTAAGAAGAAGATTGTATAGGTTAGGTCTTATTTTCTAAATAATATATAGTACGTATATATATATAATAGCATTTATCATAACAAGCAAGCATGTAACAATATAGTCATGGCACAAACATGTAAATCAACAACATGTTTAATGAGAACATGAAGACTGAGCTTTCATTAATCATCGACCACGGTTACATTGTTTACAAAGTGTATCACATCAAAAGGGACACAGGGTCACACTACCCTTGTCCAATAAGTCTATTAATATACAAAAGTCATAAGATCAAAAGGTGGTCTCCAAAAGGCTTCACAAGCTCGGCTCAATGGTGGTGCTCTCCCTAAAAGTAATACAACCTACATAAAACCAAAAACCACTATGCTGATGGTGGTGGTGGAGGAGGAAAGAAAAGCAAGTTGCGCACATGCGCAAGCTCCTCCTCAAGCTTGTATACATGACGCAGTAAGTAACTGATCTGCTGCTCGATAGTAAGGAATCGAGTATCAAACTCTGGAAAAGGAGTAAGAGGAGCAGGTGGATGAGAAAAAGGAGAAGGTGATGAACGTGGGGGAACAAAAGCAGGTTGACAAGGACACGGTAAAGGGCGCGGAGTCAGCTCAAGCTCCAAAATCCTGCGACTCATAATCTCAAACTGGAGCTGAAGTGATAAAAGTAACTCATCCCGTGTGTAACCAACAAAATGAAAGGGATGATAGGGGTCTGAAATCGGCATGGAGTATGGTGGGAACCATCGGAATGGCTCATCAAGTGGTGAAGAAGTAAAAGAAGCAAACGGTGCAGACTGAGGGATCTGTGGAAAAGCTGCTGAAACAAAAGGATCATCACGCGAGGGCTGACTAGAAGTACCTTCCTCTGGACGGGGTGCATGAATGTCCTGAAGGAAAATGATATGCAAGTCAGTGCGATGGACGTCGAACTCTACAGGAGGAAAAGGAGCAACATCAGCGGATACGGGTGCAGGTGGAGGAATAAGTGGCTCAACAACAGGAGGGTCAACAGGTGCAGGAACTGGGTCAGGTATAAGGGGTGCAATGTCTGGTAAACCAAAAGGTACAGGGTCAGGTATCGGCTCAGGATCAGCAGGTGTAACATCAGGCTGATCAACGGGAGCAAAATCTAGCTCAGGACCAGGCTTGGGGTCATCAAGAGGAGATGGTGCAGCTGACATAGCAGTGTCATCATCAGAATCAGTAGCATAACGCCGTAATCCGACCGCCTGTAAAGCTGAAGATGTCACAGACTCAAAGGAATCTGAGACAGAGTACAAACTAGAATAAGAGGATAACTCAATAACAGGAATCTCAAGAGGTGGAATAGCAACAACATCCTCATCTAACTCTCCATCACCCTTGGCATCAACAGTAGGACCATCAACAAACAAATCAATGTCATCATCAAACAGATCATCAAAAGGCCAATCCTCGGGAGGGATGACCATGAGAGGAACAAGAGCGAGGATCAGAGCCACGATATGCTCACCATCGGGATGACCAATGATGAGATGATCATGGACTGGAATGGGAACAACAAAAGGATCCTCATCTGGAATACCATCAGCAAGGGGTAAGTCATCTCCAAAGTCAGGTAACGCGAACGGCTGAAAGTCGTCCTTGTCGTCTGATAGCATGTCTGGGTCACTCTTAGTATCTGATGTAAAGATCTCCGGCTCCGGTGCAATCTCGTCATCGGAAACAATAGCCATAGGGTCATCGGTATCTGATAGTCCGCTCTCGGAAGAAGACATAATGCCTGTAACATAACTATCATAACATGTGCACATATATTAACTACTACTACTTAGTATGCAATCAAAGACAATGTATCATGAAATCATGTATCCTCATTATTCCTCACGAATCTTTCTATCCATCCTAGTCTATCCCAGACTAAACCACAAATGTGACCTTGCAATCGTGTTTCTTTTCGTTCCGTTTGTAAAAATGTTTGTTCCATGGATCTGGGCGTTTCATGTTGCAATGAAAACATGTTGTAAAAATATTTTCGTGAGAACCCTAATGATTGTAGTCTAGACTCGAGAAGGAATCCTAGTTCGCTACAATCGAAGCTCTGATACTAAACTGTCACACCCTGACTTTTACGAAAGCGTGATTATGTGTGACTTGCTTAATATCATTGCATTCAACCATAACAAACAAACTATATGATAAAACCCAAGATGTTCATCCATAGATTAAGTTTAAAAACATCACAAACAACATTGTTCAAATCCCAACACAGACTTCAAATCCAAAATACAAACCATTCAAATAGTTTTAGAGTTCCATAAGGACTCGACAAAAGACACTAATGAAAACTAGGTTTTGGACTATGTATCTTATCTAGGATGAGATACACAACCCCAAACCCTTAGACATCGAATGACATCTTTTATTCCAAACAACCCTTGAAAACTTCCAACGCCCGCCAGATCCATACTTAGTTTCCTGAAATACATGTAGTTTGAAAACATCAACAAAAGTTGAGCGAGTTCATGTGTTTTGTATGTGTGCACGAATAAACCTTTGAAATCATTGTAAGTATGTATGTTTTGTAAACCCGGTATGAAAGCAAACAAGGAAACAGATCAATTAATGGTTTGCAAGGCCATTAACATGTGTGCAACGGCGTAGGAAGGCTCAAACCTAGCAGTTTTGTACTGGGCCTCCGGCTGTATGACATAGTCACCTCATGGGCCAAACCCCGGTCCACATGGGTGTGGGCTCGCTACACCCAAATAGATCTATCACTCATGTCCCTCGGTCCTAATACGAGGATTAATGGTCTTAAGAGTGCGCCTACCCATTCACACGATCTAACAGTACATTCCTTAGCTAACCATACCAATTGTAATCGTTTGTAAACATTTTGTAACATGTACTTCACCCCCGAAATTATAAAACAAAAACAGTTAAAAGAAAAGGGGGATATGAACTCACGGTTTTGCATTCTTCAATCCGACGTAACTCAAGCTGCTACTAGTGTGCACGACTACCTACAACGTACTACGATCTATTAGACGAGCGGGTCGTGCCTTGACTTAGTATTAATTAGTGTCTTTGAGTTACGTTTCATTGTGTCTTTAATATTATTCCAAGTTATATAATTATTTGTTAAAATAATAAATATTTTAACTTAAATTATATTTACTTCATTTTGGAATATTAGTTAAAATAATATATTTTAACTTGTCACACTTATGTATTTGTTATTTCCCCAAGGATGTGTGTATTCATACTCATAACTTAACTTGTATATTTTTGCCAAGTATCGGTGGTGTATTCCGGTGTGTATTTATACGTATGAGAATACGTATTTTTATTGTGTTTATTAAGTATCCTTATACTTAATTTTTTTATTAACTTTTCCGGAATAATATTTCTAATAAAAATCCATCAATATCTTTTAAGAAATATTACATAGAAAAATTATTTATATTTTTTTCCCTTGGTAAAATAATTGTATTTTCATTTAAAACTCAAAAATAATATATTTTCAAGTCTAACTTAGAAAATATATATAAACCCATTTTTCATCAAAAAATAATATATTTCAAGTTTATTTAAGAAAATACATTTTCTCCCAAAAATAACATATCTTCTAATAATTTCAAGTAAACATATATATTTTTGCAATAATTGTAAAAATCACATTTTCATTTCCCTTGGTGTCTAAAATACCAATTTCAATAATATACTTATGATGTAAAATTCCGGAATATTTTTGTGAGTTATATTCCTTGTTCGGTTTGTCCAATATTTTGGGTATGAATTGTATATTTATTTCTTGAAATTTTGGTAATATTTTGAATTGTAATTTCTTGGTATTTTAGTGAGTTATATTATTTCAAGTCCTAAAATAATATAACGAATACACATAATATACAAATAATCACACACATGGTACATCAAAATATATTTCATAAATACATATTTAGTCACTTTTATTTACAAAAACCAACCTCCAATATTTATAATTTTTGTAACAAAATTTATGGCAAATTTTATATGAAAATCCTTTGTTTAAAATATACTTGTAAATATTTGTTTAAAAATATTTTTCTAAGTGTTTAATTTTTAGAAAAAAATTGTCATATTTTCTCTTAAAAATGGAGGGTTCCATGCTTTCAAAGCATATCATTTTCTTTTATAAATCACCACAATCAACAATAAACCAATCAACACTTACCAATTTGCCAAAATCAAGCATAAATTACTACTTCATGAACTTGAATATTTACAAAAATTTGTAGTTATTTACTAGTGTATTTAGTAGGCTTAGTTACCCTTTAAAGTGTGATTGTTTATTTAAAAGCATCATTTTTAAAGAAATTAGTCCTTTACAACTTGTAAATCATTTTTCTAGAAATGTTTCTTCTTGAGTTTTTCTTGTTATCATATATATTTCTATACTTGTTAAACCACTAAAAATGTAGTTAATTCCTTTAAGAACCAAGATTAAGTAAACTTTGTATTTTTAACTTGATTTCTTGAAAAATCATTCTTGAAATCATAGATTTACAAGAAATATGTAAATCATGTATTGTCGTTTAATACCTAAACACATGTCATTAAAACGTGTTGCATGGTTATGTATTAGTATACGTGTAGAAATATGTGAGCACAAACTAACTAAAACGGTAACCATATCAAAGACAGTGTATCATGAAATCATGTATCCTCATTATTCCTCACGAATCTTTCTATCCTTCCTAGTCTATCCCAGACTAAACCACAAATGTGACCTTGCAATCGTGTTTCTTGTCGTTCCGTTTGTAAAAATGTTTGTTCCATGGATCTGGGCGTTTCGTGTATGCAATGAAAACATGTTTTAAAAATATTTTCGTGAGAGCCGTAATGATTGTAGTCTAGACTCGAGAAGGAATCCTAGTTCGCTACAATCGAAGCTCTGATACCAACTGTCACACCCTAACTTTTGCGGAAGCGTGATTATGTGTGACTTGCTTAATATCATTGCATTCAACCATAACAAACAAACTATATGATAAAACCCAAGATGTTCATCCATAGATTAAGTTTAAAAACATCACAAACAACATTGTTCAAATCCCAACACAGACTTCAAATCCAAAATACAAACCATTCAAATTATTTTAGAGTTCCATGAGGACTCGACAAAAGACTCTAATGAAAACTAGGTTTTGGACTATGTATCTTATCCACGATGAGATACACAACCCCAAACCCTTAGACATCGAATGACATCTTTTATTCCAAACAACCCTTGAAAACTTCCAATGCCCACCAGATCCATACTTAGTTTCCTGAAATACATGTAGTTTGAAAACATCAACAAAAGTTTAGCGAGTTCATGTGTTTTGTATGTATGCACGAATAAACCTTTGAAATCATTGTAAGTATGTATGTTTTGTAAACCCGGTATGAAAGAAAACAAGGAAACAGATCAATTAATGATTTGCAAGGCCATTAACATGTGTGAAACGGCGTAGGAAGGCTCAAACCTAGCAGATTTTGTACCGGGCCTCCGGCTGTAAGACATAGTCACCTCATGGGCCAAACCCCGGTCCACATGGGTGTGGGCTCGCTACACCCAAATAGATCTATCACTCATGTCCCTCGGTCCTAATACGAGGATTAATGGTCTTAAGAGTGATCCTACCCATTCACACGATCTAACAGTACATTCCTTAGCTAACCATACCAATTGTAATCGTTTGTAAACATTTTGTAACATGTACTTCACCCCCGAAGTTATAAAACAAAAACAGTTAAAAGAAAAGGGGGACATGAACTCACGGTTTTGCGTTCTTCAATCCGATGTAACTCAAGCTGCTACTAGTGTGCACGACTACCTACAACGTACTACGATCTATTAGACGAGCGGGTCGTGCCTTGACTTTGTATTAATTAGTGTCTTTGAGTTACGTTTCATTGTGTCTTTAATATTATTCCAAGTTATATAATTATTTGTTAAAATAATAAATATTTTAACTTAAATTATATTTACTTCATTTTGGAATATTAGTTAAAATAATATATTTTAACTTGTCACACTTATGTATTTGTTATTTCCCCAAGGATGGGTGTATTTATACTCAAAACTTAACTTGTATATTTTTGCCAAGTATCGGTGGCGTATTCCAGTGTGTATTTATACGTACGAGAATACGTATTTTTATTGTGTTTATTAAGTATCCTTATACTTAATTTTTGTATTAACTTTTCCGGAATAATATTTCTTATAAAAGAAAAATTTTGCCATAGTTTCCCCTTAAAAATGGAGGTTTCCATGCTTTCAAAGCATATCATATCATTTTCTTTTATAAATAACCACAATCAACAATAAACCAATCAACACTTACCAATTTGCCAAAATCAAGTATAAATTACTACTTCATGAACTTGAATATTTACAAAATTTTATAGTAACTTACTAGTGTATTTAGTAGGCTTAGTTACCCTTTAAAGTGTGATTGTTTATTTAAAACATCATTTTTAAAGAAATTAGTCCTTTACAACTTGTAAATCATTTTTCTAAAAATTTTCTTCTTGAGTTTTTCTTGTTACATATATATTTATATACTTGTTTAACCACTAAAAATGTGGTTAATTCCTTTAAGAACCAAGATTAAGTAAACTTTGTATTTTTAACTCGATTTCTTGAAAAATCATTCTTGAAATCATAGATTCCAAGACTTTACACTCACTTTGATCATCACTTTACAAGAAAAACAATTTACACTTTCAAGTTCATGATTTACATGAGGACGATCTATTGATTCTTAACATAATCATCCTCTCATCGTGCTAGATTATGTCTTTAATCACCATCTAGCAAGAATAATATGATGTTTAACATCGTAAACATGAGCAATCAACAAGCATAACAACACTTAAACAACTTGTTTTCTTATGATATTAGTCTTATGTTATAGTTTCATGTTCAAGATTCATAGTGTTCTTCATGATTAACAACTTGTATCTTCTTTTAACCACCAAAACAAGATGTAAAATGAAGAGTAGAATGATCTTACTACTAGCTCAAGGCTAGGGATGATCACTAGATGAAAATGAGATGGATTAAAGCTTCTGTGAGAGGTCTTTTAGCTTCCAAGAGTTCCAAGCTTCCTTGTATGGCTTCTAGCACCCTTGTATATGTGTAGATTGGATGAGAAGTGAAAGACGATGTTGATGGTGTGTGGGGGTGCTCTCGGCCGAGAATGAGGGAGAGGGGAAAAAGAAGTTCAAGTGTTGTGATGGTGATGAAAATGATGAGTTTATGTCTCATGGTTAACTCTTATAACTCACCAACACATAATTTCCATTGGTTTTTATGTTTTTAAAAGTGAGACACAATCTATTATAATATTCAAATGAAATCAAAGAGTGGGGGCCACAAGTGACCATCCACAAAGGGGGGGGGGGGGGGGGTTTAGTTGTGATGTAATGGCAAGTTAGATTTCTTAGTTACAATCCAATGTTATAGTTAGGTGATTTAGTTATTAGATGTTTATATAGTGTGTTATGATGTTCGGGGACCATAAACTAGCTTGGTAATGTTAAAACAATGCTTCTAGTGAAAATTTGGTATTTTGGGTTGTGTCCGGTTGTTCGGTTGGTTACCGGTTCGTTAAGGTGCTAAACTATGCAGTTTAGTGTGCTTTATGTTACCTTTTGTGACAGTTTTGATTTCCGACACTTAGGAAAGCATTCAGGACCATTTAACCATATTTCTGCATGATATTAGAGTGTTTAAATGCTGAATTTTGCTTATTTCTGCAGAATTCTGCAGTGTGTGTGAGTTTTAGGCACTTTCTGTCACTTAAACTATCACTAGGAAGGCAGTTTTGTGATCCTTACTTTCCTACACACTATAGTAGTGTAACTCTTGGTTTCTGGCACATTCTGTGTCTCAATACAAAGTATGTCTATGTACTGAACTCCGTCAGCATTTTTCTGATTTGTCTGATAACTGTGCTAACTGTGTTTCATGCATCATTTGAGTCAATAAAGTTTGCATGCAATAATGATATATCATTTGTAATATTGGATGCACGTGTATGTATGATAACAATAATCAGAAAACAATTCAAGTTATTAATTGTAATTCAGCACAGTCATTAAGCACTAATAATTGTACGGATACCTGGAATTTTAACAGTTGTCACACTTTTATCATATTACACATGCCTTGTTATTTAAATCACTTACCAAATAACCACCAAAATGTCTTGTTTAAACCAATGTCAAAATGTTTATGTGTAAACAATGTCTAATGTCAAATGTAAATCATGTCTTGTATAATCAAATGTTGTGTATGGCAAGCAAAAAGTATCTACTCAAACCATAGGTAAAATGTACAAAACAATGTATTTGAATAAATCATAGTTTAAGTCAAAAGTTATGTTTTGCAAAATCAATGCTTTACTGATACAAACATTTATGCGGTAATGTTTATCGCATACATTCAAGCCTTGAGACTGTTGGATAAACCCTTAAACAAATCAAAGGTTTATCAAAAATGTTTTCGGATTCTGCCATTCCTTACGTCCAAACAAACCTAGGATTCCAGGAATGGGAGTTGTCAATTCCTATGGTACCACTGCATACTACCGAGCGGCGTGATCAGTGTTAATGAACGTATTTTAGTCCCGTTAAACATACCAAATGGCATACCAAATGTAAATATGTTATGTGAAAACAATGTACGAAGTATGCTAAGTAAACATACAAAGCAGAAATGTAATGTAAATCAATGTGCTAGCATGCTCAGTAAACATACATAGCAGAAATGTAATGTAAATCAATGTGTTCATATGCTAAGTAAACATATGTAACAAAAATGTTTATGAAATCAATGTGCTAGCATGATCAGTCAACATACATAGCAAAGCATAATGGAAATCATGTACTATATGCGTACTAATGAACATAGCAAGTATATGACATGAAAGCACGAAAAGCATGAAAGTAACAATTAGGCACATGTGTATCACCCCCAAAATATTTGAAAAGGGTAAAAGAGGGGACTATGTACTCACTTGATATTGCTTAGTAGTCTTGAAATAACAACCAAGTAACGCTTGAAGGATCACGGAATCAAATGGCACCTAATATAGGTAACTACGTTAATAAACTGGACCTAAATCGGAAGATCGGATAAAAGGAGGTCTCGTAAACCAAATGAGTGTTGGAACTCATATGATATGGTTTAACAAAGCCTACATTCTAAGTCGGAACCTATCCTAAGTGCTTATGACCCGTTACGACTCGTTAAGGTAGCTTACGCTACGTTAACGTGTCGTTCGCGCAAAAGCGTGTTCGGACCGCCTAACTAGTCCTATGACAAGTATTATATGCCTTAACATGTCTAATAACATTGCATAATCAGTTTAGATGTCAAAATTTAGGTTACATATGCTTAAAATAAAATTATGCATAAAAAGGGCATTTTGGTCATTTTCCTAAGGCATATAAACTACCTATCATACAACTAACTAAACGAAGTGACCATAAGGTATAACCTCAGAAGGTTATTCCCTATACAACTATGGTCACAAAATATGTTTGGTCGGATCCTAGTGATCAACCCAATGGGTCGGTTAGAAAGTCTAAGCGGTTTTTTAGACCGCTTAGCTTACGACCCTATATAAGCACTAGACTAAGAGTGACAAGTTAAACATGTTAAAACATGTTTAACTAAGTTAGAAAACAGGTTTGATATCAAAACAAAGTGTTTTGATACCCGAAAATAGCTTCGTCGCAAAATACGCATAAATACGTATTTTGACCAAAACTTTGACTCATCACTACGCCTAATCAACGTGGTAATCAGTAGGTATAGTCACAAGGGACTATAACCATCATGATTACGCTCACGTTGCAAAGTTCAAACGAACTTTGTGTTGACCAAACATGGTCAAAGCAGAAAGTCAAACACTGTTTGACTTTCATGCTTGAAATGCATAACCAAGCATGAAGGAGACATACAAAGGGTCCAGGCTTGGATCAAGAACAAAGAATACTGAAGATTGAAGCCTTCAACCAAGAGGGATAGCTTTAAGTGAGCAGATTTGAGAGGAAATTTGAAATGAGCAAGTTGAAATGTGAAAAATTGGTGGGTATTTATAGAGAATCAAGCACCATTAGGATCATTCCATGTGTTTTTGAGTGGATCAAAGCTTGATCCTAGCCCTACACATGTTGCCCATTGTTTTAAATACTCAAAACAAGCTCCATGTATTGAAAAACCATGTTAAAAAACCAAGGAAACAACTGCTGAAATGAAAAAAATGGTTTCTGCCCAGCATCAGTTGTCGTCGGCCGCAAAGACAGGAGCTTCAGGCTTCGCCCCAGGCGAGGGAGTCTGATCAGCAACTTTCACAAATTGGCAGAACAGGCCCCTCTAGCTTAAAAATTGATTTTCGACGTTTTTAAGCCCCATTAACCCAATTTCAAGGCTCTACAAGAATGTTAAAGTATAGGGGGCATGAAATATGATTGAAAATATCATGGATGTCGGTTCATTTGGTCGTACGATCATGTTGTTCGGTTAATTACGACGAAACACGAACGGACACGAAAAACGATACAAATTGCGCGACGAATGGTATTTTAGCATTCCAATCACTAAAATAAAATATTTTAATGATTACAAAAATTTTTGGATGTCCGGATATGTTCAGAATGTAAGATATGTGCGTAATTGCAAACTTACGCACGTTTTGACGCTTTTAGTCCCTGTTTGATCAAATAAGCATATTTTCGCATACCGAACCCCTCAAAGCCTATTTCTAAGCTATGTAAAGGATATTTATGGTATGTTTAACTTATGATCATGCTCCAGAGTGTACGTTACTATAAAAATCGGCAGACTTTCGCAGTTTGTCGCAAATAGTCCCTGTGAGCGAATAAACTTATTTTTGCCATACCAAACCCTTTAAAACTTATTTCTAAGTTATGTAAAGGTTATTTAAGGTATGTTAAGCATATCTTGATGTTCTGTAGTGTTTGTCGCGTTAAACTGATTACGTTTATGCATCAGTTTGCGTATAACTTTCCAGAAAACGATATATAGTTTGAGATCGAACAAAAATCATAACGTACAAAATGTCAAACATAAATAAATAAATATTGGGATTAAATCACATTGTTTTATTGATAATTGAATTGTTCAGAGTTATACAATGATTACAAGCACAGATGTCACACCTATCGACCTCCAAAGAGATCGAGACAGCTTGAAGCATGACATGGACTTGCTGTAATTCCACCAGTTCAGTATTTAATCCCAATATACCAACTCAATACAAATAACAAATATTTGGGGTACTACAATTCTAAATAATTCAGGAAACAGATTTGAAACCATAAATATGGATTATAGAGATCTATGAATGAAACATGAGTGAATAAACCAACAAAACAGATTGTGAAAAACAAAAACTAAAAACATATCAAAATCAATCTACTCATAATCACATGGTACACCAAAGTAAGCATCTGAATAAAAAATAATAAATCAAAGACAAAATCAAAAGCTACAAACATATCAAACAGATTTCATAGAATCATGAAAGAAATTAGGTCCGGATTGTTACCAGATTTAGCGAGAGAAGAATCGATGGAAGCATTGGAGAAGATGACGATTTGAAGAAACTTCAATCTGGAAAAGATGTAACAAAGCTCAAGAAATAACGACGAAGAAGAAGAAGATGAACTGATTACAAAGTGTATTAACAATTAGCAAAAGAATAACAATTACCTGATTTATGTGCGGCTCTTAACAAAAGGATCAACAATTTACCGATACTTACCGAAACCATATCTGGTTAGATTTATGTGCGGCTCCTAACTACATTCTGTAGAATATGTACATCTAACAAATAATCAAATAACAAAGAGACAAACCAAAAAGCTTGTTGGGCGATTAAAATTAAAAGGATATCATACGCAGTCTTCAGGTAATTAACCTTTCGATGTCGTTGGAGTCGGTCGGTGATGTCAACAGCCTAATTAACAAACAACAGCTAACAACAATAGCAAGTTACCAATCAATCGACCTCAAAATCATATAGAAGCCCAAAAATAAAATAAACCCTAACCTAAAACTCAAGATGGAAAAATGAAAAAATATATTTATAACTAACCCTAACCTCAAATCCATTACAGCATAACCATTCAATCGACCTCAAAATCATATAGAAGTCTAAAAATAAAATGAAAATTATTAGATAAGTGAACATCAAAACTGAACAACAAACCTGACAAAAAATTAACCAAGAGAACTGCAGGCCGTAGAGCCGACAACGTCCGATCATCTCTGTCATCAAGTTCCCAGCGGAACCCTAACCGAAGCACAACCCTAGGTAAAGACGCATGAAGATCGTATGAGAGAACAATGAAAACAAAGATTGACACTTATAGAATGATAAAAACAGTATGCTTAATGGAAGTTATTGATAATCTAGCCTTGATTCGGAGCGTTGATCTGAACATTTGTTAAGATCGAAATAGAGCAGAGCTCAAGAAAGAAAGTGGGGAAGCCCTAAATGAGAGATGAGATAGATAAAAGAGGGGAGTGGTACTTGTTATGGGTCATTTTCTGAGCGTACATATCCTGACTAATATCCTGTTTTTGGTTGTTTGCTTGTGATCAGGATACTGGATTAGGATATTGCTGATATCCTGGGTGATATCCTGGTGTTAACTAAATTAACCACGTGCAGGTTAGAGGCTGTGGGTTCCTAACGGTAAGATGGACTTCTTCTCCTCAAGACTCGGGCGTATCTGTTATGTGAGAGACGTTGAACCCGAAAGACCAGGTCTGCAACGTTCGAGTGGGGAATATTCGCCGGATCCCGGTTTATTAGGATAGTTTGTTGCATTTCTTTTACTATAAATAGATGGGGGCGGATCAGATTAAGGCATGCAACTTACACACACACTTTCGAACACTCTTACTCTCTAGCTCACTGCAAACACTATACACAAACACTTGTATTCGAATTACATTGTAACACCTAGTTGATCCGCATCACATCCTGCACTGTATCCTGATATTTGAAGTAATAGAAGAACAAGGCAGCTGCGATTGTCAGCTCCCGAGGTTTTGTGCCGGCGATCTAGATTGATCAAGGGCTTTCCTCGTACATCACATGTCAACCTTTACTTTTTTGCTCATTGTTTGATCACAGATACAGCTCTATATCCTGAGCCGTATCCTGAAACTGTTTTTACAATTAACTTGGCTTAACATATTTTTCACACATATTTCTAGCACACTACCTCACTTAACTAATTTGATCACTTAATTCCTTCGGTAATTTTTTACCAAAACAATTTGGTGCCCACCGTGGGGCAAGTGGTGCTATTTTTGCTAAAAACTTTAGTAAAATCGTTACTCGGTTTTCTATTGTCAAAACTTTTTTCTAAATTGTTTTCAATGGCCTCGAGATCAAACATGAGCTCTTCCACCATGTCTGCTACAACCTCTGCAACAATTGGTTCGGTGCTTCCACCTCCTCCTCCAAGAATGCAAGCTTCATCACCCGGAGCTGAAAGTCATGTAGCTCGGGATGTTATCCCCGCTCCCAGTACCCAGGGATCCGGTCCTGTTTTGGCATCTAATGATGAAATTCTGACTTTGTTTGGTAGTGTACAGGAACAGATGAGGCAGCAGCAGGAAACTAATCGGATGCTGATGAGAGAGATACAACTTTTAAAATCCGGCCCAAGTAGACCTGCTGAAGAAACTGTCACTCCTATACAGCCTAGGGCTTTGAACTTCAGTTCTGCAGTTTACACTGAGGATAACCGGGGGAACATCGTCCCAAGCCATTCTCAGAATCATACCCCTGAGATACCCTCCTCGGTCAGGATGTCAACTGTGAGGAGCTCAGGATATGCTTCAGGATATGTCTAGAATCCTCAGACCGGTAACGTGTCAAATAATAATATTCTTGCTACTAACAACAATGGGTCTTTGCAGGATGCAGGTATGACGTCAACATTTACTAGGGAGCTTCAGAAATTGAAGGACATGATATCCAGTGTACCTGGAGTGGTCCAGCCAATTCCGGAAGTATCTCAAGACAGCCACAGGATATCCCGCTTTGCATATCCTATCTGTGATGCTGAAATCCCAAAAAGATTTCAGACCCCCAACATGAAACTGTATGATGGGACTACGGATCCTGAAGAGCATATTGCCTAGTATAGAGAAATGGAGATTAACCCTATCCCTCTGGAACTCAAGGAAGCAAGCTTATGCAAGGGTTTCGGTTCTACCTTGACAGGATCAGCCTTAAAATGGCTGTTAAATGTTCCTCCTCACTCAATTACTTCGTTTACTCATTTGGTTAATTTATTTAATAGTCAGTTTTCTTGCAGTCGGAGTTTTGAGAAACTAACCAGTGATCTTTACAGGATAACTCAAGGACCTCAGGAATCCTTGAGGGATTATGTGAACAAGTTTAGTCGGGAATCCTTGGATATCCCACATCTTGATGTTGCAACAGCTGTGCAGGCTTTTAAGATGGGGTTACAAAAGGATTCTCAGTTTTATCAGGATCTTGTAATGAATCCCTGCAGGAATCTCGACGAAGCTTGTAACAGGGCTTTGAGATATATCCGCTTGGAGGATGACAAAAAGATGCAAGAGAGGATGAATTCTACCTCAACCTACGAATCAATCAACAGGAAATCAGAATCCTCGTATAAACCGTATCGCTCCAAGCCATATGGTAGAAATAATAACAAGAAAGTGAATGATGTTGAAGACGAGGATCCTGAAGAATATCCTGAATTATCTGAATACTGCTTTTCTGTTAATATACCTGAGTTAACGTATGCTATGCAGGGTTTAGGAGACAAAGCTAGGTGGCCTCGAAAGAATCAGCAAAAAGCTGATTGGAAGGATAAATCCAAATGGTGTGCCTTCCATGAAGATTTCGGACATGTGACCGAGGATTGCATTGCTCTAAGGAAAGAAATAAGTTACCTGTTAAGCAAGGGGTATCTGAAGGATTTGCTGGGAAGAAAGAAGAATAAAGGGCAGGATCTTGAGAAGGATCCTGAACGAGCAGCATCACCCCCAGCAGATGCCAAAATAATTAACTTTATTTAAGGAGGATCCGACATTTGTGGGACTTCGTATTCTGCGGCCAAGAGACATGCAAAGGAAGCTAAGACTGAAAGGGGAGACAAACCAGCTAGGATGACTACCCTTACAACCGATAAAGTGATCACTTTCGATAGTGATGCAGGGATACTGTCCAGGATCCTCACCATGATGCTCTCGTAATAACATTATATGTTGCTAACCATTTTGTACGCAGAATATTGGTGGACAATGGTAGCTCCATCAACATAATTCAGCTGGAAACATTGAAGAGGATGAATGTATCTCCGATGGACATTACTTCGAAGTCCACTGTGCTCGTTGGTTTCAGTGGAGAAGCTAGGAATACCGTAGGAGAGATAAAGTTACCAGTATATGTTGAAGGGGTCAACTCGATACAACGCTTCTATGTGATGGACTCCCTATCCTGCTATAACATCATACTAGGCAGGCCATGGATCCATGATATGAAGGTTGTGCCATCGACTTATCACCAGTGCCTCAAGATCCCTACCCCTTGGGGGGTCGTCAAAGTTGATAGTGATCAGCAGGAGGCGAAGGAATGCTACTCATCCTCAATGAAATCCTCAACCAAGCCTAATCCAGCATAGCAATTAAAGATGCGGGCCCAGGATATCGTGGAGGCTTCAGAGCAGGATATGAAGAAAGTTATCCTGGATCAGGATAATCCTGATATCTTAGTGCTCGTAGGAACCAATATCCCTCAGGATATTGAAGAACAATTAACTAACTTTCTAAAGTGCAGGATGTCAATATTTGCATGGAAGCATGAGGATATGACAGGTATATCCAAAGACATCATCACTCACAAGCTTGGAATTGACAACACGTTCAAGCCTATACAGCAAAAGAGAAGGAAGTTTGCTCCTGAACGAAATGCAATTATCCAAGAGGAAGTTGAAAGATTGTTGAAGTCCAAAATGATCAGGGAGGTCAAGTTTCCAAGATGGCTAGCAAATGTAGTCGTAGTACAGAAGAAAAATAGGAAATGGAGAGTCGGTGTAGATTACACAGACTTGAATAAGGCTTGTCCTAAAGACCCATTTCCTCTTCCTCATATTGATGCGATGGTGGATGCTACTGTCGGGCATGAGATGTTAACATTCATGGACGCATCCTCAGGATTTCAGCAGATTCAAATGGATCCTTCGGATCAGGAGGATACTACCTTCATGACACCAACAGGTATTTATTGCTATACTGCTATGCCTTTCGGTTTGAAAAATGCAGGTGCAACATACCAGAGATTGGTGAACATGATGTTCAAAGATAAGCTGGGGGGATACCATGGAGGTATATATTGACGATATGGTGGTGAAATCTAAAAAGACTGAGGATCACCTCCAGGATATCAAGGGAGCATTTGATATCCTGGATCAGTATAACATGAAACTGAATCCTGCTAAGTGCCATTTCGGAGTGGGGGCAGGAAAGTTTCTAGGATATATGGTGACGAAAAGAGGCATAGAGGCGAGCCCGAAGTAGATTAGAGCTATCCTGGATATAAAATCACCTTCGAACATAAAGGATGTTCAACGGTTAACAGGCCGAGTAGCAGCATTGAACAGATTTATTTCAAGATCCTCGGAAAAATGCAAGGAATTTTATGATATCCTCAAGAAGACAAAGAAGTTCGAATGGGGAGCAAAGCATGAAGCAGCCTTGCAGGATTTGAAGCGATATCTCTCAACTGCACCTCTATTGATGAAGCCTGAAATGGTGAACCACTATCCCTATACCTCGCTATATCAGGGAATGCTGTAAGTGCCGTTCTTATAAAGGACCATGAAGGTCAGCAATATCCTGTCTATTATGTTAGTAAAAGTTTACTAGATGCTGAAACTAGATATTCTCATCTAGAGAAGTTGATATTAGCCCTAGTTATGGCATCAACAAAACTTAGACATTATTTTGAGACACATAGGATTCATGTTAGAACCAATTATCCTGTTAAAAACGTGCTTAGGAAACCCGAGATGTCGGGTAGGATGGCTAAGTGGTCAGTAAAATTGAGTGCTTATGACTTAGTATATGAGCCTAGAAATGCCATAAAGTCTCAGGCTTTAGCTGACTTTGTGGCTGATTTCAGTAGTGACATTCAAAATGAAGTAGATTTAGAAGTACAGCAGCTATGAGAAAACTTAGAATGCTGGACATTATATACTGATGGTGCATCTAACGTGAGAGGTATAGGTTTAGGTATACTACTAAAATCGCCACATGGGGACATATTTGTCACACCCCCAAAATCCACACGCGGAGTACCACCGCTTGGAGGCGTGACATGACCAGGTCAAGCCACCAATCATATTGAACATAAGTATATAGTAAAAGTCATTCATCAATACGATAGGTGTTTCCAAAACCAAATATAAACAAGTGTGTAGCGGAAGCAATAATGTAAAACCTAACATAAGTTTAAGTACAAAATGTCATAATGTTTAACAACACATTCACGATCCATGTCCACAACGACCGTGCCTCCCGTGCAAGCTCCAAAAGTACCTATGGTCCTGCAAGGCATGTAACAGAGAGTCAACCACTAGTTGAGCGAGTTCACAGTAGGTTATTTAGTTATAATGTTCGTATCGTATAACGTATACTTGTTTAGAAATCATGTATCGTATGTAATATCATCACGGCCCTCTAGGCATGTTTGCGAAGTTTAGTGGGGTTTCCCATATGTTCACTAGACTAGGTATATTTGTATCGCGGCCCTCCAGGCATGTTTGCGAAAATTAAAGTATAGTTCGCGGCCATTCCAGGCATGTTTGCGAAGATTGTTCTAGTATCGCGGCCGATCCCGGCATGTGTGCGAAGAGAAGTATATGTATCACTAGTCTAGTAGTATCTACCATTGACCTTCCTCTCCCGAGGCCTATGGTATGTAATTCCGATAACACTTAAGCATAATAATCAATCGACCCATTCCCAACCCCGGGAATCCCATGCCTTGGTAGCAGTGTGAACTCACCTTGTTTGCTCGGTATGCTAAGTTAAGTGCTCACAATTAATCAGTCAAGTCCTATAGTGCACGTATACTCAATCAGTTCACATTCGAAATATATTTCACATGTAACTATCATCACCGAAATGTCACACAGTGTGTCTAGCAATTTAGTATCTTGTATCATGTACACAGTTAATCAATTTCATATAGTTCATGTACCATATATATGTCCTTCACAGTTTATTCCAATATAACAATTCAATCATACACTTAACAGAGTTGGCATTTAGCAGAACTAGCAAGTTAACTGAGTGAATAAAGTTAACAGATTTCATGGAATAACATAATTAATCCACTTCATTGGAATAATAAATAAACAGAGTAAGTCAGTTAACCCAGCTAACAACTTAACAGAATTTGTCAACTAACAGAGTTCTCAAATAATGAAGTTATAAACTTACATATTTAACAAGGTTAAATAAACTAACTGAGTTATTCCAATGATTAGTTAAGCTAAATAACATAATTAATAACATTAATTATTAACAGTAGCTTGTTGCCAAAAAAAAAAAAACAAAAACAAAAGTGCCGAAAACACCCTTTGGCCGAAAACCAACTTGGGCCGAAAACACTTATATGGGCCGAAAACCCCCTAAGTGCCGAAATCCCCTATTGTTGCCGAAAACCCTCATGTGGGTCGAAATCCTTATGTTGCCGAAAACACCATTGGGCCGAAAACATCATTGGGCCGAAATCACACTCTTGTGATTTCGTCCAGCATGTTTGAAAGATTAATACATATGCCGAAATCACTCCCTGGGCCTAGAACACTTGGGCCAAAACTGTTTTGAGCCGAAATCACTTATGTGATTTCGTCCAGCTTATAAATGGTGGGGTGTTTTCGTTGAACATCATCATCTTCCACAAATACTTACTGTAACTTAAAAAACCCAGCAACTATAATTTCCATTACAGTTACATGATCTGATATACTTGAAATCATTTAATCAAATATGCAACAAATACATTACCAAATCATTGTGAAATCTAGAACATGATTCCATCAGTTTATCATTCATAACATATACCCACTGTTGATCCAAACATCCAATATTCAGACAGTTCATAGATAATAATTATCTAACAATCACACAATGATCAATCACATAATCACATATATATATGTATACATACATCATGATTAAACATCCAAAATCATACGATATGCAACAAGAAACAACTTGAATCATGAAATCACTAACCAAGGATTAAACAGAGGTTTTGCTTCAAATGAGGAATTCTCTTAGTGGGTTTCAGAGGTAGAGAGAGAAACAATTGTGATAAGATATGGTTTGGTAAGTAAGAAACTTCTCCGAGAAGATTTGTTTATAAAATGATTATATAAAATATCTCAACCTACACTGGGCCAAGGCCCATCTCTGATTTCGTTGGTCATGGCTGGACGAAAACACTTATAGTGTTTTCACCACTTGGGTGATTTCATGGATACTTGTTTACAGTAAAAGTTCCATCTTTATTTAACATGTTAATTAATACCAAGCCTTATAAACATACACTCGCATATAATAAATATTATGGGTTTCCAAGTGTAAAATATCAATCGAAATACGATATAACGTATTACAAAGGTAAGCGTTGTGACACAATCGAGTCGTGTAAACAAACAACATAAACAAATAAAAAAAATTAACGTGCACTAAATGCGAAGATGGAAATCTTGAAAACTCGAGTTGTCACATTATCCCCAACTTGAAAGAAATTTCGTCCCGAAATTTAGCATGCGGTTACTGAGGAAGCTAGGTAAGTTATCGTTTACTGGTTCTCCTGCGGTGTCACATCATCCCCCCGTTGATTTGGAATTTCTTCCCGAAATTCTGTAGTAGCTTCAGCCTCAGTAGTAGTTGCATTGTTTTCGAACAACTGGGGATATTTGAGTTCCATTTGGTCTTCGCGTTCCCAGGTATACTCTGGGCCACGACGGGAGTTCCAACGAACTCGAACAAGAGGTATTCTGGTGTTCTTGAGGACCTTAACATCCCGGTCCGTAATTTCAACTGGTTCTTCGACGAAATGCAACCGTTCGTCGATAGTGAGCTCCTTCAAAGGAACTATGAAGGTCTCATCTGACTGACACTTCTTCAGATTCGACACATGAAAGACGTTGTGAACTGCACTGAGTTCAGCTGGTAAGTTCAGTCTGTAGGCCACTTTGCCTATCTTCTCTATGACTTCAAATGGTCCAACGTATCGTGGATTGAGTTTGCCTCGTTTGCCAAAACGAACAACACCCTTCCAGGGTGAAACTTTGAGTAGTGCTCGATCCCCAACCTGGAACTCGAGTAGTTTCCTATCTTTATCGGCGTATGCTTTCTGACGGTCACGAGCTGCCGCCATGCGTTGTCGTATTTGAGCAATCTTTTCCGTAGTATCAACTACCATTTCAGGACCTGTGATCTGACTGTCACCCACCTCTGCCCAACAAAGAGGTGATCGGCATTTACGTCCGTACAATGCCTCAAACGGAGCAGCTTTAATGCTGGTGTGGTAACTGTTGTTGTACGAAAATTCCACAAGTGGCAGATGTTTTTCCCAGCCCTTGCCAAAGTCAATTACGCACGCTCGAAGCATGTCTTCTAGAGTTTGAATAGTGCGCTCAGACTGCCCGTCTGTCTGAGGATGATAAGCTGTGCTCATGTCTAAACGAGAGCCAAAAGATTTGTGCATTGCTTGCCACAGTTCTGAAGTAAAACGTGCGTCACGATCAGAGATAATAGAGGTGGGCACCCCGTGCCTCGACACAACTTCCTTAAGGTATACGTCTGCTAGAGTGGAGAACTTATCCGTTTCCTTGATAGCCAAGAACTGAGCAGACTTTGTGAGTCGATCTACGATCACCCAAATAGTATCATTTCCGCGCTGAGATCTAGGTAGGCCAGTAACAAAATCCATGGAAATTTGCTCCCATTTCCATTGTGGTATCTCAGGTTGCTGGAGTGGGCCTGATGGTTTCTGATATTCCGCTTTGACTCTCGCACAAGTCAAACACTTGCTAACGTAAGTTGCTATGTGGGCTCTCATGCTAGGCCACCAATATGTAGTTCTGAGGTCATGGTACATCTTATCCGAACCAGGATGTACTGAGTAGCGAGACTTATGAGCTTCATCCATTACAAGCTCGCGTAGGTTGCCATAGAGTGGGACCCAGATGCGTCCTGTTACATAGTAGGCGCCGTCTGCCCTTTGTTCTAACCGTTGCCTTGAGCCGCGTAGGGCTTCAGCCCTGACGTTTTCTGGTTTCAATGCTTCTAGCTGAGCATCTCGTATCTGTGAAGGAAGACTAGACTGAATAGTGAGTTGCAACGCTCGTACACGCCTAGGTGTAGTATCCTTTCGACTGAGGGCGTCGGCCACCACATTGGCTTTGCCCGGATGGTACTTTATAGCACATTCGCAATCGTTCATTAACTCGACCCATCGACGTTGTCGCATGTTCAATTCTTTCTGCTTGAAGATATGCTCAAGACTCCTGTGATCGGTGTAGATGGTGCACTTGGTGCCATACAGATAATGTCGCCATATCTTGAGCGCAAAAACAACAGCTCCAAGCTCTAAATCGTGCGTAGTGTAATTCCGTTCGTGAATCTTAAGTTGGCGTGAAGCATAAGCAATAACTTTATCCCGTTGCATCAACACACATCCAAGACCTTGGATAGATGCGTCGCATTAGACTACAAAATCGTCCGTGCCTTCAGGAAATGAGAGGATAGGTGCGCTACAAAGTCTATCCTTTAAGTGCTGAAACGCTGTATCCTGTGTATCACTCCAACGGTAAGCAACACCTTTCTGTGTCAGTAATGTAAGCGGCTGTGCAATCTTTGAGAAGTCTTTGATAAACCGTCTGTAATAACCCGCCAAACCCAAGAATTGGCGTATTTCTGTCGGTGTGCGAGGTGCAGGCCAGTTCTTGATCGAATCTACCTTGGATGGATCGACATGAATCCCATCCTTGTTTACCACGTGGCCTAGAAAGTGGACTTCACAAAGCCAGAAGTCACATTTTGAAAACTTAGCGTACAGCTGTTCCGTTCGAAGGAGTTCCAGAATAAGTTGTAAATGCTGCTCATGTTCCTCCCGATTCTTCGAATAAATTAGGATGTCATCAATGAAAACAATAACAAACTTGTCAAGATAAGGTTTGCACACCCTGTTCATAAGATCCATGAAAACCGCAGGCGCGTTCGTTAGCCCGAATGGCATGACCAAAAACTCGTAATGACCGTAGCGAGTTCTGAATGCTGTTTTGGAGACGTCCTCATCCCGGACTCTCAGTTGATGGTAACCTGACCTCAGGTCAATCTTTGAGTAATAGCTCGACCCTTGCAACTGGTCGAATAAGTCGTCGATGCGTGGAAGTGGATAACGATTCTTCACGGTCACCTTGTTCAGTTCGCGGTAATCTATGCACATACGAAAGGTACCGTCTTTCTTCTTCACAAATAGTACTGGAGCTCCCCAGGGCGAAGAGCTAGGACGTATGAAACCCTTTTCCAAAAGTTCTTGCAATTGCTTAGACAGTTCTTCCAGTTCAGTTGGAGCTAAGCGATAAGGCGCTCGAGCTATGGGTGCTGCTCCTGGAGCTAGCTCGATCTGAAATTCGACCTGGCGATGGGGCGGTAACCCAGGTAACTCTTCAGGAAACACTTGAGGAAAGTCGCGTACTACAGGAATATCCCCAATCTTTTTCTCTGTCGTCGATGTATCAGTAACGAGTGCCAAAATAGCTGTGTGACCCTTTCGCAAACACTTCTGAGCCTTCAAGAAGGAGATGATGCCACTCACGACACCACTCTTATCGCCTTGAACTTCGAGAGGTTCTTTGCCAGTACGGGGAATACGAATGATCTTCTCCTTGCATAGGATCTCTGCTTGTTGTTGGGATAACCAATCCATACCAATGACGACATCAAAACTACTCAGAGTTATAGGAATGAGATCGATAGAGAAAGTCTGACCAGCGAGGATAAGATTACAACCCTGAACTATGTGCGTGGCTTCTAGACTTTTACCGTTAGCTAACTCTACGACATGTTTGGTGTTCAACAGTGTTGGTGCACGTTTAAGCATTTGACTAACTTTCAGAGACATATAACTGGTATCCGCACCCGAATCAAATAGTACAGTAACATAAAAGTCGTCGAGAAGAAACTTACCCATAACCACATGAGGATCGTTCCTTGCGTCACTCTGACCAATCACAAATACACGACCCTTTGCACCATTGTTGTTGTTGTTTCCCCCATTGTTGTTCCCACTGCCCTGATTATTGTTGTTGTTGTTCTGATTCTGATTTAACTGGGGACAGTTCCGCTTGAAGTGACCTTCAGCCCCACACTGAAAGCATGCCTTATTTCCTTGTTGTTGTTGCTGTGACTGGTTTCGTGGAACTGGTGGCTGTTGTTGCTGGTTCTGATTCGCAGGCCTTGAGCTCCTGCAATCTTTAGCCTCATGACCTACCCTTAGACATCTCTGACAGCGGCCTTTACGACACTGACCACTGTGGTGTTTGTTGCACCTGTTACACAGTGGATGAGTTCCCCGATATCCACTCTGCCCCTGACCACCAGACGATTGCTGACTCGGGCTCTGGAAATCACTAGTCTTGCGCTGCTGCTGTGCTTGAGACTGTACAGTAGCTGAACCCCTGCTGGAATCCCCTTCCCATTTCCGCTTGTTGTCACTGGGATTAGCAGGAGTAGCTGGAGTGGTAGCAGTAGTAGTAGCGTTGATACGTTTAGGCAGCCTGTTCTGTTCCACTGCCTGATCGGTGAGGCGATGAGCTAGCTTGACGATCTGTTGAATGGTGCCAAGATTCGCTGAAGTTACGTGACTTTGAATTTCTAGCACAAGACCATTGAGATACAGTTCGATACGCTTAATGGGAGGGTCTACCATAGTAGGACACAAAATAGCCAACTCATTCGATCTTCTGGTGTACGCTTCAATTTCTGACCCCGTCATTTTCAAGTGGTAAAACTCTACCTCTAGCTTATGAATATCATCACGGCTACAGTATTCCTCTTTGATCAACTCCTTGAAACCGTTCCAGGGTGTGGCGTTAGCAACAGCCAACCCTAACATCTGAACTTGCGCATTCCACCAAGTCAGCGCAATGCCTTCTAGAGTACCAGTGGCGTACTTCACCCTGCGAGCCTCAGGGCATTCACACATTTCAAATACGGACTCGAGTTTTTCAAACCAATGGAGGAGTCCAACCGCTCCTTCCGTGCCACTAAAAGTAGTAGGACGACAATCCATGAAAGTTTTGAAGGTGCAAACAGGTGGTTGACCTCCTGCTTGTGCGGCTGCAACTGCCGCAGCAACTTGTTCGTTAATAAGAGCCGTCAACTGGGCTTGTGTCACGTTGATACGTCCAGACATGATCTTCATAGCAAAGATGGCATAAGTGAGAAAGGTTCGCGAGTAGTGCGATGACAGAAGAGAGTGAGCAAACAAGTATTCTCATGCAATAGTGTTACGTTTATCTAAGCATACCCTGAGCAAAGTTCTATGCAATTCTAGCAAGTAGGTAATAAAACATGTGCCATATTACCTAGGATGTTGAGTCTTGCACGTGGAGCGAGGCGTCGTTGTGGATCGTTGAGCACTGTTTCAGTTATAGTCTGGTTTTAATAAAAACGTTTTCCCCTTATTAAAACCGAGTTCTCTATAACCAATGGCTCTGGTACCAATCTGTCACACCCCCAAAATCCACACGCGGAGTACCACCGCTTGGAGGCGTGACATGACCAGGTCAAGCCACCAATCATATTGAACATAAGTATATAGTAAAAGTCATTCATCAATACGATAGGTGTTTCCAAAACCAAATATAAACAAGTGTGTAGCGGAAGCAATAATGTAAAACCTAACATAAGTTTAAGTACAAAATGTCATAATGTTTAACAACACATTCACGATCCATGTCCACAACGACCGTGCCTCCCGTGCAAGCTCCAAAAGTACCTATGGTCCTGCAAGGCATGTAACAGAGAGTCAACCACTAGTTGAGCGAGTTCACAGTAGGTTATTTAGTTATAATGTTCGTATCGTATAACGTATACTTGTTTAGAAATCATGTATCGTATGTAATATCATCGCGGCCCTCTAGGCATGTTTGCGAAGTTTAGTGGGGTTTCCCATATGTTCACTAGACTAGGTATATTTGTATCGCGGCCCTCCAGGCATGTTTGCGAAAATTAAAGTATAGTTCGCGGCCATTCCAGGCATGTTTGCGAAGATTGTTCTAGTATCGCGGCCGATCCCGGCATGTGTGCGAAGAGAAGTATATGTATCACTAGTCTAGTAGTATCTACCATTGACCTTCCTCTCCCGAGGCCTATGGTATGTAATTCCGATAACACTTAAGCATAATAATCAATCGACCCATTCCCAACCCCGGGAATCCCATGCCTTGGTAGCAGTGTGAACTCACCTTGTTTGCTCGGTATGCTAAGTTAAGTGCTCACAATTAATCAGTCAAGTCCTATAGTGCACGTATACTCAATCAGTTCACATTCGAAATATATTTCACATGTAACTATCATCACCGAAATGTCACACAGTGTGTCTAGCAATTTAGTATCTTGTATCATGTACACAGTTAATCAATTTCATATAGTTCATGTACCATATATATGTCCTTCACAGTTTATTCCAATATAACAATTCAATCATACACTTAACAGAGTTGGCATTTAGCAGAACTAGCAAGTTAACTGAGTGAATAAAGTTAACAGATTTCATGGAATAACATAATTAATCCACTTCATTGGAATAATAAATAAACAGAGTAAGTCAGTTAACCCAGCTAACAACTTAACAGAATTTGTCAACTAACAGAGTTCTCAAATAATGAAGTTATAAACTTACATATTTAACAAGGTTAAATAAACTAACTGAGTTATTCCAATGATTAGTTAAGCTAAATAACATAATTATTAACAGTAGCTTGTTGCCAAAAAAAAAAAACAAAAACAAAAGTGCCGAAAACACCCTTTGGCCGAAAACCAACTTGGGCCGAAAACACTTATATGGGCCGAAAACCCCCTAAGTGCCGAAATCCCCTATTGTTGCCGAAAACCCTCATGTGGGTCGAAATCCTTATGTTGCCGAAAACACCATTGGGCCGAAAACATCATTGGGCCGAAATCACACTCTTGTGATTTCGTCCAGCATGTTTGAAAGATTAATACATATGCCGAAATCACTCCCTGGGCCTAGAACACTTGGGCCAAAACTGTTTTGAGCCGAAATCACTTATGTGATTTCGTCCAGCTTATAAATGGTGGGGTGTTTTCGTTGAACATCATCATCTTCCACAAATACTTACTGTAACTTAAAAAACCCAGCAACTATAATTTCCATTACAGTTACATGATCTGATATACTTGAAATCATTTAATCAAATATGCAACAAATACATTACCAAATCATTGTGAAATCTAGAACATGATTCCATCAGTTTATCATTCATAACATATACCCACTGTTGATCCAAACATCCAATATTCAGACAGTTCATAGATAATAATTATCTAACAATCACACAATGATTAATCACATAATCACATATATATATGTATACATACATCATGATTAAACATCCAAAATCATACGATATGCAACAAGAAACAACTTGAATCATGAAATCACTAACCAAGGATTAAACAGAGGTTTTGCTTCAAATGAGGAATTCTCTTAGTGGGTTTCAGAGGTAGAGAGAGAAACAATTGTGATAAGATATGGTTTGGTAAGTAAGAAACTTCTCCGAGAAGATTTGTTTATAAAATGATTATATAAAATATCTCAACCTACACTGGGCCAAGGCCCATCTCTGATTTCGTTGGTCATGGCTGGACGAAAACACTTATAGTGTTTTCACCACTTGGGTGATTTCATGGATACTTGTTTACAGTAAAAGTTCCATCTTTATTTAACATGTTAATTAATACCAAGCCTTATAAACATACACTCGCATATAATAAATATTATGGGTTTCCAAGTGTAAAATATCAATCGAAATACGATATAACGTATTACAAAGGTAAGCGTTGTGACACAATCGAGTCGTGTAAACAAACAACATAAACAAATAAAAAAAAATTAACGTGCACTAAATGCGAAGATGGAAATCTTGAAAACTCGAGTTGTCACAATATTACCCCAGGCTATTAGGTGTGAATTTCCTGCTACTAATAATGAGGCAGAATATGAGGCTTTAATTGCAGGATTAGAGTTGGCTAAAAATATGAATATCAAGAATTTGCAAGTATATGTTGACTCCTTGTTAATCACTAATCACTTTAATGGAACCTATGTAGTTAAAGGAGAGAAGTTAATCGAGTATCTCGAAATAGCAGGATATTTCGATATTTTTAAACTTGAACAGGTACCAAGAGAAGATAATGCTGAAGTTGATGCCTTGGCAAATCTGGGATCATTGGTCAGGATACCGGAAGGAACCCGGATACCAATATTACATATCCTATATCCCGCGACGAATCCTCAGGATAAGGAAGTAATAAGTATTCAGGATCCTGATGATGAGTATCATGAGGAGGATCCTAAGTCCTGGACGGCTCCAATCATGAGATATCTCAAGGAAGGACACGTTCCAAAGAATGAGAATCCTAAAGCCTTTAGAATGAAGGTATCACGATTCACCATTATAAATGATGTTTTGTATAAGAAATCTCTTGCAGGACCATATCTGAGGTGCTTGGAGGATCCCGAAACCAAAGAAGTACTTTAGGATATACATGAAGGGGATTGTGGTAACCATACTGGGGGCAGGTCCTTATTCTCAAAGATATTAAGGATAGGATATTATTGGCCGACGATGAGGAATGATACCACAGAATATGCTCGAAGATGTGATGCATGTCAAAGACATAGTAACATATTACATCAGCCTGCTGAACCGCTGTATCCTATTGTTTCCCCTTGGCGGTTCATGAAGTGGGGTATGGTTATAGTGGGAAAGCTTCCAAAGGCTCCAGGAGGAAAGGTTTTCATGTTGGCAATGACGGATTATTTCTCCAAGTGGGTTGAAGCAGAAGCATTTGTTCAAGTTAGAGATCAGGAAGTGGTATCCTTCATAAAAAGAAATATCCTGACTAGGTTTGGAGTACCAGTTGAGATAATTTGTGACAACGGATCTCAATTTATAAGTAAAAGGACTACTGACTTCTGCAAGAGTTGGGGAATCAAAATGATTACGTCTACCCCGGTACATCCTCAAGCAAATGGACAAGTTGAATCCTCAAACAAGATAATTGTCAACAACTTGAAGAAGAGATTAGGGGCCAAGAAAGGAAGATGGGCAGAAGAACTACCCTTTTTTTGTGGGCTGATAGAACGACGGTAAAAAATGCAACTGGTCAAACCCCGTTTTCCTTAGTATTTGGAGCAGAAGCAGTGATCCCGACGGAAATGGTGATACCTACAGCAAGATCCAACCTCGGGAATCCTGAGCAGAATCCTGAAGTCCTATGCCAAGAACTGGATACTATTGATGAGACAAGAGATGCAGCAAGGCTAAGGATGGTAGCATATCAACAAAGGATATCCAGAGCATACAACAAGAATATAAGGACTAGAAGGTTCAAAGTTGGAGATTGGGTGTTAAGAAAGGCTTTTCAGAATACTACTAATCCTGCTGATGGAAAGCTGAATCCAAAATGGGAAGGACCACATGAGGTTGAATCAGAATCAGGAAAAGGAGCATACCGACTCAAGAATATAGAGGGGGATATGCTACCGAGATCCTGGAATGCTATACATCTAAAACTCTATTTCAAGTGAGTATGGAATTTAAATTCCAACTCAGGATGGTATGAATTCTGTTTCTCTTATTAAATTTTTATATTATTTACTATTTTGAACCTATTACTGACTTAAGCATCGGAGGGGTGTTAGCCAGCCTAACACCCACCTTAGCTTATGGTCGTTTTGCATAATATACTTCGGGATATAGCACCAGGATACATACTCAGGATACTTCGGAAGATTAGAGGATTGGCCCCCTCTCTCACGTATAAGGGATCCTGATCCCTTCACAGGTTTAAAGGTATTCACCTTTCTTCCGAATTGGGTTTAGACACCCCGCCTGGAGCGCAAGTTATTCGGGAATAGTTCAAGGTGGCGGGACCAGTCCATGTAAAAGTGGCTGAAAATTTCGTTACTATTGGCTATATCCTGAATCCTAAAGGTATATGAGGATTGATCACCCTCTCTCACGAAAGGGTACTTTCATACTCTCTAAGGTTTAAAGGTTTTCACCTTTCTAAGTCTTGGAGTTGGGAGCCTGTAGCGCACGAAAATTTGGGATTTCCCCCAGGATACGAGGGATTTATCTCCAGTACGTTTTGGGTTTTACCCCTGTAACACAAAAAATTGTCTATACAATTGGAACTGGTGTTCAAAAATTTTCTAAGTGTTTGAGGACTTCATGCACAGGGGACATTCCATCTAAAGCAATTGTATGATGCATAAAGAATCAAAGTTAAGCTAAGAGTCTCGAACTGGGGACATCTTAGTAGGAGAAGCCGCAAAAGGGATTGGAGATTGATACTAGGGTTAGACTCAGTTCCTGGTATGATCTTTCCTTTATAGACTTTACATAAATTTTATAACTCAGGTTAAGGTTTAAGTATCCTGAAAAGGATATATCTTCAGGATATATCTTCAAAATGTGTTTTTGGGATGCGTTTCAGGATATTTGATTAAAATATTTGGAAGTGATACTAGTTTGAAATTAAAACCTTGATCAAACAAGTATTGTCGAAACGGGTTTTACAAAGTGGACTGTCTTTTATTCTTTAAAAGTTTTCTCTAAAGCTGATTGAATTTTTAGAAGTTCTATTTAATAAAAGTTTTCATAATGTATCAGGATATTTTCAAAAGATAGTTGTACGAAATTTTGCAAAGCTAAGATCTACACTAAGAAATACAGAAAATAATAGCAAGTAAATTGAAAGATGAAATTATTTGAAATAAGCAGTACCAGTTGATAACCGAAGGTTTCATCCTGAAACCCAAGACCCATCCACCTTCGGCTATCAAATTGTTTTATACGGAAATAAAAATTGTTCATAAGACACGAAATAAAATTGTTCAAACATAAGCATAACTCTCAAATTTAAAGAAAATAAGTTTTAGGAAGCAGCGCCTTCTTCATTCACAGTGGTTTCAACAGCATCCGTCTCGGGATCCGCCTCAGCATCCTTCTCAGTACCGGTTGGTTTTTCAACTGCTTTTGAAGATCCTTCTGCAGCAGGTTTGGCAGAAGTACCGCCAAGACTCTTTAGCTTTGTTTCCCAAGCACTGATGTCCCAAGAAGGGCATTCGAAGCCTAGGGTTTTGGCTTCGTAGGCCATCTTTAGCCTGGCCTGGAGGAGAGAAGTGACGACGGAACCTTTGAGGCTTTCCCGGTAGCTGACCATATCCTGTTCATGTTGAGCATGGACAGCGTCAAGATCGGCTTGGGCCTGGAGAGTAGCTTTGTTGAGAGCGGTCTGATGTTCGTGGGCCATAGCCTTGAACTTCTCCTCGTAATGCAGAGATTTGGCGGCTGCAATCATACCCTGATCAGAGATGGTGACCTCAGCTTTCTTCAACTTGGATTCGAGCGTCTTGTTAAGCCCACAGGATTCCTGATATAAGTGAACCAGACGTTCGAGACCCTGCAAATTAAGAGGACAGGTATTGGTTTTAGTAAATACTTATAAGGGGTATAAGCTGCAGGATATGGTTCGAGGATACTGACCTGGTTGAGAAAAGAAGTCATAAATCCGCTTGCTTCGATGAACCCATAATTCTCATAGGGGAAAGTATCAGAGATGACGGGGGAATCGGGCTCTTTTCTTTTTCGGGAGCTTGAACTTCGGGGCCTGGTAGTCGGCAAAGGTTTGGGAATGATGATGGCCTTGGAACTGCTGGGTTTGGACGAGGCCGTGGCCTTGGGACTAGGTTCCTTCTTGATTTGAACCTGATCAGAATAACTGTCCAGCTCGTCGAGGTCAAAGACTTCAGGGATCTTGGCTGGTGCTGCGTAAAGGGAAAAGTTTTACATATTTATTACCCTTCATTATATTATATTGTGCTAATTAATTATTTTAAAGTAATCCTTACCAGACATTTCAGATGATGAGTATTGACTGGAACTCGGGATATGTGTGGTAAAACTCCTGTCACTTGCAGGTAATTGGTAAACAGTTTTGATTCTTTTCTCTGATTCCGCAGTAGGAGGAGCTACTTCCTTGAAATTTACTGCAAAGGGATCAAAAGGGAGGATATTAGCAAAAGATAAAGGTCTAAAGGTAAATGGGAACATTCATGATCCTACCGGTGGTTAACCACTCCACCGGAAGGCTAGCACCCTCATCAATGGAATCTCGTTTGACGAAGAAGAACTTGCGTTGCCATCCGTCTTCGTTTTTTGTGGCTTTAAGAATAAGGGGTTTGTTGGAAGTCGAAAAAAGCAAGAACCGGCTAGAACCATGGGACCGAAGGCGGTAAGCGATTGGCAGATCTTCGATACAAAGGTCGGGACAGTGAAGATTTTTAATTTGGTTGAGTACGATTAATACCCTCCAGACCATGGGCATGGTCTGAGCAAAGGAGATACCGGTGGTCCGGAAGAATTGCATCATAAATTCGGGAAAAGGGTATCGAAGACCTAGCGAGAAAGGGTATGCTGGGAAGCAGACCCAATCAGTAGAAGAAACATCCGATCGAATTGACCGATCGAATGGTCTGAAGACCGTGTTATCGGGGAAAGCACCGGAAGCTCTCAAAGTCGTAATGTCTGCGTTTTTTAGAAGATTCTGCTGAATGAAGGTCTCGGATGATTCACCGGTTTGGGAATAAGTTCTGGCAGCCATTGCAGATAAAGGAAGAAAGATTGATAAAAGATGAACGAGAAGTAGGGAATTACCTGGAGACTCCGTTGGAGATATCTGCTTTTCAAACAAGAAGAGAGAAGATATAGGAGCATTATATTTCTCCATCGAGTTAAAAGCGCGTTGGAAGTTATGATGTGATCTTGACCGTCGTCTCGATTTAATTGCCTTGATTTACGAGATAGAATTTTTAAAATATATCCGTTGGATTAGTATACCAACAGATATATTTGGGGACAATTGTTATGGGTCATTTTCTGAGCGTACATATCCTGACTAATATCCTGTTTTTGGTTGTTTGCTTGTGATCAGGATACTGGATTAGGATATTGCTGACATCCTGGGCGATATCCTGGTGTTAACTAAATTAACCACGTGCAGGTTAGAGGTTGTGGGTTCCTAACGGTCAGATGGACTTCTTCTCCTCAAGACTCGGGTGTATCTGTTATGTGAGAGACGTTGAACCCGAAAGACAAGGTCTGCAACGTTCGAGTGGGGAATATTCGCCGGATCCCGGTTTATTAGGATAGTTTGTTGCATTTCTTTTACTATAAATAGATGGGGGCGGATCAGATTAAGGCACGCAACTTACACACACACTTTCGAACACTCTTACTCTCTAGCTCACTACAAACACTATACACAAACACTTGTATTCGAATTACATTGTAACACCTAGTTGATCTGCATCACATCCTGCACTGTATCCTGATATTTGAAGTAATAGAAGAACAAGGCAGCTGCGATTGTCAGCTCCCGAGGTTTTGTGCCGGCGATCTAGATTGATCAAGGGCTTTCCTCGTACATCACGTGTCAACATTTACTTTTTTGCTCATTGTTTGATCACAGATACAGCTCTATATCCTGAGCCGTATCCTGAAACTGTTTTTACAATTAACTTGGCTAACATATTTTTCACACATATTTCTAGCACACTACCTCACTTAACTAATTTGTTCACTTAATTGCTTCGGTAATTTTTGACCAAAACAGTACTGTTGGGCGGGAAAAGGGAAAAAAGGTAGCCCTCATCTACTGACATGTGGCCCAAATAACTTTCATTTATTATATATAATAGATACGTTAGAAACTTATGTGTTACATGTGTTGAATCCATGAAATATTAGATAGTTATTAATAAGCAAAAACAACGAAAGAAATAGTTAAAAAAGAAATATTAAATAAATAAGAGATAAGCAAAAAAAGAAAATAAAATAATTATATAGCAACAATCATTGAAAATAATATTAATAAATAACCCGCTATACTAAACAATATATATTTATTCTACTTTATGACACAATGATCCATTGTATTTGTATTTATCATATGGATATATTTGTAAGGTCTCCTAACTTTTCTAAAAAAGATCTATCGAAACACGTATAACTTGCAAAAACTATTATACGTTCACACTATGTAAGTAATCAATCAGAAATAGTAGAAACAGAAGATTTCATAAAAAATGCACTTGTATATTAACATAGAGAAAACATAAAGTTTTCTCAAATTTACAAATGCCCAAAAGTCCTATCGAATACAAGTTACACAATGTGTTTATACCTAACTTTGATACTACGGAACTAACACATGTTCCGTATTCTAATAATACGGAACTAAACAAACCAAAGACTATTCCGAATTACATAAAGTAATTCGGAACTTACATAAATTCGGACTACTAAAATATATTGACATCTTATACAAAAGTTACAACTAAGACCCTTTCACTTCTTAGGTTTGTCAAATCCAGCACTTTATCACTTTTAGTGCACTTGCAGCCCCTTGATGAATGCTCGGATTTTCAAGAACTTTTTACACCACCACCAGTTTATTTAAGAATTCTGCATACGTTAAAAACAAATAGCTTTCTTCTTGGAGACTGCAAAGGTTGGTCCACATTTTCTTCTACATGTGTCTGTAGATGTGCTCCACAGACTGCAGACATTTACCTCTTAAAAACAAACTGCACCTTATTTTAACAACTTTTTACATCTGAATACTATCTAATCTTACACTTGCAAGAATTTGAACTCTTACCATTTTATGAAGAGAACACTATATCACTAGACTACTATGTTACATGTTCTTATTAATTCTTATCAATACATGATTTTTATTCGTTTCCTGATCGAAGTTTTCTTTTGGAATTTACCAACGTACAACATTGCATTGTGATCGGGTTCAATTAACGATGATAATGGCTCAAATTAACAGAAAAAAGAAGAAAATAGGTCATTATATATTTTATACAGACACATATTTTCGTAATTCTATCATCATAAAAAAATAATTATATGTATTTTTAATTATTATTCGCTTCATTTGTAATTATACTTTATGCATCCGTTTATAAAAAAACAAATATTTTTGAAGATTGACAACGGAAAAGTTCATTTGACAAACCCACAAGGTCACAAGAGACCCGCCCTAAGCGTGGCCCAAAAATCCTTGCCTCTTTGTTGATAGGCCAGTGCCCTGTAGGTTGCAGTTGACCTCTATTATTCGAATAAAAAGCCCAATTAGGTTGGAACTTTGTTTTTTGTTTCAAACTAGTTTTATACCCTGCTCATGCTAGTGTGCGCTAAATCCAATATTTCCCAGTTTCATAATATGTACACATGTGTTTCAGTTACTTACATACTACTGAAAACATGCATCTCAATAAAAATGACATCGAGTCAACCAATCAAAAATAAATAAATAAATAAATAAATGAGTAAACTGCCATTTTGGTCCCTGAAATTTGGTCACTTTTGTCACTTTAGTCCAAAATTCAAACTTTTTAAATCCAGGTCCCTGTGGTTTCACTTTTATTGTCATTTTGGTCCAAAAGTGAAATCAACTAATATTTGTCTAATGAAATCCTGTTATCTTGTCCTTTTCCTCAGGGGCAAAATGATCAATATAATTTTATTATAACAAATTATTAATTAAATTAAATAACCCTTTAACCTTGACCTCATAAAAGCTTAGATATTTCCAAAAATCATCTTCTCCAAACCCTCTGTTCTACGATCATCTTGCACTACCCCTGATTTTTGGGAGTTGACTGTAACATTAGAAGATTAAAGTGTAATTCCCAAGCTTATTGCAGATGGTTTATGAACATCCAGTGACAGCAATTGATGCAGAGAAACAAACATTGACAATAAATTCAAGAAAATTGCTCAAATTTGGATGCCTCATAATTGCCACAGGGTGCACTGCATCTAGGTAATTCTTAGAAAAACTTATGGATTGCATGTTTCATTAAGAAAAATTGATTATTCTTTCTGCATTCTTGTAAGTTGTGAATCTTGTCCGTTTGTACGCAAACAATGTGATATAGATTCGCTTAGATTTCCACAGAAAATTGGTGGAAACTTACGTGGTGTTCACTATATTCGAGATGTTGCTGATTCTCTACGATCATCGTGCACTATCCCTGGTTTTTTGGAGGGTTTGGAGAAGATGATTTTTGGAGAAGATGATAATATCTGAGCTTTTATGAGGTCAAGGTTAAAGGATTATTTAATTTAATTAATTTAACTAATAATGTGTTATAATAAAATTATATTGACCATTTTGCCCTTGAGGAAAATGACAAAATAACATGATTTTATTAGACAAATATCAGCTGATTTCACTTTTGGACCAAAATGGCAATAAAAGTGAAACCATAGGGACCCAGATTTAAAAGGTTTGAGTTTTTGGACAAAAGTGACAAAAGTGACCAAACCTCAGGGACCAAAATGGCAGTTTACTCTAAATAAATGCTATCATAGTTTTGCATAAAGCTAAAATGATGGCAAAAGTGTAATTTTTAACCGCGGGCAAAATTGTAATTTGTCAGGACCAATGAGCGAGTGCTGGACAACTAAGAAAATTACATCAAGTCAAACAATTAAAACAAAACATTACCATAGTTTTGCAAAAAAAAAAAAAAACCTAAAACGATAGCAACACCGTAATTTTGAATTGGGGGGCAAAATCGTAGTTTGTCAGGGCCATTGAGGAAGTGTCAGGGGCTAAGCTAAACACGTATGTTAGCAAAGTTAAATGTTTAAAATTAGAATACAAAAAGTCACGACCAATGAGGGGGTGTCAAGCAGTTGTCTGACACTATTCCCCGTCGTGGTGATTGTAGTATATAGAAATATGTTTTTATTCATCATGAAACCATTAAAAACCGGTTTCGTATTTTTTTCCAGTTCTAGGTATGGGTCTTTTGTGCACCACTAATTGGAGTCTTACGTTTTGGTTTATTTGTTTAACCTTAAAAAAATGTATTAAAAAAGAGTAAACTTCCGTTTTGCTGGTCATTTTAACGGTTTTGCTCCAATAGTTTAAAAATAGCCATTTACCTTCATGATTTTTCTAACTCATCTTTATTTTGCTCCAAGCCTCTAACTCCATCAAGGAGGAAACTGGCGACAAACTCGAAAGATTAGGGAGCAAACTGACGACAAACTCGAAAGATCAGGGAGGAAAATGGCTATTTTTAAACTTTTGGAGCAAAACCGTTAAAATGACCAAATCACAGGGAGCAAAACGGAATTTTACTCTTATAAAATGTAGGAATTAGGCTCTTCCAAACTAGTTGGGAGCTTTGAACTACCCGAGCGAAGATCCTAGTTATAAGTTATTGTTGAAACTGGTAAACTAAACCACACCATACATACACCGTTTGGTTTGGCTCCTCATTGAAATACGATTATATATTCTCTATTTAAATAGTGACAAATAATGAGTTTTTCTTCAAAAATGTAAGTTCATATGAAACTATTTATAAGAATTATGAAATATTAGAAAAGCTGTGTTGGAACACGATAAATGAAAACCAAAAACAAACAAAAATAAACAACATTGTCTTGCTATTTCTAAAATAATTCAGAAAGTATAACCATACAAACATACAAATATTTTAGCCTAATCTTGTATAAACTACTTAAATACTCACCACCCCGCAATTGTTTTACTAAAATTTAAATAATTATTTAAATAACATTTTTCATTCTTTATTATGCAAATTTAGTTATTTACCAAAAACAATTATTGATGGGTCAGCTCAACTCACTATAATTACCCGACCCGACTCGTTTTGACCCAACTTAAGACCCACTGCCTGAGTGAACTATCTTGAAAATGCTTGATGTTAGTAACACAAACCTTATTCTTTCTGCTTCATTTCAAGGTCCTTGAGCTTCGATTCAAGTTCATCGAATTCGTCCCCACGAGGATCATTCTCATCGAGCGGTCCAAGCATACGAGGGAAATCCTTAAATATCTCTCTAACACCCTGAATGCCTTTAGAAGATAAAAAGTTGCCATTAATGTTTAGCAGCCTAAATCCCGGCTTCCCCACAACCGCTTTAGCCAATGCCATAGCTCCACCTGTTTCAATCCCATTGGTGCTCAGATCGACCACACACAATCGCTCAAATGCTTCTTCAAGTGCTTTGGCAATCACTACAGCGCCCGCATCTTTTATTTCATTTTCAGACAAGTTTATTCGGGTCAGAGAATGTTTGTTTGAGATGATGCAGTCAGCCAATGCTTTGGCTGCTGCTTCTGAAGTGATGTTGTTTGCAGCCATCTCTATGATCTCGAGGGCAGATTTGGATTGTTTTAGTGCATTTGCAAGGGCTATGCTTCCTTCATTTTCCAAGTTCAAGTAACTGAGGTAGATTTCTGTAAGATTTGCGTGAAGAGCGTTACCCAATGAAACCCCCGGTTTTGGTCCAAACATGTTGTCGCGTAAGTCCAGTTTCTTCAGAAGGGTACATGTTTTAAGTGCTTCAGCTAGTGCAACCCCCCCTGCTGACCCAATTCTTGTGGAGGAACACCTGAAATTGCAATTGTTTTATTTTTTACAACTTTTTTACCTAAATTTCGTATATTAAAGATCCTAAACATGTAAAAGTCCCGGAACCCAATTTTGCTATATCAAGCCCCTAAACCCTCTAGATTTGGATATTGCGTTAAAGAAATGAAAATTTTACCTGAAATCCTCTAGATTTGGAGATCCTTTGACAAGTTGAGCAATGGCGATCGCACCTTCGTCTCCCATCATGTTATGATGAAACTGAAGAATCTTAAGTTTACTTGTCGAAGGAATCAACTCGCAAACCGCCTTTGCAGCTTCATGTGAGATCCCAGCATTCATAAAACTTAGCTCAACAAGACTACCTTGAGACTTCAAAAGAGCCCCAAAAGCCCGAACCCCCTTCTCGCCCAAAGCATTATTCGATAAATTTAAAGCGCTCAGCTGAGCACCCTCAAGTGCTGATGAAAACATCTGCATAACCCCAATAGCCTCAGGCTCAGGCCTCCTAGAAACAATATCCGATAAGTCAACTTCGGTCAACTGATCTTTAACAGATGACAAGACCGTTGCAGCAACATGGGCTGCCGGTAGACCGAAACTTCTATTGCTAAAGCGAATTTTTGTGAATTTGTTTCCCGGCTCTTTTAACGGTTTTAGCAGCTCTTTAGCCTCTTCTGCATCAATGAAGGCCCGACGCCCTCCAGAAATATCAAACACGTGTTCATGGTTTGATGTAGTTAACCCTGGTATAGTGTCTCGGTCTTCTTTGTGTTTGGGCCCGGTTTTGAGAAACTCTACCATTAGTTTACTGGATTCTTTCGCATAAACTTGGACTGCAGATCCTCCATCACTCTCGGGCTCTTTTTCAAAGTGTTGGGTTGCAGCCACAAAGGCTGCAGATTCAATTTGTTTGGCATCTTCCTCTGCTTCTTCTTTACTTAAAAGCCCGTATTTTCGTGATATAATGGACGGAGTTGAAAGGTTTTTTATGATTCGCTCCACGAGTATTAGCCTCGTGCTGTGGCTAGGAGGCCATAGCTTAACTGAATCCATATCCATATCAAACTATCCTGCAAATACAATTTTTGTAACATCATATGATAGAGACCCTTTGAGCGGGTTAGACTCCAAAATAGACCCTTAAGCAGGTTAGACTCCAAGAATTAGAGATAGAAACAAGACTTTACTAATTTTTCTTCTTCTTTCATTTACTAAATGAAGGGATATAAATACAATCATGCAAACAACACTAAAAGAAACGTGGGTTGTTGGTTACTACTAAACATGCAAACTATAATGTAAACTTAAGACTATTCTAGATCAACTAGATAACTACGTGGGAGAACATGCAGAACATGGGACCAATCATGCAAAGAACAAATATTAAACGTGGGTTGCTTCACACAGTTGACGGCAACTCGGATCGTATCGGGTCGGACCGTATCATTATATATCAATGTTTTTTTTTTTTTTTAAAGTTTTAAGCAAACTCATAATAATGGTAAAAGTATACATTGAGATCACTGTATTGACATCAAAGTTGTGTCATTTTTGCAAAAAATGAACAAGTATGCTTCAAAGCCGATACGCAAAGCGCGTGCATCATGTATGCGAGGTGTCCAATAATAAGAAAAAATATGTATCAATAATATCGTAACTTGTTAACTTTTAAACACTAAAATATATATAATCATCATCATCTCTTGTAAGGTCTAATTTGTTCAAATACTGGTCAATTGCATAAGGCGCGTCATGCCCAAGATCACATTATCTTCAATCAATCCCTAATTAATTAATTAATGTGAAGATCTTCCTATGTGAAATTAAATTGAATAAACACAAACGATTCAAGATCGTTATGTTCAATCCAATTATAATATGAATTCAAATCACTAATCAACAAAAACAAAAGAATAATTCCACATATCAACAAACAATATCATCTTCAACGCTAAACAAAAACGCGCTAAATTATGAAATATGCGAGGAAGGGAAATAAATAATCATGTAGACGACGATTAGAAATATGAAAAAGTGGACAAAGATCATAAACACATAAACGATGATTTCATAGATGTGATTTTGATCGTACAGGTGATGACGGCGATGGAGAATAACCTCCGGTTGATAAACGTTCGATGCTGATAATCTAGTTTTCCGTCGGGAAAAGGTGACCGGTGTTAGCTTGAAATTTAGTGAGAGAAAACTAGAGAGAGAAGTTTAACCAAATGAGCATCTTTTATTTCTTCAACCGTTAACTAACATTTCAAATGTTTGTTACAATGTTTACAAACTAACCCTTTTACTTTCACAACGGACATTTAAAGCACTAACTATTTATACATGTTTACAAACTAACTCTTTTTTCTATATTATATAGAATAATTTACAGAAACCATCCAAAACACTACTCCATATCCCACACTCTATACATTTTAGAGAAAGCAAAAACAAGCCTCTATATCTAGAGGCTTAATCCAAGCCTTTATAATTATTGTGAGTGTATAAGAGAGAGAAAATAACAACTCTTTTTTAAGATTTTTTTTGAACGGTCAACGAATTCCTCAAATGGTCTACTGGCGAAATTCATCACATCGGAATACACTTGCCTCTGAACCGGGGAAAACCCTCACCTAGGGCCGAAGCCCGTGAACACTCGCCCGAAGGCACGACAGTGCGGTGAGGTAAAACCCGCTCAGTTAAAGGATCAAACTAGCGATCTCCACCTATTCGCCTAGTCTCCCATCATCACCAGGTGCCGCAGAAAATAATGAAGAGGGCAGGAATCGAACCTGAGTCCCTTAGAACATTAAGTCTCTCCTTTACCACTCCACCTCCACCTCATTGGCATTGCCAGCTCTTTTTTAAGATTAATTTAATAGATTTATTATGGGTTTAGTCCAAGAGTTTGCTGAGTAACATGTTAATTTTTTTGAGATTAACGATCATTAACTTTTGGTATCAGCTCAATCCTTGCGACTAGGGTTAGTCTTGTATAACCTGTTTTTATTTTTCTATTTTTGTTTTTAGGTTAATGGATTAATATGGCATTTCACATTTGAGTGGGCTTTATGGATCATTATTACCAATAAGTTTTTACGTTTAAATTTTAGGCATTGGCCAATAAGTTTTTAGAATTTATTTTTAATTTTTAAGTATTCAGGTAACAAGTTTTTAGGTTTTATATTTGAATATGCTAGCAAGATGCCTACACAATTTGGCGGGGCGACATTTTGCATTGTGGTACTTGTTTCTGGTAGTTTTTTTATTCGTATTATAGTTGGTGTAGTATTAAAGTGCTGGATATACGTCATAAGCAAAGTCATGGGTTAGCCCATTTTATGCATGGTTCGATCAGTTAAGTTATTATCCTAAACCGAAGTCATTGGTTAATCTGTTTTATTAATCAATCGGTTTACGGTTAATCAGTTCGGCTTATTCGGTTAGATTGATGGTTTTTTATTCGATTCGTTTAATTTCAGTTAATAGCAAAACTAACTTGGGCTAAAACTTTTGCTTATAAATACATGAAACTAAGGAGTAAGAATACATGAAATGGATATAGAAATAACTTAAATAGAAATATAAATACATGAAATGGAAGGTATAAAATATGAAATATATGAAATACATGAACTAGAGGTATAAAAGCAAGAAATATATTAAAATATGGATAATCGGTCCGCTTTAGTTAATTTTGGTTAAATGAGGCTACAAAAAACTGATAACCGGTTTTGGGGTAATTCGGTTTTCAACTAATCATTTTCAGTTAATTCCGTTTTTGGTTGATTCCAGTTCAGTTTCATCTGTTTTCGGTTAACGATTCAGTTATTACTCACTCATAAACATCGTAATCACATAACATATCATTTTTAATAAAAACACTATACCTATACTATACTCAGAGTAAATATAATAAAATGATTATGTTTGTGGTGTAACTTTTTAAAAATAATATTAATGTATGGATAAGTTATGGCCATTTAAAAATCGTAGAGGTAGTTAGTTTCTTATAAGGGGATAAAATGTAAATATTAACTTATCCATAATTTGGTTAAGGATGAGAGAATTAAAGTGTAACTAAAATGAGGGTATTAAAGTGTAATTAGCGTTTGAAAGACTATTTTACCCTCAATTTTGGGTTGTACCTTATGCATTAAACAAAGACGAAATCTTAACTTTTAGGTATCTTGAAATGTCTTCACTCATATATTATAATATAGTATACTGTGTGTGTGTGGGAAAGTTCAATTGAAAACTCATAGTTAGTGAGAAAACTCAAACACTCCTCATTAATGAAGGGAATGAGACTTTTAATGAAATATATTACTTTTCAAACCTATCTTCTTCATATGTTATTCTATTAAAAAATACACCATACGATGTCACACCCTCAAATTCCACATGCGGAGTTTACCGCGATACGTTAGACTGACCATGATCCAGCCACTAATCATGTTGAACCACTTATTAAAGTTATAAAATCATCACAATCAACACTATTAGTGATCGAAGTTTTAAAAGTTAAAAAAAAGTTTAAGTTAACAGCGGAAGCAAGTTTAAAAATTCAGGCACAAATAAAAAACCACAAGTTCATAGCTGACCGTGGTGGAGTGTGAGTATAAATTTTAGTATATTTTTAGCAATTTTACTCGTTTATCAAGCTTTAAATATATTTTAGCACTTTTACTAGTGTATCGAGGTTTAAATTTATAAAACACAATATAACATTATCACTCTCTACAACACGTTAGGGCAAGCGCACCCATCGTTGGCGTAGTATAGTGATGGCAAGTTACCGAGGTCGTCTAAGGAGACAAGAGCTTTTAATACCGAAATGTTGTCAACGTATAATCTAACAAAATTTTTGAGAAAAGATGTCTAGTAAATAAACATTAAAAGAAAAGAAATCAAAATATTAAAAAGAAACAATAGACAAGATGGAATCACTTGGTTCAGACTCTTCTTTTACGTATCCTTTGATGATTTCTGCACTTTAGGTTTTTCAAGAGATTATCTTAATTATAGTGACATGTCCCTCTTTTGGAGTCAACGCTACCCTCAGCCATATTGGTCTGACTCAGTAGGGATACAGTCCCGCAAGGCCGGAATATTGAAAGATAATTAAGTAAGTTATTAATGCAAAATGTGGCGTGTCCCTCTCAGTAGGGATACAGTCCCACAAGGCCGGTTTAAAGTTTTAATAATAGTTTATTTATAAGGGATTCAAGGCGTTCTTACTTCTCCCGATTTGATGCTATCTGCCTCAAGAGAAGTCCTAATAAGCTTGAATCAAGTCCTCGCAGGATCTATACACTAAACGAGGCAAAAACTTTACCCAAACCACCCTTCTAACCCCCTTCTAGGAAGTTAACGTGTTTTATATAGACCGTAAAGACACGAATGAGTGAATCAACAAAATATGAAGATATGATAGAATAAAGTTCACTTTCAATATAAATAACTAGTTATTAAAGTGATTAATACATACCCAATTAAAAAGTTAACCAACGCTTGGAAATAAAAAGTAATACATAAAAGATTTGTATTCACCAAGTGATGTAAGAGATTAGCCAAGCATGACCATTGTTTGACGAGAACTCTTACAATCAATCTTGGATCCCGAGACTACTACACACTCTAAACTCGAACAGATGTGGTGGATGATGGTGTTGGAGTGGTGGTGAAGTGAGAGAGATGGCTGCCAAGGGATGGTTTGCAAATGAACCAAGCACCCCTATTTATAGCTGAAAACAAGCCTTTCACACGGTCCCGTGCCAAAGGGCACAACCCTGTGTCTTCTTCTTCTCTGTCTTCATTTAATGAGCTGTGTCAGTCCGTATGCTCACACGACCCATGTGTCAGAGGGAATGGCCCCGTGGCCTTGTACTTGTTGTACTATAGGAGATTTTGCATATCTGGGAGTTGACCACGGCCCGTGTCCATGGGACACGGCCCCGTGTCTCTTGTCTGCTTTTGTTTGTCTTTTTCTTTATGGACTCTAGAGTGGGGCATGACCCCATGCCTTGGTGGCACGACCCCGTGCTTGTCTTCTGATTTGTCGTTTTGGTCTTGGAGTGAAGCTTGGATGGTAGGTATGATGTGTCAACTTCTCTTCTTTTGTATTTATGTTGGTTTTTGCCATTAATTTGTTCCTTTTGTACATTTAAGCCCTTTTAATCCTGAAAATCAAAAGTTGGCGAGTTCACAGTTTTTGTTAAGCGTAAAGTATGACTAGGGTAGCTAACCCTCATCAAGCAACTAAACTGTGTGTGAAATGCTGACGTTATAGTTTTTGTGCCCTCATCAATTTCTATCCGCACTGATGCAATGAGAAGGTCAAAGTTCACGCCCGGCTCCCAGTACGATTTGAGGTTTGTTAAAACTAATAGTGCTATCAACTAATACCCCGCCTGCTAACCTGACATGCTAATCAGCAAAATGGTGTAGGGACTTCCAGATAGAGTTTGCGTTTAGTTATGTGTACTACTCCACCTCCAGTGGATAGTATGTATGTGGTCCCAAACTAGGAACGCGCGCGTAGCCCCAACTAGGGCTATCGTAAGTGTTTCCCAAACAAGGGAAGTAACTGTGTTTTCCCAAACCAGGGACACATGCTTTTAGAAAAGAATTGTGAACTCACCTTAGTTTGCTCGGGTAGAAAATATGTGAATAGTAGCGGAAGTGGTCAACCACGTCCTGATATGGTTACCGTTTTAGTTAGTTTGTGCTCACATATTTCTACATGTATACTAATACATAACCATGCAACACGTTTTAATGACATGTGTTTAGGTATTAAACGACAATTAACACCTCTTGATAATCATGCAAACTCACTTAGAAGATATACAAGAACTTTCAGCTATTTCGGTTCAACATCCAAATCTAAGCTATTTTGCGGAATTTATTTCCAATACCAAATGGACTCGAAAAATTATGATATTTTTACAAGACATGTCATATAGTCCACTATGACTTGTGTAATTTTCTCATGGACTAATTATTCACAGAAAAAAAATGATAAAAATCATTTAGCACGCATAGGTCTGATTCATCACATTCTAGCGACAGTTTATGGAAAAATTTATTTAAAAATCCTTGTTAACTCTTTTAAGGAAATTCCAATTTAAGAGTATCTTAATCTCATGGGACTACCTACTGTAAATATTCCAAACATTAACTCCAACCACGGAACAAGTTATAACATTCGTAATAGGCTGCAGATTCTGTAGGAAAACGCAGCCTTAAACTTGTCGAACAATTACGAAACCAGTGAAGTTAGAAAGATATTTCAAAATAATACATTTTAGACTTAAGAAATAGTAAATTTCGTTTTGGCCCCGTTATAGCCAACACAAGTCGGCTGTAAATTTCTGACAGAACGTATTTGCTTTCAGCTTTTTTCCAAAAACATGTTTATGATATTGGTTAACCCAAATCCGACTCGTACATCATGCATAACTTCAAATAAATCATATTCAACAATCAAATATCATCAACATCAAGTTACAATCAAAACCCTAGCATACATGTAAACAAATACGTGATCATTCATCGCAATATCCGTATAAACTCATTAAAACTCAATACCAATAAACCTAGCATTCAAAGTCCTATCATCATGTTATCATATCAACAAAACGCAGCCAAGAACGTACACACACGTACAATAAGAAAAAACTATAAATACGGTAGATGTAGGTTACTAAGTGAGTGAGGAGGATCGAGAGGCTTGGAGAATTGAAAGGGATGAAACCTTTGTGCCTGAGTTTTCGTCGATCAATAGAGATGTAGAGATACTTCTGTTTTTCATAGATTAGGGTTTAGGATTACATGTGCATGTATATTTATAATATGATAGTTCATTGGGTTAAAGCTCGTAACAACTAGGCCACATAATGGGGCGAAGGTACCATAAAAACTATAAATACGGTAGATGTAGGTTACTAACAAAACCTATGTTACTCACCAGCATTCATTTGTTGACCGTCTTTTTCACATATGTTTCAGGTGCTAATGTGTGATGACTAGGAATGCATGCTACATGTAGGATGGACTCGGGCCTTAGTTTACTTTAAAAACATAAGGACAATTGTTGTGTTTTGTTTGTTTTTGCCCCAAGACAATGTAATTTATTAATTCAATAAAATAAAACCTTATGTACCATGTGTTATGTGTTGTGAAACAGTTTCCTGTAACGTGACTCCACGATGTTTTCACCGCGGTTTGTTGTATTACGCGATCGGGGTGTTACACCAAACTTGTAAATTTATATATAAAATGTATAAAATTAACTCTATATTTATATAATTTTGTAAAATTCTACATAAAAAGTACAATCCAATTTATCTCTGCAGTACCTCACCGCTTGACTAGCGCCTGGCGATTACAAAAACACACATACACACACATAAAAAAAACATAGGTTATTGAGTCATGGGTCTTGTTAGAAGCAAATGAGCAAACTCATTATCTTCTAGGATAGAACTAAGGTTTACCTTCATCTCATTTTCACCAAACTCTACTTTATAACTGGGATTTTAATAGATACATTTGTTTGTTTATAAGAAGCTATCCACTGGGTTTTTGTAATGCCTACAAAAAAACACTCACAAACCAAGTGGTTAATAAGTGATCATGTATCCGATGAGGATGAGACTAGACATTAGATACGAGTTTACATTATATAGAACAACAAAACCTATCTCTCTAGCATCTCACTTTCAAGGTTAACCAAGCTAAATTAAAGAAATTTTTTTCCTCATATAAAAGATGGGAAATGAGAGAACAATAAGACAAGTGACAATTGACACAAGAAATGATACTTCCAACAACAAAAACTGCCACCAAATTGTGAAACATTCTAACCATTAGACAAATCAAATCTAAACCATTTTATGTACAAGAACATTCATTCTGCTATTTCGAGGTTGGTTAATCAGCTAATAAAAATATTAACCTTCACTATATATTGTTCCTTGTCAGCTTCAGCTAGCCTTGCGAGTGTCCTCACAAAGTAACTACGCATCTCTGGCAATACACGCTTGATCAGACGACTGTACCTGGAAATTTGATGATCACAAGAACCGGATCTTTTAAAATTTCTATGACTTGGAAAAAATGATAATTTCTTAAAAAGACGTAAACGGTAAACCGGTAAACTTACCATGATTTTTCATGTAATTTGTCGAAGTTCTTGAGAATGAATATAATGCAAGCATTCTTTAGTGACATGGCATTGAAGGCCTCTGATAAGTCATACATAAGTGATACATTGTCCACTAGTATATCCTAACGCAAGAATGGAGCATCTTCATCACATGCAAAGTTAGTCTTACGAGGTGTTTGGATGTGTGTTTTGAAACTGATTATTTGAAAATAGTGTTTAAATATGCTTATGGTGATTGAAATGTAACAATTAGATAACAACATGTTTTAACTAATAGATAGAATGACAAAAATCACATTTTTGTGAAACAAAATAATTGATCTCTACTCACTTGTGCAATGTTGTACTCACAGAGACGCTTTAGCCCCTCGAGAAGATATTGATCTGCGGCTGTAAGAAGATCTAGAGCATTTTCCATATTCACATCTATGGACCCAGTGTATATATATCTGTAGTTAAATACCATATTAGTATTAGATATATATATGAGTGTGTATATATATATATAAGATAGTTAATAAGCTAGATTATGTGACATATTATTATTTTTTGTATTATTCTCTTAACCTAGTTAGTAGGCACTTACAGCAAACATAAACATATATATATATATATATATATATATATATATATAGGGTAGGGTAGGGTTCTAGAGTGAACAACCTCCCAAGAGTGAACTGTGTGAACTCATCTGGACCCTTGATTTCCTTTTTAGTTGTTAAGGGTAGGATTGTAATTTTATAAAAAATTAGATTTAAATCATTATCTTAATAATTGAAACCAGTTACATGTTTCCTATTTTAATTCCTTATCCATAGTATCTTTCCTATTTTAAATTCATTATCCACAATATCTTTTATTTCAATTTTATTTTTCAGATTTCATCACCAAAATTCAAATTTTGATTTTTAAGATCCACGTAACCTTCATATTTCAACGGTATACATATGTGTACTTAGATATAAATAGAACAGTACGTATGTGTACTCAGCATCGTACATATGTGTACAGTAATTCACAAGTGTACATCAAACATTCAATACAAAAAAAAAATCTGAGATATCACAAAAACAGACGATATACACATGTGTACATCGCATTAAAAACAGGGCAAAATCAGAATACACATGTGTACCTCACATTTAAACAGAGCAAGGATAATGAATTTAAAATAGGAAAGATATTATGGATAAGGAATTAAAATGGGAAATATGTAACTGATTTCAATTATTAAGATAATGATTTAAATCTATTTTTTTATAAAATTAATTTCCTATTTAATTTATGAGAGAGAACATGATTTATGCAATCAATTTAAGATGAAAATTACACATATACCCTTTTTGTATTTAATTAAATGGAAAAAATTAACCACATAATTACCATCATGCCACTCATCTAAATCTCAAGATCATAGAAATCAAGGGCCAAGATGAGTTCACACAGTTCACAACTTAGGGGGTGTTCATCTTGGACCTTCATCATATCATCTCGGATCATCATTAACCCATCTCGGACCATCATCATAGCATCTTGGATCAACATCAACCCATCTCGGACCATCATCAACCATCTCGAATTATCATCAAGTGATCTCGGATCGTCATCATCTGATCTCCGATTGTCATCATCTGATCTCGGATTGTCATCAAGTGATCTTGGATACTCATTAAATCATCTCAGATCATTGTTTGAAGATTGCCTTTGACTTTCATCCCGGATACACATCTCATCTCGGATAACTCACCATCTCTGACCACTGTTCATCTCTAACCTTTCATCTAGGACCAACCATCCCGGACAAGTCATCTCGGATTACTGTTTAGACATCAGAATCATCATCTCGGACACTATGTTGAACCCAAACGGTGTTATGAACGGCATTGTAACCGCTGCTGATCTTGCCAATGCTACCCTTGCAGCAATTCAGACTCAGTCTTTGGCTTTCCATCAAGAACTTGACCAAGTTATTGGCACGTCTACCAAGGTTCCAAGGTTTTTGAACGGAGACGACTACTATGAGTGGAAGTTTAGGTTTGAGCAATACTGTAAGGCGAAGGAACCTCATGTTTGACCACTCACTATCATGTACTCTACTGAAGATGGCCCTCAGCCTCATATTCCAAAACCCGAAGGCATTTTTACTAAAGAAGACAGAAAGGTTGTAGCTGAGGATGAATCTGCTTTTAGAACTCTATCAATGGCTCTTGGTACAAACATTTTGATTGATGTCCGAAACTGCAAGAGTGCAAAGTAAATTTGGGATCAGATGACACACTTGTTTGAGAGAAATGCTGATATGAAGGCGAGCAGAGTAAACATGATGAATCAACAGTTCAGCTCTTTTAAGAACATCTATGGAGAAACTGTTGAGAATCAGATAAGGAGGTTCGTCAAACTTGTGTCACAGATGGTTAGTGCTGGAATCAACATCTCAAATAGTGGAATGAACCGTTAGTTGCTGAATTCACTACCAAAGGGTTGGGATGCCAAGGTTTCTATGATCAAGCGTACGAAGGATCTAAATGAAATGACACTTACGGAGTTGGTTTCCACTATCAAGTCTTGTGAGATCGACAATCAGCAGAGAGAGATAAATCATAAGAACTCACTGATGGCTGCTGGCATAACTAGCCCCAACAATGCAGCTTTGATGTCTCAAGCTCATCCAAATCTGTTTTTCAGTCCAGTCCATGGAGTTATGAACAACAACCTAAACATTGTGTTTAGTCCTGTTGCAGCACCAAAATCCAACTATGTTTACGGAATGTCTCTTCCTACTTCTCAAGCACCTGCCGTTAATACCACCAATGTTCAACTGCAACCCCATCCTCAATCACAGCATGCAAATGTCACCTTTGGTTCTACCACCCAGTCTGCAACTCAAGGTGTTCTATCCTCACCTTCAATGGAACATATGGCCTTCTTGACTAAGCAGAATGAAGAAAAACTAGCTCTCGCAGCTTCTATGTCTCCGGTTTGAATGCTTTCTTAGCTGGTGATCTCATGCCCTCAAGTGAGATAACTCTATATATGAATCAGGTGGTTAAAGAAGACTTGGATGAACTACATGTGGCTTGGAATCTTTCTATGTCAGCATTTAAGGCAGACAATTTGCTAAGAGGTATGGGCGTCGTCCAATGAATGCTCGTCCTAGAGTGCTGAAAGACAGGCTAAGGTGCTACAGACGTTATGAGGCGGGACACTTTGCTAGGGATTGCAAGAGGGAACCAGTGGGATATGAAGCTACTTAAGCAGCTACAGCTCAGAACAAGGAAAGGTCAATGGTTCCTGTCACACCTGCTGAGACTTCAACTTCAACTGGACAAGGAAACTCTAGAGCTGGAAGGGCTTTGATTGCACAGGAACAGCGTGGTTTCAATTGGGCTGATGCAGTTGCACAAGTGGAATCAATGAAGCTGTCTGAAACTGCTGCTGTTGAAAAAGTTCATCAATGCTTGATGGCATTAACCGAGGAACCGAAATCACTCTCCAAGACAGTAAATTCCCTTTTATGTACTGTACACTATAGAAAGAAAGTTGCATTTCTGAGATCTCAAAACTCAGCATTGATCACTGATTACAATAGTGCAATGGGAAAGTGCATCAGTCTTCGAGAGAACAATAAAATTCTCTATGAAAAGATTGAAGCACTTAAGAAGGATATAGCTCAACTTCACAGAGACGTGAATCAACAGCAATGTTGGGTTCACGACTACAAACATAGACTCAGAGTAAAAACCCTTGAATGCGACTCTGTGAAGGTTGAGCTGGAACTTCTTATTGGAAAGTATAAACAAAATGAGTTAAAAATTAAAAAAGTTTGATACCTCCAGTGACACTGTTCGTAATCTGTGCAATGTGCAACTTGCTTCTAACGAAAACAAGGGAAAGGGTTTGGGATATACACGGGTTCCACCACCATATAATCATAATTACTCCAGACTGCCCACTACTGAGCAAGAGATGGGGAATTATGATTAAATTATTTACGGTAAACCTAGTGATTATGTTCCATGGGAACCGTCAAAATCTAAAAATGGTCAACCAGCTGTTTTCAAGAAACCAGTGAATTTTGTCAAAAACGAAAATGAAAATTGTCCAAATAAATCAGCAGATAAATCCGAACACGTAAATGAAACAGTAACAAAAACAGAAACAGAACCAGTTAAAACATCCATAGAGGAGATAGAGGAAAGTTCACTAAATTTTGATTCTGTTGACAACACTAACTGTTCTACTTCATGTGCAGAGTCAGTAAGAACAGAAGAGAAGTCTAAAGAGGATGATGAATCACATCAACGTGTTGCTAATAATGTTATTTCTGATAAAAATGACCTTTATGCTTGGAACTATGTTTTTTCTTGGTTTGCTGAGACTTGGGGTGTTCCCACTAAAACTGATGAAACTGGTGCTATTATTTTAGACTGTGATTGGATAAAAATGTTTGTGTTGAAAATGTTGAAGATGTTTTGACAGGAGAGCCTGATGTGTCGACTGATGAACTTAAGACATCTGTTTCGAGTGACTCGGAAATCAATTCTGATGATTCAGGCAACTGTTCTGGTACGCCTGAAACATCGAATGATACATCAGAAACTCCCAGTAATGATGAAAAACTTGATGTTTTTTATTGTGATAATGAAGAAATTGTTGAACAGGGGTCATCTGACGAACCTGTCAATCAAACAGAAGATTCGAGAACATCAGATAATGAGCATAAATCTTCCAAAGATTCCGATTGTGGTGAATAATCAGAATCTAGTAGCGTTGCAACAGAAGAAAGTCAAACTGTCTTAGACATAGACTGCTCATCACCTGACAAACCAGAATCATCTAATGTCAAGGACTCAGAGGTTGATGAAACTGAAGAAGAGATATCCTTAGAGTCCAATTCTGAAGATGCTCATGGGAACACGGAGACTATAGAGAAGGAATCCATGGAAATTAACTCAATAGTTGAGTCAAATGATGAAACTGTAGAAGAAATTTTTGTGGAAACCCTCTCTACAGAAACTCCTTAGAACATGGTCTCTGAGGAAAGGTAATATGCGGAAGTCACTTCAACAGATAACTCAACTCTTGACCATAAAGGATCAGATTCTGAAGAAAGTGTTTTTTATAAAGCAAAATCTACTGAATTGGTTCCTTCTAAGAAGAAACGATCACGTAAAAACAGAAGGACATAGAAAAAGAAAGTTCAAAAGGAAAACCCAACTCTCAAACAAACAAAACCAAAACTTAAGGGTAAAGTTGTGGATACTTACTCTTCTGCTGATAACTGTGAGCAGGGTTCATCCAAGATCAAACATGCACGCAAGCAATCAACGTCAAATGAAAGGAAAAGACGTGATCAGTTCTCGAGAATAACACAAGCAGAACTGAATGTCTTTTTCTCAAAAAGGCAACCGTGTTTTAATTGTGGAATTCCGGTACACATTGCAAGAAACTGTGTTCATCGTCCCTACTACTCTGGGAACATGTATCATCAGAAGGCTATGCATTCTCATTTTGTCAAAAATCGGCCTCCTAAAGCCAAGCCTTCTGATAGAGACTAGAATCTAGCAAAAAGAGAAAACCAAAGATTTACAAATATGACCAGGTTTCAAAGTAAGTCAAAAGTTACACCATTAAAAGGAAAAGTTTCAGACACCAAGAATTAGAAACCTAAAGTTCCTGCTAGATCCCAGTCTCAGTGTCGCAACCGTCAACATCTACCTTATTGCCAAAAACCACAAGTGATGTTAAGGGTCATATGATCTTTCGCGAAGTCACTTACACAGATAGCGATGGTAAACTCAGGTCCACTATGGCCTGGGTTCCAGTCTCTAACTGATTCCGTTAAATGTGCAGGAACGACTGTTGAGGGCTATCTTTAGACTTTGGTTTATTGATAGTGGTTATTCTAGGCACATAACGAGAGACATAACCCAGTTGAATGATATCATAATATTCGACGGAGGATATATCAACTTCGTAGGAGGAGAATCGGGAAGAATTACCATGAATGATCATACCCGAATACTGGTTTTTGATTGAAGCTGAATGCAGGGGAAACATATATGTGATTGACATAAACAAAGCACTCACTTATCAAGTTACTTGTCTGTTTTCAGAAATAGCTGAACATGATGCTATGCTGTGGCATCGTCGATTGGGTCATCTGAACACGAAAAAATTAAATCGATTAACAAAGGGAGGTCTCGTCAGGAATTTGCCAGTCAAGGATTTCATGCAGATAGAAAAATATGAAGCATGCACTCTAGGAAAGCAGCATCGTAGGCCTCATAAGTCTAAACCTATGCACACGACCTCAAAAGTTCTGGAGCTGCTACATATGGATTTATTTGTCCCTGTCAATGTACTTAGTATTGGAGGAAAGGCTTACTGTTTGGTCATTACCAATGATTTTTCTCGTTTCACTTGGGTGTTTTTCCTGGAGCAGAAAAGTGAGACAACTGGCTTAATCAAGAAATTTGTGACTCTTATGGAGAATCAAGCAAATGAGCGAGTAAAGATTATTCGTTGTGACAATGGGACAGAATTCAAGAATGCCGAGCTAAATGAATTTTGTGCCTTAAAGGGAATCGATCGTCAGTATAGTACAGCTAGATCTCCTCAACAGAATGGAGTAGCAGAAAGATGCAATCGAACTCTCATTGAAGCTGCTCGCACAATGCTGATAGATTCAGGTCTTCCACTGATATTTTGGGCAGAAGCAGTGAATACGGCCTGCTATGTTCAGAATCATGCCTTGATTAACAAACGTCACATGAAGACTCCTTATGAGATAGTAGAAGGTTAAAAACCCTCGGTGCAACACTTTCGCACTTTTGGCTATCCGTGTGTGCTTCTTCTCATGGATTCCAAAGGAAAATTTAAAGCTCGAGGAGATCCTTGCTATTTCATTGGATATGCTAAGAACACCTCTTATCGTGTGTACAACAAGGTCAAGAAGCAGATTGTGGAAGCATATAATGTGGATTGGTTGGAAGAAAATCCAAAAGATGCTCGCATGGGACCTGATTGGCTATATGATTATTCTTCCCTGTTTAAATTGTTTCCTATTTTGTCTGATGAAATTGTTAATGCAGGAGCTTCAAGTGCAGAGATGACTATTCCCATTGAAGATGAAGATGAGAATGTGCCTTTGCAAAACATGCTCAAGAAACTCACTGTGGATCCATCGAGATTTCACAAGGGTGCTTCAGCACAACTTCACTATTCGACTGTTCAGGAACCGATTTTTGAACCTGTTACAGCTATCCCTGATGGTGCAGTCCTTAACATTGAAGCCTCCGCAGGACCTTCAAATGTTCAAGGAACTTCTTTGTTTCCAGGAGCAATTCCATCAGATTGCACTGTAGATCCTCTTGTGATCAACAACGCTACTGCACCAAATGAAAGGGAGCAATCTAGAATAGCATCAAGAAGCTTTTCAAACCTGCAATCCAATTTGCAAGCCCCTGCTGCAACAATTCCACAGCTTGTTCAGAGAAGCCACCCAATCATGAATATCATTGGCCCAGTATCTGATGGTGCCCAGACCTACAGCAAATCGGGAGACATCAACTCATGCCTATACTCTTGCTTCATTTCACATATTGAGCCTAAAAACATTAATGTTGCTTTACAAGAACCTAGATGGGTTGATGCAATGCATGAAGAGCTCAATCAGTTCGAAAGACATGGAGTATGGAAGCTTGAGAAGCTGCCTCAAGGAAAGCGCGCTCTTGGCACATTATGGGTGTTTCGCAACAAACAAGATGATACTGGAGTGATTGTAAGGAACAAGGCTCGATTAACAGTTCAAGGTTTCAGTCAGGTTGAGGGTTTAGATTATGATGAAGTGTAAGCTCTAGTAGCACATCTTGAAGCCATCCGCATTTTCTTGGCATATGCATCGTTCATAGGCTTTACAGTCTATCAGACGGATGTCAAGACAGAATTCCTATATGGAAAGGTCAGGGAGGAGATTTACGTTGCTCAACCACTGGGTTTCGTTGATAAAGAGAAGGAAGTATATGCCTACAAGTTAGAAAAGGATCTATACGGTTTACACCAAGCACCCCGTGCGTGGTATGCTACCCTAACAGAACATTTACTTGCTCATGGGTACACTCGGGGGACAATCGATCAAACGCTGCTCATCAAACGTGTTGACAAGGACATCATCCTTGTTCAAATATACGTTGACAACATCATCTTCGGGTCCACAAATGGTGTGCTTTGCAAGGAGTTTGAAGAGGTAATGAAGAGGAAGTTCGAGATGAGTTCTTTAGGAGAAATGACGATGTTTTTGGGCCTGCAAGTTCATCAGAACAATCAAGGAATCTTGATTCATCAGAGTAAAAACGTTCACGGCGTTCCAAAATTCAGCATGACAGACTCAAAGTCGATAGACTCCCCAATTGCAGAGCGGTCATTGTTGACTGAGGATCCTAAAGGAAGCCCTGTTAACCAGACATTGTATCGATCTATGATCGATTCTCTGATGTACTTAACTGCAATCTGGCCAGACATCATGTTTATTGTCTATCAGTGTGCTCGTTATCAGGCTAATCCTAAACTCTCTCATCTAATTGCTGTTAAAAGAAATTTTAGATATCTGAAGGGGGCTCCTAAACTAAGACTCTGGTATCCCAGAGATTCGAACTTTGATCTGTTTGCTTTTTCAGACAGCAACTTTGGAGGGACAGACAGGGATAGAAAATCTACATCAGCTGGATGCCAATTCTTGGGAGATAAACTTATCTCTTGGCAGTGCAAGAAGCAGCAAACTGTATCTCTTTCCACCGCGGAAGTAGAGTATGTTGCAGCATCTACCTGCTGCTCCCAGGTTCTTTGGATGCAACATCAGCTGGGGGATTACAGTTTGACTTATCTTGATACAACTATTTATTATGATAATGATGCCACTATCCAGATCACTAAAACCCCTGTTTTTCACTCCAAAACCAAGCACATTGATATCAAAGTCCACTTTATTTGAGATTTCTTTGACAGGGGTTTAATTAAACTTGAACAGATCCATACTGATGCTAATACAACGGATCTTTTTAAAAAACCTGTCAGCATCTCGAGGTTCAATGTGCTTGTAGACCTTTTGAAAATGATGTGTTTCACCGACTGAGCACATATTTCAAAAAAGGGGGGGTTTAAGAATAACGGTATCTCATCTGATAAATTTGGGCATAAAGTATTCTACTTTTGCACAAATTTAGGGGGAGAAATAATTGATGGGAAATGAAATAAAATTTCATGCTAAAGAACTTGATTAACACATGTAAGGTTTCGATGTTGAACAGGCTAGGATCCACTGCGATGTGTTGATAGGTCTAACGCTCAAAAAGCAAAAAATACCAAGTGATATAAACATAATGGTCTGGATATCTCCAGGGTAACAGACCAACGGTGTATGATTTCATGGTCTTAAATCCTGCGTTGATAGATAGCCAACATTTAAAGTTTCGGGTCTTTATACTGATGAGTCATCTAGGATATCAGGATTGTCCTTCTGTTGCATCCAGATTATATGCAGACCTATGCACAGTCAGGATATCTTGAAAAAGAGCCACTAAAAGGTCCAAAACCTGAAAAACGGAAGAAAATCTCAAAAAGATAATTCCGTGTGCTTATAAAAGCAAAATTCGTACTGTTAAAGGTATTTGCCCAACCCTCGTCAGACTTCTCTAGTCTCTGGTTATACGAAAGTACTAACCTGTTCACCAGAAAGTCTGGCATTGTAAAATCTAAGGATGGACTCTGTATACTCACTTGCTACGATGAACGGTTGTGCTTGCCTTAATCGCGGGGGTATACCTTGGACTGGGACACACGGATGTCACAGTAAAAATCTACCCTAAGCGTATCACAAGGTTGAAAGTTGAAGGTTGAGCGTTAGATTTAAGAGGATAAGTATATTAACAATCGTGTGGACCAGTTCAAGTAAGTGAGAGCTAAAAAGTGTTCCTTAATCAGCTCGAAAACGATTTGATCTCGTGGCAGTCTTCCCAAAATACCCTAGCGTTAGTATTATAATATTAATATAATAGTAATAGCTAATAGTTGCTTGGTGGGTTATTTCACTGATTTTGAAGGAGGTATATTCTGTCTTGAAGAGTTTTATTAGAATAATATTAAAATAATGATCTGGAAAGGCCCACCATCTCGGATGGGGCCCATCAACTTTGACTAAGTCAAAGTCTGAACAGTGTAAAATAGGCCCATCATCTCAGATTGGTAATCCGAGATGGGCCAGGCCCAATGGCCCATTCGAGACATATATATACTATCACACATGGTTCGAGATACATATCTCGAACCAAGTCTGAACAGCATCTCGAAGGAATTCTCTCTCACAAACATCATCTCGAACGATCTCAGACTCATCTCGAATAGAAGGTACATCATCCCGGATAAAGAGGCCACCATCTTGGGTCATCTCGAACAAGAATGTTCCATCTCGGATGATCTCGGATGAAGAAATCTCATCTCGAACAAGCAGATTACTTCATCTCGGATATGAAGAATCATCCGAGATGAACCCTGATTATCTCGAACCCTAAACTGGACATTTAACCTGGTCCTTTTTGACTTGCTGACCTAGACTGCTTGTTGACCTCTTGTTTGACCTGTTGACTTTCATTTGAGCTGATTGAAGTGTTGACTTTGTTGACTCGTCAACACTTCAAATGTAAGTTAACACTTAATAAAAGGATTTAACACTTGGTTGTTTGTTGCAGATTATGGCGCAAGTTATGATGCAGGAACAAAACCAAAGACAGTTGGAGGTGGAACTCTTCCACAACCAGGCTGGATATCTCTTGGATCCTCCTGCAGAGCACATGGAAATGTTTGGATCGCTGATTAGAGGCCTAAACAATTACCCAATTACTCACGCACTACGATTCGAATCAGTGTTCTACAACAGCTGCATCAATACTTTCTGGAATATGGCCAAAGCAGAAGGAGCTGGAACTACCAAAGCCACTGTTCAAAAAAAGAAGATTATTATTTCTGAAGCCATTATTCGGGAGGTATAGAGGCTAGGAGATCAACCGCAGCATCTAACTTCATACGATCAAAACAGAGTTCTTGCCGCCCTCAGAAGAATGAGCTATGAAGGAGCGTATCCCATAGTTTTGAAGAAGCTGTTCCCGCCTTATTGGAGGCTATTGGTGCATTTCTTCTTACAATGTATCACAGAGAACAAGGGTGGATATGATCAGCTGAACAAGACGCAGACCTATGCGCTTGTGGCATTGGTGAATGAATGGGATTTCAACTTCTCAGCTTTCATATTCGACAACATGAATAAGATGCTTGAAGATCCGAACAAGAAGATCTTTATGTTATACGCAAGATTCCTCCAGATGATCTTTGATGAGAAACACTCAGAATTAGTCAAGGGCCCGAATTACATTAACTTGAAGACGATGGGACCAAGTTGCTTCGAGAACGCATATAGATTCAAATGGGCCAAACATCACAACTTTGTTGGAAAGTTTGACCTTGAGAAGCATGGAAAATTCAGTGATGTTGTGCCTGCAGTTCCTATTGCACCAGCGCCTCAATAGATAAATGCATAAATCACTGAAGAACATGACGTGCAGCAAGTTCAGCAAGTGGCTGCCAACGAAGCTGAAATTGAAATAGAAGTACTTGATACTGATTCTAAAATAGACTCTAGTGAAGAAGAAACCGACTCCGAAAGCAAAGTACAAGTAGTTATGTCTGAGAAGGAAGAGGAAGCTGTTAGACAGCCAGTTCCAATGTCTGCTGAGAACTTAGCTGCCTTACTTATAAGCTTGCAGGGTGGTGATGGAAACCTTCCATCCATCTCTACCTCTGTTGTTCAAGATGATGCTGCAACTACATCAGAAATTCAAGCAGAAATTGAAGCAATTACTGATGATGCTGAAGAAGTAGCTAGAAAGAAACAAAGAACTGACACTGCACCTGATCATGACCTTTCTGGCCTAGTATCTAATCCAGAGCCCGTTACATCTATCGATCCATAGCCTGATCCACAATCTGATGCTGCGTCAAAGAAAACCAGTACAGAGGAACCTGATTTGTATGATTTCAACTTTGATTTTGAATCTACACCCTCACAACCAGGCAGCTCGAGTGGTGTTAGAGTTGAAGCATGAAGTTCTAGTGGAACAGGATATACTGAGCATGATGAAGCAGCATTCCATTATGCAACCAAGAAAAGACAAGTTATCGAACAAAGTGACAGCGACTGTGATGAAGATGCAAACGTCGTAAGATTGAAAAGACGAGTGGTTGTATTGGAACAGGATGCAGAATTAAAGAATGCTCAGATTTCATCGCTTCAGCAACATTCCGCCCTGAAAGAAGCACAGATCTCATGTCTTCAAGCCCAAATCTCTAGCAGAGATCAAACAATAGATCAATTTCAAGGTGATGTGGGAATGTTGATGTCTGTTGTATACAATCTGAAGGCGAAGCTAGAGAAAAAAGTTTGGAAATGAGTTTGTTGATAAGGAAGATGAAAAATTTCATGTTGGCCTCCCTGAACAAACTCCAGAGGAGAGAGCAGCAGCTCATGCAGCAGCTGAAGTCGAACGTGAAGCCGCTTTGAATGCATATCTTGCTGCAGAGCCAAGAAAGAGAAGCAGCAAGCCAAAGAAAAGGAAACAGAGCAACAAACAGTTGTTGGTGATGAAAAAACAGGATCTGAACCCTCTTGATGAAAACTTTCAGTTAAAGGATCCAACAAAAAGGCGTGACAGACTTGTGATGGAATTGGGGTCTTCACATTATGATGAAGTGGGAAACAAATCTGAAGTCGCTTGCTGGAGGTTCGAACATGACAAAGACATGTGGTTGATCACACGTAAGAGCAGTCATCGAGAATATTATGCAAAGGAAGCTCAATTCGAGTCATGGACAAAGATTGATTTGAAGAGCCTTTTGCGTGCCCCATACTACGATCCAGAGCCGAATCAAAGAGGTAGAGGTTGGGCATTCCACTCAAGACTCGAGAAGGAAGTAAAGACTAACTTTGCAACATGAAGACAGCTGAGCCCAAAGTTAGGAGAAATCCTAGAGTTCGTGACCCTCATACTAAACGTACTATCAAGTCTGTGATCTGGCCCGTAAATGACAAAGAGAAGATCATTCCAATTGTTAAGAAGTTCGAAAAGGGAATTCTTAAGAGTTTTAAGTTCTGGGCTTATGATCCAAGAATGGCCAAAGCTGTTATTGTTACTGAAGAACAATCTATCAGGATTCCTAACTCTTATGATCTGATGAGCTTTCATGAGGAAGACATTCTGATTCTCACCAATCATCAAATCCGCACGAATGAAAAGTATGAAGAATGTGCGAAGGCTTGGACAAGCGCTGCTGCCAACATACTGAATCATCATCTCTTTGCTCCTGATCCAGAGACTGAACAAGGCGGACCACAAGTTTGATGTAGCTACTGATCCAGTAAACCTAGGGGGAGATTGTTAGACCCTTAATAGGTTTATGGATTTATAGCAAAGTGGATTAGTTGGCTTTGTGGGCAAATGTTTTGTAGAATGGGCTATTTTGGGTAAATGGGCCTAGGGTTTAGGGAACCTCCTCCCTAAACACTTACTATAAATAGAAATGTTATGTATTAGGTCAAGTTGTTGGTGACATTAGCAAATCTTGTATTAGACAATTCAATCATTGTATGCAAGACATCATCAATCAATTAAAGAACTTTCTATTTCAACTCCTTTCTTATACCGATTACTCGTTTGTGTGATTCTGCCACCATTCGAGTTTGTGTGATATCGTTGTGATCTCGTTATGGGACTTACAAATTCTTACCTAGTCTAAGTTCATTCGGAAGCTTATACAAGTTCATCTGGGGTTTCAATCATTCAGATAAAAGAAGAAAAGCTTTGGTTTTAAAGAGTTCATTTGGAATATTTTGCCATCCGTTAATTTGTCATCCGGGTGAAATCTTTTAACGGTTCAACTAGAAGTCCTTCATATTATCGAAAATTTTCATAGTTCATTAGTTACACATGATAAGTGGTTTAATTGTTTGATTTAAAAACTTTTTCTAAATCATTTATTTTGACTGTTTACAGGTGATAAAATCAAGGTGCGACAATCAAGACGTGAATCGAAGATGTCAAGCATGGACGAAGAGTTTACAATACCTTTTACAATGCTTTCACAACCGAAACAACAACTGAAGCAATACCCGGAACAAAATCAATTTCAAAGGTTATTTCAGAGAGTTTAAATCATGATAATGTTTACAGAAATCATCAAAAGCCACCGAAACTAATGAATATTGAAGATTATCACTAGTGGAGTACAAGATTTGAAAATTGGGAGAAAGCGTATGCATATGATAATTGGATCATATTAACATTTGGATATGAAAAACCATGAAATGATCAAAATGTATTACTAACAATTAAACAATTTTCAGAAACTGATAAAAAGGACCACTCTAACGAACTAAAAATTGTAACATTGTTACAACAATCTGTTAGAGAGGATATTTTGTTTTTACTTCAACATGGTGAAACTTCCAAATCGATGCGGGAAGCATTGAAGCTAAAAGCCGAAGGTGGTAAAGATATCAAGAAAAATAAAATTTCTCTGTTGAAAAAGGAATTCGATCTGTTCGGATGTATGAAAGGAGAAACTGTTCGACAAATGATTGAAAGATTTTGTCATCTGAAGATCGAGTTATAGAGGTTTGGAATCCACAAAGACAGAGAAGAGATTGTTGACAAACTTGTCGAGGCGTTACCGCAAGTTGATGATTGGAAAACGTTTGTGATTGTTCTAAAGAATGATGCTAAGTTTGATGAAATAACGTTGGATGCTTTGATCGAGAAACTAGAAGGACATGATCTAGAGTTACAAAAAAAATGTCTAGTTCCAGTTACCAGCAGAATGTTGATCTGTACAACCGACGAAGTATGCTGCTGAATAACCAGTCACCAAAGGTGGGTACAATGTTTATTACTGATAATGCTGGTGATTCATCAAAGAACAAGTCTCCAAGTTATGATTCGGGATATCACTCATCATCTTCATTATCCAAATCCAATCAGAGTCAAAACTAGAAAGATTCTCCAAATCTAAACACTGATTTCGCTAAACAACACATGAGCTTCTTAGCCTCCGTTCTGGAATCTTATGAAGGTTTAATCGTAGGAAAGATCGGCAATCCGAATATGACAAAGGAGGATTACGATCAAGTAGATCTAGAAGTAATGGAGCTTATGGATATCAGGTGGTGTATGGCTAGCATTATTAGAAGAGCTCAACGGTTCATGGAGATTACTAGGAGGAAGCATCTGGAAGGTCCCGATATGAAGCTTGGATTCGACAAAGCAAAAGTCACTTGCTTCAAGTGCAAACAAAAGGGGCACTTCAGAAGAGAATGTACCAACAACAAAGCTGATGATAGCGTGAATCCTTTTCATGAGGATTACTACAAAAAGGCTATCTATCATCACAACAATGAGCAACCATCAAGAATAAATCAGAAGCAGATTGAAGAAGGACCATCAAAAGAGATAAAACATGCTGCTCATGTTCCAATTCATGATGATGAAGGTTTTGACTGGGAAAAATATATTAAAGATGAGAAAGCAGGGAAAAGGCTTTAGTAGCTATGTTTGAAGAGAGTCGAGAAGAACGTCATGCGTGAATGTATTTGAGTGAAGCAGGCAAGGCTTTTACAGAAGCACGGCATGCAAACAGATGGAGTGTAGAGAAAGAATGCTTTGTTGATCCGAACGGAAACCCAACAGTTGATCCTGACAAGGTAGACATTGAAGCATTAGTTGCTGCAATTCCAACTGTAGGCGTTTGGTGTAGAGGTCTCGAAGAGATTCCGAGATACAGAGAAAAGGTAGAAGAAGGCATAAGGAAGGTGATATATGCCAGCCTAGAGAGAAGAAGAAGACGGTAGAAGAAATTGTTGATGAGAGTAAGAAGATGGTGGATGAGGTGAAAAAAGCTGATGAGAAAGCTGAAGAACCTGTTGTTGAGGAACAGCAAGTGCTGGAGTAAGATCAGATTCAAGAGATGAAAGAAGCCACAGTGTCAAACACTGAGGTAATAACTCAAACTGAATCTTCTGAAATATTAAATAACACTGATCATAAAATTGCTGAACAGTGCAAGAAATGCATGGAAACGTGGAGTGCTTGTACTGAAGATGATAACCATCTGAGATCCAGAGACATTGAATTGACTAAAATAGAAAGAATTTTTAAATAAAAATGTAATGAAATAATTGAAAATGAAAAGTTTTTGAAAGAAAAACAAAACGAGTTAACACAGAAATGTGAAAATCTTGAAAACGAAAACAAAATTTTGAAACAATAGTGTTTAGCTGATTGCAACGAATGTGTTTAAAAGGACAAAACTATTCAAGAGTTGCAAAAAGAATATGATCTAATGAAATCTTCATATCACACTGTAAAAGAAGCTTATGAAACTTTGAAAAGTAGAGTGAAAAGTCTGGATAATAGATTGTCTGCATGCCAGAAAACAACCAGATTTCTTGAAGTCAGTTATGAAGGAAAACAAATGGTTTTAAATAATTATATTGATGATGTTGCCAAACTTAAACAAGAACTGACTGAAAAGGAAAAATTGGTTAATAAACTTCAAAGTTATCATGCTTCGTCATACATTTTAGAAAGAATTTTCAACATCACACCTGATGGTAAAGAGTCAGAAAAGAACCAAAAGGGAATTGGATCAGAATACCATCATGTTCCACCACCGTTGGATAATAATTATACATTCTATGATGGACAAAAGGTGGAAAAAGCAATGAACTTGGTTGACCAATTACCTGACAACATCGATGTGACTTACACCAAATCTGATGATCTTGATGATTCAGAGGTGGTAGGTAAGGTTGTTGAAAGTGTTCTCACAGAGGAGTCTACCAACACAGATAAGTCTGAATCACATAATGAAAATGAGGGAAGTTTTCATGAAAGTTATTTGAAAAATTCAAAATCTGAGAAATTTGTGAATGATGATTCAAAAGGATTGGTTTATACCATGATTGGATCAGACAAACTATTCTTGGATGATGAATTTCCAATTCAAAATGTGATTTCAGATAAAATCAACAAAGTTTTCAAACTTGTAGAAATTGAGAAAACTGAAATATCAAAACTTGCTGGTAAGAGCAAGAAAACTTTTATAACAAACCTAGCTACAAAAAGAAAAACATGAACGATGGGTTGGGTTATAAAAACAAACAAAACCAAAAGAAACAATATGAAAAGACAAATTCTCAGAAAAAGACGAACTTTGTTCACGGAACAAGTTCTAAAGAAGAGAAGGAACTCAAATTTGGACGACAGTCTAATGAAGAATTCTATGCTCAGAAAAAGTAACAACAACAGGTTAAAGATGTTTCCAAGAGAACATGCTTTAAGTGTGGTCAAAGTGGACATCTTGGTCGCAAATGTCTAAATCTGAAACCTGTTGATGTTGACAAGAAAAGGAAAGTTGAGGATAAGACACAGAAGTCAAAGAAGTTTGGATCAAAACAAACTTGGAAACCAAAACCAACGACACCCAAAGTTGTGCCACAACATATTTGGAAACAGAAAGTAAATGTTTCAGAAACAAAACAAATCTGGAAACCTAAAATTGATTTGTCAAAACAAAACATTCAAAATCATTCAAGATTTTATCGAAGGAATGTTTTAAAAGGACAAACTTGGGTGGTCAAGAAACAAACTTTTGTGAGTGATAGTCGAATTGAAGAAGATTTTGAGAAGAATGAACGAAACTATCCAGTTCTACGTGGAAAGATTTATGTTCAGCTACCTGAGTCTAAACAGGCTTAGGTTGCTTTATTCAAGTAATTGAATTGGTTGTATATGCAGGTGCTCCAGATGATGGTCGAGTGTCAAACTGAGGAGAGGAGCAGCCTGGCACAGGAGGCTGCAAGTCCCTGCATCTGAGAAACAGGGAGTTTGTTCGTTTCTTTACATAAATAAACCATATTTTAAAAATCCTAAAATTTGAAAAATTTAAAAACCAAAAATAGGTTTGTATTGTGTCAAAAAGTAGAAAATGAAAAATATTTTTGTTTTTAAATTTGTCAAAAATAAAAAAATTTCAAAAATGCTGATTGAATATGCTGAAACCCTCACGGCTGATCAAACATGATTATTTCACAAATGATTAAATGGTTGTGCAGAGAACCAGCATGTTTTTGTCCCTTTTGCCTTTGACACATTTGGCTCCCTAGCGCCGGAAGCTATCCAACTCCTGACCAGGGTCCAACGGGTCATCCACAACAATTGCTCAGCCTCAGGGGATGGGATTTTGTCTTTGGTAGATTAGGGTTTGCAATTCAGAAAGGGGTGGCGGCGCAGCTTGTTGCCCGTCTACCTTCTGTTTTGATGTAACTTGACAAGTATGAATGAGATTTATATTGATTTCATTAAATGGTTTTAACATTGTTAAAAATCAATGTGTTGTAAATCATGTGGGTACTTTCTGTAACACAGAGCTTGTGAAGTAGAAAATGGATGGCGAGATGAAGCTATTTGCATCGGGTTGTCAAATTTTCTTAAATGTTTTGAATTTTAGGGGGAGTAAAAATTTTAGAAAATACAAAAACATTTGAAAATTTGAAAAAGCCAAAAACAATAGAAAATTCAAAGTGAGTTTCTGTGTAAAAAGAGGATATGATAGTACATCAGTAGACAATCACAGTACGCTAAAGAAATGGAAAGTCAAATGTGATAAACGGTCTCACTGATGATATGCCAGTAGGTTTTTACATATTTAGTAGATTGATTTCGAGATATAAACCAAAATATCAATAACTTTCTTATCTCGTGGGGAACATCTCTCGGATATATGGGTAACCCCTGAAATCTTGTTTGAGAGATTGCCTGATTCTGAGATACTAGGTTTTTATACTGTTTGATATCTGGGGTATTATACCTGGTCTTCTGATTTTGCGTCAGCGATGGTCTAGACCTCGTATAATACATTATGCGCTTTAAAAGCTTACCCTCTGCATAAAAATTGAGAAAATATCGAAAGATATATATCAAAGTGCAGTTGTAAAGAAGATCCCTAAATGGGACACACCTCAAAGTCGAGCCTTCATCTCTTTGACTGAACGGTAGTTCATACCTGAGCTCTCAAGGTCTCGCACTAACCCAGAGTACAAATATCAATATAGTATATTCACCTGCAAGACTGAATCTAGGGAATCTTGATACGGGAGTATATTCTGAGGTGGGACATGCAAATAAGTTAAGTTTCTAAAACACTAAATCTCGGATCTCGAAAAAGTTGAACTTTGTGTGAAAAATTAAGTGGATTAGTATACTGACAATCTAAGTGAATCGTTTAGAACTTAAAGTGTTTATAGCTCAACAGTGATAGTGATTTGTCATAAACTGATATGATCCTCTAATACAAACTTAAACAAAAAAATTGTTTGTAAATATTTCTTTACTGCTTTATGTTTCAGAAAAATACAAAAAGATTTTGTTTCTACTTTATTTTCGACAACCGATGTCTGAGAGTTAAGTTTCAAAATCTAAGTATGTTGAACATGTTTCTGAAAATAAACAAGTTCATTAATTTGAAACTTGAAGTTTTTACATTGAAAAACAAAAACAGTTTGTGAAATCTCCAAGGTCATTAATTTGGACTTGGAAGATTATCTGTGAGGTTTTGGATATTTTCACTGTTAGATAAAAAGTCATTTGATGGGGGGGGGGGCGGTAGAGTCGGGTAATCCTAGATGATTACATATTGTTACATTTATGCTTAGAGTCAGGTTTCCAATTCCGGATTATTCAAAAAGCTTTCAATGTCACATATTTGAAATGCTCCAACTTATTCATGAAAAGTGTTTAGAGCTAGGTTTTCAATCTTAGAATTGTCAAAAATCTTACAAACAGTTTGAGATTTACAGATATTAAGCCAGATTATGATTCCGGTAGCTGAGACTAAGGGGGAGTCTGAAGACAAGCTCGACGCAAGGGGGAGCTTGTAATTGAAGAAACAGGTGTCGATCCTATAAGCACGGAAGCTTAACGAAAGGGGGAGCTGATTCTGAACGCAGAATCAAGAGGAGCTTGAAGAGGGAGTCTGTGGTTACTGATATTTTCAAAGCTTCGTGAAGACTCAGAAAGAGAGAGAGGGAGAGAGAGAGAGAGAGAGGGAGAGAGAGAGAAGACAAAAAGCTACGAGATTAACTACGGTAGTGGAGAGTTCAAATGAGAAGAATTTTTTTGTAAGAAGAAAAAAGAAGAAGTTTCAACCAATAAGAATGCTTCATTTTACTTCATTTAATATTTGCATTTAATTTTAATATAAGGATATATTGATAAACTTACATAAATCATTAATTTGTATTCTTACCCTTTAATAACTAACTAAATTAAATTTGTAACTTCTTTTCAAAATGTATACTTTTTCCAAATTTAAAAAACAACTTAATTTAAAGTGTAGAATAAATTACTAGTTGTGTAGGATATATTTCGAGGTGTGTAGGATAAATTTCGACTGTGTAGGATAAAATTCTATAATGTATTGGGTATATGTAGGGAAATTTTGATATGTTTGGTTTTGTAGATTATATGTAGGATAATTAATTATTAGTTGATTAATTAATTAAAGAGAGAAAAATTAATGATATGAGTTATAAATAAAATAGTATTTTACTAATATGTCATTTCTTCTTTTTCTTCTCACATTAAATTTCTTCTCAAATGAACCTTCCCCAACTACGGTAATATCCAAGGGGGAGGAGTCTGTGAGTGTATAATGTCTATCACCTCCGTCAATCGTACAACGTAGCAGAAACAGAACAAGACAAGCTTTGAAGAATATTAAATATAGGAAAAAGTCCATCCGGATGGATGGAGGTGAGTCCATCCGGACGGATGGAGTTAATAAGTCAAGAACCTTCATTTAAGTCCTTCCCTATAAATAGGCCTTGTTATGTTTCTTTTTAGAACTTTTGCCACTTTATATTTTGGAGAGCTTTGAAATCTAGAGAGAGAACTAGAAAAGAAGGTGATTCATGGTGTAAAACATTGTCATATCTCTAATCGAATCATTGTTAATTACGTTCTTGTGTTCGGTCTACACACGTGCATGGATTCCGCAAGTCGTACGTGTTATTCGCAATCGTTCGGGAGTCAAATCCGATCCTACAACGCGTTCTCACAAGCTACACTCCTCAACAAAATGGAGTAGCCGAGAGGAAAAATAAAACTCTAATGGAACTGAGTAGAAGCATGATGAATATGAAAGACATGCCAAACTATTATTGGGTTGAAGTTGTCTCTTGCGCTACATACCTATTAAATCGTGCAGTGACTAAAACAAGACCTAACATAACTCCCCATGAAGCATGAAATGGAAGAAATCCCAATGTAGAACATCTAAAAGTATTTAGGAGTCTAGCTTATGTACACATCCCCAACCAACACTGAAGAAAGTTAGACAATAAAACAGAAAAGGTAATCTTTGTCTGCTACAGTAAAAATAGCAAGGGCTATAAATTAGATAATCCCTTAACCGGGAAAATTGTTGTAAGCAAAGACGTCATATTTGACGAAAGCAAGGGGCGAATTAGAGACGTCATATTTAACGAAAGCAAGGGGCGGATTACGAAAGATGAATGCTCCACAGTTCCGTCTGTTTTACCTGAAGTTGTTGATCAAAGTCATCCTAGAGAGGCAGCAAGTGAGCCGAGCCTATCTGGCACACCTCCTCAAAATGATGACATTATAAATGATGAAGAAACGGAAGTCCATGCTATGGAATCTGATACCAATTCTCAACACAATTATGATGAAGAAACCTCATCTACACCATCCAAAAATAAAGCCCTGAATACAAGAAGCATTAACAACATATATCGAAACACTCGGATACTCACCGATGAAGAAGTGTCAGAAAAGTTTAAAGATCATCAAACCAATTCATAGGAAGTAGTTAATTTTGTGTTGTATGCCAACACTGATCCGACCACATATGAGGAGGCCAGCAAGGATTTAAAATGGAAGGAAGCTATGAATAAGGAAATGGAGTCCATACTAAAGAACCAAACCTGGGAATTAGTAGATCCTCCAAAAGGTCAAAAGCTAGGAGTGAAATGGATCTACAAAACAAAATATGATGAAAACGGGAATGTCAACACATACAAGGCGAAACTAGTGGTAAAACGGTACAAACAGAAGTATGGGGTTGAATATCATGATGTATTTGCTTTGGTGATTAGATTCGAAATGGTCCGATTGGTGTTAGTACTGGCTACATAATGTAGTTGGCATTTACACCAAATGGAGGTAAGAATAACTTTCTTAAATGGAAATCTGAAAGAACAAGTTTATGTCAAACAACCTAAAGGATACACAAAGAAAGGAGAAGAAGGAAATGTATGTCATCCCAAACGAGCATTGTATGGACTCAAACCCTCAAGGGCTTTGTATAGTCGGATTGGTAGTAATTTCATGCAACATGGATTTAAGAAATGCACATATGAACATACATTATTCATCGAGGACTATATTCAAGGATATGATCACTAAATTCAAGGATACAATGAAAAAGGAATTTGAGATGAATGATATGGGAAGGTTACATTATTTTTTGGGGATGGAAGTATTATATGAAAACGGGAATATAATTCTATCACAATGGAAGTAAATGAAGAACTTGCTCGAGAAACTCAGAATGACTCAATGCAACACGGTTTCTACACCCATGGAGTATGGCTTAAAGTTATCTAAAGAAGACTTCGAAGAAAACGTTGATGAGAATCTATACAGAAGCTTAGTTGGAAGTCTCATGTATCTAACAAACACTAGACCTGATATTATGTTTTGCAGTAAGCAAAATAAGCAGGTTCATGGAACATCCCAAAAGAAGTCACTAGGAAAACATATACTATAATACATCAAAGGAACTTAGGAACAAGGTATAACATATTCCAAAGGTAGCAATGGTATATTGGTAGGATTTGGTGATAGTGATTATGTTGGAAATGTCAACGATGGCTAGAGTACATCAAGATACATATTTCACTTAGGCTCTAGTCCAATCTCATGGCAGTCTAAGAAACAAAAGGTAGTGGCATTCTCATCAATGAAAGCAGAATATATCAATCTATCATTAACGGGTTGTCAAGCTCTATGAATGAAAGGGATTACGGGTGAATTACAAGGCAGGAAAGCATATCCAATAACCATTTATTGTGATAACAAATCTACTTTTTGTCTAGCAAAGGATCCAGTTTATCATGGAAAAGCAAGCATATTCGAGTAATATCATTTCTTTTGAGACTTAATGAAGAAGCAAGATATGGAAGTCAAGTTCTGTGCAACAAAAGATCAAGGAGCAGACATCATGACTAAAGATTTACAACCAAAGGACTTTTATCGACTGAAAACTCAACTTCATTTGAGTTTAATCTAGCTTACAGGAGGGTATTAGATATATACATGAGTATATATCTAATATAGTTAATAAGCTAGATTATGCAACATTACTATTATTATTATTATTATTATTTGTATGATTCGAGTTAGTAGGCGGTTACCGAAAACATATATATATATATATATATATATATATATATATATATATATATATATATATATATATAAAGAGAGAGAGGGGGGCCAGTTAACGTACAATAATTCTTAACGTACGAGCATATGCTGTGAAATTATGCATGTTGTAAAACTCAAAACCCTAATCACGCATGTTGAAAAACCATAATCACGCCCTATTCTTCGTTATAGGGAAGTTATAGATGCGATACCTCATCATCAACTCAAAGACATCCCATCTAATATTTGGAATCTCAATGTCTTTAGCATCCTTCTCCTTCAAATCACACATTCAAAGAGTAAAATAAAAACACAATTTCCAAAAATCCAGTTGGCCGGGGACAAGAAGAAATATAGAACAGACAGATAGTTTGATTAACTTACCTTGTACCCGCCATCAAACATCGCCCGGAACGCATCAGATGAAGCGTGGAGACAAATTCTATGAGCGTAGAAGCGTTTGCCTAAGACCCAAATATGTGATGTTTAAGGTTCAACAGACATTATAAGAAACATGGGGAAAATTTACTAGCAAGAAGAAAGGTGGAACCTTCAATTAAGAAAGTTACATCAGAAAATGTAGGGTTGTTTACATATTGCTTGCCCAAATATACCTGCAATAGAAAGTATCACTTGCATCATAACTACAAAGACAGTGTTTCATATAATCATATTTGTACAACTTATTTAGGTATTACAAGTAGAATAATATGAAGGTTTTATTTGAGATAATTATTTGTTGCATGACCCAGCCCAACCCAACCCAACCCGCCAGGCTTACACAAACTTGGCTAAGAAGGTATATAAACAACATCTTGCATTTTTTGTTCGGACTTTCAAAAACGTAAGGAAAAACCTGAAATGTTTGAGATGGTGGTCCTGCATCGACGGGAGAGAGTGAACTCGCTTTTTCAGCTAACTTGCACAAGGCTACACAACTATATCGTTGGTGATTCAAATTTCTTGATTCCAAAAGCTCTAAGAGTATCGATAATCCTGCAAATTTCCAAACAATATTAAAGCAAAATATGAGATTTATATACAAAGGTGATTAATTAAAATTAGCATACACAATTACCATTGGCATCAACTAAGATTGTTAAGTCTGGTATAGTTTCTCGGTCTTCTTTGTGTTTGGGCCCGGCTTTGACAAACTCTACCATTAGTTCACTGGATTTTCTAGCGTAAACTTGGGCTGCAGATCCTCCATTTCTTTCGGGCTCTTTTCTAAAGTGTTGGGTTGCAGCCACAAAGGCTGCATATTCAATTTGTTTAGCATCTTCCTCTGCTTCTTCTTTACTTAAAAGTCCGTATTTTTGTGATAAAATGGATGGGGTTGTGAGGTTTTTTACGATTTGCTCCACGAGTATTCGCCTCATGCTATGGCTAAGAGGCCATAGTTTAACTGAATGCATGGTTATATCCTGCAAAGTGCAAATACAGCATATTTCAATGGTTATTTTAACTTTTAAGCATAAAGTAATCCTCAGAATATTGGAAGAACTATGCATTAAAATCATTGTATTGACATCAAAATTGTGGTATTGTTGCAGAAAAAATGAACAACAATGCTTTTGCGAGGTGTTTATTAATTAAAAAAATACCAAAAAACTATTCACAGATAATATTTTAACTTGTTAACTTATATGCAATAATACATAAAATATTCTCATCATCTCTAGTCAGATTTGTTCAATCGATGGTCTTATTTGTTCAGTTACTCAAACGTATTGCTTAATTGATAGTCAGATTTGTTCAATCGACGGTCTAATTTGTTCAAGTAATGGTCAACTGCATAAGGGGCACATTAGACTGCCTAATACGATTCGGTTACCACATCATGTAGCGAGCGTATATTTAAACCAACCTTCGAAAACAATCACAAGCCAACGAGGACGATTGATTACAAGGTCAGACATTCATTCAATGTGAAATCTTCCTATTTTAAATTGAATAAACACAACATTGCAAGATCATAATGATGAATCACGTAAATAGACGATTAATAGTACGCTATAATTCGAATTCAAACCCTAGGAATCACTAATAAACGAAAATAAGAGAACAATTCCACAAATTAACCTGAAGAAAATTGCGCTATATAATCAAATCCGTAGAGAAAATTTGAATGGAGGTAATCACGTAGTAGACGAATATCATTAACACATAAATGATGATTTGATAAATGAGATTGTAATTTTAAAAAGTAGAGAGAGGATTTTAATTTAACCAGAGCATCTGTTTATTTTTTCAACGGTATTAATAACATTTCAAATGTTAGTTAAGGTGTTTATAAAGTTTACAAACTAACCCTTTTACTTTCACAATTGACATTTAAAGCACTAACTATTTATATTACATGTAGGAAATAGGTGGCGACCAGAGTGGTGGGTGGTAGCAATAGAGGCGGGAATTACGGTGGTGATCAGTCAGTCAAAAGCTCAAAACAGGTCGAGTCTATATTGGAGTTAATGAAGGAACTCAAGTTCGAGCTTGATATAACGAGTTTGATTAGGCTTGCATACCAAACCAAACTTATTACTTGTATAAACCAAGCACAATAAAGGACGATTATTGCGGTTTTGATAATTGCTTTTTAATAACTATAATTTTAGTCCAAGAGTTTGTCGCGTAATATGTTTAGTTCTTTAAGTGGACGTTATATGCTTTTGGTATTAAGACCGGTGGGTGTGGCTTAGCGCCACCCGTCACCTCAGCCTCCATAGTGCCCATGGGGCGCCATCGTCCATACCGAGCAAATGAAAGGAGGGCGCCATCCTTCTCCTCGCCATTGTGTTAACGGAAGAAAAGAGGGGTGCAGGTGGGGCCCACCTCTTTTCAACCAATAAATTTTTTTTTTTATTTTGTTTAATAGGCTGCAAGTTAAAGGAAGGGGCTTTAAAGCCCCCTGTGTGACTTGGCGCTAACGTGACGTGATAAAGCCCCTAGAGGCTTTATACCACACCCTCCAGCCTAAGTCAACCATTTGACTTCCACGTGAGGGTATTGTGTGTCCTTTGTCAAGTAATGCATGTTTAGAAACCGGTTAAAACTTCGCTCATGATCCCTAAATGTTAGTTTTATTGATTTCTTTGTATTCCTACATCATTGTTTTGATAATCAGCATGGTTACCATCAAGAATCCCTGTACAATAACGATAACCAAAACACAATACTTTCAAGTATCGACTATGAAGCCCTTGTCCAACAAAAACGTTCCAACCCAGAAAATCCAAAACAACAAACACCCTCACAACATTATGTTTTAACCCGTTACACTTCATTCACTTTACTGCACACCTTCAGTTAGGTTATTACAGATCACGATTTTTAAACAGAGAAAAAAAAATCTCATTTTAAGCATATGCACTTTGTTTGGATTATGTTCAGATCTAATTGTTTAAAAAATCTATGTTCTTGGATTGGTTAAAGAAAATAAAAATCACGTAACCCAAACACTAATTTTTTTAGACTTAAAAGGTGTGACTAGCGTCAAACGACAAACACTATTTGAAATTTAGCTCACTTTTATAGTTTATAATAATATATAATATTGAAATTTATAATATTATACTCAAGTAATCAATATCTGTAAATCAATGTTTAAGTGGGTTTATACGTTTAAGCCTATCTCAAAATGTGTTTATAATTAGGATGACAATGGATCCCATATCCGAGTATAAAAAAATGTGTTTCATACCTCCTATACTTGACGAGTACCTACTACTCAACATCCATCAAGTTCGAGGATGTCCATAGGTATTGGGTTTGCACGTTTAAGTCCATCTTTCCTTTGCGCGAAGCATAGGGCGAAAGAAGCGATTTTGGAGTGGCAAGGTTTAATACAAGTGAGTAGGCGCCTTAATGTAACAAAGTCTAGGTGAAATTATGGGTGTCTATGTATGATGCCTTTTTGGTTTAGTATAAGATTTAATATTACCCAAGCATTGTACGTATAATTTGGTGATGAATAAAATATCCTTTCCCGTCCAAAAAAAATGGTCCGTCTCAAAAACCATCTTGAAATATAAAGATAATTAACTGTAGTTCTAACATTGGTCTCACACGGTGAAAACTTCTAAAACTAATCGCATAGCCTATCCGTCTTAGCTTTGTCTTGATGAATTGGTTTGTCATACCATTTTGTTTGTCTTTCTTTCTTGATTGATATTGTTGCTAGTTACTTTCTATATGCTTTATCTTCCTTTCTATGGCATCCCCTTTTTCTCTCGTCTACCACTATTATTAGTATTTCGGTTTTGTCATTCTCTTTTTCTGATGGCACTTGTATTTTTTATACATTTACAAAAAAAAAAAAAAAAAAAAAAAGAGCTTCTTGAGTATGAGGACGAGCAACCTCTCTATCTTCTCGTATAGAGGTAAGGTTTGCCTTGATCTTACCTCCCCGGCCCTACTTTATGATTGAAATTTATACTAGAATTACGACCCGCCGCAATGCGGCGGGGATTCTTTAGTTATAACTAAGTCGATTTAGGACCCGCACGTTATGTTGAACCTGTCAAATGGGAAAAAATATACGATGTAAAAACGTTCACCCAAACACGCATGTTGCGTCGTGTTAACTCGCAAAATTTAGAACGAAACGTAAAAACGTTATACCAAAGACACACGTTGCGATGTGTTAAGTCACAAAACTTAGAACGAAGCATAAAGCGAAAAATTTGCGGAAAATGAAAACTATAAAGGACTAAAGTTGTAAGTAAAAAAAGTTGTGAGGATAAATTGCAAAAGAGATAAAAAGTTTTGGGTTAAAAGTAAAAAAACAAATAGTTTTGGGTTAAAAGTAATTTATGAAATACTTTTGAGTGAAAAGTAAAAAAAATCAATTTTTTTTTAAAAACCCTCAAAGATAAGGTTACAACATGCATAACCATTTTTTCTTTGAAAAAACACCCCCGAGTTGCGACGGGGGGCATAAAACCATATCAAATAGCATCAATGTCATACCATCGCCAGCGACCACCGACACTGAATTTGCGGCGAAAAAATGAGACTGAAACGTAAAACATAGAAAATAATAACTAAGTCGATTTAGGACCCGCACGTTATGACGAACTTGTCAAACAGGAAAAAATAGACGACGTAAAAACGTTGAACTACACACGTACATTGCATCTTATTAACTCGCAAAACTTATGACGAAGCGTAAAACAGAACGTAAAAATGTTGAACCACACACGCACGTTGCGCCGTGTTAACTTGCAAAATTTAGAATGAAGCGTAAAACGAAAAATTTGCAGAATATGAAAAGTACAGGAGACTAAAGTTGAAAGTAAAAAAGTTATTAGGTTAAACTGAAAAGATAAAAAGTTTTGAACAAAAAGTTGTAACCCAAATAGTTTTGGGTTAAAAATAACACATCAAATGCTTTTGGACTAAAAGTATAAAATCAACTTTTTTTTTTTTGGAAAACTCCCCAAACATAATTTACAACTCCTAATGCACTCAACTAAGTCGATTTAGGACCCGCACATTATGTTGAACCTGTCAAACGGGAAAAAATAGAGGATGTAAAAACGTTCACCCAAACACGCAATTTACCCGAACACGCATGTTGCGTTGTGTTAACTCGCAAAATTTAGAACGAAACGTAAAAACGTTAAACCAAAGACGCGTTGCGATGTGTTAAGTCACAAAATTTAGAACGAAGCATAAAGCGAAAAATTTGTGGAAATTGAAAACTATAAAGAACTAAAGTTGTAAGTAAAAAAAGTTGTGAGGATAAATTTCAAAAGAGATAAAAAGTTTTGAGTTAAAAGTAAAAAAAATAGTTTTGGGTTAAAAGTAATTTATGAAATACTTTTGAGTGAAAAGTAAAAAAATCAATTTTTTTTTTAAAAAAACCCTCAAAGACAAGGTTACAACAACCATATGCATAACCATTTTTTCTTTGAAAAAACACCCCCGCGTTGCGGCGGGGGGCATAAAACATGTCAAATAGCATCAATGTCATACCATCACCAGCGACCACCAACACTGAATTTGCGGCGAAAAAATGAGACTGAAACGTAAAACATAGAAAATAATAACTAAGTCGATTTAAGACCCGCACGTTATGACGAACTTGTCAAACAGAAAAAAAATAGACGACGTAAAAACGTTGAACTACACACGTACATTGCATCTTATTAACTCGCAAAACTTATGACGAAACGTAAAACAGAACGTAAAAATGTTGAACCACACACGCACGTTGCGCCGTGTTAACTTGCAAAATTTAGAATGAAGCGTAAAACGAAAAATTTGCGGGATATGAAAAGTACAAGAGACCAAAGTTGAAAGTAAAAAAGTTATTAGGTTAAACTAAAAAGATAAAAAGTTTAGAGCTAAAAGTTGTAACCCAAATAGTTTTGGGTTAAAAATAACACATCAAATACTTTTGGACTAAAAGTATAAAATCAATATTTTTTTTTGGAAAACTCCCCAAACATAATTTACAACTCCTAATGCACACAAAAGTTGATAATTTATATAGCGTATAACTAGGAACATCAAAACCTACAAAAAACTGAACGGTTAATGAGTATCTCACGCAGATGAGACGAGACATGACTCACATGAGATACGCTTTACATAATACACGAGACTAAACATGAAGAGACGGACCTTTTTGCTCATTTTCATATTAATGATGGGAATGGAGAGAAGAATAAGACAAGCGACACTTGACACAAGCATTGATACTTCCACAACAACAAAAAAAAAAAACATTCTAACCGTTGGACAAATCAAACCTAACCCACTTTCTGTACAGCATTCGTTCTGCTCTTCTAAGTTGGCTAAATCAGTTGATAAAAAATAAAACTACGCCACATGTTGTCCCACGTCACTTTCCGCTGGCCTCGAGAGTGTCCTCACAAAGTAACTGCGCATTTCCGGCAATACACGCTTGATCAAATCACCGTACCTGAAAATTTGATGATCACAAGAATCCAAGTTTTTAGTTTTTTTATAACTTGAAGAAAATTGGTGATTTGTTAAAAAAAAATATATAAACATACCATGATTTTGAATGTAATTTGTCAAAGTTCTCCAGGACGAATAAAATGCAAGCATTCTTTAGTGACACAGCATTGAAGGCCTCCGATAAGTCATACAAAAGTGATACGTTGTCCACCCGTATATCCTAACGCAGCAACGAAACATCATTGTTACAGACAAACCAAACTAAAAAGGTGTTTGGATGTGTGGTTTAAAACTGATTATTTGATAGTAAGGCTTATGGTGCTTAAAATGTAACAATCAGATGATAATATGTTTATAACTTTTTTGTAAAATACAACAAAAAAAAAATCGTGACTCACTTGTGCAATGGTATACTCACAAAGACGCTTTAGCCCCTCAAGTAGATACTGATCTGCAGCTCTAAGAAGATCCTGAGCAATTTCCAGATTCACATCTACTGACCCGGTATACATATATCTGTATTTAAATAACATATTAGTTGTATGAGTTTTCTTTAAGAGTGTAAACGAGCCCAAACCGCTCATGCGCTACTCGAGAGCGGCTTGCTAAAAGCTAAAATCGAGCCTACCATAAACAAGCCCGAATTTCAGCCTAAGAATTAGCATGTTTGATACGGAACTTCATATATTGAGCTGGGCTAGACTCGGAAACCAAATAGAGCCTATCATATATATAAATATATTTTAATATTTATTTAAAACACACACACACACACACACATATATATATATATAGTGTGGTTCTAGAGTGAACACTAATGTATTTGCGAACTGAGTGAACAAATCCTGGCCATTGATCTACACACGTGTATAGCCAGGATCTCATCATCAAATCTTAAAATACACTAGTGTATTTCAACATCAAATCCTGTTCATTGATCTACACACGTGTATGGCCAGGATTAGTTCACTCAGTTCACAAGCTACACTAGTGTTCACTCTTAAACCTAATCCTATATATATATATATATATATAGGGTAGGGATCCTAAGAGAAGTCCACCATATTTGAGAAACTTGAGAAGCAATCTGGACCACACATTTTCCCTAAGCAAAAAATGCAAAAAAATTTTTTTTTTTTTTTGGAAAAATCGCAGCTTTTTCTTTAAGGATTTAACAATATAGTGTTATATTTGTTAAATCCTTAAAGAAAAAGCTATAACACTATGTGTAACACTATATAACATTATATAACAAATATAACACTATACATCTATCATAGACCAGCTTTTTCTTTAAGGATTTAACAATATGTAACACCATATAATACCATATAACACTATGTAACACTATATAACATTATATAACAAATATAACACTATACATCTATCATAGACATGCTATCAGACAACCTATAGTGTTATATTTGTTATATAATAATATATAGTGTTACATAGTGTTATATGGTATTATATGGTGTTACATATTGTTATACGGTGTTTATATGGTGTTATATAGTATTATATATAGTGTTATAATACACTTCTCACACTTTGAGCACTTTTTACAGGATCCTCTACCTATATATATATATATATATAGAAAAAGTGTATCGTACATTACGGCTTAACGTACTTCACGTACAACAACGTGCGTGATTTGTTATATAACATGCGTGATTAATGTTTTCAATATGAGTGATTATTGTGTTTCAACATGCGTGATTTTGGATTTTTGAGTTATAACGTGCGTGATTTTAAAATGAACGTGCGTAATTACCTGTCGTACGTGATGTATGTTAAGCCGTAATCTAAGTTAACCTTCCTCTATATATATATATATATATATATATTACATAATAAAATAACTAAATATATTAATATGATTGAAATAAATAAGTATTAACTATACAACACATAGATATATACATAATAAATAGTATATGTAACAAATAATAAACAAGCCGGGCTTGAGCTTGAAAATTTTCTCATGAGCCAGGGTCGAGCTTTGGATATAGACTTATAGAGCTCGATCTTAGGCCATCTCGGCTTGACTACACCCCTATTTTTCGTTATAGGGAAGTTATAGATGCCATACCTCATCATCAACTCAAAGACATCCCATCTAATATTTGGAATCTCAATGTCTTTAGCATCCTTCTCCTGCACATTCAAAAAGAAAAATAAAATAAAGATAGAAACACAGTTTCCAAAAATCCAGTTGGGGACGAAGAAGAAATATAGAACACATGATTTGACTTACCTTGTATCCGCCATCAAACATTGCCCGAAACGCATCAGAAGAAGCAAGAAGACAAATCCTGTGAGCGTAGAAGCGTTTGCCTGGAACTCATAAATATGACATTTTAGGTTCAACAAACATTAAAAGAAATGGGGGAAAAATTCTGGCAAAAAGAAAGGTGGAACCTTCAATTAAGAAAGTAATATCAGATAGTGTAGGGTTGTTTACGAACTGCTCACCCAAATATACCTGCAAAAGAAGGTATTACTTGCATCATAAAAACAAAGACTTACTGTTTCATATGTGTCAACTTATTTAGGTGTTACAGCTACACCTGTCATTTCTGTCAACTTATTTAGGCCTATGACAGTGTGCCACGTAGACTTAATTAGGGATATGTATGTTAGGACTGAGACTACTGTCCGAGCGCCTGTAGGGGATACTGATTCTTTCCCGGTGGAGGTAGGACTTCACCAAGCGTCTGCTTTGAGCCCTTTTCTATTTGCAGTTATCCTAGATGAGTTGACAAAGTTAATTCAGGAGGCTCTTCCGTGGTGCCTGCTTTTCACAGATGATATTATGTTAGTTGCTGATAGTAAACAAAGCCTTAGAAGAGTGGCGAGCAGCTTTAGAGAGCAGAGGTTTAAGGATTAGTCGACCTAAGACTGAGTACCTGTATTGTGACTTTAGTGGAGTAGACAACGATGAGGACATTCAGATCACCATTGACGGGCAAGTGGTTCCGCAGGTCAATAAGTTCAAGTATCTAGGATCGTTTGTTCAGAGGGATGGGGAGATAGATAGTGATGTTGCCCACCGCATCCAGGTTGGATGGTGTAGGTGGAGAGCTGCCACTGGGGTATTGTGCGATAGGTGGTTCCCAACAAAATTGAAAGGGAAATTTTATAGGGTTGCAATTAGACCTGCTATGTTATACTGAACCGGCTGTTGGGCCATTAAGGAAGTACAAACACGCAAGATGGAGGTGACAGAGATGAGAACGCTAAGATGGATGTGTGGGCACACAAGGTTAGACCGGATAAGAAAGGATGTTTTTAGGGAGGTTAAAAGTAGCTAGTATATCAGATAAGATAAAGGAGGGAAGATTGAGATGGTTTGGGCATGTAAAGAGGAGGCAGACGATAGAGCCAGATAGAGTGGTTGAAACTCTCGAGGTGGAGGGGAGGAGTAGAGGCAGACCCAAAATTACTTAGGATGAGCGGATTAGGCAGGATTTGCAAAAATTGCACCTCTCTGAAAACATGGTCCATGATAGGAGCTCGTGGAGACGTAGGATTAAGGTTAAGGATTTCTAGGAGAGGGTGCAATTGTGTTTTTAGGTGTAGTGTATGGCGTTATATTTGTATAGGTTGTTTGTGTTATATTTGTCTTGTTTACCATGCACTCTTTCACCACTCATGCTATATTGGTAGCTCCATACACACACATACACCTCATGTTCTATTTATTTCTTTCCAGAGTGTTTTGGAGCCGAGGGTCTCATTGGAAGCGGCCTCTCTATCCCTCTTGGTTTTAAAAAGCGCGCCCTAGGCGCGCCTAAGCGCAAGGCGCAGGGCTTGGGGCTTTTTTGCTCACCGCCTTGTGTAATTACAGGAAGCGACCAAAAAGCGCATTTTTTGATTTTTTTTGTGGGCTTTTTTTGGCCTGAGGCGCGCGCCTCATGTATCTTAGGCGTTTTACTGCATAAAAATGTTGTACCTAGGGTTTTTTGACTTGTACATGTTAGTAAAATGGTATAAAAGCCTTACTTATAGCTATATTTTGGTTAAAGGAAGCTAAAAATCTATGGGATATATAAAAAAATTATATAAACATCTTGCGCCTCGGGTACGAAAAGCCCACCGCTTTTGCGCTTTGCGCCTCAATTTTAGACCTCGTCGCTTTTGTGCGCCTCTCGCTTTTTAAAACCAAGCTATCCCTAGGGGCAGAGGTAAGGTGTGCCTACATCCCACCCTCCCCAGACCCTACCAATAGCTTTTGCTATTTGTGGGAGTTTACTAGGTATGATTGATTGATTGATGTTTCCTAAACAGGTTGAGGTGGGTAAATTTTTATTTGCTAAATGGATTCATTTGGGTAATTTTTATTTACCAAACGGTTTGCTTTGGGTAAATTTCATTTGCTAAATGGGTCGACTTGGGTAATTTTATTTGCTGAATGGACTCGTTCTAGGTGATTTTGTTTGCCACATGGGTTAAATTTGGGGTTTTTTTTGCTACATGGGTTAACTTGGGTAATTTATGTTTGCTAAACAGAATGATTCGTGTCTTCTCAGGATATACAATGGATCAAATGGGCCACCCTTATGAAACTTGCTAATTTATAACAAGCCCAAATGGACCATCGCCACTCAGTGCCACTGTCAACCGCCACTAACAACCATTTTCGTAGCCGCCATAGAAACATATATAGTGGGTGAACCTGTTTAGATACTCATTTTTGTTTCCTAAAATAACAACCACTTTCAACACAACACATTTTTGTCACCGTTTTGACCCAACTTTAATTGACACTCTCTTTTAATGACTTGTTGCATGACCCGGCCCGGTTATACACAACTCAAACTTGGCTAAGCAAATATATAAGTAAATTGATAATCTCTTGCATTAATTGTTTGACTTCCAAATATGCAAAGAAAAATAAACCTGAGATATTGGAGATGGTGGTCCTGCATTGACAGGAGAGAGTGAACTCGCTTTTTCAGGCAACTTGCACAAGGCTACATAACTATCTCGTTGGTGATTCAAATTGCTTGATTCCAATAGCTCTAAGAGTATCGATAGTCCTGCAAATTTCCATAAAATATTAAAGCAAAAAAAAAAAGTAAAATATGAGATTTATACAAAGGTGATTAAACCAAATCAGCATACACGATTACCATTGGCGTCAACGAATATTGTTTTCTGGTCATCTGGTGAACAAAGATGCGCGAGAGCCATGGTAACTCGTCTTTGAACAGATTCTTCAGAAATCCGCATTAGGTACAACAAATGACTCAATACCTGATGCAATACATCACAAGATTCAGTCAATGTTTGCAAAATTAAATAGTTACTTACAATTATAAATTTATAACTGCTTCTAATAAAACAACTATCACCTCCAAGAAGCACTATTTATTAGAAGAAAATCTATTCATGTAACAGAAGATTATGACAAGTAGAATAATATGAAGGTTTTATTTGAGATAATTACCCGTCCATGAATCTTTTCCTCAAGCCTTTTCAATGTCTTTGCTACACAATCCCGAGTTGGCTGCAAAACAAAATTACAAGCTTACAATGTCAAACAAGTACTTACCCCAACTAGTCAGGTCACTATCTTGTGAAACTAGAGTCAACAATTTAGACTATTTATTTATTAGCAACTCAATTTGGGTTATGCTTTATTTCTAATTTCTAACAGGTCAGAAGATGGATAAAATAAAAATATACTGATAGAGAACAGGTAAAATGGGTCAAAAAAAAAAACCGAAGTGTATTTTAATACATATAAATAATCATAAAGTTAAAGAGTTTCAGAACATTAAGTAAAGTTCCCTTATAATAACATAATTTTTGTAATCATATTTACCATACAAAGTAACTACAACAATTTAACAAAAAAATGGTTTGGGTCAACTTGACGCGGCCTGTTTCGAATCGGTTCCAAAATTTTCCACTTTGAAGTTTGAATAGACCCAGTTTTCAGCCGTTATCCAATTCACTCATTTGGCCATTTCTATTTGAAACATATAATATATAAGGCAAGAACCGCAAGAATAAGCTAGCACGTAACAATTTAAAGTGAAGGACTTCAAGGAATGCACTGGCAAAAGTAGGGCTACTTACTTGGACACTGAATTCACCATCCTACAGCTTTTGGACCCCACCAACTCTTATTGTTGGATATCCGCTGTATTTGATTAGGGTTTTGACAGAATTCCCTTTGTTCATAAAATGTATGAATTGATGATCGAAAATTATGCAATACATATTGTATATATACAGATACTTGAATCGGCAGTAACTGCCATAACTTAGGGTTAAATAATAATAATAAGAAAAATACTAATAACTAGTAATATATCTAGCTTATAAATTAATAAATATTTGTCTAACACCCTCCCGTAAGCTAGATCAATGCAGCATCATATGCAGCAAAATCTTTAAACGAAGAAAATCTTTCGGCTGCAACGCTTTGGTCATGATATCCGCCAACTGGTCCTTTGTTGCACAGAACATTACAGTTACATCATCCTTTTTTATTAAGTCCTTGATGAAGTGATATTTGACTCGAATGTGCTTGCTCTTGCCGTGGTATACTGGATCTCTAGCCAAACAGATGGTGGACTTGTTATCACAATATATAGGTATTGAATATTTGATATTTCCTTGCAGTTCATCTAGAATTCCTTTCAGCCATATTGCTTGACATCCTGCTAGGGTTAGAGCCATGTATTCGGCTTCCGTAGAAGATAGAGCAACAACCTTTTGTTTCTTTGACTGCCATGATATGGGTCCGGAACCTAGATGAAAGATATACCCGGATGTGCTTTTACTATCATCTAGATTTCCTGCATAATCGCTGTCACTAAAGCCCACTAACTTCTGTTTTCCTCCCTTAGAGTAAGTGATACCTTGATCCAAGGTTCCTTTAACGTATTTAAGAATACGTTTAGCAGCTTCCCAGTGACTTCTTTTTGGGTTTTCCATGAATCTACTTATTTTACTCACAGCAAACATAATATCAGGTCTTGTGTTTGTTAAATACATCAGGCTACCTACAAGACTTCTATATTTACTTTCGTTTACAGGCTCTTCTGGATCATCCTTAGATAATTTGAGACCGTATTCCATTGAAGTTGAGACAGTATTGCATTGAGCCATTCTATATTTTTCAAGTAGATTTCTCATGTATTTCCTTTGGGATAAGATTATATTACTATTCTCATAGAGTACTTCCATACCGAGGAAATAATGTAATTTACCCATGTCCGTCATCTCGAATTCTCTTTTCATTTCTTCCTTAAAGTCAGAAATTTGTTTCATGGAACTACTGGCTATAATCAAATCATCTACGTATAGACATATCACTAACTTTCCTTCCTTAACATCCTTAGTATATAAGGTATGTTCATATGTGCATTTTTTGAAATTGTGTTGCATAAAATACGTGTCAATCCGGCTATACCATGCCCTTGGTGCTTGTTTTAAACCGTACAATGCTCGCTTTAGATGACATACCTTTGATTCTTCTCCCAGTTTAACATACCCTTGTGGTTGTTCTATATACACCTGCTCCTTTAATTCTCCATTCAAAAACGCAGTTTTCACATCCATTTGATGAAGATGCCAGTCATTTTGAGCTGCTAGTGCTAGTACTAAACGTACCGTCTCAAATCTGATTACCGGAGCGAATACCTCTTGATAATCTATCCCAAACTTTTGTTTGTACCCCTTCACTACCAACCTTGCTTTAAATTTGTCTATATTGCCCTTTTCATCATACTTAGTCTTATATATCCATTTAACTCCTATTGGTTTTTGATTTCTTGGAGGATCCACTAGATCCCAGGTTTGATTCTTATAAATAGATTCCATTTCCTTGTTCATGGCTTCGATCCATTTCGTATCCTTGCTAGCTTCCTCATAGGTAGTTGGATCGGTATTAGCATAAAGAACAAAGTTAATCATTTGGTTTTCATTGTATTTCTGCAGTACTTCGGTATCAGTTAGGGCCCTTGTATCTCTATAAATATTATTAACACTTCTCGTTTTAATCACTTCATTTTCAGAATCAGTTGATGAGTCCTCGTTATCATGCTGATGCTGAGTCTGCTGTTGTGGACTATCCGATCCAGAAAGACCTTCTGTATTCTTGTCTGCAGGACCTGTTTCACCAGCAGATCCTGATAAATCTTGGTCTGGTGCAGAATCAGGTAGGTTGTGATTGTCTGAGGTCGTCGGATTTATGTCATCTTGTTCAGTAAATTCATCTTTATCATCGATTATAATGTATGGAGCATCCGATGGCTTCGAATTCATTACCCATCTTTTACTTTCGTCAAAAGTAACATCTCGGCTTATTGTAATCTTATTGTTCAATGGATTATACAGCTTATATCCTTTGTTATTTTCACTGTATCCAACAAAGATCATTTTTTCGATCTTGTCATTCAGTTTGTTCCATTGTTGCTTGGGTATATGAACATAAGCTATACTTCCGAAAACCTTGAAATGTTCTACGTTAGGTTTTCGTCCATTCCATGCCTCAAAAGGAGTTATATTAGGTCTAGTCTTAGTAACTGTTCGGTTTAGTATGTATGTAGCACATGCTATAGCTTCAGCCCAGTACTTATTCGGCAATTTCTTTATGTTCATCATGCTTCGACTTAACTCCATTAACGATCTATTCTTGCGCTCTGCTACTCCATTCTGTTGGGGTGAGTAACTGTTAGTGAGTTGATGATGTATCCCATTCACTTTCAAGAATTCTTGAAACAATTTTCCACAATATTCTCCTCCACGATCTGTCCTTAATGTCTTTATCACATGATCTGATTGTTTTTCAGTCAATGCTTTGAATAACTTAAAATAATTCAAAGCCTCGGACTTGAATTTGAGGAAATAAACCCAGGTTTTCTTGTAAAATCATCGATGAAGGTAATGAAATATTTGCACCCACCAATGGATTCCGTTCTCATTGGACCACAGATATCCGAGTGAATTAGTTGCAGTGGCTTAGTTGCATGCCACTTAGTTTTATTCGGAAAAGTTTTCCTTGCTTGTTTACCTGACACACAACCTTCACATATACTGTTATCTCTTAAGATTTTCGGCAGTCCAAGCACTAATTCTTTATTTCCCATCTCTACTAATGTGTCTAAATTCACGTGTCCATAACGTTTATGCCAGAGTGTTGAAACTTCTTTCGTTGCCATGGTCAAGGCCAACGTCAGATCACTCTCAGGATTGAGTGGAAACATCTTGTTATTAGTCATTCTTATGGTGCCCATGATTTCATTTTTAGTGTCTTTGATTGTGCAATATTCCTTCTCGAACTTGACTGCATAACCTTTTTGTACAAGTTGCCCCACACTCAAAAGATTGTGTTTCAAACCTTTAACGTAGAACACATTCGGTATTCTTTTGCTTTGTCCCCGTATTTTAATTATGACTTCTCCGCTGCCTAACACCTCTAATCTTTTGTCATCACCCGTTCTCACTTCCTTCTTTAAGGATTCGTCCATTTTAACGAACAGGTTTTTGTTTCCCGTAATATGATTACTGCAGCCACTATCTAAATACCAACAATCATTGTTAACAGTTTCTTCCATGTTAAAAATCATAAACATGGTATCTTCCTTTTCTTCCGGTTCATTCTCTTGATGAATTAATATGTTATCGCCATTCCCATTTTCTTCCTTCTTCTTACAGAACCTGGCTGTGTGACCCAGTTTCTGACAATTATAGCATCTGATAGAACTCAGATATCGACCTTTGTTTCTGTCACGTCCTCTTACTCCTGTATCATTTCGACTCTGTCGAAATCTGTCTTGACTACCACTTTGAATTTGAAAGGCATGTTCGATTGGGGTATCTTCATACCGTTTCATTCGTAGTTCATGGGATTGTAGTATTCCCATCAATTCTTCAGAGGTTACATCTTCTAAATTTTTTGTTTCTTCGATAGCGATTACTACAGACTCGAAATTTCGAGTCATACTACGTAGAATTTTCTCTACAATTCTCTGTTCGCTAACCTTCTCTTCGTTCATTCTTAATTGATTAACTATTAGGGTTATTCTATTGAAATAATCTTCAACAGATTCCTCATCTCTCATTTTTAATGCATCGAATTCACATCTAAGAGTTTGAAGTTTTACGGTTCTTACCCGGTTTTCTCCTCTGTATGATTTGTGCAGAATACTCCAGGCCTCCTTTGACGATTTGGCCATGGCAATTCTTTCGAACACAATCTCATTGACCGACTGAAATAATATGTGCAGTGCTCGCTTATCTTTCTTGATGGAATCTCGATAGATTGCGGTGGCTTCTTCTGAGGGATTTGTTGCCAATTCTTGATAACCGTCTTCGACTATGCCCCATAATTCTTGTGATTCGAGTAACACTTTCATCTGAATGTGCCAGTGATAATAATTCTGTCCAGTAAGTTTTGGAATTTGAGTTTGAATTCCCTGTGTTTGATTCATATCGTCTAATGTAAATTTCGGTTGATTTTGTTGATGGGGATTTCCGAACGCTGTGCTCTGATACCACTATGTTGGATATCCGCTGTATTTGATTAGGGTTTTGACAGAATTCCCTTTGTTCATAAAACGTATGAATTGATGATCGAAAATTATGCAATACATATTGTATATATACAGATACTTGAATCGGCAGTGAAGAAACACGGAACTAATTAAGGGTCTAATCAGTTTGGTTTATGTTTCTACCATGATGGTTAATCTTCTTTATGGTTTCCTGAGCTCCTTAATGACCGTGGTTATCTGCAAAACAAAAAACCGTTACTCGTTAAGAGGGGAATGTGGGGGTTTCCCTCTTAACCGGGCTCCGGCGTGAGAATAAGCGACTGCTTTGGGGAGAGAAGTATTAAATGAGAGAGTAGAGGGAATGGAATGTTTAACCTGTGAAGTGAGGTCTCTATTTATAGCCGGAGAGGTGCAAGAGGGTGTGGGCTGATGGGCCTTGGGCCGAAAGGCGACAACTTGGAGGATATGCTCTTTGTCTCACTGGTGTCGACCGTTAGTGGCTTCTGAGAGTTCGTCGGTGCTGGCGCACCGTGATTGGAGCCACGTGTCAAGGTTGTCGGCCTGGCCGCCCTTCTGCCATCAGCAGGTAAGTGGAGATCGTGGGACAGTTGTCTCTGCCCTATGATTGGTGCCACGTCGGCGTCCCTGAGTACTTTTTGTCTCCTGCATGTCAGATGATCGTGGAGCACAATCGAACAGGGCCAGAAGAACGCTGATTGGCTCTTTTCGTCTGCCACTTGTACCTTGTGTACTATCTGAAACAACCTTGCGCCGCTGCCTGGCGCGATTCTTGCTGGCACGCAACAATCGCGCGCGGGTCTGGGCCACTGAATGTTCTTTCAGAAGCTAAGTGTCGTAATTGGAGTATCTTATTGGCTAGACCTCGCGCCGGTTAGATGAAACGTGTTGTACCTCGCGCGAGGTTGTCAATAAGATAGTTGTTGAGTAAGGAGTATGGTCCCGCGCGCAACCTTGAAGAAGGTTTGAGCGGCTTTTTTGGGACCATACCCCTTCAGGCAGTAACTGCCATAACTTAGGGTTAAATAATAATAATAAGAATAATATTAATAACTAGTAATATATCTAGCTTATAAAATTAATAAATATTTGTCTAACACTTATAAGATCAGCAATATTATCCTAGATGGAAAAAAAAAATTGAAGTATGGTTTATTACACACATATAAAACAAAAATAATGATGTAACTATTGTTATGATAAGCGTTCACAATACCTCATTATCAGCAAGACCATATAATGCAAACGCAGCATTGTGTTGGAGAGAACGGTTTCTAGAATCAAGAAGTTTCAACAACGGAGTTATACCACCACCCTGTGCAATACCGGCTTGGTTATGAGTATCCTGTTAGATGAGAAGTATTTAGGAAACCGAATCATGAATGTATGGCATGATCGTTTTCTAGAAAGACCAACCAACCACAATGTGCAAGAAATCTATGATTTGCTGAACATAATTTATTGCTCATAACACAATGATGACATGTGACTAGTAAAACAATCATAAAGATCATTCTATATGTAACCTAAACAGAAAATATATTATATATATATGTTCTAAAAGAGATACTTTTAGTATGGAAGGATATCATTATTTACTAGGAGGCATGCGTAAATGTAATTGACTAATTGCCATTATTAAAACTTCCTAATTAAAACAGCATGACCTCACGACGCCCAAGGATAACGTGAAGTCATCCTCTCACATACAGAAACTAAACTTTACAGGTATTATATATCGTGCATACCCGTGCCGCCGTGCGTGTGTGTGTCGGTGTATATTCAGGTAGATTCGCTCAATTACATGTACTTTTGGAAAGGGAAACAACACGCAAAGCCTCCACAAACCCTAAATACAATACTGTGATGTTAAATGTCTTAAGGCAACATGAACAACCTATGATATCGAGACATCAAAATTTAAATAAATGAATTACTAGACAATTGACTACCTGTGCCAACCTTCCTAAAGCAAAAGCAGACATCTCCCTTAGTTGAGCATCCGGAGACTGCAACATCTCAACTAGTGGACCAACAGCACCTCTTTGGACTATGTGAACCTACAAAATATTTCTTTATAAGGGTTAATAATAAACAGCCAAAAAAATATAAAAACGAACAAAAACATAATACATGAATTTTACATTTAGGCCAACCTTGCAATCCGTATCGGCAGCAGCAAACTGTCCAAGCAATAATGCAGCTTCCCTTTGGCTCTCTGAACAGCTTGAGCTGTTATAGGTACATGAGGGTTTAAGAAGCCTCATCGAGTATATAAACAAGATTACAAGGAACAAAACCATAATGTTGAGTAAAAAAAACCTATTTTGCATTTGTTGACTTAACTTATTTAGAGGGTAGAGTGGTACACTATTCAAATTGTTCTCGTTACACTAAAGAGTAGTGATACTTCTTTTAGAAGCCGAACGTAAGAAAATTACAGTTTCCAAAAATTATTACTTTTTATCAGTAAAATCAAACAACTTCATATAGAACAGCTTTTAGGTACCAGCCAAATAAGCCATTTTCATTTATTACTTGAAAGATCAAAGATATAGATGATGACAGGAGTTGCAATTAGATACAACTTATACAACCCTCTAGAGACTCTAATCATGCAAATCAAGTAACTTATATTCCATAAATAGTTGGTGTTATTTTAACAATTAATGGCAAACCTGGTAAATAACGCCATCAATTAGAGTTATATCTATCGCCACAATAGTATAAGCACATATCTTACCTAAGCAATCCTATTACAGGTTGCAGCGCTCCAGCAAGAAGAACTTCCTTCTTTATGTTGGGGGAAGAGTGGACGAGATTCCCAATCACACCGACCTGAGATGTCATTCAGAAATACTTTTAGCTATAAGCAATCTATGAGCTATATTATGTGTGAAATACTGAGATTTGATCATTCATTATATCGAACAAGAACTAACTGCTTCATAGTGTATTGCTGCATCTTCAGACCGGAGCATTAGAATAAGAGTAGGTAAAGCATTGTAGTCCACTATCTGCATATATGAAAGGACTCTAATCTTAAGAGAAATTGGCAATAGATCCACGTAACATATTCTGTTAATCTAGATAGTATCAACCTGAAATTTGTTTTCATCATTTTTAAAAGCTAGGGTACGCAGGGCCCCTGCAGCAGCTCTCTGCACCTTTGCGTCGGTGCAATTCAACAAGAGGAGGGATTCCACCTTCAACCCTGAACACGAAAATGTGATGTCAAACAAACTGTAACACACAATTGTTATTGGTAAATCGTAAATGGTGAATTAAAGTGACCTGACACGGGTCTTGATGCTGCTATTCTCATGTGCAAGGTTTGTGATTGCATCTGCTGCTCTTCTTATAACCCCGTTTAATGCTCGAGACTTCTGGCCCTCCCTGTGACGCTTAAGCAGAACAACCAGATGAGGTAGGGCTCCAGCATCGACAATGAGTTGTTGATGCTCAGGCTGTCGAACAAAAGGAATCACCAAAAGTATACCTTTAATGATGGTGTATAATGATTACAACATATAAAACCCTGATATAGTTTTTTTCAAATGTTATGTAGATCAACACTATGGTGGTGTTTGTTTTTTCTGCGAGAAAAGGTCTGCAGTCTGCGGACCACATCTGCAGGCATCTGCAGGAGAAGAGGTGGACCAAATGTCTGCAGTCTGCAAGGAGAAGGGGTTTGTTTTTTTTTTCCCTTCTTCTACAAAATCACTTCTCACAAACACAACCACACACTTCTCTAGTCTCTGCCTCAACTTTCTCTCTCTACTCTCTCTCTACAATCTGCCATCACACCACCTCCGCCCATAGCACCACCACCGCACCACCTCCGCCATCACACCACAGCCATCATCTTCGTCGTTCAACCACCACCACCACCACCGCCTTCGTCTTTCAACCACCGCCACCGCCATCATCTTCGTCGGTTCAAGCACCACCACCGCCATCATCTTCGGTTCAAGCACCACCACCTCCACCGCCATCATCTTCGGTTCAAGCACCACCACCTCCACCGCCTTCGGTTCAAGCACCACCGCCGCCGTACGCCGCGAACCTCCATCTCCGTCTCTGAACTCTCTCTCCTGCTCGAACAACCCGACGCCACCACCGTCGCCGTGAACCTCCATCTCCGTTCTGCGAGTAGAGGGTTTGGTATAGGGTGGAAAATGGTTTGGGTGTGTGTTGTTGACCGGAGAACGGTAGACCCGTCGCCGGAGCCGAGGAAGAGAGCAGATGGGTGTGCTTTGTTTGGAGGAGATGAGATTTGTCTCTGTGTTTGATGTGTGTTTGATGTGAATTTGCAGAGAAGGGATTGTGGAAGAAAAGGGTTTGAAAGAAAGAAGATGTGAGAAGAGGTGAGAAGAGGTGGGTTTATGTCTGTTCCAGGAAGAGGTGGGGAAGAGGTAAAAGTTGAGAAGTGCTTCTGGAAAACAAACAAGCTGCAGGACCCAAAGGTCTGCGCGTGTCTGCGCGACGCAGACATAAGTGGCTAGAAGAGCTTCTGCCAAGAAAACAAACAGAACCTATATGTTGCAATCAGACCAAAAAAAAGAACTCCTGTAATTATATTATACTATGCTATATAACTTCGAATAGAATATACTACTAGTTTAGCTTAACACAACCAATATCATACACGCCACAACGATGAAGAGCCTAACATTAATGGACAATTACCTTTATGGCAAGAAGTCCAAGAGTAAAAGCACATCCCTTCTCCACTTCATGCTCATACGCCCCCGGTACCGTAACTTCTTTCACCTGTGGCGCTTGAAGATGCCGCACTAGCGCTGGAACCGCACTGGATACAACAATTAAGTTAACAATATCCTCTGCAATCGTATAAAAAAATCATATTAAAATTCCAGCCAACAATTGAAACAAACAGAACTCCTATGCATTATCATAATCATCAAAAACTACTTGCTCAAGTACATAATTTCACCTGTAACAACTAAATTAACAAAGTTCAATTAACCCAAAACCTATATTCACCAAACGAGTAATAAAAATCAACAGCAAATACTACTAAAACCTGGAAAAATTAGCCTCAGCATTATCATAATCATGAAATCATCTACAACTACTCGCTCAAAAACATGATTCTACCAGTAACTAAATTAACAAAACTCAACTAACCTAAAACCTGAGTTAACCAAACAGATAACAAAATTCAACAACAAACACTACTTAAAACACTGAACTACCCGTAAAATCATGCCGCAATTCCAAAAAAAAAAAGCAGGATATGAAGGTATGAACTGAGAAACATGAAACTAAAATAACAAAACAAATTGATCGTAGATTCATACCATTTTGAACTCTTACGCATTATCAAAATCATCAACAACTACTAGCTAAAAATCATGATTTCACCGGTAACAACAAAACTAACAAAATTCAACTAACCGAAAATAAATTCAACAACAAATACAACTGAAAACACTGAACTACCAGTAAAATCATGTCGTAACTCAAACAAAAAAAGGATGTGTCATCTAACATGAAATTGAAATAACAAAACGAATTGATTGTAGATTCATGGTGTTTAAAACTCGTACTCATTATCATAATCATCAACAACTACTCGCTCAAATACATGATTCTACAGTAACAACAAAATAACAAAATTCAACTAACCGAAAACCTAAATTCACCGACAAAAACTTAAATTCAACAACAAATACAACTAAAGCACTGAACTACCAGTAAAATCATGCCGTAATTAACGAAAAAACAGGTTGTGTCATCTAACATGAAATTGAACTAACAAAACGAACTGATTGTAGATTCATGGTGTTTAAAACTCGTACTCATTATCATAATCATCAACAACTACTCGCTCAAATACATGATTCTACAGTAACAACAAAATTCAATCCACCTAAAACCTAAATTCGCCGCTGAAAACCTAAATTCAACAACAAATACTACTAGAAAAGCTGAACTACCAGTAAAATTTTCAAAAAAAAAAACAGGATGTGAACGGAGAAACATGAAATTGAACTAACAAAACGAAGCGATCATAGATTCATAACGTTTAAAACTTAGGCATTATCATAATCATCAACAACTACTCGCTCAAATACATAATTTCACCGGTAACAACAAATATAACAAAATTCAACTAACCGAAAACTTAAAAATCACCAAACGAATAACTAAATTCAACAACAAACACTACTTAAAACTCTGAACCACCAGTAAAATCATGCAGTAACTCAAAAAAAGCAGAATATGAACGGAGAAACATGATCATGCAGGTAAAAACTAAATTAATAAAATTCAACTAACAGAAAACCTAAATTCAGCAACAAACACTACTTAAAACACTAAACTAACAGTAAAATCATGCCGCAATTCAAAAAGAAAAAGTAGAATATGTGGGAATAAAGACGAAATTGAACAAAACAAACTGATGATAGATTCGTACCGTTTTTCGCGAGCTCGGAGAGGAAACGAACAGAGCGTTTAACTAACGCACGATCTGCTTCATCGGATGAGAAATTAGAGTCGATGATTTGAACCTGAGCGAGAACTTCAGAGGCGAGAGTGACGTCGATGAGTGATGTGATGTTCCGATCTGCGGTGAGTTCGTCCTCTAGCTTCCTCTTCAAGCTTCTTCTGGCGGAGGTTGAATGTTGTTCATGGCGGTTCTGGTTCTCCATGAGAGGAGTGAAATGGTGAAGATGAAAGGGGAGAGAGAGGGACTGTTTTGTATTTAAAGGTGAGAAAATTGCTAAATTCGTCAGGTTTTACACAAATTGCTAAATCAGTCCAAAATCAAGATTTGTTGCTAAAACAGTCCAAAATCAAGATTTGTTTTGCTAATACAGTCCAAAAACAAACGCCGTTAAATTAGCCTTGTTTTGTTTGCTAGATTCGTCCCTAAGGTTTTACACAAATTGCTAGATCAGTCCAAAATCAAGATTAGTTAAATGAACGAACATGAACAGAGGTCTCGTTCGTTCGATTGTGTTCGTGAACGTTCGGTAAGGTGTTCATGAACGTGTTCGTGAACATTCGTTGATTTGCGTTCGTTTATGTTCGTATGTTTGTGTTTTAATTGAAGATCTTTGTACTTACATATATTTTATGTGTGCTTTTTATATTATTAAACTTTTATTTATTTTATTACCCTAACAATTAAACCAGGAAACCCTCTTTCACTTTGTTTATGCACCATTTCCCTTTCATTTATCATTATTTACATCGGTGAATACAATCGACCCCCGTTCCACAATAAGGGATTCAAGTTCAAGTGCTACTCTCTAGGCCATCTATCTTTATCCTTCGTCGAGTTCGCCAAATTCGTTTGTGTTTGTGAATCGTTCGCGAACACGCTTATTTCCTTAATGAACGAACACGAACATAAAATCTCGTTCGGTAAGTGATCATGAACCGTTCATGGACACATTTATTTCCTTAACGAACGAACACGAACAAGGCCTTGTTCGTGTTCGTTCGGTTCGTTTACAGCCCTACATACGTGGGCTTGTTTCTTCACCAGCTGGGCTTCACCTTCATCCCTATTGCATTACAATCTTCGACAAAGTGTTAGGTTCCAACAACTTTCTGGTACCAAAACTACTATAGATTGCATTTTCTTTCATGGCCAAGATAGTTGTGTAACTTGTATTTTTTTCGAATAATAAATGAAGTATAACCATATTATTTAGAGTCACTTCCACCCAACACCATATTTCACATAATCCATAACACATAGGTGAGCGTCACCATATTTCACATTTCACATAATCCATAACACATAGGTGAGTGTGAAAGGTAATATCCCATACAGTCTACGTGACTCGCTATTTTTTCACTTTTCACATTTACTACAACACAGTATAAAAATAATATGAGTTTGTACTTAAAAGGGTAAAAAATCATATTATCCACATCAACAAAAAACCTCCCATGTGCATCATATCCGTAATTGTTATGCTAGAACCAAGACGGAACACCTAAATAAAACATTTTTAGCATTTCAACTGCCATGCCATGTAGGCATGCTGTTGCTTGCATTTGGAACATGAGGATGAATGGACGGGGTGATGGAATACCAGAAATGTACGTTCACGAACACCTTACCGAACGTTCACGAACACAATCGAACGAACGAGACCTCTGTTCATGTTCGTTCATTTAACTAATCTTGATTTTGGACTGATCTAGCAATTTGTGTAAAACCTCAGGGACGAGTTTAGAAAAACAAAACAAGGCTAATTTAACGGCGTTTGTTTTTTGGACTGTATTAGCAAAACAAATCTTGATTTTGGACTGTTTTAGCAACAAATCTTGATTTTGGACTGATCTAGTAATTTGTGTAAAACCTCAAGGACGAATGTCACACCCCCAAAATCCACCATGCGGAGTACCACCGCTTGGAGGCGTGACGTGACCAGGATCGAGCCACCAATCATATTGAACAACACAATTAAGTAAATAAAACCAAACACAATACGATTGGTGACCAAAAGGAAGTAGACCGACTTTAGGTTAACAAAGTTCAGATTTAAACAGCGGAAGCATAAAACGTGAAACCAAAACATAAGTTCCATAGTTCATAAGTTTAAAGTCCAAAACGTAGATTTAATAAGTTCATAAGGTTTAGATGTTTAGTACGGGACATAACAATCTGTATTCCACAACAACCTCCTCCTCGTGCAAGCTCCATCTAGCGACCTGTAAGGCATGTAACAACGAGTCAACAACAAAGTTGAGTGAGTTCACGGTTGGTTGATTAGTTTTAAGTTGTTTCTGAAAAATGTGGTTTGACTTTCGTTGGCTTATATGCCGTGGGGGTTACCCCTTAGTTGAAAGTATGTTTAACCAGATTCTTTTTATTACCCAAATCATACCCATAATTAGTGGGGGTTTTCCCCATGTAAACCACTAGACAGTCCTGATATCGACAACTGACGAATACGTGCCCTACATCAATGTTCTATCATCATTGACAGTTTGCCATAGTCCATTAGTACACGCCCGTTCGGACGACACGGTGTGAGGTTTGTTAAACCTAATAGCGCTATTAACTAATGACCCGCTCGCCATCGGCCTCGGCGGTTAAGTCGATATATATTTGAGGGCTTAAGTGATAGAGTTTTGTCTAGTAAGTTTTAAGGTTGTTGTCCTACCCAAGGAGGACGAACGTACGTATTCTGCACAAGGAGAATTCGTAGGATTAATAATGGCATCCTACCTATGGAGGATGGCCGTACATATCCTACCCAAGGAGGATATGTAGATTTCATTTTAGTTTCTTAACCCATTCCCAAACCACCGGGGATCCCATGCCTTGTAGAAAGTGTGAACTCACCTCGGTTTGCTCGGTTAGATTCTCGAATATAGCTAACAGTCAAGGTCGGTCAATCACGTCCTAGTATAATTTACCAGTTAGTCATTTAGTGGTTTTCAAATAGAGCACAAAGTTCCTACACGTATCTATCACATAACATGCATCACTTTAACGGTTCATGCCCATATAAACTTCCCATCCATTCCCCACTCATACACAAACATACGATAATGCACATAACACATATAAAATGTTAGATCATCCTCAGATAACATACTCGACATTTAGACACGCAAATTACAACTTATGTCATTTCAGCATTAATATTCAAAATCGGGCTGTTTTCGGACATTTTAATAAAATAGTTAACTTATTCCAAAAATTCCCAAATTTTTACAGAATGTCGTAAACGATCCAAATATTCTTGTGTAAAAATATAGGGGTCTAGTTCATTACCAATATTTTATAAAAATTTCATTTTCCGGACTGAACTCAGATTTATCTTTTTCTGACCACAGTCCACGGAATAATTTATTTAAAATTCGTCAAGAGTCCGATTTACGAAATTCCAGTGAGAGAATTACAAATACATCGGTGGTCATCTACAGTACAAGTTTCATGACCTAACTCTACACAGAAGTCAAGTTATGACAGAAAACAAAACACATATTTTCAGCAGAAAAATGCAGCTCTAGCTGCTGTTACGAAATGACACTTTAAAAATAGTAAACGAAGTCCAAAAATTATGATTCTGGTGCCATTAGAACCGTATTTCATAATAACACGTTATAGACTTAAAATATCAGTTTTTCGTTGAGTTAGGACCTGTTTACAGCCAACTGAAGTTGGCTGTAAAAGCTTGGACAGATTCTGTTTTCAGCCTTTAGCTTTCTAGTTCATGTTCGATTGATTCCGTTAACATGTTTAGTGACCACAACAACATCAAACATCAATATTAACCAACAAATCATCAGATAACCAACAAGAATCATAACAACATCATATCAACATCACTTCCTCACTAGACTAGTTTATGTTCAAGACTTGTTTAAGGTTCTTTAGAGTTTCATGGATTCTCATCATCAAATAACTATTAACCACTTAAATAACATGAAAAATGAACGGATCTAAGTTCTTACCACTAGCTCAAGGCTAGGGGAGTTCGAGTGTAGAAAAGTGATGGTTAATAGCGAATGGAGAAGGTCCTTCCACTTCCGAGAGCACCAAGCTTCGTTGTATGACCCGTAGCACCTTTGTATGTATGAGAAATGGCTAGACAAGATTTTAATGGTGGGTGGATGATGGTTGGGAGTTTCGGCCGAACATAAGCAAGAGGGAAGGAGGAGTTGTTGATGGGTGTTGTGTTGATGAGAGATAATGCTTAACTCATGAACATACTTATAGACCAACTTCCTTAATGACCAACATGTAATGTGTATCCTAGATATCCAACACTTGCCAATTAAATAATCAAGAAAATGGGTGTGGTCACCCCTTGGGGTGACCGTCAACTAGAGGGGGGGGGGTAAGGGTTGGTTTGTGATGGTTAAGTTAGGATCTAGTTAGGACTTGGTTGAAAACTAATGATATGATTAGTGTATAATGTGTGTTTAATAATATAACTGGTGTTAGGGTATTCGGGGACCCTAACTAGCTCAGAAAAGTATAAACAATGTTTTTGGCAATATTTTCATGTTCCGGGTAAAGTCCGGTTGTTCGGTTTGACACTGTTCCATTAAAGTGCTTAATTAATCCGTAAAGTGTCCTACATGTATATTTTTGCAACGTTTTTAATTTTTAACACTCAGGAAGGCATACCGGACTATTTAGTAACTTTTCTGTATACTATTAGTATGTTAACAAATACATGTAAGCATAACACAGAACTCAGAGAGCAGTTAAATGATTCAGCACAGTCATCAAGTACTTTAATTAACATTAATAGATTGTACGGTTACATGTAAATTTGAGGGTTGTCACAACGAATTTAGCAATTTTCTCTTTAAAGGTGGGAATGGTTGTGTGGATTTTTTTCACTATACTACAATTTCAAATTTTATAAAGTATCTTGAAAATTAAAAAAAAAATGTTATCTTTACTAAAATAGCTATAAAACTTTATTATTAATTTATTATTGGTGATATATATATACTAGGTAATACATCCGTGTATTACACCTACTTTTATAATAGAAACGATATAATTATATAATCTGTAAAAAAAAACTTCGTATTATTATTCAGAATTCGTTTCGAATTTGAAAAATTCGAAATTCATTTAAATTCGATTCGATTATCAAGAATTCGTTTCGATTATAAGAATTCGAATTCGATTCAATTCGAGTCAAGTAAATCGAATACGAATCGAATACGAATTTAAAATTTAAAATTCGATTCGATTCGAAATTCGAATAAAAATTATGCATGTTTATTTAATATTTTTATATGTAATACATATATAACTTTTATTAGGCTATACTACAAATTATCTACTACTTCTAATAAAGCAAAACAAGCTTAAGCCACATGGCATATTCTTACACCTCTAATTGCCACCTGTCCTCTCTACAGCTTCTTACTTTACAAAATCCCGCTCAAACTAAAACCCTAAATCAAAACATGCGTAGATGGCTCTATTCCTTCTCCTACAATCTTCTTTCCCCCTTTTTCTTTCATCATTCAATCAGATTTAGAAACCCTAACAATCATCTTACACCACCCCTTCATCCGCTCTCTTTGCTGAACATCAATTAATCAAAGATTGATACAAATTCCGGACTTTCCATAATTTTCAAATCAGTTTCCGTTTAATCTTAATTCCAATTACAAACCCTACGCCAAACAATTTCACCATCAATCATTCTGTTAATTGTTTTCTTCAAACCTAGAATTGATTGTTATTTGTTGAGGCTTGATCTAGGGCTCGAATAGATGATTTAGATATGTATTTCTCTGCTATGAAGGAACCGCAGAGTTCTACAACGAATCTTCAGGTATGTGGGAGAACTTATGGGGAGAAAACATGCATCACGGATATTATAACTCTGACGACGTCGTTGAACTCTCCGATCACCGTTCTGCTCAGATCCGTATGATTGAACAAGCCCTAACGTTCGCCTCTGTTTCAGGTAGTTATCAGTTGATTTATTCTGTTATAGTTTAATTGAATCTGACGGTTTAGAACTTTTAGATTTGTATAGATGAAACTATGAAAAACGGTTTCTAAATGAAGTTTTTGATGTTTCGATGCGGTTTTTGAGTTTTATAGTTTGTACTCACTTTTTCTGAATGATTTTATTTCATATTAGTTTCGATGGTGCTATAGTTGATTGTGAATGATTTTATGTCCTATTAGTTTTATAGTTTGTACTCACTTTTTCTGAATGATTTTATTTCCTATTAGTTTCGATGGTGCTATAGTTGATTATGTGTTTATTATAAGATTTGTAATTGTTACTTAGGTTTTTGAGAACTAAGTTTGAGTTATAGCTGAATAATCTATGTCGATTTTGAATAAGACGTGTGTTTTCGAACGGAGATTTCGAAGTTTGATGCGGTTTCTGATTTACAAATATTTTATACTCACTTTTGGTGGTTGAATCGTTTGTTATTGAATTTGCTAATGCTACAATAATTTGTGAATGATTGGTTACAGGTTATGTGTTTGTTGTTAGTTGTTGTTAGATTCATGACTGTCAATTAAGTTTTTGAAAATTGAAGTTGAATTCATGGCTGAAATCTCACAAGGATTGAAATTAAATGAAAATTGTACTTTTACTCAATGAACTCATTTGCTAATGCTACTGTAGTTTGTGAATGATATGGTTACAGATTATGTATTTGTTATTAGTTTTTGTTTCATGACTGTCAATTAGGTTCTTGAAGATTAGCTTTGAATTAATGGTGAAATTTTTCAGGATTGAAAGAACTGTTGCATAACTTCAACACACTCTGCCACCGGCACCCCTCTTCTTACCGCCATGTTTGGGTGGAAAGGATGTGGAGGTATATTTTTTGATGAATATTATCTGATGTTATCTGCTATAACATTTGGTATAATATGAACATAAATCCATTAATCGTCTCATATTTCAATCGTTTTTTACTAAATATTAATCTAGACCCATAAATCGAATTGAATCGTTCATATCATTTTCTTCCTAACCAATGATAATTTGATTAATCTTTTACATTTGATTGTGTTCATTAAGAGAATTGTCTTCATGAAGCACGAAAAGAGGCCCAAACTCATCTATATGCAGCCAATGGTAAAGCATCTAATTATAACAAGTTACGTGGGACCATTTTAAAAATACGCAGCCTCTTCGAGCGTCTTAAATATTCTGTTTACTTAGATGATGTATCTTTTTTTGCTGACTCACTCCAATCTTTATCTGAGTCTCTCACCAAGTAAATTCTCAAGCTTTAAATCTTTTTTATAAAACAATAGATTGCATTGTATATATATATAGGGTAAGGTTCATGCGAGAACCGCGAGAACCAATGTGAACACAACCTAAAATAGCTAAAAAAACCTAACCCCCACCCCCCAAAAAACCTAACCCCCCACCCCCCAAAAAAAAAACTAACCCCCCCCCCCCCCAAGCTAAATGCTAAAAACTAAAACACCCAAAAAACCTAAAAAAAAAACTAACCCCCCCCCCCCCCCCAAGCTAAAATGCTAAAAACTAAACCCCCAAAAACCTAAAAAAATCTAAAAAAAAACTTAATTTTTTTTAATATTTTTTATGTTAAAATCGCTACTTTTAGTAGCAAAAAAATATTTTTTTTTTGCTACTAAAAGTAGCAATTTTAACATAAAAAATATTAAAAAAATTGTGTGTTTTTTAGCTATTTTTAGGCGTTTTTGGTTGTGTTCACATTGGTTCTCGCGGTTCTCGCAATAAAGGGTGGTTCCTAACGGATCTTTGTCCTATATAAAAATTATTTTAAATTTTAAATTTCAGTTCTACAAATGACAATGGAGGTGATGGTACTGCAGAGTTTTGTGAATGCATTCATATGGTTGCTAAAAAGATGGTGACCGGCTGATCGTTATACCATACTTTTAATTGATTTGGTTTGATCCTAGAATTTACATATTGATTGTGACAACCCGTACTCTCGACCCTATCGTTACTTTTAAATTTCAGTCGTTTTTTTATTGTACATAGAAGATGAGAGGAGATGATTATAGGGATGGAAAAAAAAAACCCGAACCCGACGGGTATACCCAAAACCCGTAAAATATGGGACGGGTTGATACAGATGGCTAATAATCACAACTGAAGTCAAATTGCAAAGAACCCTTAAAGCTCTACACACGGGTGATATATAGTATTCTTTTTTACTTATTAAATATATTATTAGTTACCTGTTGGTTTGTTTTTCCCTTTCAGTAATGGTTTGTAATGTAAGTTCGTATTTGTATTATATCCTTTGATTGACACTAATTAGATTTATATGAATTTATTAGGCTACTAATATTGAAACGGAAATATTGGGGGTTCTTGCAAGCGGGTATAGTTCATACATGTATCAGTAGTAAATAAACTCAATCTTAACGATAACTCATTGAGAAGCTTTGGTTGGAGCTAATGTTCTTTTAAGGACAAAGGGGGTTGAAGACATGGAACTCAAGGTATAATCCTAACACTCCTTCATGTCTTTATTTAGTTTATTGAGTTTGTTTATTTACCAAGTTTTCTTTCTGATGGTGCCATGGTGGAATTCAAATTTTTGTTGATTCTGCTGCAATTGCAATTAGAAACGTGCGCACGGATGTCACGGCCCCTGACCTGTTTTAACCCGTTTCAGGAGGCGCGGGACAGAAAATCCCGTGGTATTTAATTAACAGCGGAAGTTTCTTCAGGATCTTTTTAAAACTGAATTATTTCCCGATTATTTTATTTCACAATTTGGGATAAAACCCCGATAATTTACAATCTTGAGATTTCACGGAGAAATCTTTTATTTTACAAAACATGTTTCCTTATTTTTATATTGAGCCACTTCCTTAAGCTTGTAGTGCTTCACGACACTTTTCCTGGATCACAACAGATCACCTGAAACATGTTTGAAAAAGATTTTGTCAGCGGGAAATACTGAGTGAATCATTCTTTTTATGAAAACGACTCGTTTGTTATAAATTACAGTATTAAGGGAGATTACAATGTTTCCATATATCAACCAACTACCCACAATATTTGTCACTCGACTCGTTTCTGTGACTATGGTCAGATCACCCATTGGCTAACTCGTTGTCCAATGGTGACGGGAAATAAGTAATGTATACAAAACCCCACATACTGGCTGTAATTTGGTGATTACATAAACTTAATCCATGTAATTATAACTTTGAAAATAAACATGATTTTGAATTTAATTTGATAAAAAGAGAATGACTCACATTGCAGATTTATTTGAGCAGAGCCTAGCCTACTGATTAGCCTTTTAACCTAAATTTAATAACATGCACACAACTCGGTTAGTAACTTAATACAGCATTTACGATAACTCACGAGATTAAACCCTCACATCGAATGACAAAGTGCGATACTTAAACATCCATCGAATTAACGACGAATGACAAAGCATAAACCCTAATGTGGGCAGCACTTAAACATCCATTGGATAGTTTAATCGATCGGACATTGAATCGTATCAGCGATCGAGTTATTACCCTGTATTGCGGCAGCACTTCGTAAATCGTGTGTGTTTTTATAGTAATTCTACGATATCTCAGTGTGTATAACAAATTTGTTCATCGTTCAAGTGCCAAAATCCCAGTCCCAAAGTCTACTATTTATAGGTAAATTTTGACCCCCCTCGCGTGACGCAAGGGGTACCCCTGGGGGCTTCGCGTGACGCGAAGGGTCACCACCTACCATAGGATAGCCCCGTGTGTTTGTAGGCTTGCTGAGTCAGTAGTTTCGTAAAATTCGATTTTGACGGCTTTTTATTTGGATAATCGTAACTAGGGTTTTACCCCCTGAGTTTTAGGGGCCCTGATTCTGATTCTGATTATTCTGAAAATTTTAGGGTTTGTGCAGAATCACTTGGGTGTCTTAATTAGGATTTCCTATTGGATAAAATAATAAAATAAATAGGACTTTTGATGAGAGTTGTTACATCCTCCCCACCTTAATAAAAATCTCGTCCTCGAGATTTACTGGAATAATTGAGGATACTTTCGCTTCATTTCTGATTCTAGCTCCCAAGTGTATTCGGGTCCTCGTTTCGACTCCCACTTGACTTTAACTAATACTAGTCGTTTGTGTTTGAGAAATTTGATCTTGCGGTCTTCTATCTGAATAGGTTTCTCAACAAATTTTAATTTTTCGTTTTCCTCTATATCTTGGAGAGGTATTACCAGGGATTCGTCTGATAGACATTTCTTGAGGTTGGATACATGAAATACATCATGTACTCCAGCTAACTCCTCTGGTAATTGTAAACGATAAGCAACTGGTCCTATACGTTGGATCACTGGAAATGGTCCTACGTATCTTGGACTTAACTTTCCTTTCTTACCGAATCTAACAACTCCTTTCCAATGAGAGACTTTCAATAGCACTTTGTCTCCAACTTGAAACTCCAACGGCTTTCGTCTATTATCTGCATAACTCTTCTGGCGATCTCTAGCCGTCTTCAGCCTTTCCTTGATTTGATTAATCTTGTCGGTCGTTTCTTGCACTATCTCAGGACCTGATAATTGACTTTCTCCTATTTCTGCCCAACAAACTGGAGTTCTGCACTTTCTTCCATATAGTGCTTCAAATGGGGCAGTTTCAATACTTGAATGATAACTATTGTTATAGGAGAATTCGATTAATGGTAAGTGATCGTCCCAATTCCCACCAAAATCTATCACACATGCTCGGAGCATGTCTTCTAGAGTTTGGATTGTCCTTTCACTTTATCCGTCTGTCTGAGGATGGTATGCAGTACTTAAATTTAGTCGAGTTCCCATTGCTTGCTGGAAGCTTGTCCAGAAATGAGAAGTGAAACGACTATCCCTATCTGATACAATGGAGAGTGGAACTCCATGTAGAGATACAACTTCATCTACATACAACTTTGCCAATCTTTCCATGCTAAAGGTTTCCTTCATTGGCAGGAAGTGAGCAGATTTGGTTAATCGATCCACAATTACCCAAATCGCATCATTACCTTTTCTGGTTTTGGGTAACTTAGTAACAAAATCCATTGTTATTAGTTCCCATTTCCATACAGGCATTTATAATTGTTGTAGTAGACCTGAAGGTTTCTGATGTTCGGCCTTTACTTATGAACAAGTAAGACACTTAGAAACATATCGAGCTATATCCTTTTTCATTGCTATCCACCAAAAGTTATTTCTTAAATCTTGGTACATTTTATTGTTTCCTGGGTGCATGGTATACCTAGATTTATGAGCTTCTTCTAAAATCTTATTTCTTAATTCTCCCTGATTAGGTACCCATATTATGCTTTTGTGGAATCTCCAAATTCCATCAGCTCCTTGCTTTAATTCTTTTATTTGTCCCTTCATTCCTTCAGCATCATCCTTGATTGCTGTTTCTTGAATATTCTTTAATTGTTCCATTAAATCTAACTGTAGATTTAACCTAAGAGCACGAACTCGTCGTTGTTTCTCATGGTACTTACGACTTAAGGCATCTGCTACTACATTTGCCTTTCCTTCATGATATTGAATATCACAGTCGTAGTCACTTAGGATTTCCATCCATCTCCTTTGCCTCATATTTAACTCTTTTTGCCCAAATATATATCTTAAACTTTTATGATCTGTATAGACAGTAAACTTACTTCCGTACAGATAATATCTCCAGATTTTCAGGGCAAAAATTACGGCTCCTAATTCTAAATCATGAGTCGTATAGTTTTCTTCGTGCTTTTTCAATTGTCTTGAAGCATACGCAATTACCTTCTTGCGTTGCATCAGCACACATCCAAATCCTAGTTTTGAAGCATCACAATATACTTCAAAATCTTCAGTTCCTTCTGGTAAGGCTAAGATTGGAGCATTGGTTAATTTCTGTTTCAAGATCCTAAAGGCTTCTTCTTGTTTAGGTCCCCATTCAAACTTAACTGCTTTACAGGTTAGCTTAGTTAATGGTACAGCTATCTTGGAAAAATCCTTAATAAACCGTCTATAATATCCAGCTAATCCTATAAAACTTCTAATTTCCATTGCGGATTGTGGAACCTTCCATTTGGTAATTGCCTCTATCTTAGCAGGATTTACATGAATACCTTCGTGATTCACCATGTGTCCTAAGAATTGCACTTCTTGCAACCAAAATTCACACTTTGAGAATTTGGCGTACAACTTTTCTTTTCTTAACAAAGTTAAGAGTGCATGCAAGTGTTGACAATGTTCTTCCTGATTTTTGGAATAAATAAGTATATCGTCGATGAAGACAATTACAAATTTATCCAAGTACGGTTTACAGATTCTATTCATCATGTCCATGAATGCTGCAGGTGCATTCGTTAACCCGAAGGGCATGACTGTAAACTCGTAATGATCATACCTAGTTCTGAAAGCAGTCTTAGGTATGTCTTCTTCTTGTACCTTCAATTGATGATATCCGGAACGTAAGTCAATCTTAGAAAAATATCTAGCTCCTTGAAGTTGATCGAAAAGATCATCAATCCTAGGTAATGGGTATCGATTCTTAATTGTAACCTTATTCAATTCTCTATAATCAATACACATTCTCATCGAACCATCCTTCTTCTTTACAAACAACACTGGTGCTCCCCAAGGGGATGAACTAGGTTGTATGAAACCTTTACTTAGTAATTCATCTAATTGCTTTTTCAATTCTAACATTTCTGTGGGTGCTAACCAATAAGGTGCCTTAGCTATCGGTGTAGTTCCTGGAATTAGATGAATCCTAAATTCTACCTTCCTATCGGGCGGTAATCCCGGAAGTTCTTCCGGAAATACATCTGGGTATTCTGAGACTACTGGTATTTCCTTAAGTTCTTTACCCTTAGTGCTAATGATTACCGAAATCATATACACTATTCCTTGCTTTCGTTCATAACTAGCAACTTTCATTACTGATATGAACTTCATGGGATTACGTGGTTTATCTCCTGTAATCATTATCATTTCTCCTGTGGGTGCCTGAATTTCTATAGAGTTCTTGTCACAAAGGATTCGAGCATGGTTGGCTACCAACCAATCCATTCCTAACACCACATCAAATTTGGCTAATTTCATAGGTTATAGGTTTGCAAAGAATTTATGACCTGAGAGTTCTATATTTTCTTTTTGCAAAACTTTATCTATGCTAACAGAATTTCCGTCTGCCGTTTCGACTGTAAAAATTTGCTTAAGATTGGTAAAAGGTAAATTAAGAGCTTGGCAGAATAAAGTATTGATAAAACTTTGGTTTGCACCAGAGTCAAATAATACTTTGGCGTAAATGTTGTGAACTAAGAACGTACCAACTATCACATCTGGAATGAGTTCTGCTTCTTGAGTAGTCAGCTGAAATGCTCTAACATTCTTTTTAGTAGCTCCATCGGCTGTCTTGACTTTGTTGTCTGCTGGTTTGACCAATTTAGGACATTCTGGCTTAAAATGTCATGTTTCTCCACAGTTATAGCAGACTCTTGTTTTCTTTCTGTAGTCTTCTTCGCGAAGTCCTATGGCTTTGCAAAAGTTGCAGATTACATTACATCTTCCATAATGTTTCTTTCTGCAATTCTTGCAAAATGGCGAAGTTGAAGATTGACCTGTTCCTCTTCTTTTGAAATTGCTATTATTACCCACACGAAAGCCTTGGGTAATTTTCTGAGCCAATTCCCTGTTTTCATCTCGTGTGCGTACCAGTTCGTCAGTTAGGGTGTTAGCTAATTCCACAGCATCGTCAATCGTACGAGGTCTCGCAGCTTTAACGATGTTACGGATTTCACTAATCAATCCCCAAATATAACGAGAAATGAGTACCGGTTCTGGCGAAGCCAGCGTTGGTACCACTCTAGCATATTCAAAGAATGTCGAAGTATAACTGCGACAATCTACACCCATCATTCGATGATTTAGAAACTTATTTGCCATTTGATCTTTTTCATATTCGGGACAGAATTTTCTTTCTACCAGACTCTTAAATTCTTCCCAGTTCATGGCATAGGCCCTATTTCTTCCTTTGGCTTGTAGTACTGTATTCCACCATTCTACCGCCCCTTCTTTGAAAAGATTTGACGCGTACATGACCTTGTCATCCTTGTCACATTTACTTATTGCAATTACTGCCTCGGTTTTCTCTAACCAACGCAGTGCCGCAGTCGCTCCTTCATTGCCTGCAAACTCCGTGGGTTTACAAGCAAGAAATTCTTTGTAAGTGCAACCAGGTGTTGCAGCTTTCATTTTCTTAGGGAACGGAGCTTGCTGTGGTTCATTATCATGATTAGTATGATTATTGCCTCCGTTTACGCTATTACTGAAGTTATCTTCAGAAATAGGTTTGCTAGGAACGATTTGTTGTGGTTCAATTGGATTTTTAACAGCAGCAACGATTGCTGGAATAGCATTGGCTATCCTTTGAGCAATGATATTTTTTATATCTTGCCTAGTCATATATTGATCCCCCGGTTGTTGCTCAGATTGATTAACCTCATTAACTGGTTCATTATTAGCGTTTTCCATCTGATAATTAATATATATAATTTATTAGTATCCAATAAATAACAATCATACATAAAACAATTATACAAAGTTCATAACACAATTATAGCCAAGACTATCGATTTCTAGATTCCCATTTATATATTTTATAATATGCATCCATACACACCTTTATCTTACAAGTTTTATTTTAGGTTATTTCACAGGATTATATTATTATTGCTATTATACAACCATAGTCTTATAAACCCCTTATCCCTCATCAGCTGATATTTTAATAACGGCGTTCCCTCTCATCGTACTTCCAGGAGATCTGTTCTCCTACTTCCCTGATTCTATTTCCTGCATCCATTAACTCCTCGCCAAAGTGGCGAAGTTCAGCTAAATTCTCATTGCTCATAGGTGGATTAGGTATTGGTTCAGGGTCGAACTGAGGGAGAAAGGAATAAGGACTGTTGAGCAGGTTTTGGAACTGCCAATCATTCGTCCACCACTCATCCATTCCTAGAGGTTGGGTGTGGATTATAGGTTCTGGGATTGCTGGTTCCAAGTTCATTGGTAATTGGGTTTCAGCAGGATAAGGGTATAGATTATTATTAATAGGTCTGACGACATCACAGCTCGCCAATATAAAATCTAGCTCCTCCTGCAATGTCATTTCTTGGGTTTGCTTAGAGCTTTCTCCAATTTCTACCTGGGTTTGTTTAGAACCTCCTCCAATCTCCATTTCTATTTGTTTAGAATATTCCTCAAACTGTATTCCCATCTGCCTAGACTTTTCCCCGACTTCAATCCCCTTCCCTTTGTCTAAGGGATTTTCTATTTTGGGAAATTTTCTAGTGACGGGTTTCCTCCTACGCATACGCCTCCATCCCACGAATCTTCTCCTTTTCTTGGGCTTGGGTTTCTCTGGAGGTGGAGCATTAAATTCAATAGGTTCTTCTATATCTGGTATATACCTATTAAAATCTCTGGAAACCTCTATTTTTACCGGATAGAGATTTAAATTCTGAAGGGCGTCAGACAAGTCATTCATGCTGTTATGCAAAATACACACAATTACTAAATTAAAATTTTATAACAAAATTTCATAGAAAACCTTTAAATATTATTTTATACTGGGTAACTACCAAACAACTGAAAATTAAAACACACTTGATTTTATTGTAATTTATTTATTTACTGGATCAAGTTTCAGACTTATAATTAATAAAGGTGCTAAAACTTTGAATCAAAATATTTAAAGATTTGCATTTACGGCTACAGTGGCTAGCATATAAAGATCTGCCCATTTTTCATCTAACTTGTCTTCCCAAGGTGTTTTATTAGTTAATTCCTGGTTAACTTTCTTTTCTCGGGATTTCTTTATTTTCTCTTTACTTTTCCTAATAATCAGACTTCTTTTACTAGGAGAAAGTGGTTCCTCATATTGTGCCTTTCGCACAAATATTCCTTCATCAGGAATTACAGAGTGATTTGAGGATTTGGTTTGGGATGAACTTCCCTTCTCGTTGGATGATCTATCTAATTTAAGATAGATATTTGAAAGCTTTTGCTTACCCATACTGTACACAAATATTCAATTAATAAAACACATAATCACAAAATAGTAATTAGTAAAATTAAGTATTTTTCCAAATACTTAATTGGCTTAAATCAGTGGCTCTGATACCACCTTTTTCTGTCACGGCCCCTGACCTGTTTTAACCCGTTTCAGGAGCCGCGGGACAGAAAATCCCGTGGTATTTAATTAACAGCGGAAGTTTCTTCAGGATCTTTTTAAAACTGAATTATTTCCCGATTATTTTATTTCACAATTTGGGATAAAACCCCGATAATTTACAATCTTGAGATTTCACGGAGAAATCTTTTATTTTACAAAACATGTTTCCTTATTTTTATTTTGAGCCACTTCCTTAAGCTTGTAGTGCTTCACGGCACTTTTCCTGGATCACAACAGATCACCTGAAACATGTTTGAAAAAGGTTTTGTCAGCGGGAAATACTGAGTGAATCATTCTTTTTATGAAAACGATTCGTTTGTTATAAATTACAGTATTAAGGGAGATTACAATGTTTCCATATATCAACCAACTACCCACAGTATTTGTCACTCGACTCGTTTCTGTGACTATGGTCAGATCACCCATTGGCTAACTCGTTGTCCAATGGTGACGGGAAATAAGTAATGTATACAAAACCCCACATACTGGCTGTAATTTGGTGATTACATAAACTTAATACCTGTAATTATAACTTTGAAAATAAACATGATTTTGAATTCAATTTGATAAAAAGAGAATGACTCACATTGCAGATTTATTTGAGCAGAGCCTAGCCTACTGATTAGCCTTTTAACCTAAATTTAATAACATGCACACAACTCGGTTAGTAACTTAATACAGCATTTACGATAACTCACGAGATTAAACCCTCACATCGAATGACAAAGTGCGATACTTAAACATCCATCGAATTAACGACGAATGACAAAGCATAAACCCTAATGTGGGCAGCACTTAAACATCCATTGGATAGTTTAATCGATCGGACATTGAATCGTATCAGCGATCGAGTTATTACCCTGTATTGCGGCAGCACTTCGTGAATCGTGTGTGTTTTTATAGTAATTCTACGATATCTCAGTGTGTATAACGAATTTGTTCATCGTTCAAGTGCCAAAATCCCAGTCCCAAAGTCTACTATTTATAGGTAAATTTTGACCCCCCTCGCGTGACGCGAGGGGTACCCCTGGGGGCTTCGCGTGACGCGAAGGGTCACCACCTACCATAGGATAGCCCCATGTGTTTGTAGGCTTGCTGAGTCAGTAGTTTCGTAAAATTCGATTTTGACAGCTTTTTATTTGGATAATCGTAACTAGGGTTTTACCCCCCCCCCTGAGTTTTAGGGGCCCTGATCCTGATTCTGATTATTCTGAAAATTTTAGGGTTTGTGCAGAATCACTTGGGTGTCTTAATTAGGATTTCCTATTGGATAAAATAATAAAATAAATGGGACTTTTGATGAGAGTTGTTACAACGGAGGATTTACATCATGTGGCAACAACGGCAACTGGTGCAACTTTGGTAAGAATATTAGCTTGATCTTTGTTGTAGTGCTATATTCTTAGCTTTATTTTATATAAAAAACAATTAGTACTATAATTTGTAGTGCTATATTCTCAACATTGATTCCCCAATAAAGCATTTTTGGTTGTGTTCACATTGGTTCTCGCGGTTCTCGCAATAAAGGGTGGTTCCTAACGGATCTTTGTCCTATATAAAAATTATTTTAAATTTTAAATTTCAGTTCTACAAATGACAATGGAGGTGATGGTACTACAGAGTTTTGTGAATGCGTTCATATGGTTGCTAAAAAGATGGTGACCGGCTGATTGTTATACCGTACTTTTAATTGATTTGGTTTGATCCTAGAATTTACATATTGATTGTGACAACCCGTACTCTCGACCCTATCCTTACTTTTAAATTTCAGTCGTTTTTTTATTGTACATAGAAGATGAGAAGAGATGATTATAGGGATGGCAAAAAAACCCGAACCCGACGGGTATACCCAAAACCCGTAAAATATGGGACGGGTTGATACAGATGGCTAATAATCACAACTGAAGTCAAATTGCAAAGAACCCTTAAAGCTCTACACACGGGTGATATATAGTATTCTTTTTTACTTATTAGATATATTATTAGTTACCTGTTGGTTTGTTTTTCCCTTTCAGTAACGGTTTGTAATGTAAGTTCGTATTTGTATTATATCCTTTGATTGACACTAATTAGATTTATATGAATTTATCAGGCTACTAATATTGAAACGGAAATATTGGGGGTTCTTGCAAGCGGGTATAGTTCATACATGTATCAGTAGTAAATAAACTCAATCTTAACGATAACTCATTGAGAAGCTTTGGTTGGAGCTAATGTTCTTTTAAGGACAAAGGGGGTTGAAGACATGGAACTCAAGGTATAATCCTAACACTCCTTCATGTCTTTATTTAGTTTATTGAGTTTGTTTATTTACCAAGTTTTCTTTCTGATGGTGCCATGGTGGAATTCAAATTTTTGTTGACTCTGGTGCAATTGCAATTAGAAGCGTGCGCACGGAGGATTTGCATCATGTGGCAACAACGGCAACTGGTGCAACTTTGGTAAGAATATTAGCTTGATCTTTGTTGTAGTGCTATATTCTTAGCTTTATTTTATATAAAAAACAATTAGTACTATAATTTGTAGTGCTATATTCTCAACATTGATTCCCCAATACGCCCTGTAAGTGCTCCCCAATATCACGACGAGGTTATCGATGCGATTAATTTGTTCGTCTATGCCGAATGTGTTGCAATCTATGAGAACCATTATTGAAACAAGCTGTTTTTAATAAGCTAATTATCTATAAGCAATTCAAACACACGCTCTCTTGAAGTTTTATAAGGCTCTGTAAGGTTGCGAATGAAGTGGTGCATTATTGACACTAATGTTAAATCTAGCATTCTTGAATGTAAGTTAGATTAGAAGTTGGACATTGTATTTATTATCATTTATGAAGTAAAGTTGATACAGCAAATTAGGATCTTAGAATATGAAAGTGGTAAAACTGTTTATTTTTTGTGATTAAAATTTGCAACTGACTTACTTTTTTTTAATTATTTAATCAAGTTACCAGGGGCCTCCACTAAATTCAAATAAGATTGCTATGGTTTTAAGCCCACTCATTTCTTTGATGCAAGATCAGGTATTTAAACAAATTGCACTCCTGTATGAAAAACGGGGTGCGCCTCGCGCTCTTTAAATCTAAGGAGGTCAGTTAGCATTGATTGCAAGGTTAAATTTTGATTTCATTACTAAGCTTCACATGTAATGCCTGATGCTAGAACATGAATTTTCCATTCTATAGACATTTGTTTTATATTTTTGTTTCCTTTTGATGGGTGAAGACCGGTTGCTGCTACTTAAAGGCGTTAGCGGGGCTTTTGAGGCCTGGTGTTCTCACAGTTCTGATGGGTGTCAATGGTGCTGGTAAACTACTCTCATGGATGTGTTAGCGGGTGTCAATGGCTCAGGTTAGCATCGGATACTTACATAAAAGTTCAGCTTGGACAATGCCTTTTTCACTATTGTTGGTATGCTATAACTTAAACTTAAAACTACTTCTTTCATTTTAGAGGGGCTTTAAAGCATATTCTCTGAATATAGTGCCAAGTAACCAAAATTACCATTTTTTTAAATGACCCATTCGAATCTGAGCCCATTATAATGTTTTACCATGGCTAGCCTGACTGACCTGCATGTCTTACCAGGTATGGAAGGACCCGTGATACGCATCCATATGATCTTTTTTTCTTCATGAAATTGGGTAAGATCATGTCTCCAAAGGATCTCTTTTAAAGCATTCATGGGGTTTGAACAGTCATTCTTAAATCTACGTGTGTTCTACATTTATACAAATCTATAACTGATGTGAAATCAATTTACCATTTGCAGGACCCTCAAAGATCAAGATGCCAATTTGTATTCATTGATAGGATGGTTAACTTCACTTGAACCATCAGGCACACCACAACGGAAAACAACGGTAAACAGGATTGTAATTATGCTATTTACTGAAATAATTAATAATATTAATTTACCTCATTGTTTTTTCATCTTCTTTTTGAGTGACTAGATATGACCGAACGTTGCTAATAAAATTAGGATAAGTACTGACTATGTGTTTGGTATTTTGGTCCGTTTGAGGTACATCAGTTTGGACTTAGACGTGAAGCCTAAGTTTGGAAAGGCGTAGAACAAAAATGATGATCTACCTAAGGATTCAATGCCAGTAGATATTATATATTTGTGTTAAGCCACCCGCGAAAATCGCGGGATCTTAGGCTAGTTTTCAATATTTATTCCAAGTATTAAAATTACCCATTACCAAACCAATTACATGGCCCATAACTAAAACCTAAGTAACACATCTATCAATAGATTTCTAACCCTAAAAATATTAACTTGTAATGTGGAGTGGTTATTCCCGACTTCTCGTTTTGAATTTTAGATTTATGATACTTTATTTCTAACTGTTTTAATATGGTGTTTTATGGTTGCTTTAAAATTTATGTTTCATTTTGATAGTTTTTACATGTTTTTAAAGAATTTAAATCAAATCGAATTTATTCGAATTCGATTCGAATTTGAATTTTTAATCGAATACAAATCGAATACGAATTGGGTTTTTTATTCGAATACGAATTCGAATCGAATTTGGTAGTTTTTAATCGAATACGAATTCAAGGGAAAATAAAAATTATTCGAATAATTCGAAAATTCGATATTCGATTCGATGAACACCCCTATATGACAGTTCACACAACTGATTTGAATTTATCATAAAAATCAACCTATTTTAATCATCAATACTAAAATATCATAATAGCTCGTGTATTACACTGGTAGAATAGTGAAAAATGTTTTTGGCTTGAATTAAAATCATGGGTTAGGACTTTAGGTATCAACCATATATACAAGGAATTGAACTTTAAACTATATTAATTTCTATTCTAAAACTTCATCGACCAAATATTGTATTTCTGATACCAAATTGTTATTGTTTTGTGCTATTATATGATTTATTGTATTTATTTATTAATATGGTTATTTTAATATTATTTTAATGTTATTTCAAAGATTTTCAAATTTGAACGGGTTTATATTGGATAAAAATAATATAATTCTATAATAGATAAACCCATAATAAATAAGCATATTTCAATAAATGCATAAGTATCATGTAAAAAAAATCATAAACACGTTTGTTTATGGAAATCAATTAACGAACAAAAAATAAACACAAGACGATTTTTCTAAAGTTAATATAAATATATAGCTCGTAGGATTTTAAAGTTGTTTAAGGCTTTCACATGAGTTACATTGGTACATTCTTTATGTAGTTACTATTTTGTGTATTTGTAAGTCATCATTGGATTTTTTATGATACGACCTTATTAAAAATAGTTATTGAACAAACTGAAATATAATGACATCTTAGTGGTGGGATTAGATTTTGGGACCAATAGGTCTTGGGTTCGATTCCCACAAGGGGGGTTTTTCCCATGTTTATTGGGTTTCCTCCTGAATTGGTGTATAGATATTATGCCTAGTGGAGATGGATATGATCGGGTGGTTCCGCTGGTGGCACGATAATACTCCAGTGATCCGTCAGTGATCCAAATTTGCTGTTAAAAAAAATGACAAGATAAACGAATTTTGAAATCCTATGGTGAGCACATCATACCAGTGTAATTTAATTTAATATATAATAGTAAAATTTAAATAAGAGGTTTATATATAATGCTAGTATTAAGCCCTTGCGTTGCAGCGGTTGTCATAAAACTGTGTTAAGTAGTAGCAATACTATACCATTGTCAGCGACCACCAACATCGGAAAAGTTCGTAAAAACAAAATAAATAAAAACGGGAAAAAAATAACGCCTAGCGAAAAGTAAACGTAAAATCTTTGAATCACGCACGCTAGTTGCTGAGAAATTAAGCCGAAACGTAAAACATAGAAAAAAATAACTAAGTCCATCCAGGACCCGCGTGTTGGACGAACTTGTCAAACGCAGAAAAATAGATATGACGCGACGGGCCAGTCAGACGGGAAAAAAATATATGAAAAAATATTGAACCTCACACGCACATTGCGGTGCGTTAACTCACAAAATTTAGAACGAAATGAAAAACTTGAGAAAGATGAAAAGTATGGTGGACCAAAATTGAAAATAAAAAAGAGTTAGGGATTAAATTGCAAAAGATGAAAAATTTTTGGTTAAAAGTAAAAAGAAAAACAAAGGGTCTAAATTACAAAATTAAAGTTATTTATTAATTTTAGATAAAGATAAGGATAAAAATAAGTGATATTTATATATTGGTTATTAATTAATATTAATATTAAAAGAAATTTATTAAACAAATATAAATAAAATTTATAAGGTTGAAGGAGAAAATGGCATGTGACATTATTTGGAGTCTTTTATTATAAGTTAGATTTATTAAACAAATATAAATAAAATTTATGAGGTTTAAGGAGAGAATGTCATGTGACATTATTTGGAGTCTTTTATTATAAGTTAGATTAATATTAGGAGAAGAGATTTGATGATGAACAAGAATAACTGAGACATACATTAATTATTAAAATTAAAAAAATATAAATAAAAATTTTAAGATTGAAGAAGAAAATGTCATGTTTCATTATTTGAAATCTTTTATTATAAGTTAGATATATATGAGGCGTTCTTGTAAAGTAGTTGTGATCATGTATGGACTGATTTTATCAAGGGTTAATGCTAAGGGGGGTCGGGGAGCCCCGTTGTAAACCCCCATCACGCGTCAAACTATAACGCACATTGCCGCCACCAAACTTGACCACGCGTGGACTTTATAATGCGTGATATTTATAACGCGTGATAACTTGAAAAAAATGTTGAATGTTGGAGAGAATGTGAGGGAAAATTGTTGGGTGTGGTGAGTGATAGGCATTTCCACTAAAATCCACCACTAGTGATGGAATAAAGCTCGATGATATGGCGAAAATTGATTGAATGTTGTGAGTGATAAGTGAGTGATAAGTGAGTGGTGAGTGATGGACGCTCCTACCCCCTAATACAATGGTATAATATGTTTATACAAATTGGTTTTAGAATGAAACCTAGGGTAAATCAAACTTTTTATTGCTTTATGAACGAGGGATGCCCAAATTACTATTACTTAAAGATCGCACGCAATTAATTACTCCACATGTGATTCTTATGATGACTTGAAGTTCCAAGTTTCATCGGTGTTTTCGTGTATGTTTCTTCGTTAAAAGCTTGACAATATTATATTTTTTCATCCAATTCCACCTCAAGCTCAATCAGTGAGACTATTTAACGGTGTGATGCTGACGTTGTGGATGGACCATAGGTTTCTCATGAGCATATAATAGCATACTATCAATTACTCTTTATGTGATTCATGTATTTTCGTCACACATGTGTGTATGGTGTTTTCATGTACGTTTATTCATTATAAGCTTGAAAATATTATTTTTATTATTCAATTCCACCTCAAGCTCCATCGATGAGACTATTGAATGGTGTGATATTGTTGTTGTGGATGCAACATATGGCTTTTCTTTTACAATGTCATGAGCATATAATAGCACACTATCAATTACTCTTCATGTGATATGTACTATGTATTGAAGTTCCATGTTTCGTCAGAGATGCTTGTTTGGTGTTTTCGTGTAGGTATATTTATTAAAATCTTGAATATATTAATTTTGTCATCTAGTTACACCTCAAGTTCCGTCAATGAGACTATTAATTGGTGTGATATTCTTGGTGTCGATGCACCATAGGGTTTTCTCTTCTTTTTTTACAGTGTCATGAGCATATAATAGCTAAGAATGAAAAGTAAGGTATCTTAGTCGACACAACTTTAAGATATCATCTTTTCGTGTGTATAAATGGTAAATTAATTAAACCTGCCACAAGAAAGGCCACCGGTTGTTATGTTATTTACCATCATAACATGGTCATATTTTATTTTTTAACCTATAAAGATGTAAATGCACTAATCCATATTTTTAAATTCAGCATCCAGTGTAGTTGGTGTAAGGAATCTCATGTTTACAATGTTATTTTTTGTTGTCTCTTTTATTATGACATTTAGTAATACAAGGAAGTTCAATTTGTGACAAACACCACTAAATCAGGTTGACTTTGATTTTAGCCTTGACATTGACATTACTTGATGCATTATTTGAATCTAGAACGTGATGCCTTAGTCTATCGCTAAACATGACTACTAGATTTAATGGAAATGGTAATCTAAATCCATCAAAATCTTCAAGTTTTCAACAACCCAAGGTCATCTATGGTATTAAACTTTTCTTTGATTCCATTGTAACTCTTTAAACCATTTAATCAGATCTGGATTCTAACAAATACTATCCATGATCCTCTGATTTCGTCTATTATAAGAAACAAGCTTGTGTGGATGATCATCAAGCAACTACAACCTTCGGTTAACGTCTTGGTATGAGCTTTACTCCTTTCTTTGATTCTAGAATTTACACACACAATAAAACCCTAAAAATCACAGCTTTATCGTCTAATGATGTTTAACCATGTAAATAATGTTTACTAGCCTTCAACATTGTGCTTGAACTCGAAAAGTTGATCAAAATCGTGATAAGATTGTAAACTATGAAAACACGGACATGGACAGAACCTATAACCCGACCTTGGAAGGCCATGTAACAACCATGATATTGTTGGAAGTTTAGTGTGAATGAAAGTCTCAAGTTGGTAATTCACCTTGTCCCACATTGGTGTGGGAACAAAAAGATAGGCTATTTATAAGGTGAAACCTTAATGAAGCCTTTGAAGTCTTATGACATGTTTTACCACAAGTCCTACCCCCGGGCGCGCAGGGGGGTGCAAAAAATGGAACCGGAATTAGTTGAACTCGCGTATGCCCGCACGTCCTGTGGACACGAATGTAGTTTTTGCACTCGAGATTGACTAATTTTGTTTTTAACTGAAATGATTTTCAGTTTTAATGAGAATCATTATATTATTCAGTTTCGAAACCGCTGAGCCATTATGTGAGTTAATTCTCTGCAATGATGAGGCATACGTTTCGAAACCGATTAGCCATTAATTCTCTGCAATGATGAGGCCATAATCAGTTATGATATGTGCCTATAAAACCTAATGCAGACAACCTGTTTAGACACCTCAACAACTTCTCCTCTCTCAATCTCAGTTTCTGCAACACAACTTCTTTTCGTTTCAGGCAAGTGCTCAAGTCCGGCAGTGCGCGGTGCTGCTTAGAACCGGCGTACTCTGGGAACAGACGACGAATCTGTTTAAGGGAATTGTGTCAAACACAAGCCCGGTTCACTCGTTTACTGTTTCTTCAATTTTATTACATTCTGTCCAATTTCTGTTCAATTCTTTTATACAGGTTTCCTAACAGATATTATATATATATATATATAAATATAGAGAGAAAGGTTAACATACTTCACGACTTATCATACTTCACGTAGGAGACAATGGTAACCGTTGGATCAGGGGTATAATCACGCATTGAACATATAATCACGCATGGGACCACATAATCACGCATGGGACCACATAATCACGCATGAGATCCAAAATCACGCACGTTATTTTGGTCAAAAAAATAATTACGCATGTTATATATTTCGTGAAGTACGTTAATGTACGTTAAGGCGTGAAGTACATTATACTCTCTCTCTCTCTATATATATATATATATGGTAAGGTTCATTTGAGAACCACCTTTATTGTGAGAACCGCGAGAACCAATGTGAACACAAAATAAAATCAAAAAAAGCACTAAAAAAAATTAATATATTTTTTTAAATCGCTATATTTCTTTACCAAAAAAAACTTTTTTTGAGTAACAGTTATCCATGCACATGTGCATATGTATCATTACTTCGACAAATTCCGTAATACATAATCAGTAATAAACAATTGCACTTTATTTTACAATACCATCCGTAATACACTACTTTTTACATTATCAATATTCAAAATGAAAATGTGCATCATTATGTATAACCATGATATAACATGTTTTGGTACAAAAAGTTTGTGATTTTGAATGGAGAAGTAGGCCCATATACATGTTTTTTGGTTAGTTATATCTAGTGGTTGTTGGTTTGGTTATAGTTGTCAATTTATGATGTAATATGTTGGCGTTTATATACATGTAATAAACTGAAAATATTGGTAATGGTATTGTATTATGGATGGTAGGAGGTAATGGTAGTGTATTATGGATGGTATGACAGATGAAAGGGAAAGTGTGTTCAAACTAATGTACCAAAACACCTTATTTCATGTTGATACATATAGATGCACATGTGCATTTCTAATATTGGTAATGTAAAAAGTAGTGTATTACATACGGTAGTGTAAATGAAAGTGCAATTGTCTAATATTTGTAATGAATTACGGAATTTGTCAAAGAAATAACAAAAATGCACATGTGCATGTTTGTGTATTATGGATGGAATGATAGATGAAAGAGAAAGTGTATTCAAAGTAGTGTACCAAAACACCTTATTTCATGTTGATACATATAGATGCACATGTGCATTTCTAATATTGTTAACGTAAAAAGTAGTGTATTACATATGGTAGCGTAAATGAAAGTGCAACTGTCTAATATTTGTAATGAATTACGGATTTTGTCAAAGAAATGATACATATGCACATGTGCATGGATAACTGTTACTCGAAAAAAACTTGAATTTTTTTTTTATTATTGACGAATTATAGCGATTTTTCCAAAAAAAATAGTAAGAAAATTTGTTTTGGGTGTTTTTTAGATTTTTTAAGGTATTACTTTTTATGTTCACACTGGTTCTCGCGGTTCTCATAATAAAGGGTGGTTCCTAACGGATCCTATATATATATATATATATATATATATATATATGGGAGGGTTTAAATGAGAACGCTAAATGTTGTGAGAACCGTGAGAACAAATGAAAAAACCGCGAGAACTTGGTAAAAAACAATTCGAATTCAAAAAAAAATTCTACACTTATCATTGTTATTCGAATACAATGTTATAAATTTAATTTACACGTTTAAATTTACGTGAATTCGTAAATAAAGAAAATTTACACATGTGTAAGTTTGTCATTTACACATGTGTAAATCTGTTATATTTACACATGTGTAAAAAATCTAAAAAGAGTGATTTTGAAAGAATAAATGAATTATTTGATGTTGTAAATTCTTTTTTCGATGTTGTATCTTAATTACAATGAGGGTTGTCTTAAAAAAATTGGTTTTGATTGGTTTTTTCATTCGTTCTCACGGTTCTCGCAATATTTAGCATTCTCAAGATAACTCTCCCCTATATATATATATAAAGAACCATTTATTAATTTGGAAATTTCTAATACTTTTAAATATTAATGATAATAAATCATATGTAAAAGTTATTATTTTAAAACATATATTATAATACTTAGAACCTTTAAGTTTAAATAATGAAGTTTATTTGAAAGCTTCACCTTTATAAACTTTGGTTATAAAATAAATAGAAGTTTAAAAACTTTTATCTATATATATGTATATAAAGCAAATGTGATGGACAGAGATGTAATTTTATATCGCATACAACTTTCGAAACAATATGTACAAATAAACATAACACATTTGAGAGGGATATAATAGTAAATAATATTAATTTTTAAGACACTTGAGGGATAAAGTGGTAAATATATCATTCTTCTATAGTTAAAATCTAAATTTCATTTCCAAATTTACCCTTTTGACCCTTCCCCTACCCTCAACACTTGTTTCTTTCTTTAGGTGTCTTTTAATACTACACAGACAATTGGTAATCATCTGTTCTATAACCCTAATCGACATTACAGTTTCATGTCTTAAATCCGTCATTATTCGTTTATGGTATTTCAATCTCAATTACTGTTGTTATCGGATTTTCTCAATTAGTTTGATACAAATTAGTGTTTATAATATGATTATTACTACAATATGATAATTTTGTTTTTGAAATAGAAAAATCAAGTAGGTCTTAACTTTTATATATTCTGAATACAGTTCTGGTTTTACAACTACTTCTTCTTGGGCCCGTTTTTCTTTCCTTTTTGCACTTTTACTTGGCTTTGAGTGTTCGGTTTGGTTGGTAACCGAGACCCCGGCTATATCATTTGCCAAAACATCAATATTATATTCTTTGGTTTTCGCAGTAGCAGTTGTGTTGGCGTAACTTGTAGAGGCAAGCTTGGTTATATGTTTTGACTTGTTTTCAAGTTTGGAACCTTGAGAATTTGCAGTGTCTTCAAACATTAATGATGTTGTGATGTCAGTACTTTGCTAAGTACTGGGATCAACTTCTTTTTTCATGTTCACTAGACAAAACAATAAGGGTTTTGACACCATAACTTATACTTTTCTCTTGTGATTGCTTATTGTGCTTACTTATCTAGGTGTGAGCGGCTACATACAATGGAAATTTGAAAGTAACCTACACTGATAGCAATCGGTTCGGTAATGACTATAAAATTAAAACTCTAATAAAAACTGATAGATCTAACGGTCTTTTGTGATACAGACACACCACACAAGAAATCGATTAGGGCAAACTAAATGAGAATCAAGATACAGATGTAACAACCCGCGTTTTGGAAGTCAAAGTACAAGTCAAAGTCAAAGTCAAAGTCAAAGGAAGAAAATATTGCTAATTGCGATCTGTCACTCCTTGCTTAATTATTGACTGCACTTTCTTGACTTGTAATCGAATCCTATTATTTGCTTACTTTAGTTGTATTATGTGAAGTATCTATGATAATCGAGGTTTAATCGCATGTTAATCGCTAATCTATTTATCGCTTTATCGCTAAACGCATCGCAATCGCATTCGTAACTTGATTGATAGGTTATGTATATTGTTTTACGTGTGTGTGTGCTATTTATGTGTTACTTGTGCATGTTTAATTTACGTTTGTGGTGATTAATCAAAACACAATCGTAACTCTATCGCAATGCAATCGAATCGCAGGCGCTAAACGCAAGTTATTTATGTTGATTGTATGTTAGATATAGGATTTGTGTGTGACTATTATTAATCTATCACATCGCTTAATCGATACTCGCTTAAACGCATCGCAACGCTCAAATCGCAAAACGAAACGCCGAAACTCAACTCGCCGGACACTTCGATCGAATGGCCATCCGATCGGATGGCCATCCAATCGAAGTGACATCCGATCCGTCACCTGTGCTCCTCTTTCCTCTTTTGGCAACCTATAAATACCCCTGTCACATCACCAACAGTGATGTGACAGCTCTCTCTTCCGACCAGCGTGCTCAAGCTCTCTTTTCTCTCGATTTCTCGCGATTCTTGTAAGTTTTCAACTCAAATCCTGTACATCTATCATCTACACACACTTCTTCATCATTTTCTCCATTGAATCTTAACTTTTAACCGTGAAATTAGCAGATTTGAGGTGTTCAAGGATGATGTCATCATGGAGTTCTTATGAACTTCAAGTCTTGGCCTCATTCCACCAAGAACAACTCAGATCCAAAGGATTTCCACATGATTAAACACTATTTTCACCTAGATCTAAACATTTCCAAGGTTAAACGGATTGAAAGATGGTTTTGTAACTTTCTTTTAACTCTTTTACACTCAATGCACTCAAAACCGATAGAATCGGAGCTCGTTCAGGCCTTTTACTCATTTCTAGTAAAGTGTCGGTCCGAGATCTGATTCCTATCAAAGAGACAACCGATTTTGGGTTGAACATGAACAACCATCACAAACAGTAAACTAATCGAACTGGGGTGATTCATACTTCGGTCGGACGACTTGGACTTGACGAGGTTCCGTTGTTTAGCACGTGGTCATACCGTCTCGACCAAACCGCAAACTTTCAAAAGTTAACAAATTTTTCAAGTTTCAAAACGATCAGGACATCGAACGGATTGTCGTCCGATCGGATTGCCATCCGATCGAACGACAATCCGATCGGATTGCACATGAACTTCCACACTTAAACATTTTCAAAATTTTCAAACGATCTGAATGTCGAACGGATTGCCGTCCGATCGGATTGCCATCCGATCGGTTGACGTTTGGATCTCCAACACTTAAACTTTTTATTAATTTTCAAAGATCAACAGTTTCTAACGGATTGCCATCCGATCGAAAGACCATCCGATCAAATATCCATCCTGTTGTGAAATTGTTCACTCTGGAAATGTCTCGCCGATCGGATCACCATCCAATCGAACGACCGTTCGATCGAACGACCTGAAAGGTAGAGATACTTCTCTGATTTTAAAATGCTACAACGAAAACTTCAAAGCCATCATACACAAACACATCCATCCCAAACGAATTTTAATCCGACCGGATGACCATCCGTTCGGATTGTCATCCGATTGGATGACCATTCGTCACTCAGTCACATCGCATCGTTTATCACGCCATTCAATCGCTTATGTCATCGTTCTGTAATCAGGCTAACTTCCCAGCGCTCCCTTCAATCCAAGAGAGTGTTTATTTACTAAACACAATCTGTGAGTATACTCGAATCCTTTTTGCTTTACGCACTTTTGGGTGTTACATACGTTACTTATTCAAATCACAATCGACACAACACAAACACTATTTATACGTTGACCGTTATTGCATGTTACGTGTTATTCGATGAATGCTTGTATGTTATGTTTACACAGTGATTGTTGCCTGACACCTTAGCAACGATAGTACTATAGTTTGGACTCAGCACCTGTCGTGGATAGGGGTTGTTAAGGGCTTTACTTCACGTGTCCCAGTGGGGATATGTGTTGCGCATTCTATAACTCGTAGTTACGTCTGTGCATATTTCATTGTCGATAACCTACATGCTTCACTTTGCTACATGTTACATGCTGGTTATGCGTAAAACGTTTTCACTATCTATTATACTATCAAACTTGTATGCTCACCTTTACACTATGCGTATTGACCTCTATTTTAATGTATGTGACAGGTGTTTGAGATACTAGGATGTTGCTTGCTTTCATGGAATCGAGTAGGAGAGTGTAGAAACAAAGACAATTTATTTATTTATTTGAGTTGTCGGAACAATGATTTGTCTAGAGATATCTATGTCTGTAATAATTGATTTACTTGATGGGTTATGGTATGGGACATAATATTAACTATCCGGTAATTTAGTTGTTATGGAATTTCTCTTGGACAATTTGTTTCGCTCAGTGCCTCACCCCGATGTTTCCGCCATCGGTTGGGGTGTGACAGATTGGTATCAGAGCCATAACTATAGGAAATTAGGCAAGACTCGACCTAGTCTGGGTCGATGTCTTAGAAACGACCTAGTCTATAGTCTAAGTACCAACAGACCGCCTTGTGCGAACCCAGTAGGGGTTTCGCATGAGCTTAATTCTGTTATCCGATCGACTCACAATCATGTTATACTATCACTCTGCCTTTCCTAAGGCAGGCACTGCGCACCATTTTCAAAAATAACCGAGTGATCAGATCGAGACTAGGTGTGAAAACCGCAAACTCTCGATCAGATTGCTTGTTCAACCCGCATTTTTACTATAAACAAGAGAATTTGCGTTGAATCAGGAGTGAAATCCGTACTTCAACGCAATTTCCTTCCCCTATCTCGTGATTCCATCACACAAACAGGAATGTAGTCGCTAAGTTAGGGGTGAAACCTGAACCTTGATGACTCGTTCTGCTCTCAAATCTTGTTTTACAAAGCTCTCACCAAAGTCTCGATGGATTCCAACGACTCGAGTTGCGTGAATAACCGAAAGGATGCATGCCATTCACCGTATGCCGGTGATAGAGCACAATCTATTAGTCCAAAACGTATACTTACAGTCCTTGAGAATAGTCGAATCACTTTGGGTAGTCGACGTCTGTCAAGCCAAGACACTCTATTTCTCGATTTCAAGTTCGCAATCACCGATTTTATGTGTTTTGATTCTGAGCCGCAACCACTGGCTCTGTGTTTTATTGTGATTTATCGCTTTTATGTGGATTTTATGTGATTTATGTGGTTTTATATGTTGTTTGTTAGCGTTTTGAGATACTGATGGTTTCGATCTAACGCTTCTTGCTCCGCTCATCGCACACAACACACTACACAATGTTAACAAATCGCATGCTATGTTACTCGCTTATGCTATACTACTCGCTATGCTACTCGCTGTGTATTCGCTAATCGCAATCGCTATTCTTGAACGTGTTGAACTTGAATGATAAAGGAACACGAATGTCACATATAGGCGAATACGTGCAATAGATGTAGGTGAATACGTGCAAAATATAGTGTGTTTTATGTGTTTTTACGTGCTTCTGTGCTCTACGTGCTTATGTGTTTTATGGTTATGTGCCTACGTGAATACGTGCCTATATAAATAAATATGTTCCTGAGCTTTATTTAGTGGTAGTGCATGTGAGGTGAGATTAGATTATATAGTGTTTGAGTCCTATGGCGATGTCTGTTGCAGAAAATGTCGTCATTTGGATCGTTTCACTCCCGCACCACTCACCGCAATCACGAAGACAAACGCATTGCTGCCCTCGTCGCTAAGCAAATGGCGAAAGTTATCCCCCAGATCGTCAGTGAGCTGAACGAAAACGCCAGCAAGTCCTCTGAGGAATCAAGGACTGACTCACCTAAGGGTACATTCAGCTTTAGGTAGTTTAAGGCCTGCGGCCCGAAAGACTTCACGGGAGAAGACGGACCTACCGCGATGTTTCAATGGTTCGATTCGATCGAGGTCACGTTCTGTCAGATCGGATGTCCGGAACACCTACGAACTATCAACGCTACCGGTGTCTTCCAGTCCAGGGCTCTAGAGTGGCGGACGGCCGAAAGGAACAAACGTGGGAATGATGCAGCCTTTGGACTCACTTGGGAGGAGCAGAAATACCTCATGATGAAGGAATTTTACCCACCTCATGAGCTTCAAAAGTTGGAGAATGAGTTCTGGCATATCAAACAAGACGGTGGCGATAACGCTGGTCTTACTGTGTGCTTCAAACAGCTGAGTATCATCTGCCCAGGCCAAGTGGCAACACCTGACATGACGATCAAGAAGTACATTCGAGCTCTACCGGACTGTGTTGCTGACTTCGTGCAAGCCGCGAAGACAACAACAATTGAAGAAACCTACCTACTCGCTGCTGAGATAAACGACAAGCGAGTTCTCGCTGGGTACTTCAAGAACACTCCAAAGAGCCTTCATCAAGCAACCGCCGCTCCCACCGCTGAAACCGCCGCCGCACCGCAACCTTCAAAGTCCTCCCACCGCAAGAGAAAGAACAACAAAAACAGTAGCAAAAATTGCGTTGTCACAACTGTCACTCCGCTCCAAACAGTACCTGCTCAACCGCAACCCCAAAACCGCCAAGTAGCGGCACCGGTGACCCATGCACCGCCGGCCAAGCGTGTATATACTGGTCCTCACCCGCTCTGCCCTACCTGTACTTATCATCATCCCGTGGGGATTGCTTGCAGATACTGTGTTCACTGCAATATGTACGACCACTTTACTGCTAATTGCCGTACCGGTCCACGTCAAGCTCCAGCTCAAGGTCAAGCTCCTGCAGCACAAGCTCTCCTTCCTGCTCCTCAAGGCCAACAAGCTCCTGCACCCGCGATCCATGCTAGAGCTTGCTTTGCATGTGGTAATCCCAACCACTTTGCAAACATGTACCCCAATAGAGTGGTGAAGCAAGAGCCACAGCAGCAGCAGCCTCAACATCAACAGCAGCAGCCTCAGCAGCAGCCAGCAGCCCGTGGACGTGCTTTCAACATTAACGCCCACCAGGCTCAAGCAGATAACAATGTGGTTAATGGTACGTTTCTCGTAAATGGTGTATATGCTTCGTGTTTATTTGATACTGGAGCCAATAACTGTTTTGTGTCGTTAGAATTCGAAAAGCTCCTTAATCGTAAGCGCGTCCATCTCCCCTCGACGTTCAATGTTGAAGTTGCCACTGGAAGAACCGTTATTGTCCGTTCTGTCCTACGTGATTGTACTCTTGAACTCAACAATCACGTTTTCCCTATCGATCTTTTCTCGATGCAGCTTGGTAGCTTCGATATCATAGTAGGCATGGATTTTCTTCGTGAAAATCATGCTGAAGTCATTTGCTTTGATAAAATGATTCATTTCTCGCTCGCTAATGGTGATCAACTTTGCGTTTATGGTGAAGTCGCATCGAAGAAGCTTCAACTCATGTCGTGTGTTCAAGCGAGCAAGTATCTCCGCAAGGAATACCAAGCTTTCTTGGCGCACGTTGTGGTAGCGTAGAAAAAGGAAGTTAAGGCAATAGACAAGGTGCCTGTGGTTCGTGATTTTCCTAAGGTCTTTCCTGATGATTTGTCTGGTTTACCCCCGAGTCGTTATATTGATTTTCGTATTGACCTCCTTCTTGGAGCCAATCATGTTGCTAAATCTCCTTATCGCCTCGCTCCGTCCGAAATGTGTGAACTCTCGAGTCAACTCCAGGAATTACTTGACAAAGGCTTCATTCGCCCTAGCACCTCTCCATGGGGCGCACCAATTCTTTTCGTTAAAAAGAAGGATGGGTCGTTCCGGATGTGCATCGACTATAGGGAGTTGAATAAGCTGACTATCAAGAATCGCTATCCCTTGCCCCGAATCGATGATTTATTTGACCAATTGCAAGGTGCTACGTGTTTCTCGAAGATTGATTTACGCTCAGGCTATCACCAGTTACGCATTCAGGAGGAAGATATACCGAAAACCGCTTTCCGGACCCGATATGGCCATTATGAATTCGTCGTAATGCCCTTTGGTTTAACCAATGCCCCTGCGGTTTTCATGGATTTGATGAACCGTGTGTGCAAACCATTTATTAACCGCTTCGTCATCGTATTCATCAACGACATCCTTATCTATTCGAAGTCGAAAACCGAACACATGCAGCATCTTCGTTTGGTTCTCGAATTACTCCAAGGGAATCGACTCTATGCCAAGTTCTGCAAGTGTGAATTCTGGCTAGAGGAGGTTCAATTCCTCGGTCACATTGTCAATAGTCAAGGTATTCACGTCGACCCCGCGAAGATTGAAGTTGTTAAGAGCTGGGTTTTTCCAAAATCACCATCCGATGTTCGTTCATTCCTCGGATTGGCGGGCTATTACCGTCGATTTATCGCTGACTTCTCGAAAATCGTCGTCCCGCTTACTTCTTTGACACATAAAGACAAGCCTTTTGTTTGGGGAACCAAACAAGATACTGCCTTTCAAACTCTAAAGCACATGCTCTACAATGCTCCTGTTCTCGCTCTGCCTGACGGAAACGATGACTTCGTTGTCTATTGTGATGCCTCAAACCTTGGTCTTGGTTGTGTTCTCATGCAATTGTCACTTACGCCTCTCGTCAGCTCAAGGTCCATGAGAAGAACTACACGACCTCGAGCTAGGCGCAGTTGTTTTTGCGTTGAAGATTTGGCGACACTACCTATACGGTACTAAGTGTACGGTCTTCACCGACCATAAGAGCCTACAACACATCCTCAGCCAAAAGGAACTGAATATACGCCAACGCCGATGGCTTGAACTTCTCAACAATTACGACTGTGAGATTAGTTACCACCCTGGCAAAGCAAATGTTGTGGCCGATGCTCTAAGAAGACGAAGCTATTTGCATAGCGTTCGTAATATTTATGCCCAACACAACCTCGAAGCCTTGATTCGTGATGCCCAACATGCCTATTTCGTAGAAGATACCATGCGAGAGGAAATGAAAAAGTGTGGGGGTGATTCACACTTTGTCACCAAATCGAACGGTATTCTCTACTATTTAGATCGCATATGGATTCCAAGTCGCAATAACCTTCGAGATATATTGTTGACTGAAGTGCACAAGTCTCGATATTCCATTCATCCTGGTGCCGACAAGATGTACCACGACCTTCGTCTACGGTATTGGTGGCCCGGAATGAAGAAAGATATCGCAATCTATGTTTTGAAGTGCCTGACTTGTTCGAAAGTCAAGGCCGAGCAACAAAGACCCTCTGGCTTGCTTGTGCAACCCGAGATCCCTATGTGGAAATGGGAGAGCATAGCCATAGACTTTATAACGAAACTTCCGCGTACACCCTCAGGTCACGATAGCATCTGGGTTATCATTGACCGTTTGACTAAAGCTGCTCATTTTCTACCGATACGGGAACACTACAAGGTAGAACGATTAGCCCGAATCTACACCGACGAGATTATCTGTCGACACGGGACGCCTCGTGATATCATCTCTGACCGCGATGGTCAGTTTACCTCGCGTCTTTGGGAAATGTTCCAATCTGCTCTCGGTACTACTCTTAATCTAAGTACTGCTTTCCATCCCCAAACCGACGGTCGGACTAAAAGAATGATTCGCACCCTTGAAGACATGCTTCGCTCGTGTGTCATAGATTTTGGTGGTAATTGGGACGCGCACTTACCTTTGGTCAAATTCTCGTACAATAACAGTTATCATTCTAGCATACAAATGGCACTATTTGAGGCATTATACGGAATAAAATGTCGATCGCCGATTGTGTGGCATGAGATCGGAGATGCGCAAATAACCGGTCCTGAGCTGCTGCAAGAAACGAATAACAAGATCTTCCAAATTCGAGACAATCTGCTGAAAACTCAGAGTCGTCAGAAAAGTTACGCCGATAGAGACGCCGCAAGCCCCTTGAATTTGACGTTGGCGATCACGTACTCTTAAAGGTTTCACCTTGGAAGGGCGTGATCAGATTTGGAAAGAAAGGAAAGCTCGCGCCTCGATATGTTGGACCCTTTAAAATTCTGGAAAGGATTGGAAAAGTGGCCTACAGACTCGAACTACCAGAGGAACTTAGCAACGTTCACCCGACTTTCCATGTATCGAACCTTAGAAAGTGCCTGACCGAGCAGAATTTACAAGTTCCACTTGAGGATCTATAAGTGGATGAAACATTACACTTCGTGGAGAAGCCTGTCGAGATCACGGATCGAGAAACCAAGAAGCTCAGACGCTCACGCATTCCCACTGTGAAAGTTCGCTGGGATGGCAAACGAGGCGCAGAGTTCACCTGGGAACTCGAAAGTGACATGAAGGCGAAGTACCCGCAGTTATTTGTTATGCCTATGACCTAATTTCGGGACGACATTCCCTAAAGTTGGGGAGGTTGTAACAACCCGCGTTTTGGAAGTCAAAGTCAAAGTCAAAGGAAGAAAAGATTGCTAATTGCGATCTGTCACTCCTTGCTTAATTATTGACTGCACTTTCTTGACTTGTAATCGAATCCTATTATTTACTTACTTTAGTTGTATTATGTGGTGTATCTATGATAATTGAGGTTTAATCGCATGTTAATCGCTAATCTATTTATCGCCTTATCGATAAACGCATCGCAATAGCATTCGTAACTTGACTGATAGGTTCTGTATATTGCTTTACGTGTGTGTGCTATTTATATGTTACTTGTGCATGTTTACTTTACGTTTGTGGTGATTAATCGAAACACAATCGCAACTCTATCGCAACGCAATCGAATCGCAAGTGCTAAACGCAAGTTATTTATGTTGATTGTATGTTAGATATAGGATTTGTGTGTGACTATTATTAACTATCGCATCACTTAATCGATACTCGCTTAAACGCATCGCAACGCTCAAAACGCAAAACAAAACGCCGAAACTCAACTCCCTGGACCACTTCGATCGAATGACCATTCGATCGGATGGTCATCCGAACGGATGACCATCCGATCGAAGTGACATCCAATCCGTCACCTGTGCTCCTCTTTCCTCTTTTGGCAACCTATAAATACCCTTGTCACATCACCAACAGTGATGTGACAGCTCTCTCTTCCGACCAGCGTGCTCAAGCTCTCTTTTCTCTTGATTTCTCGCGATTCTTGTAAGTTTTCAACTCAAATCCTGTACATCTATCATCTACACACACTTCTTCATCATTTTCTCCATTGAATCTTAACTTTTAACCCTGAAATCAGCAGATTTGAGGTGTTCAAGGATGATGTCATCATGGAGTTCTTATGAACTTCAAGTCTTGGCCTCATTCCACCAAGAACAATTCAGTTCCAAAGGATTTCCACATGATTAAACACTATTTTCACCTAGATCTAAATATTTCCAAGGTTAAAAGGATTGAAAGATGGTTTTGTAACTTTCTTTCAACTCTTTTACACTCAATGCACTCAAAACCCATAGAATCGGAGCTCGTTCATGCCTTCTACTCATTTCTAGTAAAGTGTCGGCCCGAGATCTGATTCCTATCAAAGAGAGAACCGATTTTGGGTTGAACATGAACAACCATCACGAACAGTAAACTGATCGAACTGGGGTGATTCCCACTTTGGTCGGACGACTTGGACTTGACGAGGTTCCGTTGTTTAACACGTGGTCATACCGTCTCGACCAAACCGCAAACTTTCAAAACTTAACAAAAATTTCAAGTTTCAAAACGATCAGGACATCAAACGGATTGCACATGAACTTCCACACTTAAACATTTTCAAAACTTTCAAACGATCTGAATGTCGAACGGATTGCCGTCCGATCGGATTACCATCCGATCGAACAACAATCCGATCGGTTGACGTTTGGATCTCCAACACTTAAACTTTTTATTAATTTTCAAAGATCAACAGTTTCTAACGGATTGCCATCCGATTCGGAAGACCATCTGATCAAATGACCATCCTGCTGTGTACTTGTTCCCACTGGAAATGTCTCGTCGATCGGATCGCCGTCCGATCGAACGACCTGAAAGGTAGAGATACTTCTCTGATTTTAAAATGCTACAACGAAAACTTCAAATCCATCATACACAAACACATCCATCCCAAACGAATGTCAATTCAACCGGATGACCATCCGAACGGATTGACATCTGATCGAATGACCATCCGTTCGGATTGTCATCCGATCGAATGACCATTCGTCACTCAGTCACTTCGCACCGTTTATCGTGCTGTTCAATCGCTTATGCCATCGTTCTGTAATCAGGCTAACTTCCCAGCGCTCCCTTCAAACCAAGAGATTGTTTATTTACTAAACACAATCTGTGGGCATACTCGAACCCTTTTTGCTTTACGCACTTTTGGGTGTTACATACGTTACTTATTCAAATCACAATCGACACAACGAAAACACAATTTATACGCTGACCGTTATTGCATGTTACGTGTTATTCGATGAATGCTTGTATGTTATGTTTACACTGTGATTGTTGCCTGACACCTTAGCAACGATAGTACTATAGTTTGGACTCAGCACCTGTCGTGGACAGGGGTTGTTAAGGGCTGTACTTCACGTGTCCCAGTGGGGATATATGTTACGCATTCTACAACTTGCAGTCACGTCTGTGCATATTTCATTGTCGATAACCTACATGCTTCACTTTGCTACATGTTACATGCTGGTTATGCGTAAAACGTTTTCGCTATCTATTATACTATCAAACTTGTATGCTCACCTTTACACTAGGTGTATTGACCTCTATTTTAACGTATGTGACAGGTGTTTGAGATACTAGGATGTTGCTTGCTTTCATGGAATCGAGTAGGAGAGTCTAGAAACAAAGACAATTTATTTATTTATTTGAGTTGTCGGAACAATGATTTGCCTAGAGATATTTATGTCTTTAATAATTGATTTACTTGATGGGTTATGGTATGGGACATAATATTAACTATCCGGTAATTTAGTTGTTATGGAATTTCTTTTGGACAATCTGTTTCGCTCAGTGCCTCACCCCTATGTTTCCGCCATCGGTTGGGGTATGACATTTTTAACTTTGTATTTCTCTAGCGTGTTGTGATAGTCCACTAATGTACTATCATTTCTTCTTTTTTACACTAAAACTCTTTTGACTTTTTCATGTTTTTGTACATTTTTTGAATTTTTAAATGTTTTTAAATTTTTCACCTCATATTTTCTCCCCCTAAAATTCAAAACATTTAAAAAAATTGACAAACCGATGAGAACAACTTCATCTCGCCATTCGTTTCTACCTCACATTCTTTGTTTATCCTTTACCCCTCATGATTACAAAATATCAATACTTTTGAGTTTAGAAAACCATTTTTAATTCTTGTTTTATCATGTTTTGCTTATTCAACAGTGAGGGTTCTGTGAGTCAGTTTTTAGAAAATTTTCTGAAATTTTTCAAAAATTATGATAAATTGTTCAATCAAACCAAACATAGCCTTTTTCTGAACACTCAGGCTACTTTTTCTTAATGTGACAAGCTGCTTCAATGTCCATGATTCACTTTGGTTGACCTTGGAAACACCTGCACATGCACAAATTCAATTACTTGAACAATGCAACCCAAGCCTTACCCTTGGGTAAAACTATGGGTTTTGGCTCATAAAAGCTTACATTCTTTGAAACAACTTTTTCAACTTTCTCAGTTGAAGAAGTTAATTTCTCATCATCAGAAGCTTCTTTTTTTTAACCACCCATATTTGACTTTTTTAAAATATTTTTCTTCACATAAAATTTTGAATCTTTTTATCATATTTTTTCGAAGATTCACCAGTGTGTTTTGTAGAAGCATTTTGTTTTACTGGTTTATCTTTAAAATCAGATTCATTTGTTCTTTTCTAAATTTGTTTTGGTGCAAACATGGGTGATTTCAATTTGACATCTTCTGATTTTTCCTTCTTCTCAACATGAACAGGTTTAGGATTTTTTTTGTGGACGTCGTCGAGCGATGTGTCCTACATGACTGCATCTGAAGCATGTCCGACTGTCTTGTTTACCAGTGGATCCTTCAGCCTGTTATTACTGATTCTTTTGTGCAAAGAATTCATCATTAGTTTGTCGACTAAATTAGGATTCTTTGTCACTTTCTGAACTTGTTCCATGAACAAAGTTCGTCTTTTTCACAAAATTTGACTTTTTAAACTTTTTGTTTCGATTGTTCATAATATATCCTAAACATGTTCTGTGACACCTGTGTCACTTCAACTATCAAAACAAATGCCAAACCAATGAAATATTGTATTTCATACTTGGGATTTGTAAAAATATGTGTATCGTTTGCACATATAAACTCTTGTTCGATTTTAAGCTTTAAATCGCTTTCTGGAGGGTTATATGCGCTCTGATGCGTAAATATAACCAGTTTAATCCAAAGAACACTCCGGAATAGTGAAATAGGCTTAACATACCTTAAATAACCTTTACATAACTTAGAAATAAGTCTTGAAGGCTTTGGTATGCCAAAAGCAAGTTAATTCGCTTACAGGGACTAAACTTGACAAACTGCGAAAGTATGCCAATTTGAACTGTAACGAACATTCCGGAACATGACCATAAGTTAAACACACCTTAAATATCCTTTATATAGCTTAGAAATATGCTTTGAGGGGTTAGGTGTGCTAAAATAAACTTTTGGGTCATTCAGGGACTAAAAGCGTCAAAAAGTGCACAAGTTTGCATTTTCGCGCATAACTTACATTCTGAATACATCCGGACATCCAAAAATTTATGTAAGCACTATAATATTTTATTTTAGTGTTTGGCATAAGAAAAATCCATTCGTCACGCCATTTGGATCGTTTTTCGCGCTTATGCGCATTCCGTCGTAATTAAGCGAACATCGCGTTCGTACGACCAAACGAACTGACATCCGACACATTTTTGAACATGTTTCATGTCCACAATGTTTAGACATCATTTTAGGGCCTTAAAGTTGGCTTTACGGGCCTTAGAAGTGTCGGAAATGGCATAAACACATAACAGGGACCAAAACTGTCATTTCTGAAAGATGTTTGCTTATACATCGAATCTAGTCCTTTCCACTTGTTGCACATGGTTTTGGGAATCTATGGGCTGGTATTTTTAGCACATGGTATTACAATACCATGGGTGCTAGTATATGGCCAAGATTGAAGCACTTTTTCCAAGAAACGATCCTAACGGTTCGGGAAATCCTATAAATACCCCATGCCTTCATTTGCAAAACTCACAAGAATTTTGGTTTGAGAAGCTCTAAGTTGGAACCTTTGTTTCATACCTGAGCTACTTGAATAGAAATTAGCATTCGGGGACCCTTCGTAAGTATTCTTTCGTTCTTTTCTTTCTTTTATTGCTTTTCGAGTCAGAAAGTCAAACTTTGTTTGACTTTCTGCATTGACCAGTTTATGGTCAATGCGAAGTTCGTTTGAACTTCGCAACATGATTGTAATCACGATGGTTATAGTCCCTTGGGACTATGCCTACTGATTACCACGTTGTCTAGGGTCGTAGGGTAAGCGATCTGATAAATCGCTTATACCTTCGAACCCGACCCATTTGGTCGATCATTAGGATCCGAACAAATACCTTAGGTGACCATAGTATATAGGGAATAACCTTCCGGGGTTATACCTTATGGTCGCTTCGTTTAAGTAGTTGTATGATAGGTAGTTTATATGCCTTAGGTAAATTACCAAAATACCCCTTTGATGCCAAAATTCGTTTTAATCATATGTAACATAACTTTTGACATCTAAACTGATTTGACAACCATATTAGACATGTTAAGGCATATATTACTTGTCATAGGACTAGTTAGGCGGTCCGAACGCGTTTCACGCGAACGACGCGTTAAAGTAGCATAAGCTACCTAAACGGGTCGTAATGGGTCGTAAGCGCTTAGACTAGGTTTCATTTAGTATGTAGGCTTTTGTAAACCATACTACATGAGTTCCAATACTCATCTGGTTTACGAGCCCTCATTCTATCCGATCCTCCGATTTAGGTCCAGGTTATTTATGTAGTTACCTATATTAGGTACTGTTTAATTTCCGGGACTCCTCTAGCTTGCTTGGTAGTTGTGCAAGACTCCTAAGCACTCTCAGGTGAGTACATAGAACCCCTCTTTTACTGTTTTCAAACTGTTTTGGGGTGAAGCATGTGTTCCTATCTGTTATTTTCATGATTTCAAAGTATAATTGATTATACATGTTAAGTACTTATCTGTTGTCAAACTGAATGACTATCTATGGTTTAAACACTGATTTTTCAAAGACTATAACATAAATTGTTGAATTGTACTTATTTTGTTCACCAGATCGGTTGTTAGTATGATATAGCGCTATAGGATTTGACACCCCATTCATGTTGTCATGGAATGTCTGAAACCAATTTGTTTCTCCATCCAAATAGGGATTGCCTTTGTGGTATCCCTATAGTCTCAAAGGTGTATTTTGATGCACTAGGTCTGAATGAATTCATAAGTCACACTTTTATTTGTATATTTTGATATACTCCCAAAGGTATATTCTGATATACTCTCATGTGTGGTATTGTACAAAACTAACATATATTTATCGCATCCAAAGCATATTTTGATATGTTACTTACAAAACCAAAACATAGTTTAATGTGTTATTTATAAATCCAAAGTATACTTGTAATATACTACTGAAGACAATTATTTTAAACAACTAAAAGTATATTTAATATACTATCTATCAAACGATTGGGTTTTTGGTTAGTGTTTAAATAACGGGACGGGTGTAATGTGATGAATACATGGTAGATACGCCACTGGTACTTCTTATAAATAAGTGTTTTCATTGCATTACATACCGTGGCGTTATTTAGTACACTTGGGTTAACAATATTGGAACTGAAATATATTTTAATATATCATACTTATTCAACTTTCTTAAAACCAAAGTATATTTTTATATATACTATAAACCTTTTATCAAAACATTGTTTTTCAAACAATATAACTTATACAAACTCATTTTACATGGTTAATCACTTAACCATACATTATTATCTTATTTATACATATCATCTGAACTTATTGTTCTTCAAACGATTTACAAAACAAAACAAACTACAAGGTTCATGACTAAACATTTTCTTAAACATAAGTCATGAATCTTATTTTCACAAAACCTATGTATCTCACAGGCATTTTTATGTTGACGTGCCTATTTTTACACATGTTTCAGGTACTGCTTTGCAATGATTGTTGAGACATGCTACATTTAGGATGAACTCGTGCCTTAGCAACTTTAAAACTTGGAAGATCATAGTTGTACTTATTTGTTTGTATTAAAACAATGAGTTCATTTATTCAATAAAACAAAATTTATTTATGCCATGGTTATGAAACAATAATTCTGTTACAACACTTCCCGATGTTTCCGCCACGTCTAGTTGCTTTACGTGGTCGGGGTGTGACATGTTCTCTCATTGTAATGATTTTTCTTTTGAAAGTAAGAGTTTCTTGGTTTGGAATAATAAGATTTATCTTTCTTAAAGTTCAAATATCTTGCAGTTGCTTCAAGATTCTCAATTTTAGAAACTTCAATGTCCACCAGTTTAAACACTTTTTTGAGCTTTTTCAAATTCACGTTTTGAATCGGAAATTCATCATCTGAAAATAATTTATCAGATCCAAACATCTTGTACATCATCATATTTGGATCATCATTCAAATTAAAATCAGATTTCGGAATGTAATTTTTGTGAAAACTTTCCTCATCTTGAAAATGCGAGTTTGAACTTTCAAACTGGGTAGTATCACTTTCTTTTTTATCTTCAAAAACCTTTTCAACCACATTTTTAACTAAATCCGACTCACAAGCATCATCAGATTTAGTTTATGTCACATTAATATCATCAGGCAACTGATCGATTTAATCTGTTTGAATAATTTTTAGCTTTAAATTCATTGCCTTTTCCACCCCCTCTGGCTTTTTCCGACAGTATCCTTCCCTCATGGGAGGTGGAACACGGTGATATCTTGACCCTTTCTTCCCATACCCATCGACCATCAACTCTTTCTCTAGATTCATTCTCTTTAGTCTGCTTTGGAAAAATGTGATCAAGCACATATGAAGAAGTTTTCAAGAACATCACATTCATCTGACCAGGTGGGTTTAAATTTATATTTTTGTTTTTCAGTCTGAAGGGAACCTTGTGACTTTTCAAGAATGATCTTTTTGCCACAAGGTTCAGTGATCTTGGTTTCTTCACTAGTTGAGATGGTTGGTATGATTTCAACGATTTCTAAGTTAATGGAAGTGTTGGTAAGTTGTTATTGATCATATTTTCTGAACCCAACACCAAACTTCAAATTGCTTTTTCTTTGTTTTTGCAAAAGCATCTCATAACCGTTACAAGATTCAACCCATTTTTCACAGGTGATCTGTGTGGATTCCAACTCCTTTTTGCGACTTTGATACTTCTCTATCATTGTTTAGAGTTCGTCCTTGGTTATAGTTGCTTCATGTTTGAGACTGCTTATTTCAAGGTCTTTTGTGAGCAATTCTTGTTTTAAAATATCTTTTTAATTTTTCAAGAATTATTTCACTGATTTGAACCTTTTCTCTTAGGTTTTCATTTACCTTTTTAATATTAGAAAATGCTATGATACATTTGTCAGAACATAACTCTTTGAGAGTTTGAGGTGATACCTTAGAGGAAGCCATTTGAACTTGATACTGTTAGTGCATATGTCTGTTGACTTCGTCTTGTATCAAGTCTTGTAATAGATATAATAAGTCTAGGTCATGTATGGTAGATTATATAGAAGTTTAAGGGGTCTAAATGTAGATTTATAATGTTTACATGTAATTTCGTTTGAAGAGTGGCCTGTTATCTTCAAACGGAATGCTGGGAAGTGATTCCGTTTAAACTGGGTAGTGCCAGTTTCAAACGGAATAGTGAAGCCTATATAAAGGCAGTTTGTGTTTCTCATTTGTAACGGAATAGCAGTTGGTGTAACGAGGTGCTGCTGGATTTTCATGTGATTAATGAATGAGAAACAAGTGTTAAAGTGATATACTTATGTTTTCTACTCCATTCTCTCTTATTCTAATCTGTTTGAGTGTTTCCGCCATTCAAATAGTGTGTATTGACTCATTTGGTCGGTCAAATCGATCCTATAATTGGTATCAGAGCCAGTTATGAGTAAATACACCTGAATCAGTTGGTTTTTCTACACAAAATTTGATTTCTGGACTTTTACACGGACAAAATGGACTGATTTTAGGACAGTGTATGTAAAACTGAGTTTTAACAAACCCTTGAGAATATCAGATCAAAATTCGAAGTAAAAGTGGTAAAAATGGCCTGAAAACATATTTCCGTTTGAACGAAGCCTAGTATTTCCGTTTGAAAATTGACATATCGTTTGAAAATCCTGGATGATTTCGTTTGAAACACCCCATCTCGCTTGAAAAGTTCTGAAATTTCTAACGAAGTCTCTTATTCCGTTTGAAAAGGCTAATTCTGTTTGAAAATCAGACTGATTCCGTTTGAATGTGATAATTCCGTTTGAAAATCAAGTTGATTATGGTTGAATGTGTTTTGGTGTGAATGTATTGCGTGTAAATGTAATCTGTGTGACACATCAAACGAGGTTGTCAGTTAATTGGGAAAAGAAATCACGTGTTCTGTCGTTGGGAAGTGGTCCATATCACGTGAATCTGTTGTAATCAATATCTAGGCCATTTATTGTTTGCATGTGATATCTGTCTAAATAGTCGAGATTCATTAATTCATTTTGCATGTAAGGTGTGAGGTCCAATAGAATTAATTGGAAACAATTGTAGTTATCGGCTTAGTGGTATTGTTGGTCCTATCACAATTGATTCTAATTCAGTCATCATGTGAATACATGTGAATTTGAATTGTGGTTAAAGTTGTCGTTCATAAATAAAAAAATTGATTTGAGATTGCATGTGATTTTCCGGCCCATTCATTGTACATCAGTCCATCGGTTCAATTAAAAGATTTAGTGGTGATTAATTGAGGCCCAAATCGCTAAACAATTGTTTTAAAAATTGTTGGACATTTTGAATTTGACGGTATATGTGATTTCATATCTCTTGGCCCAACAAGTCACAAGTGTGATTATTGTTTGTGATATTAACGACCCACTAATATTTGTAGACACTAAATTTTTGTCGGACATTTGCATGTGATTAGTTGCTTGTGAATTGTTTGAATCAATAACAGTTGTTAACCTTCCTGATCGGGTTACAATTTGGTTCAAGGGATCGTGTTTGTGTTCAAGTTTAAAGTGCAACAAATCGAGCGGCAATCCAAACGAGTTGCCACCCGATCCTAATCAAGTTCTATTTGTCTGTGTTTCAGGTGATTTGTCAAGCATCGGATACCCGCCCGAGCGAATCCTCACCTGATCTGTTGTAGCCTGATTTTTGCCATTCAATCGGATATTCATCTGATTCAGTTGTTTGAGAAAGAGATTGAACTGATCTTAGATTGTGGGAATTTTCGTATCATTTGAAAATCTGTCTTTGAAAATTTTTCAATAACGAAACATGGATTGTGAGTCGTATAACTCATCTTTCGGATATGGTATGCGTGTTCAGAATCCAGCAGATATTGCACAGAAGAAATTTGATAGTTTTACGGGTATCAAGGGAGAGTCTACAAAAGAATTGATTGAACGATATTGCCATTTAGTTGTGGAGATGGGGAGATTGAAGATAACCAAGGCTAATGAGGTGTGGATTGATAAATTGGCAGATGCATTGCCATACGATGAATGGGGTACTTATTTGATGGTGTTAAAGAACAATACAAATTTTGCTTATATGAATCTTAGTGGTTTCATCGAGAAGATTCAAGCTCAAGAACTTGAGTTTCAAAAGATTAGAAAATTGAAGTCTGATTCAGGAGAGAAGTGTTTAAACTGTGAAAAATCTGAATCAGACAATGCCAAACTCTTGAAGGATTTGGAGAGTTTGACATTGGAAATCAAAAATTTGAAGGATGAGAAGAAATCTGATGATAAACTGATTCTTGAACTGCAGGAAAATTATGAGAAATTAAAATCTGAAAATGTCAAACTGTTAATTGATTTGGATAGTTTGACATTGGAAAACAAAATTTTGAAAGAAAAGGAAAAAGATTTTGAAAATGAAAAATTGAAAATTGAAAAAGATTTTCAAAGTCAAATGAAGATTTTAGAAGATGAAAAATATGTTATTTTTAAAAATAATCTTGAAAAACAGATTGAAATAAATTCTCATCTTCAGAAAATCATTCGGCTTGAAAATGAAGCTAAAATTGCTCGGAATAAAATTGATGAGCTTGAAAAGAAATTGAAAGGTTTTGTGAATTCATCAGTACCAGATTATATCTGTCCAAAACCAATCAATTCTGTTCCAATAAGTGACAATGTCACAAATTATGACAAAGTCATAATTAAAGATTGTGATGATAAAGCTGATGATGAAAAAGAGAAAAAGAAAATATTTTTGGAATTAAAAGAAAATTTTAAAAAAACTGTTTTACATTCTACTGAAAAAGGTGAATGCTCAAAGCAAAAACCTGTAAAGAAGAATGTGGAACAAAAACAAAATGTTAAAAAACTGAAAAATTTTCAAAACAAAAATAAAAGTTCATCAGTTTAATCATCCAATCATTATAAAAAACCACAAAAAGTTGAAAATCATAACTCACAAAAAGTTGGTAATAAGTGGTGCAGGTTTGACCACAGTGCTCAAAAGTCAAATCAAGCTTACAAGAGGAGTGAGGATTACCACAAAGCCAAACAATGCTATGATTTGAGTGTGTGGTTTGAAAGTGGAGAATGGTACGATAACAGGGTGTGTTACAACTGTGGTTTTCAAGGACACATTGCTGTTAACTGCCAGAGACTGAGATTTGAGACAAGAAGATGTTAAGAATGCCAAATCAAAGGTCACATTGCCAGAAATTGCCCAATGAGATCAAAGGGAAGATCGAGGGCTGAATTTCATGGAACGGTGAAAAAATCAGTCAAAGTCGAAGAAAAGCCCAAAGAACAGAAGGTGAAAGATCAGAAAGTGAAGCTTTCCCAAGGGCAGAAAGACAGACTGAGGAAGAAAAGGAAGAAAGCACGAGAGTATCTTGAAAGGATTTTGTCCTCGGGTACAACGGTTAATTCAGATAAAAGTTCTGATGAATCACTTTGCTCAACAAAAAATCAGTCAAGTAAAATGAATCCATCAGATACAAATCTGAGGACAAAAGGTAGAGTAAAGGTAAAATTTATTGATCAAACAGTTCCAATAAAGGTCGGCGATGAATCGGTTGTGTTAAAAACAAAGGAGCCACATTCTGATGATAAATTTGTTTTTTCAAAAACAAAGAAGGTACGTTCTGGCGATGATCCTGACTCGTCAAAGTCAGAAGAGCCATTTGTTGATCAAAAAGGAGAAAATTCAGTTCCGCCAATGGATGATATCAACTTTCCACCATTGCGAGCTGAAAATTATAAACAAAAAGTTGACGAAGTTGAAATTTCAAATCAATCTTTTTCTTAAAAGAAAGATTTTGATGTTGAAAAACCCTTTAACCCCAATGTTCTAAACATTTTTGGAAAAATGGTTGATGGAAAAGTAAAAGGGGTAAAGGAATTTTATGAATCAAAGAGGAAAACTGATACACCGAGTGAAAATAACTCGGATGCACCCAAGACTGGTCAGACTTGGGTGTCACCTTTCTGTACTTGAAAATCCTGACTTGCCGGAACTCCCAGGTTGGTAATTGGGGAGTAGGAATCGGCATATTTCTTGAGAAATTCTCAGGTTGTTAACTGTGATATTTCGTCTTACAAGTGGTTAATCAAGGACATTAAGTTGTACTTGATTTAACTATCTTACATGTGGTATGATTGTTGGAAATTGTTTTTGTGATAAACCTACAAGTGGTTGAAAACAATGTGATGAATTAAACCCCATGTTTGTGAAATGGCAAACAAAACTAATTTTCCGGAAAAACCATTTTGATTAAAACAAACTTAAGTGTTTTGAAATCATAATGGGAAAATAGTTTGTTGTCAGGGGGAGTTCTGATTGTTTATGCCAAGTGGATGGCAAATTGAAGCAATTCGATATCATGTTGTCACTTTATCTGTATAGTTTGTTTTCAAATTTTCTCAGAAAATCAAAATTGAAACATATTTTGATTTTAGGGGGAGTAAAATTTTAAACAATTAGAAAATTTGAAAATGCCAAAAACATCGGAAAATTCAAAATGAGTTTTGTGTAAAAAGAGGAAATGATAGTACATCAGTGGACTATCAGTGCACGCTAGAGAAATGTAAAGTTTTAAAAAAATTTAAACAGTCTCACTAGGGATGTGTCGATAGGCTCAGCTAAGACTAGTAGTTTTGCAAAAATGATACAAACATAAAGCAAAAAGCCTAAGTCTGGTGGGAAACACGGTCGAACGCATAGTACTTAGTTTTGTCCTTCTTGACTGTGTGCCTGCTCGGTAATTGCTAATTGTCTTAGTACATAAAACTGGTAAGTTTGTGAGCTTTCACAACTTTGCTGAAAAGTCACTGTGATTTTGTGTTTTCTTTTTGCAAAAATATTAAACTTGTTTGATTTCTTTATTTTGATTAAGCATTGGACATCCTCTGCGTATATGTGAGTATCGATCTGGATGTTAATGCCTAATCGTTCTGCTTTATTTTCTTTGGTGTTTCGTTTAAGCTTTGGATCACCTCTGCGTATACGGGAGTATCGACCTGGTGGTTAAAGCCTAAACAACTTCAACTTGTTTTTATTTCTTATTTTGTTTAAACATTGGACTTTCTCTGCGTATACGGAAGTATCGACCTGATTGTTAATGTTTAAACATTCTGCGTTGTTTTCGCACATATCACAGTTGATAAAAGTTTAAAGGCATTACTCGAGTTAGTGTATTGCATGATGATGGGATATGCTGAGATCGTGGGGTCCATAAGATCTTAGTGCAATATAAATATACCTTAACGTATCGGTAAGCATTTCGAAAGTTTTTAGATTGAGCTTAAGAGGATAACTATATCGTCAATCAATGTGAATCGTTTAGAACTTAAAATGTATAAAGCTTAACGGTGCTAGTGATTTGTCTCAAAAACTGATATGATCCTCTTACACAAACTCACAAAAATATGTTTGTATATAGTTTATTTCCTTAAATTCAAAAAGAGTTTAGTGTGTTTTAGCATAAATTTTTTTGAAAAATCCAAAAAGATTTTCGACAACTGATGTTGAATAGCTGATTTTCAAAATTCCAAGTGCTAAGCATGATGAACATCAGAGGTTTGGGAAAGTTTGTTGGAAATATAAATTGTTTTTGAAATGACTAAATGGCTCATTAATTTGAAACCAATTTAATCATTTTAAATACAAGTGATAAGTATAAAGTCAAATTTTACTGTTGGTTAGAGTTTGTGCAGATCCCTGTGTCGAAGTTTGTGCAGAGTTAAAGCCAGGTTTCCGATACAAAACCTGTGAAAATGCTATATCAGACTGCAATCCCGGAACAACTTAAGGGGGAGTTTGTTAGCAAAGGGGAGAGTGAAGAGTGAAATAGCCAGACTCAGATTCTGGAGAATAGCTGATAATAGTGATTGAAGAGAAAGAGAGAGTTTGAAGGATGCTTCAGCGTCAAATTTTTTGGAAAGAGTAAAGACTGATTAAGACTGAAGTTTTGACGTACTAAAGTCTTGTACTAAAGACTCCGTCAACATCCAAGGGGGAGACTGTTAGTGCATATGTCTGTTGACTTCGTCTTGTATCAAGTCTTATAATAGATATAATAAGTCTAGGTCATGTATGGTAGATTGTATAGAAGTTTAAGGGGTCTAAATGTAGATTTATAATATTTACATGTAATTTCATTTGAAGAGTGGCCTGTCATCTTCAAACAGAATGCTGGGAAGTGATTCCGTTTGAACTGGGTAGTGCCAGTTTCAAACGGAATAGTGAAGCCTATATAAAGGCAGTTTGTGTTTCTCATTTGTAACGGAATAGCAATTGGTGTAACGAGGTGCTGCTGGATTATCATGTGATTAATGAATGAGAAACAAGTGTTAAAGTGATATACTTCTGTTTTCTACTCCATTCTCTCTGATTCTAATCTGTTTGAGTGTTTCCGCCACTCAAATAGTGTGTATTGACTCATATTGACTCATTTGGTCGGTCAAATCGATCCTATAGATCCACACTAATGTATTCAATGGAACTTTTTGGGATAGTCTTCTTCAATCCTTTCTGTATTCTATTGGTCATAAACAAATGTTTGACTTGAGCTATCAGCAGTTTTCACAACAATACTTTCACCAACAGATGTTTGAACTTGATCTTCTTCTCCTGAGATATGTTCAAGTGCCATGAAACAAAAGTTTGTATGTTCATCACAATCATTTGCCATTGAAGCAAACTTTTCATCAGTTAGGTTTTCTGGCAAGCTATTCCAATCAACATAGCCTTGAGTGAAAAAGATTTGTTAATTAAGCTCTGTAGGTGCAGGAGCAGGAGCAACTTGTGGTGCTTGAATATGTGCAACAGGCATCTGAACATACTATGTCACACCCCCAAAATCCACACGCGGAGTACCACCGCTTGGAGGCGTGACATGACCAGGATCAAGCCACCAATCATATTGAACATAAGTATATATATATCAAAAGTCATTCATCAATACGATAGGTGTTTACAAAACCAAATATATACAAGTGTGTAGCGGAAAGCATTAATGTAAAACCCAACATAAGTTTAAGTACAAAATGTTACAATGTTTAACAACACATTCACGATCCATGTCCACAACGACCGTGCCTCCCGTGCAAGCTCCGTAAGTACCTATGGTCCTGCAAGGCATGTAACAGAGAGTCAACAACTAGTTGAGCGAGTTCACAGTTGGTTATTTAGTTATAATGTTCGTATCGTAAATCGTATGTAATAGCATCGCGGCCCTCTAGGCATGTTTGCGAAGTTTAGTGGGGGTTTCCCATGTTTTATAGACTCGTTATATTTGTATCGCGGCCCTCCAGGCATGTTTGCGAAGATTAAAGTATAGTTCGCGGCCATTCCAGGCATGTTTGCGAAGATTAAAGTATAGTTCGCGGCCATTCCAGGCATGTTTGCGAAGATTGTTCTAGTATAGTTCGCGGCCATTCCAGGCATGTTTGCGAAGATTGTTCTAGTATATGTATCACAAGTCTAGTAGTATCTACCATTGACCTTCCTCTCCCGAGGTCAATGGTATGTAATTCCGATAACTCTTAAGCGTAAATAATCAATCAACCCATTCCCATCCCCGGGAATCCCATGCCTTGGTAGAAGTGTGAACTCACATTGTTTTGCTCGGTATGCTAGGTATGTGCTCAAAGTAAATCAATCACGTCCTAAGGTACGCACGTATACAATAATCAGTTTGTGTTCACGTATAAGTACAAAGTCGATAAGCAAGTAGCACATGGCACGTATTTAAGATCATACACAGGATGGTTATGCTTAACAGCAGTTAACTAACCCGGTTAACTTCTAAACAGAATTAACTCAAGTTACTGCGCAGATTAACTGTTCGGCGAAATACACATATTGGCGAAACACACATTTGACGAAACACGTTCTGTTTCGTCGGGGTCTTATTTGGCGAAACAGAATTCAATTTCGTCGATTACTCTTGGCGAAACACTTTCTGTTTCGCCGAGAGTTCTGTTTCGTCGGATATCAGTTTCGCAGACATCAGTAACAGCAGTTCTGAAATATACATAAACCCTAGTCATTCTAACAGCCGCCATCAATAATCAGAAATCATATGAAGATCGATGTGCACCCAGAATCATCATAACTCAATCATCCAAGAATCCTTGTCTAGTATGAACCCTAGTTTATGTGTACAACATATAGATTAACATACAACATCATATCATCGATTCCTATCAAGATACTAATGTATAATCAGAATCAGGCCGTATAAACAATATCCAGAACCGAGCACTCGATTGTATTAAGTTTCGCATAGCATTGAATATCCTACTACATCATACATAATCGAAATCTATATCACCGTCATACTAGAATCGCAGCAACAACACGCATCAATCATTTACACAAACATGAATCGAGATGGTACAAAATCAAGAAACCGATTAACGAACACACAACTCACCGAGATATGAGAAATACGAGTCGATCGCTAAGATATCTTCGGGAACCTCCAACTGCCGTCACACAGGAGAGAAAGGGGCTCTAGGGTTTCGGTTGTTTTGTAGCAGATGTAAAACTGATGTTGTTTCACGTTTTAAAACTCAAAATAACGTGTTGGGCCCGAACTGGGCTTTGGTGAAACTGGGCTCGGCGAAACAGACTTCTGTTTCGTCGAGATGCTTTTGGCGAAACAGTCTGTTTCGTCGGGTCCAGTCTGTTTCGTCGAGATGCTTTTCATGTGTTAACAGTTCAAGTGTTTTTCCTAAAATGTCAAGTCTCATGTTTTAATTTTAATCACATACATGCAAAAATTCACAATACCATACATTTCATGTTATAATCTAAATCACATAAACATGTAACAATCATAGTGCCTTTCATTATAACATAACGTGTATAGCTACAAGTCAAACAACAAAACAATCAAAGTCAACGTGCATTCAATGCGAAAGTGAAAGTCGGAAAAAAAAAATCGAGTTGTCACATTATCCCCAACTTGAAAGAAATTTCGTCCCGAAATTTAGCATGCGGTTACTGAGGAAGCTAGGTAAGTTATCGTTTACTGGTTCTCCTGGGGTGTCACATCATCCCCCCGTTGATTTGGAATTTCTTCCCGAAATTCCGTAGTAGCTTCAGCCTCAGTAGTAGTTGCATTGTTTTCGAACAACTGGGGATATTTGAGTTCCATTTGGTCTTCGCGTTCCCAGGTAAACTCTGGGCCACGACGGGAGTTCCAACGAACTCGAACAAGAGGTATTCTGGTGTTCTTGAGGACCTTAACATCCCGGTCCGTGATTTCAACTGGTTCTTCGACGAAATGCAACCGTTCGTCGATAGTGAGCTCCTTCAAAGGAACTATGAAGGTCTCATCTGACTGCCACTTCTTCAGATTCGACACATGAAAAACGTTGTGAACTGCACTGAGTTCAGCTGGTAAGTTCAGTCTGTAGGCCACTTTGCCTATCTTTTCTGTGACTTCAAATGGTCCAACGTATCGTGGATTGAGCTTGCCTCGTTTGCCAAAACGAACAACACCCTTCCAAGGTGAAACTTTGAGTAGTGCTCGATCCCCAACCTGGAATTCGAGTATTTTCCTGTCTTTATCGGCGTATACTTTCTGACGGTCACGAGCTGCCGCCATGCGTTGTCGTATTTGAGCAATCTTTTCAGTAGTATCAACTACCATTTCTGGACCTGTGATCTGACTGTCACCCACCTCTGCCCAACAAAGAGGTGATCGGCATTTACGCCCGTACAATGCCTCAAATGGAGCAGCTTTAATGCTGGTGTGGTAACTGTTGTTGTATGAAAATTCCACAAGTGGCAGATGTTTTTCCCAGCCTTTGCCAAAGTCAATTACGCACGCCCGAAGCATGTCTTCTAGAGTTTGAATAGTACGCTCAGACTGCCCATCGGTCTGAGGATGATAAGCTGTGCTCATATCTAGACGAGAGCCAAAAGATTTGTGCATTGCTTGCCACAATTCTGAAGTAAAACGTGCGTCACGATCAGAGATAATAGATGTGGGCACCCCGTGCCTCGAGACAACTTCCTTAAGGTATACGTCTGCTAGAGTGGAGAACTTATCCGTTTCCTTGATAGCCAAGAAGTGAGCAGACTTTGTGAGTCGATCCACGATCACCCAAATAGTATCATTCCCACGCTGAGACCTAGGTAGGCCAGTAACAAAATCCATGGAAATTTGTTCCCATTTCCATTGTGGTATCTCAGGTTGCTGGAGTGGGCCTGATGGTTTCTGATATTCCGCTTTGACTCGTGCACAAGTCAAACACTTGCTAACGTAAGTTGCTATGTGAGCTTTCATGCTAGGCCACCAATATGTAGTTCTGAGGTCGTGGTACATCTTATCCGAACCAGGATGTACTGAGTAGCGAGACTTATGAGCTTCATCCATTACAAGCTCGCGTAAATTGCCATAGCGTGGGACCCAGATGCGTCCTGTTACATAGTAGGCTCCGTCTGCCCTTTGTTCTAACCGTTGCCTTGAGCCGCGTAGGGCTTCAGCCCTGACGTTTTCTGGTTTCAATGCTTCTACCTGAGCATCTCGTATCTGTGAAGGAAGACTAGACTGAATAGTGAGTTGCAACGCTCGTACACGCCTAGGTGTAGTATCCTTTCGACTGAGGGCGTCGGCCACCACATTGGCTTTGCCCGGATGGTATTTTATAGCACATTCGTAATCGTTCAGTAACTCGACCCATCGACGTTGTCGCATGTTCAACTCTTTCTGCTTGAAGATATGCTCAAGACTCCTGTGATCGGTGTAGATGGTGCACTTGGTGCCATACAGATAATGTCGCCATATCTTGAGCGCAAAAACAACAGCTCCAAGCTCTAAATCGTGCGTAGTGTAATTCCGTTCGTGAATCTTAAGTTGGCGTGAAGCATAAGCAATAACTTTATTCCGTTGCATCAGCACACATCCAAGACCTTGGATGGATGCGTCGCAGTAAACTACAAAATCGTTCGTGCCTTCAGGCAATGAGAGGATAGGTGCGCTACAAAGTCTATCCTTTAAGTGCTGAAACGCTGTATCCTGTGTATCACTCCAACGGTAAGCAACACTTTTCTGTGTCAGTAATGTAAGCGGCTGTGCAATCTTTGAGAAGTCTTTGATAAACCGTCTGTAATAACCCGCCAAACCCAAGAATTGGCGTATTTCGGTTGGTGTGCGAGGTGCAGGCCAGTTCTTGATCGAATCTACCTTGGATGGATCGACATGAATCCCATCCTTGTTTACCACGTGGCCTAAAAAGTGGACTTCACGAAGCCAGAAGTCGCATTTTGAAAACTTAGCGTACAGCTGTTCCGTTCGAAGGAGTTCCAGAATAAGTCGTAAATGCTGCTCATGTTCCTCCCGATTCTTCGAGTAGATCAGGATGTCATCAATAAAAACAATAACAAACTTGTCAAGGTAAGGTTTGCACACCCTGTTCATAAGATCCATGAAAACCGCAGGCGCGTTCGTTAGCCCGAATGGCATGACCATAAACTCGTAGTGGCCGTAGCGAGTTCTAAATGCTGTTTTAGAGACGTCCTCATCCCGGACTCTCAGTTGATGGTAACCTGACCTCAGGTCAATCTTCGAGTAATAGCTCGACCCTTGCAACTGGTCGAATAAGTCGTCGATGCGTGGAAGTGGATAACGATTCTTCACGGTCACCTTGTTTAGTTCGCGGTAATCTATGCACATACGAAAGGTACCGTCTTTCTTCTTCACAAATAATACTGGAGCTCCCCAGGGCGAAGAGCTAGGATGTATGAAACCCTTTTCCAAGAGTTCTTGCAATTGCTTAGACAGTTCTTCCAGTTCATTTGGAGCTAAGCGATAAGGCGCTCGAGCTATAGGTGCTGCTCCTGGAGCTAGCTCGATCTTAAATTCGACCTGGCGATGGGGCGGTAACCCAGGTAACTCTTCAGGAAACACTTGAGGAAAATTGCGTACTACAGGAATATCCTCTAACTTCTTCTCTTTCGTCGATGTATCAGTAACGAGTGCTAAAATAGCTATGTGGCCCTTTCGCAGACACTTCTGAGCCTTCAAGAAGGAGATGATGCCACTCACGACACCACTCTTGTCGCCTTGAACTTCGAGAGGTTCTTTTCCAGCACGGGGAATACGAATGATCTTCTCCTTGCATAGGATCTCTGCTTGTTGTTGGGATAACCAATCCATACCAATGACAATATCAAAACTACTCAGGGTTATAGGAATGAGATCGATAGAGAAAGTCTGACCAGCGAGGATAAGATTACAACCCTGAACTATGTGTGTGGCCTCTAGACTTTTACCGTTAGCTAACTCTACGACATGTTTGGTGTTCAAAAGTGTTGGTGCGCGTTTAAGCATTTGACTAACTTTCAGAGACATATAACTGGTATCCGCACCCGAATCAAATAATACAGTAACATAAAAGTCGTCAAGAAGAAACTTACCCATAACCACGTTAGGATCGTTCCTTGCGTCACTCTGACCAATCACAAACATACGGCCTCTAGCACCATTGTTGTTATTGTTCCCACTGTTGTTGTTGTTTCCCCCATTGTTGTTCCCACTGCCCTGATTATTGTTGTTGTTATTCTGATTCTGGTTTAATTGGGGACAGTTCCGCTTGAAGTGACCTTCAGCCCCACACTGAAAGCATGCCTTATTTCCTTGTTGTTGTTGCTGTGACTGGTTTCGTGGAACTGGTGGCTGTTGTTGCTGGTTCTGATTCGCAGGCCTTGAGCTCCTGCAATCTTTAGCCTCATGACCTACCCTTAGACATCTCTGACAGCGGACTTTACGACACTGACCACTGTGGTGTTTGTTGCACCTGTTACACAGTGGATGAATTCCCCGATATCCACTCTGCCCCTGACCACCAGACGATTGCTGACTCGAACTCTGGTAATCACTAGTCTTGCGCTGTTGCTGTGCTTGAGATTGTACAATAGCTGAACCCTTGCTGGAATCCCCTTCCCATTTCCGTTTGTTGTCACTGGGATTAGCAGGAGTAGCTGGAGTGGTAGCGATAGTAGTAGCGCTGATACGTTTAGGCAGCCTGTTCTGTTCCACTGCCTGATCGGTGAGGCGATGAGCCAACTTGACGATCTGTTGAATAGTGCCAAGATTCGCTGAGGTTACGTGACTTTGAATTTCCGGCACCAGACCATTGAGATACAGTTCGATACGCTTAATGGGAGGGTCCACCATAGTAGGACACAGAATAGCCAACTCATTCGATCTTCTGGTGTACGCTTCAATTTCTGACCCCGTCATTTTCAAGTGGTAAAACTCTACCTCCAGCTTATGAATGTCATCACGGCTACAGTATTCCTCTTTGATCAATTCCTTGAAATCATTCCAGGGTGTGGCGTTAGCAACAGCCAACCCTAACATCTGAATTTGCACATTCCACCAAGTCAACGCAATGCCTTCTAGAGTACCAGTGGCGTACTTCACCCTGCGAGCCTCAGGGCATTCGCACATTTCAAATACGGACTCGAGCTTTTCAAACCAATGGAGGAGTCCAACCGCTCCTTCCGTGCCACTAAAAGTAGTAGGACGACAGTCCATGAAAGTCTTGAAGGTGCAAACAGGTGGCTGAGCGTGCTGACCTGTTGTGTATAAGAATCCAGGACAAGATTAAACACAAGAGTTGGTTTAGGAGTGTAGGATCTAAAGATCCTAGTGTGAGTTTACAACTGCAGGGTATACCTCCTGCTTGTGCGGCTGCAAGTGCCGCAGCAACTCGCTCGTTAATGAGAGCCGTCAATTGGGCTTGCGTCATGTTAATGCGTCCAGACATGATCTTCATAACAAATATGACATAAGTGAGAGAGGTTCGCGAGTAGTGCGATGACAGAAGAGAGTAAGCACACAAATGTTCTCATGCAATAGTGTTACGTTAATCTAAGCATACTCTGAGCAAAGTTCTATGCAAATTCTAGCAAGTAGGCAATAAAACATATACCATATTACCTAGGATGTCGAGTCTTGCACGTGGAGCGAGGCGTCGTTGTGGATCGTTGAGCACTGTTCTGGTTATAGTCTGGTTTTAATAAAAACGTTTTCCCCTTATTAAAACCGAGTTCTCTATAACCAATGGCTCTGATACCAATCTGTCACACCCCCAAAATCCACACGCGGAGTACCACCGCTTGGAGGCGTGACATGACCAGGATCAAGCCACCAATCATATTGAACATAAGTATATATATATCAAAAGTCATTCATCAATACGATAGGTGTTTACAAAACCAAATATATACAAGTGTGTAGCGGAAAGCATTAATGTAAAACCCAACATAAGTTTAAGTACAAAATGTTACAATGTTTAACAACACATTCACGATCCATGTCCACAACGACCGTGCCTCCCGTGCAAGCTCCGTAAGTACCTATGGTCCTGCAAGGCATGTAACAGAGAGTCAACAACTAGTTGAGCGAGTTCACAGTTGGTTATTTAGTTATAATGTTCGTATCGTAAATCGTATGTAATAGCATCGCGGCCCTCTAGGCATGTTTGCGAAGTTTAGTGGGGGTTTCCCATGTTTTATAGACTCGTTATATTTGTATCGCGGCCCTCCAGGCATGTTTGCGAAGATTAAAGTATAGTTCGCGGCCATTCCAGGCATGTTTGCGAAGATTAAAGTATAGTTCGCGGCCATTCCAGGCATGTTTGCGAAGATTGTTCTAGTATAGTTCGCGGCCATTCCAGGCATGTTTGCGAAGATTGTTCTAGTATATGTATCACAAGTCTAGTAGTATCTACCATTGACCTTCCTCTCCCGAGGTCAATGGTATGTAATTCCGATAACTCTTAAGCGTAAATAATCAATCAACCCATTCCCATCCCCGGGAATCCCATGCCTTGGTAGAAGTGTGAACTCACATTGTTTTGCTCGGTATGCTAGGTATGTGCTCAAAGTAAATCAATCACGTCCTAAGGTACGCACGTATACAATAATCAGTTTGTGTTCACGTATAAGTACAAAGTCGATAAGCAAGTAGCACATGGCACGTATTTAAGATCATACACAGGATGGTTATGCTTAACAGCAGTTAACTAACCCGGTTAACTTCTAAACAGAATTAACTCAAGTTACTGCGCAGATTAACTGTTCGGCGAAATACACATATTGGCGAAACACACATTTGACGAAACACGTTCTGTTTCGTCGGGGTCTTATTTGGCGAAACAGAATTCAATTTCGTCGATTACTCTTGGCGAAACACTTTCTGTTTCGCCGAGAGTTCTGTTTCGTCGGATATCAGTTTCGCAGACATCAGTAACAGCAGTTCTGAAATATACATAAACCCTAGTCATTCTAACAGCCGCCATCAATAATCAGAAATCATATGAAGATCGATGTGCACCCAGAATCATCATAACTCAATCATCCAAGAATCCTTGTCTAGTATGAACCCTAGTTTATGTGTACAACATATAGATTAACATACAACATCATATCATCGATTCCTATCAAGATACTAATGTATAATCAGAATCAGGCCGTATAAACAATATCCAGAACCGAGCACTCGATTGTATTAAGTTTCGCATAGCATTGAATATCCTACTACATCATACATAATCGAAATCTATATCACCGTCATACTAGAATCGCAGCAACAACACGCATCAATCATTTACACAAACATGAATCGAGATGGTACAGAATCAAGAAACCGATTAACGAACACACAACTCACCGAGATATGAGAAATACGAGTCGATCGCTAAGATATCTTCGGGAACCTCCAACTGCCGTCACACAGGAGAGAAAGGGGCTCTAGGGTTTCGGTTGTTTTGTAGCAGATGTAAAACTGATGTTGTTTCACGTTTTAAAACTCAAAATAACGTGTTGGGCCCGAACTGGGCTTTGGTGAAACTGGGCTCGGCGAAACAGACTTCTGTTTCGTCGAGATGCTTTTGGCGAAACAGTCTGTTTCGTCGGGTCCAGTCTGTTTCGTCGAGATGCTTTTCATGTGTTAACAGTTCAAGTGTTTTTCCTAAAATGTCAAGTCTCATGTTTTAATTTTAATCACATACATGCAAAAATTCACAATACCATACATTTCATGTTATAATCTAAATCACATAAACATGTAACAATCATAGTGCCTTTCATTATAACATAACGTGTATAGCTACAAGTCAAACAACAAAACAATCAAAGTCAACGTGCATTCAATGCGAAAGTGAAAGTCGGAAAAAAAAAATCGAGTTGTCACATACTAAACCTGAGGAACTGGAGTTTCTTGAACATAATGCACAGGCACAGGGTTCATGCTTTGTGCAAAGTGGGTTGTGTTTGTACACTTGATCTAGGGGTAGTTTGGGTATTTTGATAAATCTGTGATTATGCATTAGATTGATGTCCTTGATTAGGATATGTGATTATTGGTGCAGAGTTGTTTGATTGACTCTTACATTCTCTTGGAAAGTGACATAATCTCTTATAGTTGAAACATTTAATTTTAGATTTATCCAACCCTACTTTTGACCTCCCACTTAACCCTGGATATGTCATACCAGTCCTTTTGTAAAAGTAATTTGCTCGACTTAGTAGTGCTACTTGATGCAATATATCCATTTCCTCTAGGTCATTTGGGTCTATGTGCTTAAGATCATCAAGGACAAACGACAAACTATCAGGTCCATGACCATCATCATTTATAGCAAATGCATAATTTGTGGAATGTTGATCAGAGTTGATTCCAGTTGTTATATCAATAAAATGATCAAAACTCTGATCATTTCCCATTCCAGAAGTTGATCCCTCCTAACTCAGAAGTACCATGTTTCCGAAAACATAATTGTCGGACACTTTTCCAGTTTCCTGTAGCTTTTTTTCTAGATAAGCTCCCTTTCAAATGTTAGTAGCTTTCCATGAAGCCGAGTCAGGCTCATATCCTTGAAGTCTGGGGATGTTCTCATCACTATAGCAATAATGTCCCATTTCTCAGGTACGTATCTTAAAAATCGGTTACTTAAAGTTGTTTAGAAAACTCTTTGTTAACCGACTTTAGTTCATTGATTAGACATGGAAATCGTTCAAATCGATGGGTTAGGGATTCTCCCTTGAAACGAGTGAAAGTTTCGTATTGCTAGTTGAGGATTTCTCAAGTGTTCTCGATAACGTCCTCTGTTCCACCAAATTGTTCTTTCAATGCATCCCATAACTCTTTGGCGCTAATACAATGTAACAGTCCAACATAAATATCATTCGGCAGAGCCATTGCCACAATACTAAAGGCTTTGGCATCTAGCTTGAATTTTTGATAATTCTGCTCTGAGTAATTCTCCGGCTTCTTTGGCTCTTGTACCTTTGGGTTTTGGCACTAGGTACCATTTGAATATGGGGTTCAAATACAATGGACTTCCATCACCCTGTGTTTTGCTGAGAAAGTATGTGACCAATCCTACGTTTCCAGATGTTAAATTCGGATCTAACAAGTATAGGTGGTTTATTATTGAAGTCGGTGTTATGGGGATCATTTTGTGCCATTTTCTTTTGTTCTTTTTTAGAAAAAGAAGAGTATGTGATAAACACTTTTGAGTTCTTCATTTTACAACTCTGAGCTACGAACAATATTGGATCTTTGTGAGCTGATATTTGTATGTTAAACTGATTGTAAAATCAAGCTTACCGTGACCAAGCTACCCAGCCCGATTCGATTGATTGATGATCTGACCCGATCTGAAATTTTTGAATAAATATGTGACCAACCCGATTCAATTGATTGATGATCTGACTCGATCCAAAATTTTTGGTTGTGAGAAATTTGACCCAAACCAACTGGAAATTTTAACATTTGATGTTGAGAAATTTAAGTACTAAAAAAAGGGAACCCATAGGAAAAAAATTATGGATCCGCCACTGACTAAAACTAGTCCTTTTACATGATACCCATGTTGTAGCCATTGCGTAGTAAAATTGTTGCAACTTTGTGTGGATTAACTAGCAACACAATTAGGTGAGTATTGCGGCCCCTTTTTAGTTTTTAAACTTTTAACCGGGAGAAAAGAATGCTACTTGACAACCGCTTTACTTTACTACTTGTTATGTGTGTGCGTGAATGATTAACTTGATATGAACAAATGAGCTAGCATCCTTATCACACTTTTAGTCCTCTCAACCTTCACAACCATTTAACTTCTGGAGGGAGCCGATGGACAACATTGAGTAGTACTATTTGGGTTGCCACCTCCGCTTTTGCTGTGATATTGCTAGCTAAAGTCCACGAATGCCACGAAACGACACTTAAGTGAATATATCCAACATTTGTAACCTATTTATGTTCAGTGAACGCCAAGACCATTTGTGGATCTTGAACTTAGTTTTTGGTAAAATCAGGGAGGGGAGGGGGCTCTCAAAAAAACAATATTTTAAACTTAAAAAAATTCGAAAAATATTTACAATACGAAGCGAAAAAACAGGGGAGGGCCAGGGACCCGTCTGACAAAAAGTAAGAACAACCACTGGTTGTACACCCCCTTCAAGTTTACAAATTAAAACAACTCAAACCTTTTAATTTTCTTTTTTATTTTTCGCCTCATCAATTTCACAAAAAACTATCTAAAAAAGGACTGGTGGTGGTGGTGAAGGTTCAAATGAACAAGTGAAAGAAACATTATTAAATCATCACTTTTTTATACATGTTGCATAGCATGCTTAATGGGAACTTTTTGAGGGTGTGCATAGTGGTAGACCTAAGATTTATTTTATAGGGGGCGGTTAAAGGGGCGATATGGATTTTTGCCTACAAATTACACTAAATATTGTTTAGGGGGGCGCCCACCCCCTGGATAGTATGTAAGTCCGCCATTGTGTGAAGAGTGGGCGATCACACATAGCCCATATCTTAAGAGGAGATTCAATTTGAGGTAGTGTATGTCGATTAAATCATATAAAATTATACAGTTAGTGGGAATTTCTTCGAGAAAAAGTCAAATATCCAAAATGAGCAGGTGCTATGGGGTACAGAGGACTGCAACATCAGCGGGGTGTAAAGTGGAAACACTGCCATGGGCGGCCACAGAGAGAGAGGGCGCAAGGGTGTCTCCATGGGAGATTGGAGGGGGGAGGTGACCGTTGGGGTGCCTTAATGGTGGTGCGCAACGTTTGAATGCGACAATAACGCTGGGGGTGGGGGCGTGATCCATCACAACACCCCTTACTTGGTATAGTATGCGAAAACCTCACTGTCTACGTGACATTACGTATGAATGAAAAAAAATGTGTTTGGTTGATCAAGGTAATGGAATCACCCATTACATAGGGCATTCCATTCCCTCAAATTCATTCCATCCATGTGGTGTGTGCGAAACGTGATATGTTTTATTGATATTTTAAGCCCATTTTACACATTAGTCAAGTTTTAAATTTATAAAACACGATATTCTACTAATACTAAACACACACTTAGGCAAGTGCACCCATCGTGAGAGTAGTATAGCGTTGGTAAGATACCGAGGTTGTCCAAGAACACAAGAGCTTTTAGTACCGGTTTATCCTCAACATCTAATCAATCTAACATTTTGAGAAAAGGTTTTAAACATGAAAAATAAAAACTAAAAATGCAGAAATAAAAATAAAATTAAAACAGATAGACAAGATGAATCACTTGGATCCGACCCGCCTTTTAAGTATCCTTTGATGATTTTTGCACTTTCAGACTTTTTAATAGATTATCTTAGTTATAGTAGTAGGCCCCTCTTTTGAAGGTGACGTTACCCTCAACCCAGTGGTTTGAGTCAGCAAGGATACAATCCCAAATGGTCGGAATATTGAAAGATAATTAATTAAGTTATTAATGTGAAAAGTGGTAGGCCCCTCTTTTGAAGTGGTTTGAGTCAGCAGGGATACAATCCCAAGTAGCCGGTTTAATGTATTAATAGTAGTTTACATATAAGGGGATCAAGCCATTCGCACCCCCACCATCCAATACCAGTGGGTATTGAAGGAGGTCCTAGTAAGCTTGACCCAGGTCCTTGCAGGATCTATACACTGAACAAGGCAAGAGCCTTACTAAACCATTCCCTTAACCCCCGACCAGGTAGCCAACATACCTCTATATTGACCGTAGCGATATGAATGGTGTAAATCTTTTACTTTATATAGACAGTAAAGTAATGCCAAGACACCACAGACAAATGATAAAGAAAATTCACCTTCAACATAAGAAACTAGTTATTGAAGTCATTAATACAAAACCAAATAAAAAGTGCCGAAAGATTAAAAATCAAAAGTAATACATAAAAGACTTGTCTTTACCAAGTGATGTAAGAGACTTAGCCAAACATGGCCTTTGATTGACAAGAACTCTTACTATCAATCTTGGATCCCGAGACTACTACACACTCTAAAGGTGGATGATGGATGATGGTGGTGGGTGTTGGTGGTGTAGTGGTGGTGGCAAAGTGAGAGAGTAGTGGTTTGCCAAGGGATGCCTTTGAAGTGAGCCAAGCACCCCTATTTACAGCCTGAACAAAAGCCCGGCCACGGCCCCGTGTCCACTGGACAAGCCCTCGTGGCCATCTCTTTCTCTTCCTTCATTAATTGCTTTTGTCAGCATAGGGCTCCACACGGCCCGTGTTCGTTGGGCACGACCCTATGGGCAGAAGCGTATCTGTACTATCAAGATTTTGCAAGATTCTTCGTATCTTAGCTTTGACAACGCCCCGTGCTGAGATGAGCATGCCCCCGTGGTAGGCATAGAAGCTTCTACAACTTTGTCTTTTCTGCAGGCATCTGACCACGCCCCCGTGTCCAGTGGGCACGTCCCGTGGTCTGTCTTCTGTTTCTTGTTTTTGCTCTTGGGGATGTTTTCGAGGGGTCGGGCATGTTACGTTTATTCCTTTTCTTTGTATTTATGTTAGTTTTTGCTGCATATTTGTTCCTTTTGCTCGTTTAAGCTCATTTGGTCCTGTAAATTCAAAAGGAAGACAAAAACAAACTTTTTCCAACATTAGTACTAAAAAGGGTTAGTTTTATGCCTCATTTGATGTAATTTATATGTTGCATTTTGCACACATCAAATACCCCCACACTTGAATCTTTGCTTGTCCTCAAGCAAAACTCTTTATTATGTGGCTTACACACCCAAATGGAATGGGTAGAAGAGAAGTTTTGGGCTTGTCTTGAGTGTCGGGAATCCAAGATCTTTATTGGGTTTTATTTTTTATTTTATTTACAATCCTATTCGTTGTGATTTATTTAGAATGTTTCATAAGAGAAATTACTTATTTGGGCATAACATGCTTTTTAAAATTCCATTTATATACAAGTTCACATACCTTATGGAAGATCACTCAACACTCGGCTGAAGATGTATTTTTGTGAAACACTCGAGACCGGCATGGAACTTACTTCTATCATATGCTTGCCAAGCAATCAATCCTCCCCCTTTCTAACTATAAGCCTTCAAAAATATCAAGAGGACTTGGGAAAGGGTTAGGCTTGGGCTAAGGGTAGGTGGTTTTGGTTAGTGGTTAGTAGAAAGGCATAAAAACGTAAAAAGCGTCGGTCGTCGTAAAACTTTTTGTTTTTGTGACTTTTATTCAAACTAAGCGTCATCAAACAAAGTTTCTTTGAGGAACTTATTTGTTTATTACTAGACTTTCATTTTTTTGATAAAGAAACGTCACAAGATAACCGAGCTTTTTGCTAAAACAAAAGGTTGAAAAGAAAAAGGGGTTTTGGTGGGTAAAAGGGTGTTTGTTTTTGGGTTTAGAAATGAAAAGGTTTAGGCTCAAAGAGGTTAACTAGGGGGATTTTGGGTAAGTGATAAAGAAAATGAAAAATAGTGGTGTTGAAAGGAAAATGGGTTAGTCCTAATGCCTCCATCATTTACTTACTTGGGTTTAGGTTGGTAAGGACCGGGAATGTATCGTCGTGGCAAGTTCTAGAGTCGTAAGAACCAAGCGGCTATTCACACAAGAAACGAACATTGAGCATTTAGTTTAAAGATATATGCTTATATGCTCAATAAAGGCTCAAAACTCACTTGTTGTGGGAATGGGTTTATAATGTGATCAAGTATATATAATCAAATTTTAATTAGATTTGTCATGCCTTTTCGTAATTTTCTTATGTTGGTTCTTTTTATCACGACGCTATCGGTTGTAAATTTGTAAAAATATAACCTTTTTAGAACTTGTTATTCACAAATTAAACCAAGACAAGTAAAAAAAATGAAAATTTTTGAAAAAAAATTGGGGTGATTAGCGGTTGCAATAGAGTTTTGTGTAAGGCTTGTTATTAGGACTTGCAAAATTCAAGGTTTTAGCATCCCCCCACACTTAAATTACACATTGTCCTCAATGTGTCCCAAAATAAATTTTTAGGTTGATTGAATGTGTAAAAAGGTGTTGAAAAACAAAATTTGGTGTTACTAGGCGTCTGTCCACGGCCCCGTGGTCAGATTGCCAGTACCAAAATTTAACAGAAGGCTGGGCACATGGCGTGTTCAGTGAGCACGGCCCCGTGTCCAGTTACCTGAACTGGGCAAATTTCTGCAGAGCTTTGGGCACGGGGGGGGGTGTTGGGCTGAGCACGGCCCCGTGCTGAACTTGTTGTAATGCTGGAAAATTGTCGGGAGGCTCTGTTTTTGTGCATGGGGTGTGGTTTTAACGTTCCATTGGTAACCTCCACCTTTTCGAGTGTATTCAATCATTACAACATCATCCAAACACCATTCAATAATTAAAAATCACCATTCCTTAAAAACGACAAGCACACAGATCCTAAAAATTAAAAATAAAGTTGCTAAAAATGAAAAAACTACAAAGATCCTAAGATAGATAGGTCATAAAATGCAGGAAATCACTAAGGTGTTCTACCCTTAATGTTGTAGGAATGACAAAAACCCGGAAATGACTTTCCGATACTTAAAGGCCTTGTAGAACTCGGAACGGGGGATGTCTTTTAAATGTCATTGAGCCATTCCTCTATCTCCCTATGGAGAAAGAAGGCGGGCTCATTCTCCACAATGTCTTGTGGAGGAGGCGCAACGGCTACCGGAACCCCGTGTAGTACGTCTAGAGGAGGTTCCGGAGGCATGACATTCCACCCGGCTGGAATAATGACTTCCGGCATGACATTCCACCCTCTTTGTGCGATGATTGGCACCATGGGAGGAGAAGCAAGACTATTCAACCTTTGGTGCAAAAGGTTAACTTCTTGAAGGCAACCCTCTAACCCCACCGACAAATGGTTAATACGGTCAATTAAGGTTTCTTCCACGGATGTCATCTCATCAATGGCTTCTCGCAAGGCGTACACATAGTTGACCAAGGAGTCTTCCACCGATGTTCTTCTTCCCCTTCGATCGTTCCTTGAGTGAGCTGAGGATGTTCCGCTGTTCCGGCTCGACATTCTAAGAAAACAAGTCGAAAAGTTCAAAGTAATGAAACAATAACTCCGGCCACGGCCCCGTGTTCACTGAGCACGACCCTGTGGCCACCATTCTGCAGATTTTTGAACTTAGGAATCTTATAGTTTTAAATTATTTTCCTGAACTTTTAGACATTTCTGAGCAAAAATAACTTAAAACAGTGTTATAAAACTTATTTTTGATAAGATTCCTTGGTTAAAAATCTAGCAAATATCACAATAAAGCATGAAAACATGGAGGTTTAAAGCTTTAATGGAGGTTTGAGGAGTTTTTGTAGAAGAAAGCAAGAGACGAAAGTGGTAAAGACAAGATGGTTGTTGGGAACCTTCTTTGGAATATACCTTGTAGGGTATATGTGAAAATCCCAGCAAATCTTGGTCTTTGGAATGGGTCCAAATGTGCAGGAATCATGCTGACTTTATAGAAAATGACAGCACGCTGACCACGGTCCCGTGTCGGCAGGACACAGCCCCGTGGTCAGACATGACTCTGACACATTTTGTCCGTATTCTGAACACGGGGAGTGTTGGCCTGGACACGACCCCGTGGTCAAATTTTAGGTGGGCACGAGGCATGTTGACCTGGACACGACACCGTGGCTAGAGAGTTTTTATGAAGTTTCGTCTTATTTTAAGGAATTTGTCCTGATCGGGCGGTTCCTTGCTGGACGGAACAACACCGAAGTCCTGATCGGGCGGTTCCTTGCTGGACGGAACAACACCGAAGTGCCTAAGGTACCTTAATTTCCCTTGCTCTAGACAAGAACGCAAGAGGTTATCGAAAAGGGTAAAACCTAAGCTAAATACCGGTGGGCGAAACCGACCTTTATTCTCCTTATCCGGGCTCTCGTTAAAGAAGGTATATATCGAATCGCTCAGGTCTATAAACGCATCGGCGGAGACCGATAGAGAGTCCTTCACGGCACAATCGACACAGGGACGACTATCGCTCAAGTCTTCACAAGAGTTAGAGGTGCTATCGGTATCGACGATGTTGTTAGATTCCGAATGCGTCCCCAATAATTCTCCTTGATTGTTGTCTTGCGATGGATAACTTGTATCCATCTCAAGTTCTGTTAATAATTGGAGAATTATTTCATCGAACTGACATAATTCTTCTAAAATTATATCATCCAAAAGAAATGGTTGGGGGCACTCAGGGGAGAGATAGTGATCGTTTTTACTTTCGCCCATCTTAAGGTTACAGGGAAACGATGGGTCTATATAGTGGGGAGTGTAATTTAGAAAGTAACATTCTAAATCTTTATGAGATCCACCACATATTTGACACCACTCACCATAAGAGGAGCGAAAGTAAAAATAATCAATATCACTCATGTTTGTGTTAAAAATTACCAACCGTCGGGATCTTACGGTTCTGTTTTCAGTAACTGGTGTTTGGACACAGGGGGCGTGTTCAGTGGGCACGACCCCGTGTTCAGCTACTGTCTGACTTAAAACATGATTGCTAGTAACAAAGAGTGGGCACGGGGCATGTTTAGTGGGCACGGCTAGGGGTGTTGAAAACCGGATATCCGAAGTTTCGGATATCCGAAAATTTCGGATAGTTAATTTCACTATCCGAAATTCTTTTAAAACAATTGTTCCAACAAATCCTAATAAAAAATTGTTCCTAAAAATCATGATAAACACTTTCAGTGAACAAAATCTCAAATCTTATAGTATTTTAATTGCGATAAACACTTTCAGTGAACAAAAAATCTCAAATCGGATGAGATTCAATATTTTAATTGTGATAAACACTTTCCACTTCACTACTAGTGTTTACTCCTTCCCCTAAACATTTGTATAATCAGAGTTCATGATGTTCTTATTGCAAATGGAAAGAAGCAAACAGATGATGGAGCAAAGATAAAAAAGACGACATCAACATCATGGTAAAAATGCCAAACGATGAAGAAATTATAAATAAAGAGCTTATTCATGGCCGTCAATGACAACACCAACATCATCCAAAGTCTTTAAAGGTTTGATGACATCATCATCTGGGCTTCTAGATCTACCAGCACCACCACCGATCACCGGTAATGGATTCTTTACATGTTACTATCACCCTCACCATCTCGTTTTCTTTGCGACGACTAGGCTTTCAGTGGCAAGAAGATTCTGAAATCGAAGAAAATTTTAAAGAGTTGATCGATGTCGATAATCTCATTTCAATGTCAAAAAGATTATGAGATTTGGAGAAAAGGAGAATGGGGGCGGAAGTATTGGATATGGAAAGTAGGGTTTTCTTTTAGGAGATTGTTATGTGTATATATTTAATAATTAAAAAAACATTATTTAATATTTCGGATTCGGATATCCGAAATATCCGAAATTTCGGATATACGAATTTTCGGATAATTCGGATTCGAAATTTCGGATAATTCGGATTCGATTTTGGATTCGGATATTTTTGCACACCCCTAGGCACGCACGACCCCGTGCTGAACTCTGCAGAAGCTGAAAAATTAAGAAAAATCCTAAAAAATAGAAAAATAAGAAAAAATGATTAGGCCGTTGATTCCTAACTTTCTTAAAATCCTCGTGTCCCCGGCAACGGCGCCAAAAACTTGGTGTGTGCGAAGTGTGATATGTTTTTATTTATATTTTAAGCCCATTTTACACATTAGTCAAGTTTTAAATTTATAAAACACGATATTCTACTAATACTAACACATACTTGGGCAAGTGCACCCATCGTGAGCGTAGTATAGCGTTGGTAAGATATCGAGGTCGTCCAAGAACACAAGAGCTTTTAGTACCGGTTTATCCTCAACGTCTAATCAATCTAACATTTTGAGAAAAGGTTTTAAACATGAAAAATAAAAACTAAAAATACAGAAATAAAAAAAAAATTAAAATAGATAAACAAGATGAATCACTTGGATCCGACTCGCCTTTTAAGTATCATTTGATGATTTTTGCACTTTCGGACTTTTTAAGAGATTATCTTAGTTATAGTAGTAGGCCCTCTTCTGAAGGTGACGTTACCCTCAACCCAGTGGTTTGAGTCGGCAATGATACAATCCCAAAGGGTCGGAATATTGAAAGATAATTAATTAAGTTATTAATGCGAAAAGTGGTAGGACCCTCTTTTGAATGTGACGTTACCCTTGGCTAAGTGGTTTGAGTCAGCAGAGATACAATCCCAAGTAGCCGGTTTAATGTATTAATAGTAGTTTACATATGAAGGGATCAAGCCATTCGCACCCCCGCCATCCAATACCAGTGGGTATTGAAGGAGATCCTAGTAAGCTTGACCCAGGTCCTTGCAGGATCTATATACTGAATAAGGCAAGAACCTTACTAAACCATTCCCTTAAACCTCGACCAGGTAGCCAACATACCTCTATATAGACCGTAGCAATATGAATGGTGTAAATCTTTTACTTTATATAGACAGTTAAGTAATGCTAAGACACCACAGACAAATGATAAAGAAAATTCACCTTCAACATAAGATACTAGTTATTAAAGTCATTAATACAAAACCAAATAAAAAGTGTCGAAAGATTAAAAATCAAAAGTAATACATAAAAAACTTGTCTTCACTAAGTGATGTAAGAGACTTAGCCAAACATGGCCTTTGATTGACAAGAACTCTTACTATCAATCTTGGATCCCGAGACTACTACACACTCTAAAGGTGGTTGATGGATAATGGTGGTGGGAGTTGGTGGTGTAGTGGTGGTGGAGTGGTGGCAAAGTGAGAGAGTAGTGGTTTGCCAAGGGATGCCTTTGAAGTGAGCCAAACACCCCTATTTATAGCCTGAACAGAAGCCAGGCCACGGCCCCGTGTCCATTGGACACGCCCCCGTGGCCATCTCTTTCTCTTCCTTCATTAATTGCTTTTGTCAGCATATGGCACCATACAGCTCGTGTTCGCTGGGCACGGCCCCGTGGGCAGAAGCGTATCTGTACTATCAAGATTTTGTAAGATTCTGCATATCTTAGCGTTGACCACGCCCCGTGCTGAGATGGGCACACCCCCGTGGTAGGCATAGAAGCTTCTACAACTTTGTCTTTTTTGCGGGCATCTGACTACGCCCCCATGTCCAGTGGGCAAGGCCCGTGGTCAATCTTCTGTTTCTTGTTTTTGCTCTTGGGGATGCTGTCGAGGGGTCGGGCATGTCACGTTTATTCCTTTTCTTTGTATTTATGTTAGTTTTTGCTGCATATTTGTTCCTTTTGCTCGTTTAAGCTCATTTGGTCCTGTAAATTCAAAAGGAAGACAAAAACACACTTTTTCCAACATTAGTACTAAAAAGGGTTAGTTTTATGTCTCATTTGATGTAATTTATATGTTGCATTTTGCACACATCACCATGCCCCATGTTTTTTTATATCATTCCCGCCCACTTCATCACCATCACCTTTCCACCACTTCTGTCACACCCCAACTGATGGCGGAATCATCGGGGCGCGGCACTAGGCGAATCAGATTGCTCAGGAGAATCCATAACAACTATTTTGCGACAATAATTAATGCGTTCATTATCCCATACTAACAAACAATTACAATCACATAAGTCGTCACAGATTTCTTGTTCTCTCGAACAATACAAATCCGACAACCTAGATTTTTAGTGAAGTTTCTAGACTTCCTAGCTTGATTGAGATAACTTGAGATCTAACCTGCAACATACGTTAAGATAATGTCAATACAAAAGTATTGGCGAGTATACAGGTTTGATATGTAATAGCGTAATAGATTTAAAAGTTCTGTGAATCTCCCACATACATAAACGAGATACACGACATACATACTCACAAACCGATACTACCAGCTAAGTCCTCGATGCTCGAATACGCGATGGCAAACTAGACCCCGTCGGGCGCAATAGTACTATACTAGTCATGGTGGGACGTCGCGAGTATAAGTCCTAGCACATATGTAACTAGCATCACGTATAACTATGCACGTAAGTCATTCGCAAGTGATAAGTAGTTTTAGCATTTGATATAATTCGATTTGATAGCAACGTATGTTACACCCAAAAGTGCAAAAGCAAAAAGGGTTCAAGTATACTCACAGTGCGTATTCAGCAAGAACTTCAACTTGGTTGGATTAATTTAGAGTGCGCCTGATTTAGTATGAACACAAAGTGGTAGCGTAAGCGAGGTGCGGTGAAAAGTTGAATAATAGGGCTAGTGGTAATCCGATTGGATGAGCCGGATTGGCTGTCATGCTGACCAGTCGGTTAGCATGTTACCCGATCGGTTGACATACTGACCGGTCGGTTGGCATGTTATCCGTTCGGCTGACATGTTGACCGGTCGGTTAGCATGTTACTCGGTCGGCTGATATGCTGACCGTTCGGTTGACATGTTATCCGATCGGCTGACATGCTGACCGTTCGGTTGGCATGTTATCCGATCGGCTGACATGCTGACCGGTCGGTTAGCATGTTACCCGGTCGGCTGACATGCTGACCGGTCGGTTGGCATGTTAACCTATCGGCTGGTTTGAGGTTGATTTGCCATTCGATTCCTCTCGATTAAGTCACTCTCGATTGTTTTGAAAAAAAACTACCGGTCGTATTTACTGATACGACGTGACATCATGTTAAACAAATGAAATTCCACCAGTTCCGACCCGTTCTACGGCCGGGAACCACCCCGTTCCATCAGTTTTTGGCCGTTCTTGATGGTTTCTCCATGTTTGATTTGAAATCACGCAAAACTTTGGTTAGATACTTGGATCCTTCGGTGAATTTGTTACAAAAACGTGGAAATCACTCAGATCTGAGTTATTCTTGGTAGGATGGAGTCATACTTTGAAGTTCATATGAACTCTTGATGACATCATCTTTGAATACCTCAAATCCGTAGATTTCACGGTTGAAAGTTGGTTTTCAAAAGATAGAAAGGTGTGGAATCGAGTGTAGATCATAGAAGTACAAAGTTTAAGTTGAAAACTTACAAGATCTGCGGGAAAACGAGCGAAAATGGCGAAGTAGCGTCTGGTCGAACGAGAGCAGTCACCTCAACTGTTGTTGAGGTGACATATGAGGTATTTATAGGCAAGGGGAGAAGGAAGAAGGAGGTTTGGGCCGTCCGATCGGACAGGGCCATCCGATCGGCCAGGGTCATCCGATTGGCCAGTGTCATTCGATCGGTCAGGTCCATCCGATCGGACAGGACCATCCGTTCGGACATGGCCTTTTGTCCGGCTGGGCTTTATCGTTTTGACTTTAGCGTTACACCGCTTCGTATTGTTACATGTATTTATTATATATTTAATTACTCATAAGGGCCGTATGTACGTTTTCATATTATGTTTAATTATCCAAAGTTGCGATACAATAACCGGGTTTCGTTTCGAATATTCGATCACTTTGCGACGCTTCACGGTCATCGAGGAGGGTAGAATTGGTCCTCTCTCAATGTCATCGTGAACGTTAGCGTGTTATAAGTAATGAGTTGCACTGCGACACATCAGGGCTATCAAGGAGGGTAGAATTGGTCCTCACTCGGCATCCTCGTGGTCGTCAGTAAGTGCAAATGTGATGTGATAGCGATAAAGTATGCGATAATATTGCGAAAATATTGCGATATAGTGATGTATGCGATAAAGTTACATTATGATCCGAATCTCTGGTGCTAGGCGTAACGAGTGTAGCGAGTAGTAACAATGCACGAAAGTGCGGGTTGTTACAACTTCCACCACTAGCAACCCGCCACCCTACACCGTCGACCACTTGCGCCACTGTCGACCACCATTACTGGCCCCGCCGACCATGTCGACGCTACCAGTTGTCTCCACCCGCCATTGCCGACCACCACCACACTCCGCCCGGAACACCGGCGTCGTCGCCGCCACCACCACCACCCGTGATCGCCACCACCTGCCGCCACCGAACACCGGTGCCACTGCCGCCACCTCTACCACCCGCCGCCAGGCACTACCGTCGATCACCGACACTGAACAATGACATCGTCACTACCACCACCCGTTGCCGCCGCCGTCACCCACCGTCACCGACCACCGCCGCCATCAACCACCACCACCACCCATAACCGCCACCCATCGTTGATTTTATTCCTTCCTACTTACCAAACAACACAAGGTAATGATTCATTTCATTCTCACATGGTAACAAAACAAGACCATGAAATGATACTGATCCATTCTATTAACCCGTCTATTCTATTCTCTCGTCTATTCCATTAACTCATACCTAATAGATCCATAGAGTTAATTGCTCGGATGGTCCCTGTGGTTTTACGTTTTTTCATGTTTAGTCCCCAGCTTTCGGAAATAGCAGGTATGCTCCCTGTGGTTTGTCATTTTGTTACTCGGATAGTCCCCTGACATTTACTCAGGGGACTATCCGAGAAACAAAATGACAACCCATAGGGAGCATACCTGATATTTCCAAACTAATTGACATCTACTCAGGGGACTCTCCGAGTAACAAAATAACAAACCATAGGGAGCATACCTGCTATTTTCAAAAGGTGGGGACTAAACGTGAAACCATAGGGACCATCCGGGCAATTAACTCTTTAATTATTTTACTACTATTTAACATATATTTAGAATAAAAAAAATATATTCTTTTTTTTTGAACCGCAAAATATATATATATATATAGGGGAATGTTCAAATGAAAACTATTAGTTATTGTGAAAACTCGAAAACTAATTAAAAAAACCAAAAAAACATACAATTTTTTTTTTGCAAACCAATTTTCGCAGGTTTTTCTATATAAAAAAAATTTCAAAATTTTTTTTTTTTGTGTAGTGCACATGTGTAAACCAGCGATTTTTATAAAAAAAATTGAAAATTTTTTTTTTATGTGTTTTTTAAGCTTTTTTTTTCAGTTAGTTTTCGAGTTTTCACAATAAAATTGGTTTTCATTTGAACCATCCCCTATATATATATATATATATATATATATATTCTACATAGGTTTTAGATGGAAAGCCCAATTGTTTTCCGGGCCTGAAAACTGGACCTGCCCATTTATAAATAAAAAACACTATATAACCCACAGTTAACCTGCATCAGCTAGGGTTTACAGAGCTGTCATCGATTTTGAGCATTTCAGTAGCCGCTTGAACAACAGCAAACTCAAATCGCAGCTATGGTAAATCATCAAATCCTTCCGATTTTTCAGCATATGTGTACTCGTGTTTGTTTTTTAATGATTATACGCAGCTAAAGACGTGATCTCTTTTGTAGAGTTTGGTAGCGAATGAAGATTTCCAGCATATTCTTCGTGTCCAGAACACGAATGTTGATGGAAAACAGAAGATCATGTTTGCTATGACCTCTATTAAAGGTATTGGTCGTCGGTTTGCCAATATTGTCTGCAAAAAGGCCGATGTTGATATGAACAAGAGGTACTTTTTTTTATTCACTGGTTTTTGTCTTTCAGTTGTATAGTTTTTTTTTTTGTGATTTTTAGGTCTGATCTAGAGTTAGGAAAGAGTGTTTCTTTGTAAGAAGATTGGATTTGTGACTTACTGTTATGATTTTGCCTAGAACTCGTGTTATTTTGCTTATCTGAAGTTAGTTGTGTAAATAGAATTATGTTATTTTACAGTGGAATGGATAAATTCATATAATATGATTCAGTTGGAATTAGTTATAAGTTAGGGAAGAGTATTCTGTTTTAGTGTCACCATTATAAGAAGATTAGATTTGTGCTTAACTTTAGGCTGTCTGAGTATTATGAATTCTAGGGTTTGAACTTTGAAGTCATTCAATAATCTAAAGCTAGTTGCCTTAACAGAATTAATAATGTTATCAACTGAACATGACGAATGACTCAGTTGGAATTGCTTTTGAAGTAAGAAATATACTAGTCTTTCACATAATTTGGTTAATCTCAATTTCAAATATTATCACAAGGATTAGGATCAAATACAAAGGCTCCTAATTGTAAGAAGGGTACAAAGGCTTCTAAAAAAACCCACTACAAAAAAAACCTAAACACCCACCACCACCACCCAAAAACCTAAACCCCCCATCACCCACCCAATTTTTTTTTTGTCGAGGAGGGGGGGGGGGGGGGGGGGTTAGGTTTTTTGGTGAGGTATAGTGTTTTTTTTTTTTTTTTTTTTTGCCCGGGGTGGGGGGTTTAGGTTTTGGGTGGTGGTGTAGTGGGTTTAGGTTTTAGCTTATTGGACACTTGTCACTCTATAAATCCTTCTTACACTTCTTACAATTAGGAGTCTTTGTAGAATAACTTAACCCATTATCACATTTACTTCAGTCTGCAACAGTGGGTAAAAGTTGTGAAGAAGATTAGGTGCACAGGGAGTAAATAAGCAATGAATGAATGTTAAGTTTTGACAAACATCTGAAGTCTGATGCCATTAGTGTCTTATTCTAGTTAAAAGGCGAAAGCATTGTCATACAACTTTTAGGTTTTTTAAGCAATTGTATTAGAAGTTTTAGTTAAACCAATGTCAGTTGTCAACAGGCAATCAGAATCTTGATGAATATAAACAACTTGCCAAAGAACTAGTAAACATGCAAGTTTTTGTGTTTCTATAATTTTATTCAACAATTTAAACACCACTAAGAAAAACATAAAGTTCATAGGAGTCTTGGTAATTGAAGACCACAACTTATTTGTTATTTTTAAAACCTATTTTTTTTTCTCTCTTTGTTAATTCTTTTATGTATGAACTTGAATTTGTAGGGCAGGAGAGCTTTCAAGTGCCGAGATCGATAATCTCATGACAATTGTTGCTAATCCCCGACAGTTTAAAATCCCAGACTGGTTTCTTAACAGAAAGAAGGATTACAAAGATGGCAAGTACTCTCAAGTCACATCTAATGCACTTGACATGAAGCTTAGGGATGATCTTGAGAGATTGAAGAAGATCAGGTCTACATTCTTTCTATTTTCCATATAATACCCCCCAACTATATGCTGCACTACCTTTTAGAGGTCATGGTTTTGTTCTAGTTACTTAAAAGTTATTTGTGTAATCTCAAGGAGTTTTTGGGTACACCTGTACTTAAGAACGGGATGGTTAGGACTGAGGGTTACAATTGACTGATCTATCGATTAAAAGTTTGCTATTTGTTTTATGACAGGAACCATCGTGGTCTTCGTCATTATTGGGGTCTGCGAGTGCGTGGACAACACACCAAGACTACTGGTCGTAGGGGTAAGACCGTTGGTGTGTCTAAGAAGCGATAAGCTGTTATGCTTCTTATTTAGAACGTGGGGGTTTTGTTTTGTTATGTTATGTTTGTACTTGTTTTTGGTGTTGGTGTAGGAGGGATTGTTTAATTATGAGAAGTTGCATATTTGCGGATTATGGTATAAGTTTTGTGCTTTAAAACTCAGAGCAGACTAATGGTTTTGGTTTAAAGTAACATGAAACTAGTTGGGTGTTTATGAAGTTGTGTTGTATCGGTTTTAAAGCATATAACCATAATCATTGTGCATTATAGTGACTCTTACTCAGGGCGTTCAGTTTGTTGGTACACGTTCTATAATAGGCGTTAAAATAAACTTCCTGGCGCTCGTTACCCGAAACCGATCTTAAACTTGTCTCAAAACCAACTTAAGTAAATAAAAGATACTTAAATATAGTAGCCCTTCCCATGAACAATTATATCCTTTTTAGTAATTTCAAGTTTCTAACAACCTTAAATCTTCAACAAAAACTAGTTATATTTGTAATGGTTGGTTTTGCTTTGGCTAAAAGGTTTCCGTTAATCAAGGGTATTTATCAGTTAAGACTATAGGGAGCGGGGATTGGGTTTGGGCGTGGGAACCCAACCCACGCTTAGTACACCATCCCATTAGGGGCTTGGGTTTGAGTGTTGCCTTTGGCGTGGGATTTTGGCCGGGCGTGGGGGCGGGGCTTGGGGGTGTGGTATGTGGGATTGGTTGGTTTGTTTTTGACCGTTAACGGTTAGTCATAAAAAAAGAAAATTTTTTATTATATATACACATATACACCAATCAACAAAACATTTACCGCTCAAAATTCAAAAGAAAAACAAAATGCAATCATCCAGCTCGTCAGATTTTTATGACCAATTTGTTTTGCATCCTCATCCGACAATGGCGCAGAACTGGTATTATCAGCCGTTCAGTAAGTAGTATAACTGTATAAGCTATTGTTGAAGATGAAGATGAAGGGAGTTCCCAACCAAAACGGAGAAAATATATAATTCACGAACGACAAGCCACCCATGATTTATTGGTACGCGATTACTTCTCACCCGAACCAACATATAATGAAAAAAAATTCAAGCGACTTTTTAGTATGAGTCGAAATTTATTTTTAAGAATATCAAATGATTTTGAGAATAAATATGAATATTTCGAACAAAACCCCAGTGCATGTGGTAATTTGGGTTTCTCCACATTGCAAAAGGTCACGACCGCGCTTAGACAATTGGCATATGGCCCTAGTTCCGACATAATGGACGACTATTTAAAGATGTCGGCATCAATGGCTAAGGAAACTCTTCACAATTTTTGTGAGTATGTCATTGAACTATATATAGAAAAATATTTGAGAAAACCTACGTACAGTGACATATACAACAAATCTTGGAGTTGCATGACAAAGACGTGTTTTCCCTGGGATGTTTGGTAGTTTAAATTGTATAAAATGAGAGTGGGAACTTTGTCCAACCGCATGGCAAAGCCAATACACGAGTGGGTATCATAAAAAACCGGCTATGATGCTTCAAGCGGTTGCACCATAAGATCTTGGGATCTGGCATGCATTTTTTTGTGTGCCCGGTTTGAGTAACGATATAAATATTCTTAATCAATCGCCCATTTTCAACGATCTTATAAACGATGTTGGACCGAAAGGTTTTTTTTTTTTTTTATTTATTTATTTTTTTTTTTTTTTGTAAACGGGGTCGAATACAAGTACGAGTATTATCTAATGGATGGAATTTACCCTGTGTATGTTGTGTTCGTAAAATCATTTTCACGGGGACAACATTAGATGAAAAGAGAACAAAGTTTAACATAGCTCAAATGGCGGCACACCAAGACATCGAGCGAGCTTTTGGTGTTATACAGAAAAGATGGAGCATTTTGAGCATGCCATGTCGATTGTGAGACAAAGAAAAAAAAATGTGATGTACGCATGCGTTATTTTACACAACATGATTTTAGAGAATGAAGGACGCACAATTTGCGAATACTATGGGGGAGGAGAGACAATCAAATAACGAAGACATTAGTTGTAACACTATGTTTTGTAAACAAACAAAATATATGAAATTTGTATTTCATATATGGTTAAACGAGTAAGTCACGTTAGAATGACTAACTGAAATATGAGATATTTGGACAAATAATTAGTATTATAAGAGACCGTTTAATAATAACAATAAAATATATTATATTTGACCCTGCTTTGTTCTAAATGAAACTTAGGTTAATACGTAGATGAAAATGAGCTCGTCACAATGGCATATCTATAAATTTATAAGACACTATAGTTCAAAAGTTACAAGAGAAAAACAAACGAAGCAGCTGAATTAATTATAAAAATATAATAATATATAATGAGTGGGAGTTGGCTAGAAAGCCTAAGTTTCCTAGAAAGTCCAGGAAGCAATAGGGAAGTGACATGTGGCTTTTAGTTTTTTTATTCAAAAGGGCATGATGGTAATTTGATTATTAATTTAATTTTGGAATATTTTATATCCTAAACTAACTATCCTGATATTTATGGAAACGTATATCTTTTTGACAATTTCAAATCATTACAATTTCAAAAGGGCAGTTACTTTAAATTACGAAGTTCAAATCACTAACAATAGCTTCACATTGTGTTTTATCAGTTACTGGGTTCATCACAATGTGTTTTAGCAGTTACTGGTTTCAATTACTGTTTCATCACAATGTGTTTTATCGGTTATTGGTTGATATGATTTTTGGCATTCTTGATGTTGTGTTTTATCAGTTACTGGTTTCAGTTACTGTTTCATCACAATGTATTCTATCATTTACTGGTTGATGTGATTTTGGCATTCTTGATGTTGTGTTTTATCAATTACTGGTTTCATCACAATGTGTTTTAGCAGTTACTGGTTTCAGTTACTGTTTCATGACAATGTGTTTTATCAGTTACTGGTTGATATGATTTTTGGCATTCTTGATGTTGTCTTTTATCAATTACCGGTTTCATCACAATGTGTTATACCAGTTATGATTCATGAATGGCATGTTCTTTTGTATTTTATCTACTGTTTCATCACAATGTGTTTTATTAGTTACTGGTTGATGTGATTTTGGCATTCTTTACGTTGTGTTTTATCAGTTACTGGTTTCATCACAATGTGTTTTATCAGTTACCGGTTCCAGTTACTGATTCATCACAATGTTTTTTATCAGTTACTGGTTGGTATGATTTTGGCATTCTTGATGTTGTGTTTTATCAGTTAATGGTTCATGTTGTGTTTTATCAGTTGACTTTCTTGATGTTGTGTTTTAGCAGTCAGTCACTAGTTCATCACTTTGTGTTTTATCGCTAAAAACACTACTATGAACACATCTAGACCTGATTTATCGTTATTTTTTTGTATGATTTGGTGTTTTCAAATGTGTGGGATTAGAGAGAGAACAAAAAAATTGTGACATTTTTGGAGGTGGTTTTATGATTGGTAGTTATTTCCTTATTTAAAACAACTTAAATGACACATTTACCCCTAATTAATTAAATTAGCCTATTTTAAAGACACATATATTACCAAAATGCCACCAAAATGATCTCAACCATTAAACACACTCATCTGATGGCCCAGATCGCTTCCTACACTTTCTAGAAAAAACACACTTTCCGCAGGATCTCCACTCAATATATAATAATATTATCATCTAATAATCTATACTTTCTATAAAAGGGCAAATGGGCATGACATCACAATGCTGAGGTGACAATCAGATAGGCTGTCCAACAATGCCTATTTGATGTCATTGCATCATAAATCTTAATTTAAAATCTTTTAAAATACATTTTATCTATACAAAATTCAAACCTCTGCCCACTATTCAAAATTCAAAACCTCTGGCCACATTCGAAATTCAAAATTCTGGCTCCACATATATAACATACATGATTCAGGCTCCACATTCAAAATTCAAACCATACTTTCAATCCATCTCTCTCTCTCAAATCCAGAGCTCCCATGATTCAACCGGTTAATCTTCGATTAAACATCATCGTTAGAACATTTTCGTTGCTCGATTCTTCAAAATCGCTGTAAAGAGATATGTTTTACTGATTCCGTTTACACATCACCGTTCCAACATCATCGTTCCAACGAAGCTTCCAATTACACAACATCGTTCCAACATCATCGTTCCAACGAAGCCTTGAAATCGCCGGTTAATCTCCGATTACACATCATCGTTCCAAAGAAGCTTCCAATTCGTTGATATAGATAGTTGTTTTGTGATTTTGTAGGTTGCTCTGATCAACTCTAACTCTCCCTTTATATTTCAGTCTGTATTCTCTATTGGAACTCTGTAACTCTAATAGCCCTGACCGTCAAAGATAACCACAAAAACAACCATCTGCGGTTGACCATGTGCTAGCTTCTTTGATGGGAGAGTGGCATGTTAGGTTTGTAGCTTATTTTTATTACTGTAGTTATACTTATTTAAGTTGATTATGAAGAAACAAATGTTGATAATTTTTATTAACACTCAAATTTAAGAATATGCTAATATGGATATTGATTCTATTAAATTAAATATAAAGAAAGATTAAAGACTGAAATATGCATAAAATATTACACACCACAATTAACACTTTATAGGATTTCGACGACTCTCGCCTTCTTCCACGCGATTTCATTCTTTCTTTTGTTTTGCAGATCGGCTAGCATATCGCATATTTTTTGATCTTGTTTCAGCAGTTGTGTGATAAACTCTTCTGTGTTGTTCTTGAAATCTGATGGAGGAGAGTGGAGGACTTCATCAAGCAATCCGATGCTGCTCCAGGTTTGCTTGTAATTGTTTTCACTGAAGATGCCGAATTTTCTTTTTAGTTCTTCATCTGCTCTCTTTTCTTCGAGCGACCATCTAGAGAATTGCGTTTTAACAACGATGGTGTCTGACCAATGGTAGAAGCATCTATTTGCCATCTAGAGTATTGTTGGTGTTACTGGTTTTGGTTTGTTTTTTGACTAACAGTTTTTGAAAAGTTAATTGCTGATGTTTTCAATCAAACTAATCATCAGCCTTTTATAGTGTTTAAAATGGGTCTTATGGTAAATGAAGAGGTTAATCGTAATTATGATAACCTGTCTTTTTTAAGGTTTAAATTTTGTCCTTTGGGTTTCTTGATATTTAATTTTATTAGCTTTGCCGTGAAAAGTTATTTTTGAAAGGTGTTGCATTAAAAGCACGTTGTTTTTAAATATAAATGTACATGTTTATATTAAATGTACACGTTTTTCCCTCCTAAATTATTAAATGTACAGGGAATTTAAATCTGTCCTTTGGGCTGTTAGATATTTCACTATATAATATCATTGCCAATTCACCTGTTTTCCATCACGTTTTACTACCAAGATGCCCTTCTTTCACATCAGTTGAGTAATATAACATAAAACGGCGTCATACACTTCTGCAGAGTCTGATTATTTAAAGCAGCACTTTATCAAGCAAGTTGAGGAGCAAGTATATGCGGATAGGGCTACTCTTTAAGAGCTGAAGAGGTGTTTTGATGGACTGCACCTTGGTCTGTTCACGAGAGACCAGGTTTCAAGAAACCTGATGGTGATGCCTTCGACTTCCATTCGTGATCTTTGTGCTGTCAGTAATATAGAGTGCCGTGATAGAGACGTGGAGTTCATGGCGATGCTCAAGGATATACATCGAGAGGTTCAGCACTCGATGGAGTTGAAGCTAATATTTCTTAATTCTTGCTGTTAGATTTTTAATTTTCTGACTGTTATTATTAGATTTGAAAGTTTCTTAGTTCAATACTCGATGTAGTTGTTACTCTTTTAATGCCATAAATTTTAATCGTATTAATCTTTCTTGTCACATTTTACTTTACTTATTTTAGCAAGCATAAGTATTATTATATAGTATAAATATAGAATCTGAGGATTGAAGATCGATATTGATGTTAAATTGTGTCTGAATTTGATTTAGTTTATATTGATGTTAAATTGTGCCTGAATATATAATACCAAACATGAAAGCACTGTTGAAGAAGAAGAAAAGTCCCTTCAAAGGGCAACACCCTGTTAGAGACAAGTCACTGATATAGAATTCCAAACATCTGTTTAAGCTTGAACAGATGTTTGGTAAGTCAACAGAGGTTTAAATCCCTCAGGTTGGTTTAAGCCTGAATAGATGTTCAAAGGACTGCTAAAGATCTAAAGCTAGATATAAGGCCAGTAGTATTACTTGTGTGGGTTCCAGTGGACCCCACAAAAGAACAGATGATTACAAATCCAAAATAGTCTAGAATATCTGATCATGAATAACAGTGCTTTGAAGAATCTGCTCCTCCCAATGACAAAGACTCAACATCTGCTACTCCAAAGGTCTGCCAAAGCCAAAGTCTGCCAAAAGAGAACATCTGCTTGAAGATAAAGTCTGCTGATCAAAAGGTCTACAAAGTGATACTCTTTTGATGAAGACAAAGTCTGAAGAAGCAAAGGTCTGCTATGGCTCAACAGATGTTAAAGATCAACAGATGATGCTCAACAGAGGTTATCAATGTAACAGTTCTTAGGCTAATAGCAGATGTTAGGAGTTTGTTAGGCTTTTAGATGTCGCTGTCTAGGTGATGTCTGCTTAGATGCTTCAGATGTTTGATTTGTACTATAAAAAGAACAGTGCATGTACTGTTCTGTTTATCACTTTCCTCTTGACATTTTGTACGAACAGGCTGAGGGGGAGTTTGTAATTCTCATGCACACGTAAACATTGTAAATGCAATCTTTATAAAAGCATGATGATTAAAGCATTCTTCTCATTGTTATGAGAAAAAGTATATTATTCTGCTACATATTTCCATTTATGTTTTATCTTCTTCCATTGTTATCATCTTAACTGTCACAACAATCAAAATCAGATCCTAACAATTGGTATCAGAGCTTGGTCAATCAAATTCGATCCCAGCGAATCCTGCTAAATTGGTCAATCAAAAGCATTAAAATGTATTTAGAAAATAAAAAATCCATCCTTAAAAATAGCTTTAATTGAAAAAAAATTACAAAAATCCTTAAAAGTCTGTTCAGACCCACTGTTTTTAAACCTCTGATTGGCTAAAAATTCATCCACTGCTGAAAGGTATCCTCTGTTCTCATAACCTCTGTTTCTCCTAACGACTGTTGACTTACCACTGTTCCCAACCTCTGTTGCTTTCCAACAGAGGTTTCTTAACAACTGTCATCCATTATCCCCAACAGAGGTTGCCACGTGGACAGATGTTAGCCATCAGATCTTTGAAACAAATGCCACGTCAGCTTTCACTTTTTCACCCTATAAAAACCCCTGTTCCATCCCCAAACAGAGCTTACATTGCCGTCTCGAATTCAAAATTCCTATCAAAGCGGTTTCAACTATCATCTTCTTCAATCCTACTTATTTTTCTTCTCCGATCATGGCTCTGCAATACACCCCCCAACTACCTTCCTAACTTCGAGAAAACCAACAAAAATACGTCTTTCCACTCAATAATTGACGTTCTAACGTCATCAAAATATGAAACAATCCTAACTGTCGATGCACCCATTCATGTGGATACCCTTCGACAATTTTGGGCTAATGTTGAAGTTCAGTCACAAAAGAAGAAGCCTTTTGGTATCACGTCTTAGGTCAGAGGGAAGGGTGTGAAAAACCAGAAATTCATACTGAGCTCGTTGAGAGAAGGGTGTGAGGGTCAACTGACAGGAGTTACAATTTTCAAACCAAAATTTCCTGCTGAGATGAAATTCTTTTCCATACCCTCCTGATTTGTCTCTCTACCAAGACCACCTCATTCAATGAGATACCACTAGAAGTTCAGTACTTGGGATATGCCGTTTTGACAAAATTTGATTATAATATATCCCAGGCACTGTTCTCGGACTTGGTGGCAAATGTGAATAATGTTAAAAGGGGTTCAAATAATGCTTTTCTCATGTACCCAAGACTTTTATCCTATTATCTTCAAAAGCAAGTGTCTCAAAAGGATTTTCAACAAGGTGTAGCTTTTCAAATAAATAGTCTTACAAGTGAAACTTTTATAAGAATGATAGACAAAGAGTCAAAAGTTTCAAAAACAGAAACAAAGGGGGATGAGCCTGTTTTAGATGCGTCCATATCTGTTGCTCAAACCTCTGTTGTTGAGCTCACTACTCCTGGAGATCATGACACGACAACCGGTGTTGTGAAACCCACACCAGCAAAACCCAAAAGAAAACCTCCTACTTCCAAAAAGCCCACCAAAACAAAACAACATAAAAAGGGACCTCTGGAAGATGAGATCCCAGAGGATAACCCTGTGACAACATAAAAGTCACTTGAAACCACTGTTGCTACTTCCTCACAATAGTTGGTAAGATCTCCACCCAACCAAACTCCTCTTGAATCCTTACAAAAGGATCAATTTGTAAGCACAGGAACACCAAATCAAGAAGCAGACATTTCACTTGAAAGTCTGATTCAAGTTCCCTCTCCCAGGGCTATGTTTCTTTCCACTCCATGACCCTCTACTCCAATTCCACCTACATTTATACCTTTACTTGATGCAATTGAGACTCGGATATAACTCAGTTCTTCTCATTCACCTGTTATAGAGAACACACTTCCACATGTGACTGAGTCTGAACAAACTCAAATTGCTAACCTCCAAGCAACTAAGGAAGCTACACCCCTTGAGTTTCAAGAAACTATTGGTGGTAGTTCAAGTGAAGCAGCCATTACAACTGGTGAACCAATTGGTTTTCAGTTGGACAGTGGTTTCATTTATAAGACTTCCTTGAAGGCAACAACTGCTGAGGCTACAATTCTAACCTTTGATCCAGTTGGACGTCCCTAGTACCAAGACAAAGGGGCATTTGGTTTTGATGATTTGGAGAATTCTCTTGTTATCAAACCAAATACAACTACCTCTAGTAGGGATTCAGATGATCCTATTAAATTAGGTGATGAATTAAAATATAAGGAATTGATGAAGAGAATGTCTTCCATGGAGTCTTCAATGATTGAAATGAAAGATATGATGAAGCAAATGATGGAACATTCTAAAAATCAGCCTACCACTCAACAAACTACCAATGAGTTGTGGAAATCTGTGCAACCAATCATACAAGCTCAAAGGAATTTGGCTGACATCAATCATAACACTCACATGGAATTGATCAGAAATATGGTTGAGGCTAGATATAAAGGACTCAAGCAGATAACAAGGCCATAAGGGAACATTTGGTCAAAACTACTAGCTCTGCCCCTGCAACAGTCCTTCAAGATGAAGATGAGGATGATGTCAAAAAGGGGAGAATGATAAGTTTAGAAGGTTGCAGCCTTCTTCCCAAGCAAAATCAAAGGTGCAACAACAAAAGCCAGAGTCTGCTTCAACAAAAACTTCTGCAAAGGCATCAGATGCTGGAAAGCAAAAAGGGATTGATGAGACCCTTAATAAGAAGGCTGAAGAGATTGCATTGGAAAAGCAGAAGAGGCAAGATACAAAAGAAGCCAAAGCTTCCAGCCTAATTGAGCAAGAACAGGCTGAGCAGATGAAAAAGGAGAATATTGGCACTTCAAAAAGGAGGAAGTCTACAAGAAATGTTAGACAACCAATCATCACCCATCCTAAAACCTCTGCTGGACCTACCAAAACTGTATCCTCTGCTGAACCCAATACCAAACCTTCACCACAAAAACCACCACTCAAAAAGCAAAAGAAACCATCACCACCACCATCACCAATACACCCAACAGATGCTGGTACAACAGATGTATCAGTAGATGTTCCACAAACCACTGCTAGTACAACTGTTGTATCGACAGATGTTACCGAAACCACTGCTATGATCATTTTTCGACACCACCAACAACTGAACCAGTGCCCACACGACCAAGAATTCCATTAAGCCCACCATCACCTAAACTCAAATTCACACGTAAAAGAAAAACTATTGTTGTGCAAGAAGATGATGAGGAGATTCAACCACCAGTCTCCTTATCATCTGCCCCTATTCAAGCATCATCACCACTCTCATCATTTCCATTTAAATCCACTTCACTTCCACTCATTGAATCAGAACCATCAATCATCCCACTGGCTGCTCAGTATCCTGAGGAGATTCATGTAATCAAAGGAAAAACTGAATCATTTTATACAATAGAGGATACATCATAACTTACCTTCCCATCTCTGATTGGTTATAGAAATCCTAGAAACTTGGATAAGTACTTGAAGCTAAAAGGTAGATAGGCTGAATATTTTGGAATGGAGAAGTGTAAAGGGTTGGACGATAAGACTGCTCAGGGTATCATACAACATGAATTTAGCAAAGTTAGCAAGATTGAAGATTATTCTAAGGACCTGAGCAAGTCTATGCTAGATAAGCCAATCAATGCTGAGCTTGACAAGGAACTAAAACAGGATAACATTGAACATATCATGACACACAAACCATACAAGGCAACCAGAGCTCAATTTAAAGACTGGTCATCAGATGCTCTCAAGGAAAAATTGAAAGAATAACAAAGATGCTCATTGATCCTTTACTAAAGCCACCTCCACCAGACTGGAAGAAAGGCAAACAAATTGATCAAAACAAGGCATTGAAGTTGAAAGAATTAGAGCAGAGCTGGTTGCTGCTAATTATGGTAATGCAAGGTCTGTTGCAAGATGGTCAGAATCCAAGATTATTGAAACATACAAGATACTGGAACAACTAAAAGCAAAGGATCCTACAGTTCCTCAAAAGCCAGTATATCAAACAGTGGTTGTTCCCAACAGACCCTTTCATCTAAAAAGCTGCCCTCAGCATCTGGCCTATCCACAACTGCCTTGAATAAAAAAAAAGGTAGAAGCAGATGGCTGAGGCTGATGAACAGATGTTTAAGTATTACAGGAAATAGGGGATCAAACACCAACTACTATACCACACAGATCCTACAAGTGACAAATCGAGAGAAACAGTTGCAAAACTTGTCAGCAGGCCTCAATCACCCAACTCATCAAGAATAACTCTTTACCCAAGAAAACCATATGATCCAAAAATTCTAAAGTGGAACTCATCTTCAGACACCCACAAATTGACTCTACTTAGATATGATGGTAGTGTTCAAAGGCTGAAAATGGATGATGCATATGGTCTGGATGCAGGTGACCTCCAAGATCTGTTGAACCTTGAGCTGGAAAGGGATTTTGAAGATATGGTCTCCATGAACTTTGAGTTACAGTTCAAAGGCCAAATTAGGGAGATGTTGATGAGGAATAAAGATCAGAAATAAAGAAGTGTTTTGGCATGGTACAATTGTTTCCAGCAACATATGTAGCCAGGACACAACATTTGCAAAACCAAGTAGTACCAGCAAAAACAATTGCAGCTGGAGGTTTAAGAGAAGTTCCAACAGCAGTTGCGGGTGGAGATGTTGCTGGATCAGCAGCCACGACATTGTTTCCAGCAGCATATGTAGCTAGGAGACAACGTGTAGCAAAGGAGATGTTGCTGGGTAAGAGACTCTTGATTGGGCTTTGGTGAAAGTTGTTGAGGCAGGTGATCGTGTGATCGTAGTTATTGTTTGTTGAAAGTCAAGTTGTATTGCATGTATTGATTTTTTTCAAAGTAAAGATTTTAAGTTTGTTAGTATATTCGTTTGATGTTTTACAGCTTCTGTATCGAAATTTAATAAGCACATTTCCAACAGATATGAACATTCGAGAAAGTAATTCCCTTCTAAAACATATATAGTGATTCGTTGTTTAATAAAATGTGGTATGAATGGTTTTATAAAAACAACATGTGTTTACACATACTTTCAACCAGATATCACTATTTAAAATAGTAGTTCTCGCTTTTTATGATGAAAGGTAGTGACTACTTTTGATTATTTGTTTAGGCTAATTATTTATTTAGTTGTAAATCAGAGTTCAAATGAATCAACATGTAAGATTTGTGAGAAAAACTCATGACTAATTTAATATTAATCAAATGAAAAAACTAAACTAAAAATTGCAATATCTATACACCTATCTGTATTTTCTGTTAAAATGTGGTATGCATGAATTTCTAAAAACCACCCGTGTTTGTGCACGGGTATCAATACTAGTAATAAGTAATAACAAAACTTAGAAAAGGTGCACGTGTGGTGTAACAGATGTTTATGAAAGTGAAGTTCAATTAGTGTCAAAATTTACAGACATCGCAAGTCGACCGATCTAAAGTCGGTCTAAACTTTCTCTTTTAAATACCTATGTTACTTCCACTTAACATTCACATTCAACATTCTCCTCTATGTAAGTTTTAATATATTAATTAATTATTTATATAATATAATATAATATAAGTAGGGTTTAGCAATTTGACTCTAGTTTAGGGATGGACCTTGTACACTTTAATAAGATTGTTGTGGTACATGTTCAGGGTTAAAGTTCTGATCGATTAATTATCATATCGCCTAAAGCTAAGGTGGGTTTTACGAATGCTTTCCAAACGTGAGCATGCTTGTCCTAAACTGTAACTGTTATAAATATGTCAAACTCATGATTGGTTGTATGCATGTGATATATCATGGATAACTCTCAGACATGCATACACATGTATATATACGTGCCGCTACGGCGGGAATGATTGGGGAATTACACTAGTACGGTGTAGTTTAATCTGATTATATGTGGGGCTAAACACCGATGGTCCCGTAGTTATTTCCGGTGTAGAGAAACATCGTGAATATTGCATGGGCGGGTACAAGTCATGAATGTGTTAATGTGACCATTATAAACTACTGATATTCGTGAACTCACTTGTATAAGCTGACATGTCTTTTAAGCATGTGTCACAGGTAACGAGGCTTGAGGGCTAGTTACCATAAATTCCGAGCCTGCGTGACCGGAGGAAGCGTGGACACTAAACCCGTAATGTCTTGTGAAATTTTGTGAACCACTCGATAGTTAGTTTGATATACTGTTGTATTGTTTAAGTCTCCAACTTTTGTACCATATAGTTTGTGGTAATGAAATAAGTAAACGTTTAACTGGATATCAATTGTGTACTTTTTATCCTTATCTGGGTGAGGTGTCACAGTTGGTATCAGAGCCAAAGGTTTTAGCAAATTAGGTATTCGGTAGGAATGCCTAGGCTTCAACCTTTAAGATTAGGCCCACTTGACTAATATTTGTAAGTTTTGACAGATAAGGATGCCTGGAGCTGGTAAAGCTCCTGATTTTATACTTAAGTACGCCCCTGCCAACTATGAAGAATATATTATCAATGAAGATGAATTTGAGACATCTGAGGATAGACCCAGTACACTGCATACTTGAGAGACCTTTAGGAGTTTGGGAGAATTAGTGCCACCCCCAGTACCCTATGGACCATCTTTTAGCTTTCATTTTGCACCCACTGCGGGCAACAATAACTTCCCATATATTTCTCCATCATGTTCCCCAGAGGATCTAGCAAGAGCCCACTTAAAGGATTTCTGTACTGCAGAAGACACTGAGGGATCCAATGAACTTCTTGCTTATTCCCCACCTAGGGAAAGATTTCTAGAAATCCTTGAGCCTGAACCTTTTCGGGTTATGCCTATTCGTAATAGCAGCCCCATCATGATGAGTACCCCACATGAAACACTAGCCATGCTCGTAGAAATGAAGAAGATTAGAGCTATGATGGCTAGGATAGCTGAACTGGAGGCACAAAATATAAGGTTGCAATAAGAGTTGGAGGAAGTTAAGGCTAAAGGAAGACAATAGGCCTTGACCTGCTGTGTGTTTCATGATCCTATGTGTAAAAGTACTTGACTTGGTTATGTGACTACATGTATAAAAGTGTTGTAGTTCATATGAGACAATGATGTAACTGCTCATTGTAAATAAATAAAAAGATGAAGTAGTGTTTTCTTTATATTTAGAAAATGTCGGCTGGACAATCTAACCATCCACGACAATCCAATGCATCGGCTAACTCGGCTCGACCTACTGAACCTGCTCCTTTAGATAATGAAGAAATTGACCGAATTCTGATCCATGTCGCACAAGTACTAGGCGAGGCACAAAGACAAGAACGATAGAGAACTGAGATTCATGTACTGTCTGAAGGAAGCTCTACGTCACATAGTGCAACACGATCCCCAAGAAGGGAAAAACAAAGGAAAGAAAATTGTGTTTCACCGAAAATAGAGACATAGAAGTCTCTAAAGAATGCAACTACAAAACGTTTATGTCCTGTAATCCCCCCTTTTGATGGAAAGAAAGGTGTTGTGGAAGCATATGAGTGGCTAAGTGAAGTAGAATAAATTCTAGACATTAGTGACTGTTTAGAAAGGAATAAAGTTTGCTTTGCAGTACATCTGTTTAAGTCAGAGGCATTGTTCTGGTGGAGGATTCAGAAAGAAACCAAGGGCGATGACTTTGCACATCGTCTATCATGAAAGAATTCTATGAGTTATTCACTCAGTATTTCTGCCCCCCGAGTGAGAAGGACAAAATTGAGAAGGAGCTCCTACATCTAGAGTTAGGCACCAAGACATACCGAGAGTATGTCACAAAATTCAATGCATTATCTCGAATGGTGCCGTACTTAGTCACCAGAGAGGAGAATCGAATCCGACGATTCCTGTGGGGACTGCTGATGGAATACCGTACTTTCATTAAATCAATCAAACCGATGACATATAATGAGGCTGTAGAGGCCGGAGCCACTATTGCTGCTGAGGTACAACAGCCTAAACCTCAGGATTATATTCCAAAAATAAAATGGGACAACAATGTGGAGACAAGACGTGCAAACCCTAGACAACTATTTAAGAAACAACAGTGACCTATACCTAAGTGTCAAACATGTGGGAAGGAACATCCAGGTGTATGTCAGCAATTGGTATGTAGAAATTGTAAGAAACTAGGACATATACTCCAAGAATGTAAGGAACCGTGTAGGTGTTTTGAATGTGGTGAGTAGGCCACTATATTAGTGACTGCCCTAGGAAGAAGAAAATGGAAGAACCAAATAAAGCTAGGGGACGGGCTTTTATGTTAAATGCAGAAGAAGCTCGAAGAAACTTCGACATCATTACGGGTACCTTCCTTATCAACAACTTTTATGCCAAGATCCTATTTGACATTGGTGTTGATAAAAGTTTTATGTCTGAGCCTTTTAAAATATTGATAAATCAAATCCCTAGTAAGTTAGACAAACCATTCATAGTGGAACTAGCAGATGGACACGAAGAAGAAATTAAGGATGTGATTAAAGATTATACCATACGAATCCGTAATGTCTTCATACCTCAAGATTTATTGCCATTGAAACTTGGGGAATTTGATGTAGTGATAGGCATGGACTGGTTATCCAACCATCAGGCGTAGATTCTATGTGAAACGAAACAAATTCTGATTAAGGATCTGAAAGGAAGATTGTAAACCATAAATGGAGAGAAACCTAGTAAACCAATTAGCTTTATCAATATAATGAAAGCCACTAAGTCTATACAAAAGGGCACTTAGCTTACCTAGTGTGTGCCATAGAAAGTAAGGAAGAGAAAAGTTTGGAAGATATACCCGTGGTATCCGAAGTCCCTGAGGTTTTCCCTAAAGATTTTCTTGGGTTACCACCTGACCGACTGATTGAGTATAGGATTGACTTAATCCCTGGAGCAACTTCGATTGTCAAAGCTCGGTATCGTCTCACTCTGAATGAAATGAAGGAGTTGAAGGAGCAACTTCATGATTTGTTAGGAAAAGGATTTATGTGACATCTGTGCTTATAAAATCATTGTACAAACTTTGAACAATCCAATATTAATACAACAGTGTGTTTTGATCCCAATGTTTGTTATTTATGTTTGACATTTTGCACGTTTTGATTTTTGATCGATTTTGAACTCTATATCGCTTTCTTGAAAGTTATACGCAAACTGATGCGTAAACATAATCAGTTTAACGTGAAAAACACTACGAAATAGCAACATAAGCTTAACATACCTTAAATAACCTTTACATAACTTAGAAATAAGTTTTAAAGGGTTTGGTATGGCAAAAACAAGTTTATTTGCTCGCAGGGACTATTTGCGTCAAATTGCAAAAGTCTGCCGTTTCGTAAGGCAACATATAGACCGGAATATGATCATAAGCTAAACATACCATAAATAACCTAAACATAGCTTAGAAATAAGATTTGAGTAGTTCGGTGTGCGAAAATATGCTTATTTGATCTTACAAGGACTAAAAGTGTAAAAAACGGCGTAAGTTTGCATTTACGCGCATATCTTACGTTCTGACCACATTTGGACATCCAAAATTTTTGTATACACTAAAATATTTTTATTTTAGTGATTGGCATGCAAAAATACCATTTGTCGCTTAATTTGGTTCGTTTTCGCGTCCATTAGAGTTTCGTCATAATTAACCGAACAACTTGATCGTACGACCAAACGAACCGACATCCGTGATATTTCCGAGCATATTTCAGGTCCCCTACACTTTGACGACCTTGTAGAGCCTTGAAAATGGCTTAACGAAGGTTAAAAACGTCGATAACAAGTTTAAACACGTGTAGGGACCATTTCTGCCAAACTTTGAAACTTCCAGCCATGCCCTGGCGTCGCGCGACGGCCTTATGGCCTTATGGTCGCGCCACGCCACCATCACATCTGGACAGAAACCTTATTTTCAGCATCAGATTGATAATTCAGGGGCCATTCTTGTAATTTCTTTGTGTGGTAGCCAAGTTTGCACCTCCCCAAGCAAATTAGCTGACCTCTAACACTTGTATGGCTGTGATCTAATGCTTGTTGGCCACACAAACACATGGATTGATCCTATGAACTCAATACAAGTATAAATAGCCAAGCATTTCCATTGTTTCAACTCACCCTTGATCTAAATTCTCTAAGTTGAGGTTTATAACTTCATACCTGATAATTATTATAAGATCAAGTTCTCCATAGCAAGGACCCTTTGTAAGCTTCCTTCGTTCTTTTATTGCTTTCCTAGCGAGAAAGTCAAACAGTGTTTGACTTTCAGCTTTAACCAGTCAATGGTCAACACAAAGTTCGTTTGAACTTTGTAACGTGATTGTAATCACGATGGTTATAATCCTTAGCGATTATACCTACTAATTACCATGTTAACGAGGTGTAGTGACGAGTCAAAGTTTCGGTCAAAATGCGTTTTAGCACGCATTTTGCAACGGAACTACTTTTAGGTATCAAAACACTTTGTTTTGATACCAAATCAGCTTTATAAGTTAGTTAAACATGTTTTGACATGAACTCGTCACTATTAGTTTAATGCTTGATTAGGGTCGTAAGTTAAGCGGTCTAGACAACCGCTTAGACTTTCAAACCTGACCCGTTTGGTCGATCATTAGGATCCGACCAAGCATGTTTAGTGATCATAGTTGCATAGGGAATAACCTCTGAGGTTATACCTTATGATCACTTAGGATTGGTTAGTTGCTTGTTAAGTAGCTTATATGCCCATAGGAAAATGACCAAAATGCCCTTTTGAAGCATAAATCCGTATTTTGCATATGTAAACATGTTTTTGACATATAATCTGATTTAGTAACATGTTTAGGCATAATTGGGCATGTAAGACTTAACATAGCATATAGTTAACCATCCGACTATAGTTTTGCGCAACCGACGTGTTATAGTAGCTTATATTACCATAACGGGTCGAAACGGGTCAAGAGCACTTAGGTAGACTTCCAAATCAGAATGTTAGATCTATTAAATCATACCATATGAGTTCAAATACTCATTTGATTTATATAACATCATTCTATCCTATCTCCCGATTTAGGATCCGATTATTAACATAGTTACCTATATTAGGTGCCTTGTTGATTCCGTGATACTTGGAGCTTAAATTGGTCTTATTCTCAAGACTAATAAGCAATCCCAAGTGAGTACATAGTCCCCTCTTTTACCGCTTTCAAATACTTTGGGGTGATACACATGTGCATACTTGTTACTTTCGTGCTTTTCATTGTTTTTATGACATAAACATGCTAGTTTCACCTAGTACACGTATAGTACATGATTTCCCATTGTGTCTTGCTATGTATGTTTACTTAGCATGCTAGCACATTGATTTCATTAGACACATTTGTTGCATATGTTTACTTAGCATATGGACACATTGTTTTACATGACATTTCTGCTATGTATGTTTACTAAGCATGCTAGCACATTGATTTCATGAACATTTCTACTATGTATGTTTACTTAGCATACCTAGTACATGGTTTTCACATGCTACATTGGTTATGACATTTGGTATGTTTAATCGGGACAATAATACATTCATTAACATTGATCACGCCGCTCGGTAGTATGTAATGGTACCATAGGACTTGACAAATCCCGTTTCCGACTTCCTAGGTTTGTTTGGAAGTTGGGAATGACAGAATCCGATATACATAAACTTAGATAAACCTTTAATTCATTTATGGGTTTGTCGCCACAGTCTCAAGGCTTGAATATATGCGATTAACATTACTGCATAAATGTTTGTAATCATAAAGCATTGTTTTCTGCAAAACACAACATTTGATCTAAACTTAGGTTTACTCAAAAACATTGTTTTGTACATGACATTTGTTTTCACATTGACATTATCACATAGTTTGAGTAGATACTTTCTACTTGCTATGCATTACATTTGGTTATACATGATACAGTTTACACATGACATTGAACATGGTTTACACATAAACATTTTGACATTGAACAAGACATTTTGGTTGGTTATTGATAAGTGACTTATGTAACGGGGCTATGTGTTATATGATAAAAGCATGGTGGATACGCCGCTGGTACTTCCTATATATAAGTGCTTTTATTGTATTATACATTGTTGCGTTACCTAAACCACTTTGTCAAGGACATGAAACATTTTTCACAAGGACACGACATTGTTTTACAAATTACACATTTTATACAAATTCACTTTTATTTGGTTATTTATTTAACCATGCATATTTCTTTTATATCATTTGATTTTCACATGATTTTATAAAGGAAAACATTTTACAAGGTTCATGACTACTTTTTGTTAAACCCTTCTTTAAACTACAAGTCATGAATCTTGCATAAACAAAACCTATGTATCTCACATGCATTTTTATGCTGACGTACCTATTTTTACATGTGTTTTAGGTGCTAATGCATGATGATGTTTGTGCTTCACTTAGGCGGACTTGGGCCTTAGTGACTTAAAAGACATATAATTATGTTATTTTAGTTTGAACTTAAAGAGAATGTAAACTCTTTATTCAATAATACATAACTTTAATTACCATGGTCGTTGAAACAATAATTCTGTCGCATCACTCCCTGACGTTTCCGCCACGGTTTGTTGTTTTACGCGGTCGGGGTGTGACAATTTATACGCCCGAGCATGTCACCATGGGGAGCACCCATTCTCTTTGTTAAGAAGAAAGACAACTCAATGAGAATGCGCATAGACTATAGGGGTCTGATGTGTTTAAAGTAAAACATATATATTATATCAAATACGGCGTAAACACAACCCTTTTTTAGTACTAATGTTGGAAAAAGCTTGTGTTTTTTTTCCTTTTTAATAAACAGGGTTAAAAGAGCTTAAAAGAATAGAAGAAGCAAAAAGGCAGCAAAAACCAACAAAAAATGCAATAAAGAAGGATTGACCAACTTGCCGAGCCCCCATCCACATCCAAATGCAAGAAATAACAAAAAACAGAAGCTCTGGCATGGGGCCGTGCTCACCTAGCACGGGCCTTGCCCGGTGGGAATTCACCATAGCAGAAAGAGACAACAACAAAAGACAAATTTAAAGCTCAACACGAGGCCGTGCTAAAGTAACATGGGGCGTGGTCAACTCTTGGATTTTCAGAATCTGAAGAAGTACAACAAGTACATTGGCCACGGGCCGTGCCATTGACACACAGGGCCGTGTTAGTACAAGTCCAACAATGGAGTTAATGTAGAAGAGAGAGACTGATGGCCACGGGGCCGTGCCAGGCAGGCAAGGGCTGTGGTGGACGTTCTGTTTTCAGCTATAAATAGGGATGCTTGGTTTCACTTCAACTCATCCCTTAACAAACCACTTCTCTTTCACTTGCCACCACTCCACCACCACTACAACACCATCATCCACCACCATCATCCATTTTCCATCTTTTAGAGTGTGTAGTTTCGGGATCCAAGATTGATAGTAAGAATCTTTGTCAAACAAAGGCCACACTTGGCTAAATTCTAACATCACTTGGTGAAGACATATCTTTTATGCATCTCTTTTATGATTTCCAATCTTTTGCAACTTTTTAATTGGGTATGTATTAATGACTTTAATAATTAGTTTTTATATTGAAGGCGAATTTATTCAACCATTCTTCATATGTCGTTTATTCACATATTCATGTCTTTACGGTCTATATAAAGCATGTTAACTACTTGGAAAGGGGTTAGAAAGGTGGTTGGGTAATTCTATGTCTCGTTCAGTTTATAGATCCTGCGAGAACCTGGTTCAAGGTTAGTACTACTCTATGGATTGGCCGGGAATGACTGGCCCGACTGAGAGTAAGAAACCGCTTGAACCCCTTATTCATAAACTACTATTAAAACTTTAAACCAACCCCGCGAGGACTGTATCCTTGCTGACTCAGACCAACGGGTTGAGGGTGATCACTGCCTGGAAGGGGGCCCACCACATTTTGTATTAATAACTTACTTAATTATCTTTCAATATTCTGACCTAGTGGGATTGTATCCTTGTTGACTCAAACCACTAAGTTGAGGGTAACGTCGCCTTCACAAGAGGGGCCTACTACTATAACTAAGATAATCTCTTAAAATGCCCCAAGTGCGGAAATCATCAACATGGTACATGAAAGATAAGTCGGATCCAAGTGATTCTTTCTTGTCTATCTGTTTTTATTTTATTTTATTTTCTGTTTTTATCTTTTTATTAGTTAAAAAAAAATCTTTTCTCAAAGTTTGGTTCGATTAGACATTGACGATAAGCCGGTATTAAAAGCACTTGTGTCCTTGGACGACCTCGGTATCTTGCCATCACTATGCTACGTCCGTGATGGGTATACTTGCCCTAGCGTGTGTGTAGAGTGATAGTAGAATATTGTGTTTTATAAATTTAAAACTTGAAATTGGCGAGTAAAAAGAGCTAAAAATATACTAAAAAAATATATACACCCGCACGCACGTCAAGTTTTTGGCGCCGTTGTCGGACACAAGGATTTTAAGAAAGCTTAAAATTAGCGGCCTAATCAAATTCTAACATTTTTTTTCAAAACTGCGAGCTCGTTTTTAATTTTTTTTTTCTGTTTACAGTAGGTTAACACGGGGCCATGCTGCTGGGACATGCCCCCGTGCTGCAAATTTTTCTAAAATTTTTTTAAAACGCCCAGATACAGAGCTGCCCACGGGGCCGTGCCAGTTCAGCACGGGGCCGTGGTCAATCTTCTGTTAAATTTTAAATTCTGTTTTTGATCCCGAGGCTCTTTATTCTTATGGGTATCTTCCAATACAATGGATTACTACTCAGAAGACTACACCTATTACATTGAGGATGATTACGAGGAACCCTATTGTACCATTTGCGGAAAATCCCATTCGGTACAATATTGTGACCTTTTTAGACCATCAACATCATACACCACACCAAGTTCTTCATACACCACTTATGAAGAACCAATGGTTGAGTTCCCAAAGTCAAACTTTGATTGGGATGCCAATCTGTTTGAAACTTATGACACACCACCCACAATCATTCCCGAAGCCGAAAGACTCATACAAAGTATCAAAAATCTAGAACTCTTACTTAAGAGATCCAGAGAAAAAAAAGAGGTTATTTGCACTAAAGAGGTGTCACACCCCGACAGCGTAATACAACAAACCACGGCGGAAATGTCGGGGAGTGGAGTAACAGAATCATTGTTTCACAACACATGGTAATTGAAGTTTTGTTTTATTGAATTAATAATTGTTTAACATAGTCTTAAAGTGAAATAAACGAGTTTAAACACATTGTCTTTCTTGTTTTATGTCACTAAGGCCCTCGTCCAATCCTATGTTTTGCATCATGATCATCTAACAACAACACCTGAAACACATGTGAAAATAGGTACGTCAGCATAAAAATGCCTGTGAGATACATAGGTTTTGTTGTTGAAGGATTCATGACTTGTAAGTTAAAAGAAGTGTTTATCAAAAGGTAATCATGAATCTTGTAAAAATGTTTTCTTTTATAAAATCATGTGAAAATCTATAAGATAATAAGTTGATATAAAAGAAAGATGTATGGTTAAATAATTAACCAATGAAAAACGAGTTTGTATAAAATATGTTATTTGTAAAACAGTGTCTTGTAAAAAATATGTCGAGTCTTTGTATAAAATGTATCATGTCTTTGTTTCTGTCAAAGTGGTTTAGATAACGCTACGATATGTAATATCATAAAAGCACTTATATATAAAAAGTACCAGCGGCGTATCCACCATGCTTTTATCATATTACACACGCCTCGTTATTTAAATCACTTACCAAATAAACCACCAAAATGTCTTGTCAAACCATTGTCAAATGTTATGCACAAACAATGTATAATGTCACAATGTTAGGTATAAACTATGCCTTGTATAATCAAATGTCAGATAACAACCAATGTCTTGTATGGTGAATAAAGGTCTTTACTCAAACCATAGGTATAACGTCGTGTATAATCAAATATCATGTGAATACCATGTACTAAGTATGCTAAGTAAACATACAAAGTAGAAATGTAATGTAAATCAAAGTGCTAGCATGCTCAGTAAACATACATAGCAAAGCATTAGTGAAATCATGTACTATATGTGTACTAAGTGAACATAGCATGTTTATGTCATAAAAAGCATGAAAAGCATGAAAGTAACAAGTAGGCACATGTGCATCACCCCAAAACAATTGAAAACAGTAAAATAGATGAACTATGTACTCACTTGAACTTGCTTAATAGTCTTGGAATTAAGACCAAATAAAGCTCGTAGGATCACGGAATCAATCGGCACCTAATATAGGTAACTATGTTAATAAACCGAACCTAAATCGGGAGATAGGAAAGAATGAGGTCTCATAAATCAAATGAGTATTGGGACTTATATGATATGGTTTAACAAAACCTACGTTCTGATTTGATACCTATCCTAAGTGCTTATGACCCGTTACGACTCGTTAAGGTAGTTTATGCTACTTTAACGTGTCGTTCGCGCAAAAGCGAGTTCGGATGGTCTAACTAGCCCTATGACAAGTATTATATGCTCTAACATGTTTAATTATGTTGCATAATCAGTTTAGGTGTCAAAATTTTGGTTACATATGCTTAATTTCAAATTATACATGAAAAGGGCATTTTGGTTATTTTCCTAAGGCATATAAACTACCTATCATACAACTAATCAAACTAAGTGACCATAAGGTATAACCTCGGAAGGTTATTCCTTATACAACTATGGTCACAAAATATGTTTGGTCGGATCCTAATGATCGACCGAACGGGTCGGGTTCGAAAGTCTAAGCGGTTGTCAAGACCGCTTAACTTACGACCCTAAGTAAGCACTAAACTAGAAGTGACGAGTTAAACATGTTAAAACATGTTTAACTGAGTTAGAAAACAGATTTGATATCAAAACAAAGTGTTTTGATACCCGAAAATAGTTTCGTTGCAAAATGCACATAATCATGCATTTTGACAGAAACTTTGACTCGTTACTACACCTAATCAACGTGGTAATAAGTAGGTATTTTAGCATTCCAATCACTAAAATAAAATATTTTAATGATTACAAAAATTTTTGGATGTCCGGATATGTTTAGAACGTAAGATATGCGCGTAAATGCAAACTTATGCACTTTTTGACGCTTTTAGGCCCTATTGAGCAAATAAGCGCATTTTCGCATACTGAACCCTTCAAAGCTTATTTCTAAGCTATGTAAAGGTTATTTAAGGTATGTTAAGCTTATGATCATGTTCCAGAATGTACATTGCCATACGAAACGGCAGACTTTTGCAGTTTGACGCAAATAGTCCCTGTAGTCGAATAAACTTGCTTTTTTACCATACCAAACCCTTTAAAACTTATTTCTAAGTTATGTAAAGGTTATTTAAGGTATGTTAGGCTTATGATCATGTTCCGGAATGTACGTTGCCATATGAAACGACAGACTTTTCCAGTTTGACGCAAATAGTCCCTGTAGTCGAATAAACTTGCTTTTTACCATACCAAACCCTTTGAAACTTATTTCTAAGTTTTGTAAAGGTTATTTAAGGTATGTTAAGCATAAATCACTATTCCAGAGTGTTTGTCGCGTTAAACTGATTACATTTATGTATCAGTTTGCGTATAATTATCCAGAAAGTGTTTAAGGGTTTGAATTTGAACAAGGATTGCTATTATGCAAGTATCATAGATAATTACACAATCCAGAAGTAAAACACAAGGTTTTATTTCTTATGAAATTTTCCAGGATTGGTTAGTGATAACTGTAGGCACAATTGTCACAAGAGGTAATAATCGAAGAGGTAAAAATAGAAGAATAAAATGAAAAACTCACGCATGAACCAATCCAAGATGAAGGTAAGTCTAAAACTAATGATTCTAAAATAGATTAAACTTTTCAGAAATTCACGTTTTACAACATTCTTTTGAAAATCATTGTTTGGTTTCTTCACATGCTAAGTTTTTAAAAGAGTTGAACACTTCTACTAAAATCGAAGAATTAGTAAGCGTCACGTTAACAAATGATCAAACTTCGCTAATAAAAGATGAATATCATGAAATGAACATAAAACCAGTACAATGTTTTTTTTCAATACATCTTTGTTAGTAATGTGCTAATTGATAAAGATCTTTGTGTTAACAAAATGCCAAACTATATTTTCAAAAAATTGGGTACTAGTGATTTTTCTCCTCTTAAAGTTCCTGTTTTTCTCTCAAATCGCAAAACGATTAATACCACGGGAATGGTCGGAAATGTATTAATTCAAACAAGTCAAGAGGTAGTCCTAACCGATTTTGTCATCTTAGATGATGCCCCCTCATGTTGGGACAACCATTTCTAAAATCCCATCAAGCCTTGACCCAACGGAAGCAAAACAACCTCCCACTTCAATTAGGGGCCGGCAAAAGGTACGTCGATCTTGACCAATCAATGAAATATCCAATTCATGATGACGACCCCCTAATTGAAGATGAAGTGGAACCACCCAATACGGAAGAAAAAGAAGAATTCGTCGAAGAGGAAATCGCCATGGAACAAACCTTTTCGGCCATCGACCTTAATAAAGAAGATAAGAGGTCTCTCGAAGACCCACCGCCACTTGAACTTAAGGAACTACCTAAAGGTCTAGAATACACATTTTTAGACGAACACGGTAAGTTCCCCGTAATCATTTCTTCTAAACTAACACTTTTTGAAAAAGAAAAAATTAATATAGCTTTTGAGAAAACATAAAAATACAATCGCATGGAGGCTCATGGATATCAAAGGCATCAACCCATCCATGTGCACCCACAAAATTTTAATGGAAGATGACTATAAAACGGTAATACAACCACAACGTAGAGTAAATCCAAATGTTCAAGAAGTGGTTAAAAATGAAGTCATCAAGCTACTAGACGTCAAACTTATCTATCCCATTTTCGATAGTCCATGGGTAAGTCCCGTCCAATTAGTTCCAAAGAAAGGAGGTTTGAAGGTAATAACAAATGATAAAAATGAATTAATACCAACAAGAACCGTCATCGGATGGAGAGTTTGTATCGATTATCATAAGTTAAATGAAGCAACAAGGAAATACCACTTTCCTCTACCATTCGTTGACCAAATGTTAGAAAGACTACCCGGTCAAAATTTTTATTGTTTTCTCGATGGTTTCTCCGGTTATTTCAAATTCCGATAGCACCAAAAGACCAAGAAAAAAACAACTTTTACCTGTACCTATTGAACTTTTGCTTATCGACGCATGCCTTTTGGTCTATGCAATGCCCCGGCTACGTTTCAGCGTTGCATGGTGGCGATCTTCCACGATATGATAGAAAAAACTTTGGAAGTTTTCATGGATGATTTTTCTATCTTTGGAGATACATATGACCAATGCCTCGATAACCTTGAACGAATGCCATCCCGATGTGAGGAAACTAACCTCGCCCTTAATTGGGAAAGATACCATTTCATGGTAACTAAAGGAATAGTACCCGGTCATAAGATCTCAAGCGAAGGAATGGAAGTGGATCGGGCCAAAAAAGACATTATTTCCCGATTACCTCCACCTTCCTCCGTTCGAGCCATTCGAAGTTTCCTAGGGCATGCCGGATTTTATAGGCGATTTATCAAACACTTTTCAAAAATCTCTAGACCTTTAACAAAATTACTTGAAAAAGATGCACCATTTCTCTTTGACGAGGAATGCAACAAAGCATTTCTAACCCTCAAAGAAATGTTAGTCAATGCACCAATCATGATAGCGCCCGATTGGAAATTACCTTTCAAAATCATGTGCGATGCAAGTGACTTTACAGTTGGAGCCGTTCTAGGACAACGAAAAGAAAACATTTTCACCCAATATACTATGCAAGTAAAACTCTTAATGATGCTCAAGAAAATTATACAACAACCGAAAAAGAGTTACTTGCCTTAGTATTTGATTTTGATAAATTTCGTTCCTATCTTGTTCTTTCTAAAACATTAGTCTATACGGATCACGCTGCCATTCGATACCTCTTCAAGAAACAAGATGCCAAACCACGTTTGATCCGGTGGATTCTTCTCCTCCAAGAATTCGGCATTGAAGTAAAAGATAAACAAGGAGCCAAAAATACCGCCTCCGACCATTTGTCACGCTTAGAAGATCCCGCTTTGAAGTCGACTCGAGAAGAGCTCATCAATGAAAAGTTCCCCACCGAATCTTTGGAAATGGTTGAATACCAAGAAGAACCATGGTACGCAGACTATGCTAACTACCTCGCTAGTGGCATTTTAGTCAAAGGTTGGTCACATCAACAAAGAAAAAAAATTCTTTGCCAATGTAAGACACTATTTTTGGGAAGACCCATATCTTTTTATGTAACACCCCGAAAACGGGTTTGGTAATCAAACCACGTTAATATTAACGAACGGGTAAAATACCGTTAGTGGTAAAAAGTAACCCGGTAAATATTAGGATTTAAATAATTAAAACTAATGTTAATTAAAAAGAAGAATAAACACTTTGAGAAACAAAAGTTTATTAGAGGCCCGGGTTAACGGGACTTAAAATAAAACGGGATATATACCCCGAAACTCACTATGAAACTAGGAATATCAACCTAGTTAGTAAATTGTTTAGTGAAACAATAAGGAGAAACTTGAACTAATGATCCTCTTTAAAAATCCTTGAAACTACAAGGACCAAAAGGGGCCTAGTGTGAAAACATGATTTTAAGTGAAAGACTTAAAACACCAAAACACACACTCATGTGTGTGTTTGGTCGATTATCATCAGGAGCAAAAAAAAGGGCTCTCACAAAAGCCCTAAAACTCACAAGAATCTAGCAAAATCGAAGATGAATCAAGCTAAAATTTGGGGCTTTTAATAAAATCGTGATCACCAAGCTTAGGGGATCACAAGGTATGTTGAATTTTGATGTTTAGTGATATTTTGAATTTGTGATAAACATGCATGAACGAAATTCTTGTTTGAATGTTGAATGTTATAGTGATATTGATGTTAGTACAAGTCTAGGAACAAACCCTTGATGCAAACTTGTAGAATTGTGACATAAACTAGTGATTAATCAACTAATCAAGTATGAGCTAAGTGGGTTTTGGTTGATTTGATGAAATTAATGTTGTGTTGGTGTTTATAAACATCATATTAACTAGTATGAATGAACTACTTGAACAAATTAGAGATTTTGTTAAGAATTCATAAGTGATTAGAAGTGGGGTTTGGCACAAGAGTTATACTCGTGGTTATGATGGTCAAAGTGTATATGTGCATGCAATGACTAGAATTACATGTTGAATTATGGTTACTTGAGGTATGAATTAGATAACATGTTAGTCGATATGGCATCTCAAATGATGATGCTCACTAAAGTGGTCGATAACGTGCCTAAATCGAATCACGTGAACTTGTTAGTGCATCCATATATGTAAATTGGTGGTTTGACTTTTAAAAGTCAAACCGACCTATGATAAGGTTCATTAAGAATAGTGGTAAAAGATTCATAAGGTGTGAAGGTCATGGTCTTGAATGACTAATCTAACCATCTTGTGAATGAACATGATAGTTTGACTCTTGACAAGCAAGATGGAGGCTTGTGGATGACGCGGGTCAAACGGATCTAGAACGGAAGGAAAAGCGTGGCATGGATGCAAGGTAAGTGGAACTTACACACTTATGTAGACAACTTGTTTATTCCGTATGTTATAAATGCGATCACCATAATATCAAAAATAAGGATTTTCTTTAAGACTGCCTTGCGGTGTAATCTAATAATGAGGAAAAAGGGTAAAAATGGAAATTGGTCAAGTGTCGACTAATGTGAATCGAAGTTGAAAAGGATACCCATGGCGTAAGCCGTAATGGGTTGAATTTGTAAGAAAAGTGTTTAAGAGAAAAAGGATTTGGTAATAAAATCCGGGATGGGATGGATGGGTGAATTGGAAATCAAAAACCATGTTTTGATTAAATAGGTAACGTTGGGCATATAGGCCAACCGGGTCGAATGGTGGTGATAACACCATTTGACAATATCGACTAATGTGGTTGTCAAGTCTTATGTTAATAGGAAAGATTAGCAAATTGAATAATTGCGTCGCTATGGATTTTGTGATAATTAAAGCGAGGTATAAATCGGTTCTATTTGTTGACCCGGGCCAGGTACGCTTATATGAATTTATACTTAATAGTGCAAGTAATGTTGAATATTTGTGAAGTCTTTCATTGTAAAAGAATGAATGATTAAAATGACCATTAAGCCCTTGATGGGTAAACCGGGTAAACAACCCTTAGAGGTTGTTTAGAAACTTATATTATGATTTCGTAACCTTTAGATGCGTATAAGAGTTCTAGGCAAAAACATCGGTGGGTCGGATGCCTAGAAATATACATTTGCGAAAAAGGACTAGCCGAAGGGTAAAATTGAGTAGAAGGGGTTCATTATGTTAAATCCACCACAAAATAGTTGTGGTGGAATATATGTAGTTAATTTGATATGGAATCTTGAAGTGTCAAAGAAAAGCGCAAGTGTTAGATTAAATTGTTAAATTTCCTAAACGGGTCAATACGGGTTATGTGTATAGCTTGTGTAATAGTCTCATATTTCATAAAAGCTATGTTTACGGGCCAAGGATTTGAAATAACTAGTAAACCAGGGTTTTAAAATGGTTTGGACACCAGTTGTTTGATAAAATCGTGAATGGGTCAAAAAGAGTAATAATCGATTTCCAGCCAAGAGCTTGAAATCTAAAATTTTATAAACTCAGACATCGGATTTTAACTCCATGTAATGGAGAATTAAATTACTAAAGCGTAGGAAAAAGAATCGCATAAAACGGATGTGTAGATTAAAAGTTATACACTTTTTCGTAAAAAGAATCAGAGCTGGGAAAAATGCAGCATCTATTGCAAATCAATCTGTCCAGAGAGCTACCGTAAGTTACGGTAGCTACCGTAACTTACGGTAGAGAATAAATCATTACGGTAGTTTTCTACTGCCTTACGGCAGACCAGTGTTGCCCAGCGGCTACCGTTACTTACGGTGGCTACCGTAAGTTACGGTAGAGCCCAGTCACATTTGCTAAACTTTGCATATCTTAGTTAATCGAATCCGTTTTTGAGCGTAGTTTCGATTATGCTAATTTTCTAAGAATTCTAATACTAATATTGGTCAAAATTTCCAGCTTTTAGGTATTGCTATTGCGCGGATGATGATCAAGTCGATGCTTCAGGAACCGAACACAAATTTTGGATGCTTCCGCTCTAATCTAGTCTAGTTGAACTATGTTGTTTTGTAAACGCTTATGAATGACGAATGTCTCAATCCAGTTATTTGACTATGTTAAATACTATGATGAAGAATAACTTAGTTTACTAACCAAGTTTTTGTTAATTATAAATTTTGTCTTACAAATACCGCATTTTTATGATTAAACAATGAAATTAAAAGACGGTTGTTACATTTTAAAATGTGTGCTGATCAACTTATTCAAAGATGCGTCCATGGTCAAGAAGCAAGACAAATTCTTCACCATTGTCATGAAGGATCGTATGGAGGACATCATGGATTCGCAAGCACCGCACGAAATGTACTCGATTCAGGATTTTATTGGCCAACCATCCATAAGGATGCATACAATTTCATTCAAACTCGCGATGCATGCCAACGAATAGTTGATTAAGTGTCCAAATGGGCCGAGGCCGAAGCTCTTCCAACCATCGATGGTAGAGTTGTGATAAGATTCTTAAAACGACTATTTTCTCGTTTTGGTGCTCCAAAAAGAAGACTAATTAGTGATAGAGGCACCCATTTTTGCAATCATCAATTATACAAAATTTTTGCAAAATATGGGGTCTATCACCGCATTTCAATCGCCTACCATCCTCAAACCAACGGTCTAGCCGAAGTAACAAATCGAGGGATAAAAAGAATTCTAGAGAAAACCGTAGGTCAAAACAAGAAAGATTGGGCAGATAAATTAGACGACGCTTTATGGGCCTTTCGAACCTCCTACAAAACACCAATAGGCACCACCCCATATAAGCTCGTCTATGGGAAAAATTATCACCTCCCGATAGAATTTGCTCACAAGGCCTATTGGGCGTTAAAAAACGTAAACCTAGACCAAGAACTTGCTGGTAAAAATCGATTCTATCAATTAACGAATTAGACGAATTAAGAAATCTAGCATATTCTAATTCTAAAATTTATAAGGAACACATGAAAAATATACATGATAAAATAAGCAAACCTAATGAATTTCGGTAGGGGGATCAAGTGCTATTGTTTAATTCGAGGCTTTGATTATTTACATGTGAACTTAAGTCAAGGTGGACAGGACCTTTTTCCATCACTCAAGTCTTTCCACATGGGGCGGTAGAAATTAAGCCTCCAAACGGTGTACCCTTCAAGGTAAACGGACAAAGGCTTAAACCCTATCGAGGCTTCATCGAGGAGGAGGAAATTGAAATGGATCTTCAAGAGGTAGACACACGATTGGTAAAACAATCAAATGTTTATTTATTTATTTTGCATATTTTTCTTTTTAATCACCTTGTAGGAACAATTAGAAAGTATTAACCAAGAAGATTTGAAGAAAAACAGGTAAGTACCAAAGGAACCACAGAAAAATGGTCAAACACACGTGCACGAATAAAAAAAATAATGTTACCAGTAGTCTAAACACGGGGCCGCACCCACTTGACACGCCCCCATGCCCAAACACCCAGATATCAAATATTAATAAGAACACAACACCGGGTCGTGCTGCATCAGCACAGGGCCGTGGCCGATTGATTGTTGGGATATAAAACCCTCAGTCTTCACTTTTTTAAACACAACATGACCTGTTTTCTCTGCCACACCGGTTCCTGCCGGTTTACTGACAATTTTCGATGTTCGACCACTCCAATCCGACTACAAGGTATGATTCTAACATCATGATAGTTAGTTTAACGATTTGCATGTAGTTTTACACCAAAAATTCGGGTTAAATCTAGGGTTCTTGAACTAGACCCGTGCCAATCTTGAATTTTTGTTTAGATTTTGTTAGTCGTAGTTAGTATTAGTGATTTTGAAAGTAAATATATGAAATTCTTGAGGAAATCGATTTATTCACACTATTTCAACCAAACCCTTGTTCTTGACGGAAAATGTTAAAATCGGAAGGGTAAACGGGCGTTTTTTGTAAAAATGATTATTGGGGTTTCTTAATAGGGGTAAACCATTGCTAACGAACCAAAAATTTTGAATTTTTTGAAAGCCGACTCAAAAACCTTAAATTTTGGAGAAACAGACTGTTCGACACGGGGCCGTGCTGTCTTAGCACGGGGCCGTGCCGAACCTTAAACCCCAAACACAGGGTCGTGTCAGACAGACACGGGGCCGTGTCCAGACCCTCTGATATCATATTTTTACATATTTTTCAAACGTATCAACCGTCTTACTGGTTCATTCTGTAGGATGGCTCCACATAAATTTCTGAGGTTCAAAACTTCTGAGTTGGAGTTCCAAACACGATTCGAAACCTTGCAAGCATGTCATGAAAAGCCCCCGAGGCAGGTTTTTTACGACATGCTCGAGACAGTGGGACAAAGGGAGAGATATTATGCGCTAGTGACTGGTCCACTCCGAATCTTTCTAGAAACCCGGCTCCGGTCCATACATCAATACAATATGGAGTTCTTAAGCACACTAAAGTTCAAAAGGACCGAACCAGATTTGTTTGAATCAGATGCTGTGGAGTTTAGATGCGGGGCAGAATGGTACAACATTTTAGTCACCCAATTCGGTATCAACATTGGCCTATATACCAAAGAGGACATGACTGAACCAGAGTTTACCGAAGCCATCCGTGAACTACCGGACAACCTCCGCCAGCTGCATGGGCATTGATTGGGGATGGACCATACAACCCGAGTTCAACCAAGAGCACAAAGATAAGGGACCCTCTCATACGCTACATTCATAGAGTCCTCGGTGGTTCTTTGTGCCAAAGGGATAACAGTGGTGGGGTGGTGAATTTATGGGAACTTACTATCCTCTATTGTCTCGTGACTCACCAACCCATCGATGTCGCCCACATCTTGCTTAGGAACATGGCTGCCAATGCCACCGCGGACACCCGAACGCCGATCTTTTTCGGGGCATGGATCGCTAAGTTATTCAAGCACTTCATTCAGCGAACCCCATAATCGTTCAACAAGGTTTTCAGTACTACCAAGGTTGATCTCGCGGTTTTCCGTAGCATGAATCTCATCATTGATTGCCCCAACGGTACCATGCACTTTAAGGATGCAAAAGGTCGTGCTTGGAATCCAAAAGAGCCGGACATGATCTTGACGATCGAAGGTATACCAAACTGTCCTCGTCCCGGACAACTCCCGGGGTCCTTATCTCAAGGAGGAGCTGATTTTCCTAAACTTATGAATTTGTATAACATCATGCAGGAAACCCTCCAAGTCTCGAAAAATGCTTTAGGTCAAAGCTCAAGCACCCGGATAGGCGGCATGGAACGCAACATCCTCTCCATGCAACATGATATCACCTACATCCGGGTTCATATGGTGGTTCGAGACGACAATGAGGAGGAGGATGACGAAGGGCAGTGGATGGATTCTGACTAGGCAGCGTTGGTGGTAGGCGACATGGTTATCGTGCAGGTTAAATCTCTCACCCTTTGAACAATTTGACATTTCCTCGGGCTACGACCCATTAAGACAATTTACTTTCTGTTAGACAATTTTTATTTTCTACATTTTGTTTTATGTTTGGATGATGTGGTGGTGGTTAGACTTAAACACTCGTAATTTAGGTTTTATGATGGTTTTGTTGTATTATGTTGTGTTGTGTTGTGTTGTGGTAGTATTGTAGAATGCAGGTACCATGGGAGGCTTGGACACACTAAGCATAGTGGTCCCCAAGCCCGGAAACCAGGAGCTAAACGTCAAAAACCTGCATTTTTAACTGAAACAGACAAACAGCACGGGGCTATGTTCACCCAACACGCCCCCGTGCCCAGTCCACTGATGTCAAAAAAATTCTCCAAAAAGTGACACGGGCCGTGCCCACTAGGCACAACCCCGTGCTCACTCCACTGTAAGTTTTCTAAAAACCCAGTAACTAGCACTTTGAGCACGGGCCGTGTTCATCCAACACGCCCCCGTGTCCAGTGCCAAATAACTGTGAAATTTTGTTATTTTTTCGCACTTTTTACGCATTCAACCTAAATAAATCCTATTTGGGACAAATTGGGGACAATGTGTAATTTAAGTGTGTGTGTGTGTGTGGGGGGGGGGGGGGGTTAAAACCTTGAATCATTTGTCCTAAAACAAGCCTTACACAAAACTCGTTCGGAACCGCTAAACACCCCAAACTTCTTCAAAAACTTTATTTTCTTTCTTTTTCTTATCTTGGTTTAAGTTGGGAAAATAAGTTCTAAGAATGATGTTTTTATTACTTTACACCTAAAAACGTCATGACAAAAAGAACCAATTAAGAGAATTACAAAAATGGGCCTAGCAAATCTTTGTAAAAATTTGATTTGTTTATATATAAGTTTTCACACTAACAACCCTTTTCCCACAAAAAGTGAGTTTTGAGCCTTTATTGAGCATAAATACACATATATACTAATCGCTCAAATTTTTGTTTCTTGTGTGATTAGCCTATTTGGTTCTTACAACTCTAGAACTTGCGAAAGCAATACATCCCAAGTCCTTACTGACGCTAATCTAAGTAAATGATAGGGGCATTAGGACCAAACCCGTTTATCATCCAAAAACTTTATTTTTCCTCGCTTTTTCCCAAAAAAAAAAAATACACTCCCTAGACAAACCAATTTTGAGCCTTAAAACCTTTCATTTCTTAAACCCGCAAATGTTTTGCAAAAATAACCACCCATCACCCCAAAATCCAACCTTTTTATCTTTACACCCTTTATTTTCAGTAAATGCGGCACTTTTGAAAATTACAAAATAAGTGACTTAGTTAAATTATTAAAAAAAACTATATAGCTACTTAGAATAAAATAAGCAAAAACAATGTTGCTTATAATTATGTAGTTTTAACTAAGTCACAACAAAATAAAATTTTCAAAAGAAAAGCTGACATTTTACTATTTTAGCCACTTCCAAATAAAACACACCTACCCGAGCCTTAGCCTACCCTTTAAAAGTCCTCTCGATACCTACAAAGATTAAAATGTCAAAAAGGAGGATGCTTGATTACTTGCCAAGCCTATAGAAGGAGTAATTTCCAAACCGGGTACGAGCGTTCTCACTTATACATTTTCGGCCGAGTGTTGAGTGATTACTTGTGAGGTGTGTAAAACATGTATATAACCAAAAAGAATTTTATAAAGGCATGCTATGCCCAAAAATAAATATTTTTTCTTAAATTGTGTTGTAAATAAATCATGACCAAATAAGAATGTAAATTAAATAAAAACAAAATAAATTGGAACTTGGATTCCCGACACTCTAAAGATAGGTCCAAAACTTTCTCTTATACCCATTCTGTTTGGGTATGTAAGCCACAATAAAGAGTTTTGCTTGAGGACAAGCAAAGATTCAAGTGTGGGGGTATTTGATGTGTTTAAAATACAACATATAAATTATATCAAATACGGCGTAAAAGCAACCTTTTTTTAGTACTAATGTTGGAAAAATCTTGTGTTTTTGTTCCTTTTTAATAAACAGTGTTAAAAGAACTTAAAAGAACAAAAGAAGCAAAAAGGCAGCAAAAACCAACATAAAATGCAAGAAAGAAGGATTGACCAACTTGCCGAGCCCCCATCCACATCCAAACCCAAGAAAAAACAAAAAACAGAAGCTCTGGCATGGGGCCGTGCTCACCTAGCACGGGCCGTGCCCGGTGGGAATTCACTGCAGTAGAAAGAGACAACAACAAAAGACAAATTCAAAGCTCAACACGGGGCCATGCTAAAGTAACACGGGGCATGGTCAACTCTTGGATTTCCAAAATCTGAAGAATTACAACAAGTACATTGGCCACGGGCCATGCCATTGACGCACGAGGCCGTGTTAGTACAAGTCTAACACTACAGTTAATGTAGAAGAGAGAGACTGATGGCCACGGGGCCGTGCCAGACGGGCACGATCCGTGGTTGACGTTCTGTTTTCAGCTATAAATAGGGATGCTTGGTTTCACTTCAACTCATCCCTTGGCAAACCACTTCTCTCTCACTCGCCACCACTCCACCACCACTACAACACCATCATCCACCACCATCATACATTTTCCATATTTTAGAGTGTGTGTGTAGTCTCGGGATCCAAGATTGATAGCAAGAATCTTTGTCAAACAAAGGCCATAATTGACTAAATTCTTACATCACTTGGTGAAGACAAATCTTTTATGTATTTCTTTTATAATTTCCAATCTTTGGCAACTTTTTAATTGGGTATTTATTAATGACTTTAATAATTAGCTTTTTATATTGAAGGCGATTTTTTCAACCATTCTTCATATGTCGTTTATTCACATATTCATGTCTTTACATTCTATATAAAGCATGTTAGCTACTTGGAAGGGGGTCAGAAGGGTGGTTGGGTAATTCTATGTCTCGTTCAGTGTATAGATCCTGCGAGTACCTGGTTCAAGCTTAGTACTACTCCATGGGTTGGCCGGGAATGACTGGCCCGACTGAGAGTAAGAAACTTCTTGAACCCCTTATTCATAAAGTACTATTGAAACTTTAAACCAACCTCGCAAGGACTGTATCCCTGCTGACTCAGACCTACGGGTTGAGGGTGATCGCTGCATGGAAGGGGGCCCACCACATTTTATATAAATAACTTACTTAATTATCTTTCAATATTTACATACTTTTCCCTCTTTTCCTGGGGCGGAAAAACCCTCAGGTTGTTCCATGCAAATTTCTTCTTCTAAATCTCCATTTAGAAATGCGGTCTTTACATCCATTTGGTGAACTTCCAAATTTCTTAGAGCCGCACGAACCAATCGTATAGAGGTTATTCGTGTCACAGGCGAGTAAGTATCAAAGTAGTCTAGACCTTCTTTTTGTCTAAACCCTTTTATTACTAACCTCGCCTTGTATTTATCAATACTTCTATCTGCTTTCATCTTCCTTTTGAATAACCGACGATATCCAAGTGGTTTACAACCGGGTGGAAGATCTACTAACTCCCAAGTATGATTTTGCAATATAGAATCAATTTCATTCTTAATTGCTTCTTGCCATTGAGGTCCTTCTGTGGAGGTAACCACCTCGCGGTAAGTATTGGGCTTACCCTCAACCATATAACTTATGAAGTCTGGACCAAAATATTTTTCAACCCTTTCTCGTTTACTTCGTCTAACTTCACCCTCCTCAACCTCGGGCCATTCATGTCTTTCATCTACCCATGTAGATGAACTTGGACCTGCTTCATCAACTGTTGTTAACGTAGTTGCGTGTGTTTGTCGTAGCATAGGAAACACATTTTCAAAATATGAGATAATGTTAGGATTTGCCTCCATGATAGTGTGTTTGTGTACATATGGATTCTTGGACTCATGTACAAGAAAACGATGTGCACTATTTGATGCACATATCCTATGAAATACAATCAACAGTTTTGGGTCCTATCCTACGAGCCTTAGGAGGTGGTACAATCACCTTTGCTTGGCACCCCCACATTTTCAAGTATTTGTATGAAGGCTTTCTCCCTCTCCATAACTCATATGGTGTTTCGTCCCTATTTTTTAATGGTATCTTGTTCAAAAGATAGTTTGCTAAGAGAATGGCGCCCCCCCACATTTCTTGGTTCACTCCCAAACTGATCAACATGGCATTCATCATTTCTTACAATGTGCGGTTCTTTCATTCCGCAACACCATTTCATTGTGGAGAATAAGGAGGTGTACATTCATGTATAATGCCACTTTTTGCGCATAAATCCACAAAAGGTGCAACATATTCACCTCCTCGATCGCTTCTAACAGCTATCTTCTTTTTAAGTTGATTCTCAACTTCGTTTTTGTACTAGATAAACTTTTCTATTGCTTCATCTTTACTCTTAAGTAAATACACATAGCAATATTTAGTACAATCATCAATAAACGTGATAAAGTACTTATTTCCTCCACGTGTGGGAATCGCTTTTAGATCACATGCATCGGTATGGATTAAATCAAGGGGTTCGGTTATTCGTTCAACCGATTTAAACGATGATCTTGTAAGTTTGGATTCTACATATGACTCGCATTTGTTATTGGACTCGATATGGAATGTTGGTATCATATTTAATTTAATCAAACGTCGTAAAGAATTAAAATTTACATGTCCTAGTCTACCATGCCAAACATTAGAAGACTCGATCATGTAAGTAGAAGAAGAAGTTTCATTCATAGTTTTGTTGCTGTTCACAACCATTACATCCATTTTAAACATTCCATTAAGGGCATAGCTCTTTCCGATAAATGTTCCACGTCTAGAAAGAACAAACTTGTCCGATTCAAACACTAGACGAAAACCAAACTTGTTGAGCATCCATCCTGAAACGAGATTCTTTCGTATCTCTAGGACATAAAGCACTTTTGTCAAGGTAAGCTCCTTGCCAGAAGTCATCTTCAAAAGCTCAGTGCCTTCACCCTTGATGCTGGCGGTAGCTTTATTCCCCATATAAAGCTTTTCTTCACCCGTAGCTACCTTGATTGTCGAGAAAAGAGCCTTATCTCCACAAACATGGCGGGTTGCACCCGTGTCAACGAACCATCCTTTTGGGTTTTCACCCATCACATTAACTTCTTCAATCATAGCCGCTTCTTCGGTTATCATTGCAATCAGAGGCATTCCATCCTCGTCAACCATATGCGCACGCTCACGCTTAGGTTTCTTGCATTGGTTAGCACGGGGTCCCGTGTCACACCCCCAAAATCCACCATGCGGGGTATCACCGCTTGGAGGCGTGACATGACCAGGATCGAGCCACCAATCATATTGAACAACATAATTAAGTAAATAAAACTGACCATAATACGATTGGTGATCAAAAGAAAGTTAACCAAGTTTAATTTAAACAGCGGAAGCATAAAACCAAAACATAAGTTCCATAGTTTAAAGTTCAATTATTAAGTACGGGACATAACAGTCCGTATCCCACAACGACTTCTTCCTCGTGCAAGCTCCATAGATACCTAACGACCTGCAAGGCATGTAACAACGAGTCAACAACGAAGTTGAGTGAATTCACAGTTGGTTGTTTAGTTATAGTGTTCGTGAATCATTTGTTTATTTCGTAAACCAAGTATCTTAGTTATCTGTATCGCGGTTTCCCAAACATGTTTGCGATGATTAGTGGCCGGATTCCAAAACATGTGTGCGATGATTAGTGGCCGTATCGCGGTTTCCCAAACATGTGTGCGAAGATTAGTGGGGGCTTCCCATGTGTCGACTAGTCGTGTTTGTACGTACCCTTCTTGATCCAAGGACCGTAGCGAGTGTGAGTGTACGTAGGTTTTACGTACGTGCCCTTCAATCCGAGGACGGTGAAAAGTAATTTAATAGTAATGATAGTACGAGTAGTTATTCAATCCCATTCCCAACCCCTGGGAATCCCATGCCTTAGAAAGAGTGTGAACTCACCTCGGTTGCTCGGTTTGACTCTCAAATATAGCTAACAGTCAAGGTCGGTCAATCACATCCTAGTATGATTACCACTTAGTTTATTAGTGACTTCAAATAGAACACAAAGTTCCTACACGTATCTATCACATAACATGCTTCACTTTAACGGTTTATGCCCATCTAAGTTTCCCATCCATTCCCCACTCAAAATCAAACATACGATAATGCACATAACGTATTTAACATGTTAGATCATTCACAGATAGCATACTCGACATTTAGACACGCGAGTCACAACTTATGTCATTTCAGCATTTATATTCAAAACTGGGCTGTTTTCGGGGATTTTAATAAAATAGTTAAATTGTTCCAAAAATTCCCAAATTTTTACAGGATGTCTTAAACGTTCCATATTTTATTGTGTAAACATATCGGGGTCCAGTTCATTATCAATAATTTATAGAAAATCGTTTACCTAACTGTGATCAGATTTGTTACATTCTGATCGCAGTCTACGGAATGATTCGTTTAAAATTCCTCGTAAGTCCGTTTGTCGAAATTCTAGTTGGGGGGTCACAAATACATCAGTGACCATCTTTGATAAAAATTTCAGGGGCTGGTTCGGTTTAGATTTCAAGTTGTGACTGAAAACGTATGACCCATTTTACTGAAGTAAAACTCAGCCTTAGCTGCTGCCATGAAAACAGACTTTTAAAATAGTAACCGACCTCAGAAAAATACGATCCCAGTGCCATTTTCTTCGTTTTTCGAAAATAGACAATTTAGGCTTCAGAAATTCCGTTTTTCGGTTTATTAAAGTCCGTTTACAGCCTGTTGAAGACGGCTGGAAAAGTAACTCAGCATGTTGTTTTAAAGTTTAAATGTTATTAAATCGTGTTACAAGTGTCCGATTAACGGGTTTAACAAGAAAACAACTTTTAAACATCAAGTATGATTTAACCAACCCTCAAACCAACAAGATTCCGCTTCATGATTCAGACATAAGTAAACTTTTATGTAGCTTTTATGTTCATAACTCATGTTTCACATTTTCTAGCATTCTCGTTATTTAGTAATTTAAACAACAACACATCATACTACATATCATAAATTCGAACATGATGAAACCAAGTGTGAAGAAACTTACTACTAGCACTAGGCTAGGGTAGAGATTCTAATGTGAAAAAGATGAGGAATTGATGGTGAAAAAGACTAGAATAAGCTCCTTAGAAAGTCCTTCAAGATGCAACCTCCATAGATCTTCTTGTAAGCTTTGAATGGCACATAATGTGAAGAAGATGGAGATGTTTAAGTGAGGGTGGTGGTTTCGGTTTGGGGCAGCCGAAAATAAGAGAGAGAGAGGTGAAGTGAGTTGAGTGAAATCTTTGAGGAAATGATGTACAATCTAAAGGCCATGCCTCTTATAATCATCCTACATATCTTGTCCATTCTAGTAAGCAAACAATCACTTAAAATATTGGATTAAATCAAGAAGGCATGGTGTAAATATTGAGTTGGTGATATGGTGGGTCCCCTGGGGACTAAAATCGTTGGGGGGGGGGGGTATGAGGTCAAAATGTAACTAAAGTGGTAAAGGGTAAGTTAGAATGTAAGTAATGTGGTGAATTGATTTCTAGCGGGTGTTATGGCATACGGGGATCATGACAAGCCATAATTAGTGAAATAATGTTATTGACAAAATTTAGTGTTCCGGGTAATGTCCGGTTGTTCGGTCGGATACTGTTCCGTTAAATTGTTCCGTAAGGCGTCTTATATATATATTTTTGTAACACAATTAATTCCTAACACATAGGAAAATATTCAGGACCATTTAGTCAAGTTTTCTGCATACTACTAGTATGCTACTACGCACATATAAGTATAACACAGTAATCAGAGAGCAATTAAATGATTCAGCACAGTCATCAAGCACTTTCATTATCACTAATTAATTGTACGGAATACATGTAAATTGAGGGTTGTCACATTCTCCCCCTGTTAAGAGAATTTCGTCCCGAAATTTAGCGCGTGGTTACTGAGGAAGCTAGTTAAGTTGCGTTGTTTTCCTGATTTTCATGGGGTGTCACATCATCCCCCCGTTGATTTGGAATTTCGTCCCGAAATTCTGCAGTAGCTTCAGCCTCAGTAGTGGTTGCGCTTTTCTTAAACAGCTGGGGGTACTTGAGTTTCATTTGGTCTTCTCGTTCCCAGGTATACTCTGGGCCACGACGAGCATTCCAACGAACTCGGACCAGAGGTATCCTGGTACGCTTGAGGATCTTAACATCTCGATCCGTAATCTCTACTGGTTCCTTGACGAATCGCAGCTGGTCGTCGATTGTGAGTTCTTTGAGAGGAACTATGAGGGTCTCATCTGACATACACTTTTTCAGATTCGACACATGGAATACGTTGTGAACTCCACTGAGTTCTTCAGGTAGATTCATCCTGTAGGCGACTTTGCCAATTTTCTTAATGATCTCGAACGGTCCGACATATCGCGGATTGAGTTTGCCTCGTTTGCCAAAGCGGACTACACCTTTCCAAGGTGAGACTTTGAGTAGCACCCGATCCCCAACCTGGAACTCGAGTGGCTTTCTTCCCTTATCAGCATAGCTTTTCTGACGGTCACGAGCTGCCGCCATTCGCTGTCGTATCTGAGCAATTCTCTCGGTGGTATCTACCACAAGTTCTGGGCCAGTGATTTGACTGTCACCGACTTCTGCCCAACAGAGAGGTGATCGGCATTTACATCCGTACAATGCCTCAAACAGAGCGGTTTAGATGCTGGTATGGTAGCTGTTGTTATATGAAAACTCCACTAGCGGGAGGTGCTTTTCCCAGCCATTACCAAAATCGATTACACATGCCCTAAGCATGTCTTCGAGGGTTTGGATGGTGCGTTCAGATTGCCCATCCGTCTGCGAGTGATAAGCGGTGCTCATATCTAAACGTGAGCCAAAGGACTTGTGCATTGCTTGCCACAGTTCAGAAGTAAAACGTGCGTCACGATCAGAAATGATGGAGGTTGGCACTCCGTGCCTTGATACCACTTCCTTTAGGTAAATGTCTGCAAGAGTAGAAAACTTATCTGTTTCTTTGATAGCCAGAAAATGTGCAGACTTGGTCAGCCGATCTATGATCACCCAAATGGTATCGTTTCCGCGTTGAGATCTGGGCAGGCCAGTAACGAAATCCATGGAAATTTGCTCCCATTTCCATTTCGGGATCTCCGGTTGTTGAAGTAGGCCTGATGGTTTCTGATATTCAGACTTGACTCTCGCACAAGTCAAGCACTCACTGACGTAGGTTGCTATGTGGGCTTTCATGCCAGGCCACCAATATGTGGTCTTTAAGTCGTGGTACTTCTTATCCGAACCAGGATGTACTGAATAACGAGACTTATGTGCTTCATCCATCACAAGCTCGCTTAGGTTTCCATACAGTGGAACCCAGATGCGTCCTGTTACATAGTAAGCACTGTCTTCCTTTTGTTCTAGCCGCTGCCTCGATCCTCGTAGGGACTCAGCCCTGATGTTCTCTGCTTTCAATGCTTCAACCTGAGCATCGCGAATCTGAGCGGGAAGGTTAGATTGGATGGTAAGTTGTAAAGCACGTACACGCTTAGGTATAGTATCCTTTCGACTGAGGGCGTCGGCCACAACATTAGCCTTGCCCGTATGATACTTGATAGCGCATTCATAATCATTCAAGAGCTCAACCCATCAGCGTTAACGCATGTTTAACTCCTTTTGCTTGAAGATATGCTCGAGACTCCTGTGATCGGTGTAAATGGTGCACTTGGTACCGTACAGGTAATATCTCCATATCTTAAGCGCGAAACAACTGCTCCCAGCTCTAGATCGTGAGTAGTGTAATTTCTTTCGTGAACCTTGAGTTGGCGTGATGCATAGGCAATGACCTTGTCACGTTGCATCAATACGCAACCCAGTCCTTGTATGGATGCGTCGCAATAAACCACAAAATCATCTGTGCCTTCAGGCAATGAGAGAATAGGCGCGCTACAAAGTCTATCTTCCGAGTGCTGAAATGCAGACTCTTATGCATCACCCCAACGATAGGTGACACCCTTCTGAGTCAGTGAAGTGAGAGGTTGCGCAATCCTTGAGAAATCCTTGATAAACCTTCTGTAGTATCCTGCCAAACCCAAGAATTGGCGGATTTCTGTTGGTGTACGAGGTGCAGGCCAGTTTCTGATCGAATCAACCTTGGATGGATCCATATGAATTCCATCCTTGTTTACCACATGGCCTAGAAAGTGGACTTCGCGAAGCCAGATGTCACATTTCGAAAACTTGGCATACAACTGCTCTTTTCGAAGAAGTTCCAGCATAAGTCGTAGATGCTGCTCGTGTTCCTCCTGACTCTTAGAATAGATCAGGATATCGTCGATGAACACAATAACGAGCTTATCCAGGTAAGGTATGCATACTCGGTTCATGAGATCCATGAAAACCGCTGGTGCATTCGTCAACCCGAAAGGCATGACCAGAAACTCGTAATGGCTGTAGCGAGTTCTGAATGCTGTTTTGGAGACGTCTTCCTCTCAGACTCTCAGCTGATGGTATCCCGATCTCAAATCAATCTTGGAGTAATAACTCGACCCTTGCAACTGGTCGAATAAGTCATCAATGCGCGGGAGAGGATAACGATTCTTTACGGTCACCTTATTGAGTTCACGGTAGTCGATGCACATTCTGAAGGTACTGTTTTTCTTCCTTACGAATAACACTGAAGCTCCCCAGGGCGAGGAGCTAGGATGAATAAAACCTTTTTTTTTTTTCCAAAGTTCTTGTAATTGCTTGGACAGTTCTTCCAGTTCGGTTGGGGCTAAGCGATGAGGTGCTTGAGCTATGGGCGCTGCTCCAGGAGCGAGCTCGATTTGGAATTCGACTCGTCGATGAGGCGGAAGACCAGGTAATTCCTCAGGAAATACCTCAGGAAAATCGCGCACTATAGGAATGTCTTAAATTTTCTTCTCTTCCGTTGATGTGTCAGTAACGAGCGCTAGAATGGCAGTGTGGCCCTTATGCAAACACTTCTGGGCCTTTAAGGAAAGAGATAATGCCTACAACAGCACCACTCTTATCGCCCTGAATCACCAGAGGTTCTTCACCAGAACGAGGAATGCGGACGATTTTCTCCTTGCAAACAATCTCCGCTTGATGATGAGATAGCCAATCCATCCCAATAACGACGTCGATACTACCAAGTGTGATAGGGATGAGATCGATAGAGAAAGTCTGACCAGCTAAAACGAGGTTACAACCCTTAACTATGTGTGTGGCCTCGAGACTTTTACCGTTTGCTAGCTCTACCGTGTGTTTGGCGGTCAAAAGTGTTGGGGTGCGCTTAAGCATTTGACTAACTTTTAAGGACACATAACTAGTATCGGCACCCGAATCGAATAAAACAGTAACAAAGAAATCATCTAGAAGAAACTTACCCATCACGACGTTGGGATCGTTCCTTGCGTCAGCCTGACCAATCACGAAGGTGCGACCTTTGCCGTTATTGTTACCCCCGTTTTTGCCTCCATTGTTGTTCTCATTTCCTTGGTTGTTGTTCTGATTCTGATTCAGCTGAGGACAGTGCCTCTTGAAGTGACCCTCAGCACCGCACTGGAAGCATCCCTTATTACCTTGCTGGTGTTGCTGTTGGTTTTGGGGAGTTTGTGGCCGCTGTTGTCGGTTCTGCTTCGCAGGACGTAAGCTTCGGCAATCTTTGGCTTCATGTCCCAACTTGCTACATCTCTGACAACGACCCTTGTTGCACGGCCTGATGTGGTGAAAACTACATCGATTGCACTTTGGGTGATTTCCCCTGTATCTACCCTGACCTTGATTTCCAAAAGGCTGCTGACTGGGGTTCCTGTGTTCATCTGTCTTTCGCTGCTGGGACTGAGACTGAACTGGAGTAGAACCCTCGCCCGAATTTCCATCCCACTTGCGCTTGTTGTTACTGGGAGCATCAGTAGTAGTAGCGTTAATACGCTTGGGCAGCTTGCCCTCTTCCACCGCCTGATCGGTGAGCTGGTGTGCCAAACGAATGACTTGCTGGATTGTGGGAAGGTTGGCCGCACTTACAGACCCTTGGATTTCCGGGACTAAGCCTCTGAGGTATAGCTTGATTCGCCTAGATATGGGTTGTGACATGTTAGGACATAAGGCAGCCAAGTCGTTGGACCTCTTTGTGTATGCCTTAATCTCTGATCCTTCCATCTTCAAACCATAATACTCTATCTCAAGTTTCAGTATGTCGTCCAGGTGGCAGAACTCTTCCTTAATCCAATCCTTGAAGTCGCTCCAGAGGGTGGCATTCGCGTCTGCCAACCCGAGCATCTGAACCTGTGCGTTCCACCAAGAATACGCTTTCCCTTGCAACATGCCTGTAGCGTACTCCACTCGTTTGTTGGTAGGGCTTTCACTTTCTTCGAATGTAAATTCGATTCTTCGGATCCAGTGTAGAAGGCCGATTGTCCCTTCAGTGCCGTCAAAAGTGGGAGGTTTGCATTCCAGGAACGCCTTGAAGGTGCCCATGCGTGTTTGAAGGTGCATGGGTTGACTCCCTGTTTGGGTTGCTAAGGCTTCAGCAATCCGTTCGTTAATCAAGGTCGTCAGCTGACCCTGGGTCATGTCGAGACGTTCACTCATGATCTTCATATAAAAGGAACACACGTAAGAAGGTGTCGCAAGGTGCGTAAGTGTGGGATGACAGAAGAGAGTAAGCACACAAGGTTCAAATAGCAGTTATTACACTAGCTAATGCATACTATGATCAAATATGCTACTAGCAGGTAGGTAATACAAACATAAACCATATTACCTATAATGTTGAGTCTTGCACGTGGAGTGAAGCGTCGTTGTGGATCGTTGAACACTGTACAGGTTATAGTCTGGTTTTAACAGAAACTTGTTTTAACAAAAACCCTTTCCCTTATTAAACCCAAGTTCACTATAACCAATGGCTCTGATACCAATCTGTCACACCCCCAAAATCCACCATGCGGGGTATCACCGCTTGGAGGCGTGACATGACCAGGATCGAGCCACCAATCATATTGAACAACATAATTAAGTAAATAAAACTGACCATAATACGATTGGTGATCAAAAGAAAGTTAACCAAGTTTAATTTAAACAGCGGAAGCATAAAACCAAAACATAAGTTCCATAGTTTAAAGTTCAATTATTAAGTACGGGACATAACAGTCCGTATCCCACAACGACTTCTTCCTCGTGCAAGCTCCATAGATACCTAACGACCTGCAAGGCATGTAACAACGAGTCAACAACGAAGTTGAGTGAATTCACAGTTGGTTGTTTAGTTATAGTGTTCGTGAATCATTTGTTTATTTCGTAAACCAAGTATCTTAGTTATCTGTATCGCGGTTTCCCAAACATGTTTGCGATGATTAGTGGCCGGATTCCAAAACATGTGTGCGATGATTAGTGGCCGTATCGCGGTTTCCCAAACATGTGTGCAAAGATTAGTGGGGGCTTCCCATGTGTCGACTAGTCGTGTTTATACGTGCCCTTCTTGATCCAAGGACCGTAGCGAGTGTGAGTGTATGTAGGTTTTACGTACGTGCCCTTCAATCCGAGGACGGTGAAAAGTAATTTAATAGTAATGATAGTACGAGTAGTTATTCAATCCCATTCCCAACCCCTGGGAATCCCATGCCTTAGAAAGAGTGTGAACTCACCTCGGTTGCTCGGTTTGACTCTCAAATATAGCTAACAGTCAAGGTCGGTCAATCACGTCCTAGTATGATTACCACTTAGTTTATTAGTGACTTCAAATAGAACACAAAGTTCCTACACGTATCTATCACATAACATGCTTCACTTTAACGGTTTATGCCCATCTAAGTTTCCCATCCATTCCCCACTCAAAATCAAACATACGATAATGCACATAACGTATTTAACATGTTAGATCATTCACAGATAGCATACTCGACATTTAAACACGCGAGTCACAACTTATGTCATTTCAGCATTTATATTCAAAACTGGGCTGTTTTCGAGGATTTTAATAAAATAGTTAAATTGTTCCAAAAATTCCCAAATTTTTACAGGATGTCTTAAACGTTCCATATTTTATTGTGTAAAAATATCGGGGTCCAGTTCATTATCAATAATTTATAGAAAATCGTTTACCTAACTGTGATCAGATTTGTTACATTCTGATTGCAGTCTACGGAATGATTCGTTTAAAATTCCTCGTAAGTCCGTTTGTCGAAATTCCAGTTGGGGGGTCACAAATACATCAGTGACCATCTTTGATAAAAATTTCAGGGGCTGGTTCGGTTTACGATTTCAAGTTGTGACTGAAAACGTATGACCCATTTTACTGAAGTAAAACTCAGCCTTAGCTGCTGCCATGAAAACAGACTTTTAAGATAGTAACCGACCTCAGAAAAATACGATTCCAGCGCCATTTTCTTTGTTTTTCGAAAATAGACAATTTAGGCTTCAGAAATTCCGTTTTTTGGTTTATTAAAGTCCGTTTACAGCCTGTTGAAGACGGCTGGAAAAGTAACTCAGCATGTTGTTTTAAAGTTTAAATGTTATTAAATCGTGTTACAAGTGTCCAATTAACGGGTTTAACAAGAAAACAACTTTTAAACATCAAGTATGATTTAACCAACCCTCAAACCAACAAGATTCCGCTTCATGATTCAGACATAAGTAAACTTTTATGTAGCTTTTATGTTCATAACTCATGTTTCACATTTTCTAGCATTCTCGTTATTTAGTAATTTAAACAACAACACATCATACTACATATCATAAATTCGAACATGATGAAACCAAGTGTGAAGAAACTTACTACTAGCACTAGGCTAGGGTAGAGATTCTAATGTGAAAAAGATGAGGAATTGATGGTGAAAAAGACTAGAATAAGCTCCTTAGAAAGTCCTTCAAGATGCAACCTCCATAGATCTTCTTGTAAGCTTTGAATGGCACATAATGTGAAGAAGATGGAGATGTTTAAGTGAGGGTGGTGGTTTCGGTTTGGGGCAGCCGAAAATAAAAGAGAGAGAGGTGAAGTGAGTTGAGTGAAATCTTTGAGGAAATGATGTACAATCTAAAGGCCATGCCTCTTATAATCATCCTACATATCTTGTCCATTCTAGTAAGCAAACAATCACTTAAAATATTGGATTAAATCAAGAAGGCATGGTGTAAATATTGAGTTGGTGATATGGTGGGTCCCCTGGGGACTAAAATCGTTGGGGGGGGGGGGGTATGAGGTCAAAATGTAACTAAAGTGGTAAAGGGTAAGTTAGAATGTAAGTAATGTGGTGAATTAATTTCTAGCGGGTGTTATGGCATATGGGGATCATGACAAGCCATAATTAGTGAAATAATGTTATTGACAAAATTTAGTGTTCCGGGTAATGTCCGGTTGTTCGGTCGGATACTGTTCCGTTAAATTGTTTAATTGTTCCGTAAGGCGTCTTATATATATATATATATTTTTGTAACACAATTAATTCCTAACACATAGGAAATTATTCAGGACCATTTAGTCAAGTTTTCTGCATACTACTAGTATGCTACTACGCACATGTAAGTATAACACAGTAATCAGAGAGCAATTAAATGATTCAGCACAGTCATCAAGCACTTTCATTATCACTAATTAATTGTACGGAATACATGTAAATTGAGGGTTGTCACATCCCGTCTCATTACAGTTGTAACAAGTACCTTGGAAAGGCGCATACTTCTTTTTCACAGGCCCCCTTTTTCGGTCCAAGGTTGTTAACCTTTGCTTTCCCCTTGTTGTCCTTCTTACCCCCTTTGCCCTTATTGCCCTTTGAGGATTTCCCAATTTCCACCATGTTTGCTTTAGCCGAAGCTTGCAAACTGGTGCCTTTTTTGGCCACCTTATTGTCCTCTTCAATACAAAGACGGACGACAAGTTCCTCCATGGTAATTTCCTTTCGCTTGTGTTTTAGGTAGTTTTTAAATTCTACTCATGAAGGAGGCAATTTCTCAATCATGGCTGCCACTTGAAAAGTCTCGCTAAGTACCATGCCCTCAGCATGGATGTCATGAAGTATAATTTGTAACTCTTGGAGTTGGTTCATAACAGTTTTGTTATCAACCATTTTGTAGTCCAAGAAACGGGCGACAACAAATTTCTTTGTTCCCGCATCCTCTATTTTGTACTTTTTATCCAAAGACTCCCATAATTCTTTTGAAGTCTTGATATTGTAGTACACATTAAACAGTGCATCCGAAAGGCCGTTTAGTACATAGCCTCGACAAATGATATCCGAATGCTTCCAAGCATCTATTGCGCATTGAGCCTGAGCGTCGGTCTCCCCTTCCGTAGGTTGGGGAGATTTTTTAGTAAGGAACCTCGCAAGGTTCATGGTGGTCAAGTAGAATAACATATTCTGTTGCCACCTTTTGAAGTGGAGACCCGAGAACTTCTCGGGTCGTTCAGCATGGTTTGCCACTGTGGACGCTCCCACAGTGTTAGAAGGGGTTCCGACAACAACATTAGTGTTGGTATTCACGTTTTCAGTCGACATTCTGAAAATTTTCAAGAAAACAAGTTAGAAGTTATGTTTTCAAAAAAATAAATGTGCTAATTTATTATTATTTTAAACAGAATCGAGGAGTACAAAAAACTAGATGTGTAGCTTCTAAGTCCAACTTTGAAGACTACAACTGTGACAACTGGCACAAAACCGGTAATTTCCATACTATTTTAATAATTATTTATTTCCTGCATTTATGTGTTTACACGTCAACATTATGTGCTTACTTGTTATGCAATTGAATTCATGCATGTTTCATATATTAACTGTCACATTATACGATACTTTAAGTATTGTGTCGAAATGGTTAGTAAGCTCACCGGTTAGACAAGCTGCGTCAGCATGACTGCAGAATACAGTTAAACAATAGATTTAGGACGTAGAAGTAGGTCCAACACCAAAAATACATTGAACACTAAGTAGGTGAACAAATGTTAACATAAACACTTTCCGGTAGCTAAAACAAGCACTAAAAAGTATCCAAAACACACTTTAAATGCCGAATTCTGCAGAAATTCAGCAAAAACAGCAATTTAACACCAAAATAAAATGCAGAATTAAGGTTTAAATGTCCAGAATAACCTGTAAAGTGTCGGGAATGAAAAATGTCACAAAAGGTACTTCATACCTTGTAAAATTCACAATTTAACACTTTAACGAACCGATAACCGAACGATTAACCGGACACTATCCAAAACACCAAAAATAGACTAGAAGCATTGTTTTTATGTTTTAAGCTAGTTGTGGTGATAGAACACCTTAAAAATCATCAAAACACTTAAACATACTTAACCTTACATTTAACCTCTAATTTGCATCTTCTACCCTTAACTTCCAAAAAGTTAAATATTACCCCCTTGCTTCCAAGCGGCCCCAAGGTGGCCCACAAACATCCCCCATTAAAATATTTCACTTGATGTTTAGATATGGGACATGTAATCTAATAGATAATAAAATGTTGGATGATTATAAGACTTAACCACAAGTTCATTTTCTCATAACTTCATTCAAAATTTTCACTTCATCTTTCCCCTCTTCTCTCCTTCCCTCTCGACCACAACCACCTACACTATCACCACCATTTTCTTGCCACTTTCAAGCTATTCTAAGGTGTTACAAAGGTGTAAGAAGCTGATCTAAGGGAGCTAGGAGCAAAGGAAGTTGAAGGACCATCTTGTGGAGCTTTTATCCAACTATTTTCTTCATTCTTCATCATCTTCTTGTTCTTGCCACATCCCTAGCCACAAGAGCTAGTGGTAAGCTCCATAATCCATCTTTTACTTCATGTTAAGCTTATGTACAAGTTACACCTTCAAAGAACATAAACTTTAAAAGATGGTAACATGAAGATCTAACATAATCTAAGTGAAAACAAGTTGTTTTGAAGTTTTTTGGTGTATGTGATGAAGATGTGAATGTTGAATCTTGTGTTTTTTAGTTAGATCCATCATGTGTTAGCTTGTCAGAAGCTTAGATCTAACAAGTTTAAGCATGGATCTTGAAAGATCCATGATGAAACTTGATGATGAACTTGAAGATCTTCAAAATGAGCATGAAAATGGTTTTAGAATATGTTTCTAATGGTTTTAAAAACCCTAAAACTTATGGATGATTTATTTAGTAAAATAAAGTTTCATAAAAGTTTGTTAAAATTTAACAAGAACACTTATTTTTGGAAGATTCAAGTATGTAAAGTGTAGATCTAAAAGACTACACATTTCTAACAAAAATCAAGTTCATTATAAGGTTTATCATGATGATTTTAGTGTATGTTACTTGTGAAATTGTTGAAGATTGAATTTTTGATGATGAAAAGAAAAGAAACACATGTTTTGAAAACATGTGAAACCTTCATTTTTAGGGGAAACTATGTCAAAATTTTTATAAAATTTTGACACTTAGAAAAATATAAGTTTTGGTGAAACTTATTCCCCAAAAATTCACCTAAAAATATTTATCAAGGTTTCCTAATTTTTATACGAAAATTACAAGTTAAGAAATAACGTTTTCTTTAAGTATAAAATCAATATTAGGTGTGTATATTTTTAGGGAAAATATATATATTTAGTGGTCAAAAAGTTATGTGCTAAGTGTATATTATGTGTATTAGTGTATATTAGGAACTTGAAAAATACACTAAATACTCCAAAGGAGTATACTACCAAAATACACATACAAATACATAAGAAATACTCAATTATGCAAGAATACAAATTTACCTATAAAAGGATATATGGACAAATACAAAAATACATATTATTATAAATATATTTCTTACAAATTATGGACTTGGACAAATTAATGGACTTACTAGGCAATCTTACATATTTATGGACATATATAAAATTACTACAAGTAATGATAAATAATAAAAATTAGACAACTGACAAATATATATATATATATATATATATATATAACAAGTAAACCTTAAAAATATTATTATTTTTAAGAAATAAAATTCCGGAAAGTATTAAAAATGAAAGGAATGATTTTTGGTAAGCAATACAAAATACACAAGTATTTACACTTAAATACAAGTATACTTTCCTAAGTATACTTATACCAAAAATAGTATTAGAAATATTATTTAACAAATTACTTATATTTATTTTTGAAAAACAATATAAGTAACATATAACATTTTTAAATTCCGCTTATACAAATATATATTTTTTGGGGATAAAAACATATATAACAAATATAACATTAATTATATGGTAAAATATATACACTAATAATACAAGAACATATACATGTAAGACACAATAAGACACATTAAATCTAAATGGTAACTTGTACTTAGGGATTTACAAGTTAGGTGTTTAACATACTTAGAACGTCTATAGGTTACGACATTCAAGTAGCGGACGCCGGTGAAGCTTGACGCCCGAGACGCAAAACAGTGAGTTCATGTCCCCACTTTTAAACATTTTTACTGTTTTCTAAACTTTGGGGAAAATACATGTACAATTGGTATATTCAAAACAAATGAATCATACATAGATCATGTCAAGAATAGGGTATACGTAAACACCATCAATCTTGTTTAGACCGAAAGAACAAGGTGTCACACCCTGACCTCGTTAAAATAACAAAACCGCGGCGGAAACGTCGGGGAGTGGAGTAACAGAATCATTGTTTCACAACACATGGATTGAAGTTTCGTTTTATTGAATTAAGTTTATTACATTGTCTTGAAATTAAAAGCAAAACACAAACATATTGTCTATCATTGTTATTTAGTCACTAAGGCCTCGTCCGATCCTATGTGAGCATGCATCATAATCATCATCAACATCATCAAACAACAGCACCTGAAACATATGTGAAAATAAAGTCAGCATAAAAATGCCGGCGAGCACATAGGTTTTGTGAGTGTGTCAAATTCATGGCTTGTATAAGTATTGCAATACCTCGTACGACTACTAGAGTCGATAATTGAAAACCTTGTTTGGAAAAGTGTATTGTATTGCAATATGATTAACCAACTTAAAACAATTTGGTTATAGTTTAAAAAACCTCGTTGCCATGAATCTTGACTAAAACATTTGTTTTTGTAAACCAAATTGTAAATCGTTCTTGTAATAAAACTCGTATGGTTTATATCATTTAGTAAACGTTGTTGCATGTCATCGTTCGACATCATTCGTTCAAGTGAACTAAATAACGCTACGGAATGCAATATGATAAAAGCACTTATATATAAGAAGTACCGGCAGCGTATCTACCATGCTTTTATCACATTACACCCGTCCCGTTATCTATTCACATACCAAAAACCAATCGTTCAATTGTACTTGTTCTCAATTGTTCATGTTATCAAAACCAATCGTTCAGTTCGTTTAACTCATTCAAATCGTTCAATCGTTCGTGTTTTAATTGTGAAAAATAACTTTTGGTCGTCTCGTTGAACACATTCAAACCTGTGTGACTTTTGTGAAAAATAACTTTTGGTTGTCTTGACCAAGTTATGGTCAAAGCTGAAAGTCAAATACTGTTTAACTTTCTTGCTTGAAATAAATAAACAAGCATGAAAGAACACTTACAAGAGTCCTAAGCTTGGAAAGAAGACTAAGAAAACTCAGATTTGAGGACTCCAACCAAGTGTGGTAGCCTCAATAGAGCAGATGATGAAGAAGAGAGCAAATGAGCAATTTGAAGTGTTGAATGGCCTTGCTATTTATAGGAATACATGAACCTTTATTACATGTGTAAATGAGTTGTTCAAGGCATGATCATCACCACACACTTGTTATGCTCTGATTGGGGGACTTGGAGAACACATAAACCAGCCCACAAGATCAAGAAACCAAGATTAAAACAGGTTGCAACAGCTAGGTTTGAAAAAAACTGGTCTCTATTTTGCTGGCACAGGCTTACGGACCGTAAGCCCTTCCCCATACGGTCCGTATGGGACCGCAGGGTAGCTACTTTTGCAAATTGACAGTTTTAGTCCCTGTGCTTGGTTTATCGCGTGTCGACACTTCTAACACCCGTTAAGCCCATTTTCAAGCTCCATAATAAAGTTAAAGTATATTTAATTTTAATTATGCTAAAAAATGTCATGGATGTCAGTTCGTTTGGCTGTACGGTTGGGTTTTTCGGTTAATTACGACGGACATCGTAACGAACGCGAAAACGACCCAAATTGCGAAACGAATGAAGTTTTTGCATTCCCATCACTAAAATATAATATTTTAATGATTACAAAATTTTTGGATGTTTGGATATGGCCAGAACGCAAGATATGCACGTATATGCATACTTTCGTTGTTTTGACGCTTTTGGTCCCTTTGACCAAATAAGCGTATTTTCGCATACCGAACCACTCAAAACTTATTTATAAGCTATGTAAAGGATATTTAGGGTATGTTTAGCTTATGATATTGTTCCAGAGTGTACTTGTTATACGAATTGGCAGACTTTTGTAGTTTGTCGCAAATAGTCCCTGTGATTTAATAAACTTGTTTTTGACATACCAAACCCTTCAAAACTTATTTCTAAGTTATGTAAAGGTTATTTAAGGTATGTTAAGCTTATGTCACTATTTCAGAGTGTTTGTCGTGTTAAAACTGACTACATTTACGTAACAGTTTGCGTATAACTTTCCAGAAAGTGATTTAAAGCTTGAAATCAAACGATAATCAAAACGTGAAATTGTCATACACAAACAAACAAACATTGAGATAAAAACACATTGTTTCATTGATAATTGATATTGTTTTACATCGTACAGTGTTTACAGAGCACAAATGTCACAGTCTCCCCTAGTTTAGGAAATTTCGTCCTGAAATTTTAACTAGAGGAAACTTATGAAAATAAATGTGGATATTTTGCCTTCATTTGGTCCTCACGTTCCCAATTAAACTCTGGGCCACGTTTGGACTCCCAGCGAACTTTGACTATCACGGTCCATTATCTCCACAGGTTTCTCGACAAAGTGCATTGTGTCAGTATTGGCTAAACACTTTCGTAAATTGGACACGTGGAATGTTGGGTGAATATTCCCAAGTTCAAGAGGTAGCTCAAGTCGATAGGCAACCTTTCCGATTCTTTCAACAATCTTAAATGGTCCAACATATTGTGGTGCAAGTTTTCCTTTCTTTCCAAATCTCACCACTCCCTTCCAAGGGGATACCTTGAGTAGGACATGGTCTCCAACTTGAAATTCCAAGGGCTTGCGTCGCATGTCCGCATAACTCTTTTGACGGCTTCTAGCTGTCAGAAGATTATCGTGAATTTTCTTGACTTTGTCCGTTGTTTCAAGAATGAGTTCAGGTCTAGTAAGCTAAGCCTCACCGATCTCATTCCAACAGACAGGTGAACGGCATTTTCGACCGTATAAAGCTTCAAAAGGTGCCATATTGATTCTAGCATGATAACTATTGTTGAAAGAGAACTCGATCAACGGTATATGCAAATCCCAATTACCACCAAAGTCTATCACACATGCTCTAAGAATATCCTCCAATGTTTGTATCGTCCTCTCGGATTATCCATCCATTTGGGGATGACAGGCAGTGGTTAGATTTAGTTGGGTTCCCATAGCAGATTGCATGGTCTTCCAAAAGTGAGATGAGAATCGAGCATCACGGTCAGACATGATATCCAAAGGAACACCATGTCGAGATATAATCTCATCACAATAAATCTTGGCGAGTTTACCAACAGATATATCCTCGCGAAGCGGCAAAAAGTGTGCTGATTTTGTAAGACGATCAATGACTACCCAAATGGAATCATGACCTCTAGATGTGCGCGGTAACTTAGTGACGAGATCCATTGCAATGTTCTCCCACTTCCATATCGGTATTTCTGGTTGTACAAGCAAACCAGATGGACGTTGATGTTCAGCCTTGACTTGGAGACAAGTTAGGCATTTAGACACATACAAGGCAACATCCTTCTTCATACCAGGCCACCAGTACTGAGTATGAAGATCCTTATACATTTTGTCAGCACCAGGATGGATAGAATAATGAGACTTATGAGATTCGTCCATCACTAAAGTGCGAAGATTGTCTTGTTTCAGAATCCACAAACGATCCTTTAAATAAAGTAACCCATTGTCTTTTGTTTCGAGTTTAAGCTCTAGTTGACTTGGTAATTCTTTACCCATCAAGTCTTGTGTAACACAAGTATGTTGAGCTTGAGAGATGCGAGTTTGAATATCAGATTGAGTTCAAACACAATGAAGCTTGACTCGTTCCTTTCGACTTAGTGCGTCGGCTACAACATTTGCTTTACCAGGATGGTAGCGAATCTCGTAGTCGTAATCGTCCAATAGTTCAACCCAGCGCCGTTGTCTCATGTTTAGCTCCTTCTGATTGAAAATGTGTTGGAGACTTTTGTGGTCTGTGAAAACCACATATTTCATTCCATAAAGATAGTGTCTCCAGATTTCGAGAGCAAAAACCACAGCGCCCAACTCAAGATCATGAGTTGTGTAGTTCTTCTCGTGTATTCTCAATTATCTTGACACATAAGCTTTAACTTTGCCTCGTTGCATGAGGACACAACCAAGGCATAGATTTGATGCGTCACAATAGACAACAAAATCATCATTGCCATCGGGTAAAGATAAGACAGGAGCATCACAGAGTTTTCGTTTCAGTGTTTGGAAAGCTTCCTCTTGTTTGGGTCCTCGCTAAAAAGGCTTATTCTTTTGAGTTAAAGCAGTGAGAGGAACCGCAATCTTCAAGAAGTTCGCAATGAATCAACGGTAGTATCCAGCAAGACCAAGAAAAGAGCGAACTTCTGTAGGTGTAGTAGGTGTAGTAGGTGTGTTCCAATCCTTAATCGCGGTGATTTTGGAAGGATCCACATGAATACCCTGCTCGTTGATAATATGACCCAAAAACTGAACTTCCTTAAGCCAGAATTCACACTTGGAGAATTTGGCAAAGAGTTGTTCCTTCTTTAGGAGTTCCATTATCAGACGAAGGTGTTGTTCGTGATCTGCTCAAGACTTAGAATAAATAAGAATATCGTCAATGAACAAAATGATGAACTTGTCTAAATAAGGTTTACAAACCCTATTCATTAAGTCCATGAAGATAGCTGGAGCATTCGTCAAACCAAAAGGCATGACAGTGAACTCGTAATGACCATATCTTGTGTGGAAAGCAGTTTTGGGAATATCTTCTTCGAGTACACGAAGCTGATGATACCCAGAACGCAAATCAATCTTGGAAAAACATGTAGCACCTTGCAGCTGATCAAAGAGATCATCTATTCATGGTAGGGGATTCTTGATGGTGAGCTTATTGAGCTCACGATAATCGATACACATACGGAAAGATCCATCTTTCTTTTTCACAAACAGGACTGGAGCGCCCCAAGGTGAATAACTCAGACGGATGAATCCTTTGTCAGATAACTCTTGAAGCTGTTTCAAAAACTCTTGCATCTTAGACGGTGCAAGACGGTAAGGTGCTTTAGCAATCGGGTTAGCATTAGGTACAAGATCAATATGAAACTCGACTTGATGAACTGGAGGCAAACCAGGCAGTTCATCAGGAAACACCTCTGGATAATCTCAAACAATCGGAATATCTTGAATACTTTTGCTCTTGACTTTCTCCTCTACGACATGTGCCAGAAAGGCCACATTGTGACAACTGTGCTCTGTAAACGATGAACGATGTAAAACAATATCAATTATCAATGAAACGATGTGTTTTGCTATTAATATTTGTGTATTTGGTTTGACGATTTTACGATTTGATTCGAGTTCAATTTCAAGCTTTAAATCGCTTTCTAGAAAGTTATACGCAAACTGATGCGTAAACGTAATCAATTTAATGCGAAAAATACTCCAGAACAGTGACATAGGCTTAACATACCTTAAATAACCTTTACATAACTTAGAAATAAGTTTTGGAGGGTTTGGTGTGTCGAAAACAAGTTTATTCGATCGCAGGGACTATTTGTGTCAAACTGCGAAACTATGTCGATTCGTATAGTAACGAACATTCCGGAACATGATCATAAGCTAAAAATACCCTAAATATCCTTTACATAGCTTAGAAATAGGCTTTGAAGGGTTCGGGATGCGAAAATACGCTTATTTGATCAATAGGGATTAAAAGCGTCAAAAAGTGCATAAGTTTGCATTTACGCGCATATCTTACGTTCTGAACATATCCGGACATCCAAAAATTTTTGTAATCGTTAAAATATTTTATTTTAGTGATTAGAATGCAAAAATACCACTCGTCGCGTAATTTGGATCGTTTTCGCGTCCATTCGAGTTTTCGTTGTAATTAACCGAATAACCCAATCGTACGACCAAACGAACCGACATCCGAGATGTTTTCAAGCATATTTCATGTTCCCTATGTTTTAAATTCATTTTAGAGCCTTGAAATGGGATTAACGGGGCTTTAAAACTTCAAAAACTGAGTTTTACACATTCAGGGACCAAAACAGTCATTCTGTCAAAGTTGCCCTCACGGGCCGCGTAAGCTGAGAACCATATTACGCGGGGCGCGACAGACTACCAGGTCCAGAAACATTGAATCTGAAATGTGCAGCTGATTTCTTTGATTTTTCCATGGTTTTAAGCATACAATGGACTTGTTTTAAGTTCCCATTGTATTCTAATCTATGTGCCACAAGTGTATGGCTTGGATCAAGCTTTGATTCTTGCAAAAACACTTGTAAAGATCTTGATGGGTCATGACTTTCTATAAATATCCACCATGATCAAGCTTCATTCCTCACACATTGATCTAAATCTGCTCTAAGTTGAAGCTAAGGCTTCATACCTTAGTGTTTTGGATCAATTATTCCTAGCTTGGACCTTTTATAAGCTTCTTTCATGCTTGTTTATGCTTTTCAAGCATGAAAGTCAAACAGTGTTTGACTTTCTGCTTTGACCATGAATTGGTCAACACAAAGTTCGTTTGAACTTTGCAACGTGAGCGTAATCATGATGGTTATAGTCCTTTGTGTCTATACCTACAGATTACCACGTTGATTTGTCGAAGTGACGAGTCAAAGTTTTGGTCAAAATACGTGTTTATGCATATTTTGCAACGAAACTATTTTCGAGTATCAAAACACTTTGTTTTGATATCTTTGCATGATGTGTAGTAGGCTAGGTTTGATGTGATGTCATAGGTTCTTTTATGTTTGTTGGCTTACATATATGGGGCATGTCTTGTATATGAACTAGTATGGAATTCATCCTCACTACTTGTACTTATTTGCGGTTTATAATAGAATCACCGGGGTAACCCTTTACCCAAAAAAAAAAAAACACTTTGTTTTGATATCAAACTTGTTTTGTAACTTAGTTAAACATGTTTTGACATGTTTAACTCGTCACTTTTAGTCTAGTGCTTGTTTAGGGTCATAAGTTAAGCGGTCTTGACAACCGCTTAGACTATCGAACCCGACCCGTTTGGTCGATCGTTAGGATCCAACCAAGCATGTTTTGTGACCATAGTTGTATAGGGAATAACCTTCCGAGGTTATACCTTATGGTCACTTAGTTTAATTAGTTGTATGATAGGTAGTTTATATGCCTTAGGAAAATGACCAAAATGCCCTTTTCATGCATAATTTTATTTTAAGCATATGTAACTTAACTTTTGTCACTTAAACTAATTATGCAACATATTTAAACATGTTAGGGCCTATAATACTTGTCATAGGACTAGTTAGGCGTCTCGAATGCGCATTTGCGCGAACGACGCGTTAAAGTAGCGTAAGCTACCTTAATGGGTCGTAACGGGTCGTAAGTACTTATGATAGGTTCCGATTTAGAATGTAGGCTTTGTTGAACCATATCGCATGAGTTCCAATACTCCTTTGGTTTACAAGACCTCATTCTACCCGATCTTCCGAGTTAGGTGTCGATTTATTAACTTAGCGATCCGATTACTAGGTACTATTTGATTTCCGTGGTTTGCTCTAGCTTTGTTAGTTCACTTAATCAAGGATACTTTGCACTACGATGTGAGTACATAGTTCCCCTATTTTACTGTTTTCAAATGTTATGGGGTGATTCATATGTGTTAAATGATTTCGATGCTTTCAACGATGATTTCAAAAATGAATACTATGGTTTATATTAAACAATAACGATTTCGATAATGTGTACGAACTTGTTGGGACGTATTTACATAATGAATAACATTCATTAACAATGATCAAGCCGACCAGTATTAGGTTATGGTACCATAGGATCTAACAAATCCCGTTATCGGACTGCCACCATGGTTATGTATGGGGGTTATGTGGGTAACGACTGAACCTGATGATTGTTAACTTACCCTTTGGTGGTCTGTTAATACGAGTTGAATGATGGACGAGTTACGAAGGTTTGAATGTATTCCACAAAACGACCAAAAGTAGTTTTCACAATTAAAGCGAGAACGATTTGAACGATTAAACGATTTTGAACGATTGAACGATTAAAACGATGGAACGATTTAAACGATTTGAACGAGTTAAACGAATAGAACGAACGATTGGTTTTTGTGTTGTGATTAGATAACGGGACGGGTGTAATGTGATAAAAGCATGGTAGATACGCCGCTGGTACTTCTTATATATAAGTGCTTTTATCGTCTTATATTCCGTGGCGTTATTTAGTTCACTGGGACGAACGATTCTAAACGATGTCACACAACGATGTTTACTGTACGATATAAACCATAGGAGTTTTATTACGAGAACGATTTACAATTTGGTTTACAATAAACAAATGTTTTGGGTTAAGATTCATGGCAACGATATTTTATAAACTATAACCAACTTATTTTGAGCTGGTTATTCATATTGCAATGCTAAACTCTTTTCAAAACATGGTTTTCAATTATCGACTCTTGTAGTCAAACGAGGTATTGCAACATGTAAACGAGCCATGAATCCGACACTCTCACAAAACCTATGTGCTCGCCGACATTTCTTTGCTGACTTTATTTTTTTCACGTATGTTTCAGGTGGTGTTGAATGTTGTTGATTGTGACTAGGATGTATACTCACTTAGGACTAGACGAGGCCTTAGTGACTAAATAACAATGATAGACGATGTGGTTGTGTTTTAACTTTAATTTCAAGACAATGTAAATGGTTAAATATTTAAATAAAATGAAACTTTTGAATCCATGGTTGTGAAACAATAATTCTGTCGCTCCACTCCCTGACGTTTTCGCCACGGTTTCGTTGTTTTACGCGGTCGGGGTGTGATAGAAGAGTTGGTATCAAAGCTCATGGTAATAGGGAATTAGGTTATTAGTAATGCTTTGACCTAGACTATAACTTTTCTAGAACCCTAACGCGAGTTTTCTGGCGTTTAGATTTAAAAAAAACAATACCGTCACCTATCTTTAGGTGATAACCACAACGAGAACACAATAACCAATCCGTTTTGAAAATCAATCATCTATTCCTAGATGATTTGTTATAAGGTTTTGAACCTTCAAAGTTTTCAAAATCTCGTCAAAGTTTGGGTCTTATAATGTGAACACGTGCAAGCTGGAAGGGTGGATGCCTGTATCCTGAGTTTTTTGTCTAAGGCTAGAGTGTTCATACAAATCCACATAATCGGACCAGTCACTCTTACCTGGGAACTCTTGGGGTGAGTGTCCACTTATAGGCTAAAGCATGTCTTCGCGATACATTATATTGACCCATTTACTTTGATTAGTCACTGTGTATCATTTGTTTGTTCGAGGTAACGGACGAATGATCACCTTCCGTGCATTTTGTCGATGTTTTCAATACCTCTTTTGTTTATCCATTTGTCAATCTCACTCGTTTCTCATGTTTCCTTGTTCTTTTTAGAATATGCCTCCTCGACGTGATGCATAACCATAATCTAACGCCGAAATCGCAGCCCTTGTCGCTCAGCAAATGCTGCCATGATTCTGAACCTAATAACTCAGATTAACCAAGTGAATAACAACAATAACAATGCTCAGTGTAGTTTCAAAACGTTTAATTCGGCTAAACCACTAAAGTTTTCTGGGTCTCAAGGAGCAACTGCGCTCCTGCCATGGTTCGAGAGTCTGGAGAGCACATTTAGACATGTTCAGTGTCCGAATGAATGAAAGGTTGAGTTTGCATCCAGTGTTCTCAAGAAGCGTGCTCTTACATGGTGGAACGATGTGATGCATGATAGGGGTGCCGATGTGGCGATGGCACAAACTTGGGAAGAGCTTCGGGTTCTCATGATGAAAGAGTTCTGTCCCCGTCACGAGATAAGGGCTTTGGAATGAGAATTCGATGATCTGAAACAAGATGGGGGAGAACACCATGCGTATACGGATCGTTATGAGCAGCTGAGTTTCTTTTGTCCTACTATGGTTACCCTGTTGGAGAAAGCGATTGAGAGGTATATCGATGGTCTGCCTGATTCCGTGCAAGACATTTTAACTGGTAGTAACCCTACCACTGTTCGTCAGGAAATCGAACTGGCTGCAACTCTGACTGAGTCACAAGTCAGAAAAGGAAAACTGACCCGCAAGGGTGATAAGAAGCAGTCAACCGACACTGCTCAAGACAAGGGTAAAGGTAAGAAGAAGGGTGAGTCATCTAGGAGGTCGAGGAAGCGCAAGGCTTCCCAGAATTTTGCTGTTACCAATCAGAACGTTCAGAACCCACCAGCACAACCTCCTGCCAAGAAACATTATGCTGGTACCGCACCTCACTGCAATAGGTGCAATGGTCATCATGCGACCCAACATGCTTATAAACAATATACCACTTGTGGTAAACTTGGGCATACAGCCAACATTTGTCGTTTGGGTCAAAATCAAGCTGCTCAGAATCAAGCTCTAATTCAGGGAAACACTGCTAGATTTCCACCTGGCTCGTGTTATAACTGCGAAGAGATGGGTCATTTCCGCAACAATTGTCCGAAGCTGGCGAATCCGAATGCCAATGCTAATGCAAACCCCGATCGTGGATGAGCATACAACTTGAATGCCAACGAGGATCGTGCTGACAATGAGGTTGTTAACGGTACGTTCCTTGTTAACCGTCAACCTGCATCTATTTTTTTCGATTCTGGTGCCGATAGAAGTTTTATTTCGTTATCATTTGAGCCCTTACTTGCGATACCTAGGACTAAACTGAGGAAACCCTTATCTGTTGAAGTTGCTACTGGTAAACCTCTTGTACTCAATTATGTTATTCGCGATTGTCAATTGAACCTCGATAACCATCTTTTTCCTATTGACCTCACACCGATGCAACTTGGGAGTTTCAACATTACTGTAGGGATGGATTGGTTAACTAAGTTTCATGCTGAGGTGGTTTGTTTCGATAAGATTGTTCGTATTCCTCTTTCATCTGGTAATGTTCTAGAAGTTCGTGGCGAGAAACCTTCGAAAGGTTTGAAACTCATGTCGTGTACGAAAGCCCAAAGTTATTTACAAAAGGCTACATATTCTTTCTGGCACATGTCACAGAGGAGAAAGGCAAGAGCAAGTGTATTCAAGATATTCCGATTGTTCGCAAGTATCCAGAGGTGTTTCCTGATGAACTGCCTGGTTTGCCTCCAATTCATCAAGTCGAATTTCATATTGATCTTGTACCCAATGCCAACCCGATTGCTAAAGAACCTTATCGCCTTGCACCGTCTGAGATGCAAGAGCTTTGAAATAGCTTCAAGAGCTATCTGACAAAGGATTCATCCGACCGAGTTATTCACCTTGGGGCGCTCCAGTCCTGTTTGTGAAAAAGAAAGATTTTTGAATGTGTATTGATTATCGTGAGCTTAATAAGCTTACCATCAAGGATCGATATCCCCTACCACAAATCGATGATCTTTTTGATCAGCTGCAAGGTGCTTCATGTTTTTCCAAGATCGATCTGCGTTCTGGGTATCATCAGCTTCGTGTACTCGAAGAAGATATTCCCAAAACTGCATTCCGAATGAGATATGGTCACTACGAGTTCACAGTCATGCCTTTCGGTTTGACGAATGCCCAAGCTATCTTCATGGACTTAATGAATAGGGTTTGTAAGCCTTATTTAGACAAGTTCATCATTGTGTTCATTGAAGACATTCTCATTTACTCGAAGTCTCGAGCCAATCATGAACAACAGCTTCGTCTGACGACGGAACTTCTGAAGAAGGAATAACTTTTCGCCAAGTTCTCCAAGTGTGAATTTTGGCTTAAGGAAGTTCAATTTTTGGGTCATATTGTTAACGAGCAGGGTATTCATGTGGATCCTTCCAAAATAGCTGCTATTAAGGATTGGAATACACCTACGACACCTACAGAAGTTCGCTCTTTTCTTGGTCTTGCTGGTTATTATCGACGGTTTATTTCGAACTTCTTGAAGATCGCGGTTCCTCTCACTGCTTTGACTCAAAAGAATAAGCCTTTTGAGTGGGGACCCAAACAAAAAGAAGCGTTCCAAACTTGGAAACGAAAACTCTGTGATGCTCCTGTTTTATCTTTGCTCGATGGAAACGATGATTTTGTTGTCTATTGTGACGCGTCGAATCTAGGCCTTGGTTGTGTTTTTATGCAACGAGGTAAAGTCATAGCATATGCGTCAAGACAGCTGAAAATACATGAGAAGAACTACACGACTCATGATCTTGAGTTGGGAGCTGTGGTTTCTGCTCTCAAAAATCTAGAGACACTACCTTTATGGCACGAAATGTGTGATTTTCATAGACCACAAGAGTCTCCAGCACATTCTCAATCAGAAGGAGCTGAACATGAGGTAACGACGCTGGGTTGAGCTATTAAACGATTATGACTGCGAAATTCGCTACCATCCTGGTAAGGCGAATGTTGTAGCCGATGCGCTAAGCCGAAAGGAACGAGTCAAGCTTAATTTTGTTCGCACTCTATACGATATCCAATCACGTGTCTCTCAAGCTCAACGTGTGTGTGTTACACAAGATCTGATAGGTAAGGAATTACCATGTCAACTTGAGCTTAAACTCGAAATGAAAGACGATGGGTTACTCTATTTCAAGGATCGTTTGTGGATTCCGAAACAGGACGATCTTCGCACTTTAGTGATGGACGAATCTCACAAGTCTAGATACTCTATCCATCCTGGTGCTGACAAAATGTACAAGGATTTTCGTACTCAGTACTGGTGGCCTAGTATGAAGAAGGATATTGCCTTGTATGTATCGAAATGCCTAACTTGTCTCAAGGTCAAGGCTGAACACCAACGACCATCTGGTTTGCTTGTATAACCAGAGATACCGGTTTGGAAGTGGGAGAACATTGCGATGGATCTCATCACTAAGTTACCACGCACATCTAGAGGTCACAATCTCATCAACATAAATCTTGGCAAGTTTATCAGCAGATAGATCCTCGCGAATCGGTATAAAGTGAGCTGACTTTGTTAATCGATCAATGATAGAGGCATTATACACCCGTCCTTACCAACTTAAACCCAAGTAAGTAAATGATAGAGGCATTAGGACTAACCTATTTTTCTTTCAACACCATTATTTTTCATTTTTTTTCTTTCCAAATCTCACCACTCCCTTCCAAGGGGATACCTTGAGTAGGACACGGTCTCCGACTTGAAATTCCAAGGGCTTGCGTCGCATATCCGCATAACTCTTTTGATGGTTTCTAGCTGTCAGAAGATTATCGCGAATTTTTTTGATCTTATCTGTTGTTTCCAGAATGAGCTCAGGTCCAGTAAGCTGAACTTCACCGATCTCATTCCAACAGACAGGTGAACGACATTTTCGACCGTATAAAGCTTCGAACAGTGCCATATTAATGCTAGCATGATAACTGTTGTTATAAGAGAACTCGATCAACGGTAGATGAGAATCCCAATTACCACCAAAGTCTATCACGCATGCTCTAAGCATATCCTCCAATGTTTGCATCGTCCTCTTAGATTGTCCATCTGTTTGGGGATGATAAGAAGTGCTTAGATTTAGTTGGGTTCCCATAGAAGATTGCATGGTCTTGCAAAAGTGAGATGAAAATCGAGCATCCCGATCGGATATGATATCCAAAGGAACACCATGTCGAGACACAATCTCATCAACATAAATCTTGGCAAGTTTATCAACAGATAGATCCTCGTGAATCAGTATAAAGTGAGCTGACTTCGTTAATCGATCAATGATAGAGGCGTTATACACCCGTCCTTACCAACTTAAACCCAAGTAAGTAAATGATAGAGGCATTAGGACTAACCCATTTTTCTTTCAACACCATTATTTTTCATTTTTTTATCACCTACCCAAAATCCCCCTAGTTAACCCATTTGAGCCTAAACCTTTTCGTTTCTAAACCTACAAAACAAACACCCTTTACCCACCAAAACCTTTTTCTTTTAAACCCTTTATTTTAGTAAAAAGCTAGGTTTTCTTGTGACGTTCTTTATAAAAAAAACAAAGAGAAGCCTTGCAATAAACAAACAAGTTCCTCAAAGAAACTTTGTTTAAAAATGCTTAGTTTGAATAAAAGTCACAAAAACAAAAGGTTTTACGATGACCGACACTTTTTACGATTTTAGCCCTTTTTACTAACCACTAACCCAAAACCACCTACCTTTAACCCAAGCCTAACCCTTCCCCAAGTCGTCTTAATATTTACAAAGGTTTATAGTTAAAAAGGAGGAGGATTGATTGCTTGGCAAGCATATGGTAGAAGTTAGTTCCATGCCGGTCTCGAGTGTTTCACAAAAATACATATTCGGCCGAGTGTTGAGTGATCTCCCATGAGCAGTGGCGGACCCAGGATTTTACTTCAATGGGGTCCATTTTCGGGTCGGTCCTCGTTTGGGTCGAGTCAAATTGAGGTTTGAACTAGATTTTTTAAAAAATAAGAAAAATGGGCTTATCAAGGATTGAACCCATGACCTCTTGGTGGAAAAGAGGGAGATTTACCACTACACCAGCTTTCTTTTTTTTTCTATGGTGTCCACCTAATTGTATTTATGGGGTCCATATACAATTTAATATACCGAATCTACTATTTTTTAAAAAAAGATTGGGGTCCGGGGACCCCGATGGCACCAATGTGGGTCCGCCCCTGCCCATGAGGTATGTGAACTTGTATATAAATAGAATTTTAAAGAGGCATGTTATGCCCAAATAAGTAATTTCTCTTATGAAACGTTCTAAATAAATCATAACGAATAGGATTGTAAATAGTATAAAAATAAAACCCAATAAAGATCTTGGATTCCCGACACTCAAGACAAGCCCAAAACTTCTCTTCTACCCATTCCATTTGGGTGTGTATGCCACATAATAAAGAGTTTTGCTTGAGGATTAGCAAAGATTCAAGTGTGGGGGTATTTGATGTGTGTAAAATGCAACATATAAATTACATCAATTGAGGCATAAAACTAATCCATTTTAGCGCTAATGTTGGAAAAAGTGTGCTTTTGTCTTCCTTTTGTATTTTCAGGACCAAAAGAGCTTAAATCAACAAAAAGAACAAATATGTAGCAAAAACTAACATAAATACAAAGAAAAGGAATAAACGTGGCATGCCCGACCCCTCGATAGTATCTTCCCAAGCAAAAATAAGAAATAGAAGGCTGACCACGGTCCCGTGCCCAGCGGACACAGGGGCGTGGCCAGGTGTCTGCAGAAAATGACAAAATTGTAAAAGCTTCTATTCCCAGCACGGGGGCGTGCCCAGCTCAGCACGGGGCGTGGTCAACGCTAAGATTCGCAGAATCTTGTAAATCTTGATAGTACAGATACGCTTCTGCACACGAGGCCGTGCCCAGCGAACATGGGGGCGTGTGGAGCCTAATGCAGACAATTGCAATTAATGAAGAAAGAGAAAGATGATGGCCACGGGGCTGTGTCCAACGGACACGGGGCTGTGTCCAGCGGACACGGGGCCGTTCTCGGGCTTCTGTTCAGGCTATAAATAGGGGTGCTTGGCTCACTTCAAAGGCATCCCTTGGCAAACCACCTTTCTCCCACTTCACCACCACTCCACCACCACTACAACACCCACATCCACCACCATCATCCATCATCCACCTTAGAGTGTGTGTTGTAGTCTCGGGATCCAAGATTGATAGTAAGAGTTCTTGTCAATCAAAGGCCATGTTTGGCTAAGTCTCTTACATCACTTGGTGAAGACAAGCATTTAATGTAATACTTTTGATTTTTAATCTTTTCGCACTTTTTATTTGGTTTTGTATTAATGACTTTAATAACTAGTTTCTTATGTTGAAGGTGAAACTTCTTTATCATTTGTCCGTGGCGTCTTAGCATTACTTTACTGTCTATATAAAGTTAAAATTTTCACCATTCTTATCTTTACGGTTGATGTGTGTGTGGTGGTATATAAATTTAAGTATATTTAAGCCTTTTTTACACGTTAGTCAAGTTTTAAATTTATAAAACACGATATTTTACTAACACCAAACACACATATGGGCAAGTTCCCCCATCGTGAGCGTAGTATAGCGTTGGCAAGATACCGAGGTCGTCCAAGGACACAAGAGCTTTTAGTACCGGTTTATCCTCAACGTCTAATCAAATCAAAAGTTTAGAAAAAAGGTTTTAAACTAGAAAAATAAAAACTAACTAAAATGCTGAAAAATAAAATAAAAGAAAAACAGATAGACAAGATGATTCACTTGGCTCCGACTCGTGTTTAGTGTAACCTTTGATTATTTTCGCACTTTTACACTATTTAAGAGATTATCTTAGTTATTGTAGTAGGCCCCTCTTTTGAAGGTGACGTTACCCTCAACCCAGTAGTTTGAGTCAGCAAGGATACAATCCTAAAGGGTCGGATTATTGAAAGATAATTAATTAAGTTATTAATGCGTATTATGGTAGGCCCCTCTTTTGAAGGTGACGTTACCCTCGGCTAAGTAGTCTGAGTCAGCAGGGATACAGTCCTAAGTAGCCGGGTTAAAGTATTAATAGTAGCTTACATATGAGGGGATCAAAGAGTTTGGACCCCCGCCATCCAATACCGGTGGGTATTGAAGGAGGTCCTACTAAATTTGACCCAGGTCCTTGCAGGATCTATACACTGAACAAGGCAAGACTCTTACCAAACCGTTCCCTTAACCCCCGACCAGGTAGCCAACATACCTCCATGTAGATCGTGGAGATATGAATGGTGAAAATCTTTGATTTTATATAGACAGTAAAATTATGCCAAGACACCACGGACAAACTATTAGGAAGAATCACCTTCAACATAAGAAACTAGTTATTAAAGTCATTAATACATAACCAAGTAAAAAGTGCGAAAAGATTAAAAATAAAAAGTATTACACTAGACACTTGTCTTCACCAAGTGATGTAAGAGACTTAGGCAAACATGGCCTTTGATTGTCAAGAACTCTTACGATCAATCTTGGATCCCGAGACGACTCACACACTCTATGATGGACAATGGATGATGGTGGTGGATGATGGTGTTGTGATGGTGGTGGGTGGTGGGTGAAGTGTGAGAGAGGTGGTGTGCCAAGGGATGGTTTGCAAATGAGCCAAGCACCCCTATTTATAGCCTGAACAGAAGCCTGGACACGGCCCCGTGTCCACCCTTTTCTCTTCCTTCATTAATTGCAGGTTGTCTGCATTAGTTGACCACGCCCCTGTGTCTGCTGGGCACGGCCCCGTGTGCAGAAGCGTATCTGTACTATCAAGATTTGCTTGGATTCTGCGAATCTTAGCATTGACCACGGCCCGTTGTTGAGCTGGGCACGCCCCCGTGTCGGGAATAGAAGCTTCTACAACTATCTTTTCTGCAGACACCTGAACACGCCCCTTGGCACGGGGCCGTGTTCGCTGGGCACGCCCCGTGTTGAGCTGGGCACAACCCCATGCTCAGCTGGGCACAGCCCCATGCTCAGCTTTCTTCTTGTTTTTTGCTTTGGGAGATGCTGTCGAGGGGTCGGGCATGCCACGTTTCTTCCCTTTTCTTGTATTATTGTTAAATTTAGCTGCATTTTTGCTTCTTTTGTTCATTTAAGCTCTTTAATCCTGAAAATACAAAAGGAAGACAAAAACACACTTTTTCCAACATTAGTAAAAAAAAGGGTTAGTTTTATGCCACATTTGATGTAATTTATATGTTGCATTTTGCGCACATCAAATACCCCCACACTTGAATCTTTGCTTGTCCTCAAGCAAAACTCTTTATAATGTGGCTTACACTCCCAAATGGAAATGGTAGAAGAGAAGGTTTTAGGGCTTGTCATAGAGTGTCGGGATTTCCAAGATTCTTTATTAAGTTTTATTTTTATTTATTTACAATCCTATTCGTCATGATTCATATAGAACATTACATAAAATAAATTACTTATTAGGGCATAACATGCCTTTTTAAAATTCCATTTATATACAAGTTCACATACCTCACGGGGGATCACTCAACACTCGGCCGAAGATGTATTTTTGTGAAACACTCGAGAGCGGCATGGAACTTACTCCTACCATAAGCTTGCCAAGCAATCAATCCTCCTCCTTTTTAACTATACCTTTGTAAATATCAAGAAGACTTTTTGGGGGAAGGGTTAGGCTTGGGTTAAAGGTAGGTGGTTGGGTTAGTGGTTAGTAGAAAAGGGCGAAAGGCGTAAAAAGCGTCGGTTTTCGTAAAACATTTTGTTTTTGTGACTTTTTATTCTAATGAAGCATTTATTCAAACAAGTCTTCTTTTGATGAGCTTTGTTTGTTTATTTCTAACTTCATTTTTTCTCTTTTCTTTTCTCTTTTTTCTCTCTCTTTTTTTTTGATAAAAGAAGTCACAAGAAAACCGTGCTTTGTTACTAAAATAAAGGGTTTAAAATGAAAAAGGTTTTGGTGGGTAAAATGGGTGTTTGTTTTTGGGTTAAGAAATGAAAAGGTTTAGGCTCAAAGAGGTTAACTAGGGGGATTTTAGGTAGGTGGTAAAAAAAAAGAAAAATAATGGTGTAGAAATAAAAAGGGTTAGTCCTAATGCCTCCGTCATTTACTTACTCAGGTTTAAGTTGGTAAGGACCGGGAATGTATCGTTGTGGCAAGTTCTAGAGTCGTAAGAACCAAACGGCTATTCACACAAGAAACGAAAAATGAGCATTTAGTTTAAAGATATGTATTTGTATGCTCAATAAAGGCTCAAAACTCACTTTTGTGGGAATGGGTTTTTATGTGATCAAGTATATATAATCAAATTTTAACTAAACTTGTCATGCCGTTTCATAATTTTCTTATGTTGGTTCTTTTTATCACGACGCTATCGGTTGTAAATTTGTAAAAATATAACATTTTTAGAACTTGTTATTCCCAAATTAAACCAAGACAAGTAAAAAAAATGAAAATTTTTAAAAAAAATTTGGGGTGATTAGCGGTTCCAATAGAGTTTTGTGTAAGGCTTGTTTTTAGGACTTGCAAGATTCAAGGTTTTAGCATCCCCCCATACTTAAATTACACATTGTCCTCAATGTGTCCCAAAAATAAGTTTTTCGATTGATTAAAATGTGTAAAAGTGGGTTAAAAACAAGATTTTATGTTACTGGGTAGCTAAACACGGGGTGGTGTTGGCTGAGCACGGCCCCGTGGTCAGACTGCCAGTATCAAATTTAAACAGAAGGCTGGGCACGGGGGCGTGTTCAGTGAGCACGACCCCGTGTCCAGTTTCCTGAACTGGACATTTTCTGCAGAACCTCGGGCACGGGGCGTGTTGGGGTGAGCACGACCCCGTGCTGAACTTGCTGTAATGAAGAAAAATTGTTGGGAGGCTCTGTTTTTGTGCATGGGGTGTGGATTCAAGTTTCCCTTAGTAACCTCCACCATTTCGAGTGTGCTTTATTCCTGAAAATTAAAACTAAACTAGAAAACATAAAAAGTTAAACTAATCTAAAACTAAGGATATTTCTGCGGAATGCCTCCGTGGTGCGCCACGTTTATAAGGGTCCTTGGCTAGACCCACCTTATCGGGTGGTTCTGGCTCATCTTCAATTAGGGGGTCGTCATTGCCAATTAGATATTTTATTGATCGCTCAAGATCGACACATCTTTTGAAGGCCCCTAATTGAATAGATAGATTGTTGCGCTTCCGGTTTTTCAAAGCATCGTGGGTTTTTACAAAGGGTCGTCCCAACACTAGAGGAGCGTCATCGAGGATGACAAAGTCGGTTGGGATTACCATTTGATTTGTTTGGACCAAGACATCCTCAACTACACTGATTGACTTTATTACTTTCCGATTGGATAGAAAAATGGGTATTTGAAGTGGAGAAAAATCACCAATACTTAATTTTTTGAAAATGTAGTTGGGCATTATGTTAACACAAAGATCTTTATCAATTGTGACATTACTAATAAATGAATTTTGAAAAAAACATGGAACCGGTGTAATGTTGATTTCAAATGGATCTTCTTTTATTAGCGAAGTTTGATCATTAGTTAACTTAATACTTACTGTTTCGTCAATTTTAGTGTTAGTGTTTAACTCTTTTAAAAACTTAGCATGAGTGGGTACTAAACAATGATTTTCAAAAGAAGGTGACAAGAGATTAATTTCTTCAAAATTCGACTCTTCTTGAATTTTAATGTTGTCGGACTCACCTTTTTCGTTGTTTAACTCATGTATTGGTTCTTCACTTATTTGTTCTTCCATTTTTACACTTTCAATTATCTCTTCTTTATTTAATTCTTCTCTTGCGCGTGACTCCTCTTCCCTTGCCCGAGATTCTTTTATATAGCGCTCGATAACTTTAAGGTGTTCTAATATCCTATCGGTCACTTCGGTTATAGAAAAAGGATCGGAATTTTCAAAGCTTGAATCCGGTTGTTCGATCCTTTGTTCCTCATAATACCCATATGAAGTAGATGGTTCACACCATTGTTCCTCATTGTAAGTATATGTGGATAAAGGTCGTAATTTTGTTCTTCATAATACTCATATGAGGTGGGTTGTTCACGCCATGGTTCCTCATAGTAAGCATATGTAGGTGGTGGCTCATATCTTGGTTCCTCAAAGCATGAGTAAGAAGGCTCATACCTTGGTTCATCAAAATATGAGTATGAGGGGGAAGGTTCATACCTTTGGTCTTCATAGGATGTGTATGAAGTTGATGGCTCGTAACTGGGCTCCTCATAGTAGGTGTATGAAGTGGACGGTTGATATAAGTTACAATATTGAACCGAGTGCGGGTCACCACAATTAGTGCAATAGTTACTCCTATAATCATCCTCCTCATAGGTGTAGTTGTAACCTCCTGAGTTTTGATCCATAAGAATCACTCAGCAGACCACAACCAAGTCTCGAGATCAGAAAACAAAAATAAAAACAGAAACAGAGGCTGGACACGACCCCGTGTTCAGTGGACACGACCCCGTGTACAGAATCTGTATCTGGGCGTTTTAATTAAAGTTACTGATTTTGTTGAGCATGGGGGCGTGTTCAGTGAGCACGAACCCGTGTTCAAGCTACTGTATCTGGGTGTTTTGTGAAAAATATGCAGCACGGCCCGTGTTCAGGTTACTGTAAATGCAAAACTAAACTAAAATGCAGAAAAAAGTGCGCGCGTCCACCCTTTTCTCTTTCTTCATTAATTGCAAATGAGCCAAGCACCCCTATTTATAGCCTGAACAGAAGCCTGGACACGGCCCCGTGTCCACCCTTTTCTCTTTCTTCATTAATTGCAGTTTGTCTGCATTAGTTGACCACACCCCCGTGTCCGCTGGGCACGGCCCCGTGTGCAGAAGCGTATCTGTACTATCAAGATTTGCTTGGATTCTGCGAATCTTAGCGTTGACCACGGCCCCGTGTTGAGCTGGGCACTCCCCCGTGTCGGGAATAGAAGCTTCTACAACTTTGTCTTTTCTGCAGACACCTGAACATGCCCCCGTGTCCGTTGGCCATGGGGCCGTGTTCGCTGGGCATGCCCCGTGTTGAGCTAGGCACGCCCCGTGTTGAGCTGGGCACAACCCCATGCTCAGCTGGGCATAACCCCATGCTCAGCTTTCTTCTTGTTTTTTGCTTTGGGAGATGCTGTTGAGGAGTCGGGCATGCCACGTTTCTTCCCTTTTCTTGTATTATTGTTAGATTTAGCTGCATTTTTGCTTCTTTTGTTCATTTAAGCTCTTTTAATCCTGAAAATACAAAAGGAAGACAAAAACACACTTTTTCCAACATTAGTAAAAAAAAGGGTTAGTTTTATGCCACATTTGATGTAATTTATATGTTGCATTTTGCGCACATCAATGGTCTATATAGAGATATGTAGGCTACCTAGTCGGGGGGTTAAGGGAATGGTTTAGTAAGGTTCTTGCCTTGTTTAGTGTATAGATCCTGCAAGGACTTGGGTTAAGCTTACTAGGACCTCCTTCAATACCCACTGGTATTGGATGGCGGGGGTGCGAATGGCTTGATCCCCTCTTATGTAAACTACTATTAATACATTAACCCGGATACTTGGGATTGTATCCATGCTGACTCAAACCACTTAGCCGAGGGTAACGTCGCCTTCAAAAGAGGGGCCTACCACTTTACGCATTAATAACTTAATTTATTATCTTCCAATATTCTGACCCTTTGAGATTGTATCCTTGCTGACTCAAACCACTGGGTTGAGGGTAACGTCACCTTCAAAAGAGGGACCTACTACTATAACTAAGATAATCTCTTAAAAAGTACAAAAGTGCGGAAATCATCAAAGGTTACATTAAAGGCGAGTCAGATCCAAGTGATTCATCTTGTCTATCTGTTTTTATTTTATTTTTATTTTTAGCATTTTAGTTTTTACTTTTCATGTTTAAAACCTTTTCTAAAAATTTTGATTTTATTAGACGTTGAGGATAAACCGGTACTAAAAGCTCTTGTGTCCTTAGACGACCTCGGTATCTTACCAACGCTATACTACGCTCACGATGGGTGCACTTGCCCATATGTGTGTTTAGTGTTAGTAAAATATTGTGTTTTATAAATTTAAAACTTGACTAACGTGTAAAATGGGCTTAAAATATCAATAAAAACATAACACATCTAACGCACATCAAGCGGCTCCCGGAACCAAGTCAATATAGAATTCGACTAGTCTCTGCGGAGGTAATCCCGGTAACTCTTCGGGGAAGACTTCAGGGAAATCCTTCAGTACTTGGATGTCTTCAAGCTTTGATTCCTCGGCCTTCTTATCTACCACATGCGCCAAAAAGGCAACACATCCTTTTCGCAAGCATTTCTGGGCCTTCATGCAGTTAATGATTCGCAAGAGGGATGCGAATGATCTTTTCATGACAAACGACTTTGGCTCTATTCTTGGACAGCCAATCTATGCCGACTACAACATCAAAACTACCCAACTAGACGGGCAACAGATCAATATCAAATTTCCGTTCTCCAAGTTCCAACGAACATCCTTTAACAACTTCACCCGACTTGACAAGTTTACCATCGGCTAGTTCTATGGAATAAGGAATATCTAATCTACTAGATTCAACTCCAAGCATACGTTTAAATTCCACAGACACGAAACTAAAATCGGAACTAGTGTCAAATAGTATGGATGCCAAGTTATTGTTAACGAGAAACGTCCAGTGACCATGTTAGGGTCTTCGCGGGCGTTCCTTGCTCCTATGACGAATGCTCGACCTTGAGCGTTGTTCTCCTTCGGGCAATCTTTCTTGTAGTGTCCCTTACTACCACACCCATAACATCCTTGGTTACGTCCATTCCCGTTTCCGTTCCGATTACCAGTGCCATTACCCTTTCCATTATCATTCCCATTTCCATTACCAGCACCGTTATCGTTGCGATTCCCATTTCCATTACCACTACCATTTCCACCTCCGTTTCCTTTTCCCCAACAATCTTCCATATGATGACCCATTTTACCACATTTCTTACACTTCGGCCCACGACAAGCACTCAGATGGTGATACTTGCACATATCACACTTGGGCAGGTTACCCAGATACTTCTTAACTCTAGTTTCGTTTGTAGTAGCAAACGTCTTCGCCTCTCGAGGCGGATTTGAGTCACGTTTCTTGTTGTTATTGGAGTTCTTGTTGTTGTTGTGGGTTGCTTGATTAAGGCTCGAGTGTTTCCTCTTCTTGTCCCAGATGACTCAGCATGAGTTTCCAATTTCTCAGTTATCTTCATTGATAACTTCTTCATCCAAACAACATCTTTAGTAAGGCTGGCAGCCAGAGTTACAGCCTGAGTAATGGTTGCAGGGTTTGCTGCCGTCACCATGCTACGAATCTCTGGAGCCAATCCCCAAATATAATGCTCGATGCGCTTAAATTCAGGAGTTAAAAGATAGGGGATTATTCTCGAGAGATCATGGAACCTTTGGGTGTATCTACAATATCTGCACCAAACATAGACAAATTCCAAAATTCGGTTTCTAACTTCTGAAGTTCGGCACGTGAACAATACTTCTCCCTCATTCTTTCCTTCAAGTCATCCTAAGAGATACCATAAGCCGCGTCATCACCCAAAGTTTGAACTTGTAAGTTCCACCAAGTCAGGGATTCATCAACAAACAGCCCGGTAACGAAAGTAACTTGTTGATCCATGGTACACTTGCTCATTTGGATCATGGAATCAGTCTTTTCCGTCCAGCGCACGAAAGCCACTACACCTCTGGTGCCGTCATAATTTAGTGGCTTGCAGTCAAGAAACTGCTTATAGGTGCAACCTGGAATTTATACAACCGATTCATGAATGAGCAAATAATGAAACAATGATCATTCATAAGTTTCATAAATTGTAGCAAATCAACTCGACGTTACCTTGGTTAAGGTTTCCTCCAGATGAGTCACCATGACCATTTCGGCCAGTACCTCCTGTATCGCCACTGTGTTCAGCACGGTTCGCCTCGTACTGGGTGATGGCTTCAGAAATCCATTCTTCTAGAAAAGAGTTCAATTCTTCAACAGTCCTCAGCATCGGTGGGGGTGGGGGTTGATCTGAACCTCGGGTATTCACCATTCTCCTGGGGGCCATGTTTCTTTCAAAACACCACACAAAATGGTTAGGCGTTTATCAGATGCTACCATACTTTTATTAACTATATAATAAAAGAATATATATATATATATATACACACATATATATACACAACCAAACAATCCACCAAACATATAAATCAATTTATACAAGCAATCAAGCATGCATAAACAAATAAATAATAATGTGTCACAAAGATAATCACCGAGTTTTTATATATATATCAGGACAACTTGTTACATAATTGTTTGTGAAGAAAACAAAAAAATGCATATGGGTTACATCACCCAATCATTACAAGTTCAATACATATAAAGGCAAAATATCTTTCATCACATTGGCGATCATTTATCTTCAAGTTGTACCCAAAACTTGGCTTTAGTCTTCAGATCTAAAAATACTGCTCCAAGCAAAAGTACCTGCAAGGAAAACCTAATGGGCTGGTGGAGAGGGTGGGGGTGTAGGAAGAACTAAGCTATAGAGATGAGCTACCTCCTCCTCGAGCTCGTGGACTCGACGAATCAGGAAGCTCACCTGCTGCTCAAGTGTTAGAACTCGAGCAGCATAACCATCAAGTGGTGCGTGAACAAGTGGTGGTGGTGTTGCTGGTGGGGGTGAAGATGGTGGTGAAGGTCGTCTAGCATCAGACTCCCTCTCTAGTTGATAGATCCTCCTACATAGGATCTCAACCTGAAGATGAAGGGACAACAGGAGATCATCTCTGGTATACCCAGAGTGGTGATACGGATCAGATGATGGCATAACATGTGGAGGGGATGGTGGAAAAGGTCGGGATGTCTGTTAGCGTAGGCTCAACTCAGGTGGGGGTACGTGTGGATGTCCTGAGGGCTCTCCCTCATGAGTAGGGGGTGTATGTGGGAAGGCTGACGCAAAACGGATGTGTCGTATCCAGCTAGAAGGACCAACTGAGGTGGGTGGCTGTGATAAGTTGTCACTACTAACATGAATGGGGGTACGAGGGGGTGTATCAGTAGGTGTGGGAGCAAGAGTAGGTGTAGTAGGTGCAGCTGACATGGCATCATCGTCATATGTAGGGTAAGCCTCTAGACCTGCGGCCCGGAGTGCGGAAGAGGTCACTGACTCCCATGATTCAGCATCAAAATCAGGATCAGTATTGGATGAAATGTCAATAACGGAGACTACAGGTGATGCTACCTACAAGATAGCGATGTCGAAAACCTCGCCATCTCCAAGATCCTCATCAGGGTGATCGACCTCGAACATTGGGACCTCAGCATCGTCATCTAAATCAACAACAAATGGCCAATCCTCAGCAGGGATGGTAGCAAGTGGAATGGCATGGATAGGAATAGGCTCGACGACATGCTCGCCATCGGGATGCCCAATAATGTGCTGGTCGTGAATAGGTAAGGGAGGTATATCATCTCCAAAATCAGGTAAGGCAAAAGGCTGAAAATCATCTAAGTCCTCATCATCAGACATCATCTCAGGATCAGACTCAGAGTCGGAAGTAAAGATCTCCGAAACTGGGGTAATCTCGTCATCAGAGACGATCGCCATCGGGTCATGCTCCTCAAAAAAACTGCTACTCTCTGAAGAGGACATGAGTACCTGTAACATATAAATCATGGCATATATACATATATTAATTATTACTTAATGTACATATAGTTACACACAAGGATGCAAGTAGTTCCTAGTTGAGTATACATGCTACTTTTGTGCACCCTAAGTCACGTAAGTGTCCTTGCTTGGTTTTTTTTAATGACTTTATGTAGTGGACCTCGCGGAAAGTTTTATGCAATGAAAACTTTTTGTAAAAATTGTTTGTATGAGAGGATCCTAAGGATTGTAGACTAGACTCGAGAAATAATCCTGGTTCACTACAATCGAAGCTCTGATACCAATCTGTCACACCCCTTTCAGAGGCGGAAGCACGAGGTGTGATCTGAGTGGTTCTCATTGCATACGATAAGTAAACATGCTACATGATATAAAATAAACTCCATCTTGCCATTCAAAGTTTAATTATCAAAATACAGAATTTAGTTTAAAGTTTACATCATAAACAAAAGATAATTGTTTGAGAGGTTACAACACCATTTTGAAACAAAGATCAAGGTTTTGCTTCCTATATCACCGCAATAAGGCGGGATATAGTAAACAAATCCAGCAAAAGATGGCAAAGGAGGATGGACACTAAACATCTTGAAAATAAGACACTACATCTTGATAAAAGAACCCGCGAAATGTAAGTTTAAAAATCATCAAAAACATGTGAGTTTGTAAGTTGTAATGAAATGCAATCGAGATCGCTAATGTTTAGCTAGGACATTAACATATGTGACGACATAGGAAGCATCCAAACCTAGGCGATTTTTAACATCGTTTACCCTACAATTGTGACCCAAAGCACTCCATGACCATGTGTTGTCAAGACAGTGAGGCTGCCCGGACCTGTTAGATCTAACCCTTGTGTGACATTTGTGCTATGTAAACACTGTAGGATGTAAAAAAATATCAATTATCAATGAAACAATGTGTTTTGATATCAATGTTCGTTTGTTTATGTATGACAATTTCACGTTTTGATTCTTGTTCGATCAAGCTTTAAATCACTTTCTGGAAAGTTATACGCAAACTGTTACATAAACGTAGTCAGTTTAACATGACAAAACACTCCAGAATAGTGACATAAGCTTAACATACCTTAAATAACCTTTACATAACTTAGAAATAAGTTTTGAAGGGTTTGGTATGTCAAAAACAAGTTTATTCGATCACATGGACTATTTGCGACAAACTACAAAAGTCTGCCAATTCGTATAACAACGTACACTCTGGAATAAGATCATAAGCTAAACATACCCTAAATACCCTTTACATAGCTTAGAAAGAAGTTTTGAGGGGTTCGGTATGCGAAAAAACACTTATATGATCACAGGGACTAAAAGCATCAAAACGGCGAAAGTATGCATATACGTGCATATCTTGCGTTCTGACCATATCCGGGCATCCAAAAATTTTTGTAATCATTAAAATATTATATTTTAGTGATGGGAATGCAAAAACTTCATTCGTTTCGCAATTTGGGTCGTTTTCGCGTCCGTTACGATTTCCGTCGTAATTAACCGAAAAACGCAACTCTACAACCAAATGAACCGACATCCGTGACATTTTTTGAGCATAATTCAAGTTAAATATACTTTAACTTTATTATGGAGCTTGAAAATGGGCTTAACGGGTGTTAGAAGTGCCGAAACACGACAAACCAAGCACAGGGACTAAAACTATCAATTTGCAAAAGTAGCTGCCCTGCAGGTCCCATACGGACTGTATGGGGAAGAGCTTACAGTCCGTAAGCCTGTGCCAGCACAACAGAAACCAGTTTCTTCAAACCCAGCTGTTGCAACCTGTTTTAATCTTGGTTTCTTGATCTTGTGGGCTGGTTTATGTGTTCTCCAAGTCCCCCAATCAGAGCATAACAAGTGTGTGGTGATGATCATGCCATGAACAACTCATTTACACATGTAATCATCCTAAAGGTTCATGTATTCATAAAAATAGTAAGGCCATTCAACACTTTAAATTGCTCATTTGCTCTCTTCTTCATCATCTGCTCTATTGAGGCTACCACACTTGGTTAGAGGCCTCAAATCTGAGTTTTCTTAGTCTTCTTTCCAAGCTTAGGACTCTTGTAAGTGTTCTTTCATGCTTGTTTATTTATTTCAAGCAAGAAAGTCAAACAGTGTTTGACTTTCAGCTTTGACCATAATTTGGTCAAGACAAAGTTCGTTTGAACTTTGCAACGTGAGCGTAATCATGATGGTTATATTCCCTTGCAACTATACCTACTGATTACCACGTTGACTAGTCGAAGTGACGAGTCAAAGTTTCGGTCAAAATGCACGATTATGTGCATTTTGCGACGAAACTATTTTCGGGTATCAAAATACTTTGTTTTGATATCAAATCAGTTTTCTAACTTAGTTAAACATGTTTTTAACATGTTTAACTCATCACTTTTAGTTTAGTGCTTATTTAGGGTCGTAAGTCAAGCGGTCTCGACAACCGCTTAGACTTTCGAACCCGACCCGTTTGGTCGATCATTAGGATCTGACCAAACATATTTTTGTGACCATAGTTGTATAGGGAATAACCTTCCGAGGTTGTATGATAGGTAGTTTATATGCCTTAGGAAAATGACCAAAATGCCCTTTTTACGCATAATTTGAATTTAAGCATATGTAACTTAAACTTTGACACTTAAACTGATTATGCAATGTTATTAAACATGTTAGGGCATATATTACTTGTCATAGGGCTAGTTAGACTATTCGAATGCTCTTTTACGCAAATGACGCGTTAAAGTAGCGTAGACTACCTTAACGGGTCATAAGCACTTAGGATAGGTTCCAAATCAGAATGTAGGCTTTGTTAAACCATATCACATGAGTTCCAATACTTATTTGGTTTACAAGACCTCATTCTACCTGATCTCCCGATTTAGGTGTCGATTTATTAACATAGTGATCTGATACTAGGTGCCACTTGATTCCTTGATTGCCCGAGCTTGTTAGTTCACTTAATCAAGGATACATTACAATCTCAAGTGAGTACATAGTTCCCCTATTTTACTGCTTTCAATTGTTTTGGGGTGATTCATACGTGCTAAACAATTTCGAGTTTTCTAAAACAAATGTTATGGTTTATATTAAACACAACGATTTCAATAATGTGAACGAACTTGTTGGGGCGTTGGTCAAAAGACAATCGAATGACATTCATTAACTATGATCAAGCTGACCAGTAGTATGTTATGGTACCATAGGATCTGACAAATCCCGTTATCGGACTATCGCCATGGTTATGGGGTAATGTGGGTAACGACAAAACCTGATGAATTTTAACAAACCCTTGGTGGTTTGTTAATACGATTGAATGATGGACGAGTCACACAGGTTTGAATGTGTTCAACGAGACGACCAAAAGTTAATTTTTACAATTAAAACACGAACGATTTGAATGATTGAACGAGTTAAACGAACTGAACGATTGGTTTTGATAACATGAACGATTGAGAACAAGTACAATTGAACGATTGGGTTTTGGTATGTGAATAGATAACGGGACGGGTGTAATGTGATAAAAGCATGGTAGATACGGCGCTAGTACTTCTTATATATAAGTGTTTTTATCATATTGCATTCTGTGGCGTTATTTAGTTCACTTGAACGAATGATGTCGAACAATGACACGCAACGAGGTTTACTAAATGATATAAACCATACGAGTTTTATTACAAGAACGAATTACAATTTGGTTTACAAAAACAAATGTTTTAGTCAAGATTCATGGCAACGAGGTTTTATAAACTATAACCAACTTGTTTTAAGTTGGTTAATCATATTGCAATACAATACACTTTTCCAAACAAGGTTTTCAATTATCGACTCTAGTAGTCGTACGAGGTATTGCAATACTTATACAAGCCATGAATTTGACACACTCACAAAACCTATGTGCTCGCCGGCATTTTTGTGCTGACTTTATTTTCACATATTTTTCAGGTGCTGTTGTTTGATGATGTTGATGATGATTATGATGCATGCTCACATAGGATCGGACGAGGCCTTAGTGACTTAATAACAATGATAGAAAATAAGTTTGTTTTTTGCTTTTAATTTCAAGACAATGTAATAAACTTAATTCAATAAAATGAAACTTCAATCCATGTGTTGTGAAACAATGATTCTGTTACTCCACTCCTCGACGTTTTCGCTGCGGTTTTGTTGTTTTAACACGGTCGGGGTGTGACAGAAGAGTTGGTATCAGAGCTCATGGTTATAGGGAATTAGGTTATTAGTAATGCTATGACCTAGACTATAACTTTTCTAGGACCCCAACACAAGTTATCTTGTGTTTAGATCTTAAAACAATACCGTCGCCTATCTTTAGGTGACTACCACAACAAGAACACAAATTACAAATGCGTTTTGAAAATCAATCATCTATTCTTAGATGATTTGTTTTAAGGCTTCAAGCCTTCAAGTTTTCGAAATCTCGTCAAAGTTTGGCTCTTATAATGTGAACACGGGCAATCTGGAAGGGTGGGTGCCTGTATCTTGAGTTTTTTGTCTAAGGCTAGAGTGTCCGTACAAATCCACATAATCAGACCAGTCACTCTTACCTGGGAACTCTTGGGGTCAGTGTCCACTTATAGGCTAAAACATGTCTTCGCGATACGTTATTTTGACCCATTTACTTTGATAAGTCACTGTGTGTCATTTGCTTGTTCGAGGTAACGAACGAACGACCGCCTTCCTTATATTTCGTCGATGTTTTCAATACCTCTTTTTTTTATCCAATTGTCAATCTCACTCGTTTCTCATGTTTCCTTGTTCTTTTTAGAATATGCCCTCCTAGACGCAATCAAACACAGGATGCTGCACCCGCAGCCCTAGTCGCTCAGTAGATTGCTACTGTGATTCCGAACCTCATAACTCAGATAAATCAAGCGAATAACAATAACAGCAATAAAAATGCTCAGTACAGTTTCAAAACGTTCAATTCGGCTATACCATTGAAATTTTCTGGGTCTCAAGGAGTAACTGCGCTCCTACAATGGTTCGAGAGTCTGGAAAGCACATTTAGACATGTTCAATGTCCAAATGAGCGAAAGGTCGAGTTCTCATCTAGTGTTTTCAAAAAACGTGCTTTAACATGGTGGAACAGTGTGATGAGGGATAGGGGTGCCGATGTGGCTATGGCACAAACTTGGGAAGAGCTTCGGGCTCTCATGATGAGAGAGTTCTGTCCCCGACACGAAATAAGGGCATTGGAAAGGGAGTTCGATGATCTAAAACAGGATGGGGAGAACACTGTGCTTATACAGATCGTTATGAGGAGCTGAATTTACTGTGTCCTACTATGGTTACCCCGTTGGAGAAAGCGATTGAGAGGTATATTGATGGTTTGCCTGACACTATGCAAGACATGGTTACTGGTAGTAACCCTACCACTGTGCGTCAGGCCATCGAGTTGGCTGCAACCGTGACTGAGTCTCAGGTCAGAAAGGGTAAACTAACCCGCAAGGGTGACAAGAAACAGTCAGCCGACACCACTCAAGACAAGGGAAAAGGCAAAAAGAAAGGTGAGTCATCGAGGAGGTCAAGGAAGTGTAAGGCATATGCTGGTACTGCACCTTATTGTAATCGATGCAATGGTCATCATCCGGCTCAGCAAGTATGTAAACAATGTACATCATGTGGGAAGCTTGGCCACACGACCAACATTTGTAGATCTGTTCCTAATCAAGCTGCTCAGAACCCGGATCAAGCTCAAGTGAACGCTACTAGACCTCCATTCCCACCTGGTTCATGTTATAACTACGGAGGGATTGGTCACTTCAGAAACAATTGTCCGAAGCTTGCAAATGCGAACGCCAATGCAAATCCCGCTCGTGGACGAGCATACAACATAAACGCTAACGAGGCCCGTGCTGATAAAGAAGTTGTTAACGGTACGTTTCTTGTTAACCATAAACCTACATCTGTTCTTTTCGATTCTGGTGCTGATAGAAGTTTCGTATCGTTAGCTTTTGAGCCTTTACTTGCGATCCCTAGAGCTAAACTAAGGAAGCCCTTATCTGTCAAAATTGCTACTCGTGAACCTCTTATACTCGATTATGTCATTCGCGATTGCCAATTGAACCTTGATAACCATCTTTTTCCTATTGACCTCACGCCGATGCAACTTGGAAGTTTCGATATTATCGTAGGAATGGATTGGTTAACCAAACATCATGCTGAGGTGGTTTATTTCGATAAGATTGTTCGTATTCCTCTTTCGTCTGGTGAAGTCTTAGAAGTTTGTGGTGAGAAACCTTTGAATGGTTTGAAACTCATGTCGTGTACAAAAGCCCAAAAATACCTACGAAAAGGTTATGTGTGTCACAACCCGACCGCGTAAAACAATGAAACCGCGGCGGAAACGTCGGGGAGTGGAGCGATAGAATTATTGTTTCACAACCATGGATTCAAAAGTTTCGTTTTATTTAAATATTTAACCATTTACATTGTCTTGAAATTAAAGTTAAAACACAACCACATCGTCTATCATTGTTATTTAGTCACTAAGGCCTCGTCCAGCCCTAAGTGAGCATGCATCCTAGTCACAATCAACATCATTCAACACCACCGAAAACATACGTGAAAAAAATAAAGTCAGCAAAGAAATGCCGGCGAGCACATAGGTTTTTGTGAGAGTGTCGGATTCATAGCTCGTTTACATGTTGCAATACCTCGTTTGACTATAAGAGTCGATAATTGAAAACCTTGTTTTGAAAAGAGTTTAGCATTGCAATATGAATAACCAGCTCAAAATAAGTTGGTTATAGTTTATAAAATCTCGTTGCCATGAATCTTAACCCAAAACATTTGTTTATTGTAAACCAAATTGTAAATCATTCTCGTAATAAAACTCGTATGGTTTATATCATACAGTAAACATCGTTGCGTGACATCGTTTAAAATCGTTCGTCCTAGTGAACTAAATAACGCCACGAAATATAATACGATAAAAGCACTTATATATAAGAAGTACCAGCGGTGTATCTACCATGATTTTATCACATTACACCTGTCTCGTTATCTAATCACAAACCAAAAACCAATCGTTCGTTCTATTCATTTAACTAGTTCAAATCGTTTAAATCGTCCCATCGTTTCAATCGTTCAATCGTTCAAAATCGTTCAATCGTTCAAATCATTCTCGTTTTAATTGTGAAAACTACTTTTGGTCGTCTCGTGGAATACATTCAAACCTTTGTAACTCATCTATCATTCAACTCGTATTAACAGACCACCAAAGGGTAAGTTAACAATCATCAGGTTCAGTCGTTACCCACATAACCCCCATACATAACCATGGTGGCAGTCCGATAATGGGATTTGTCAGATCCTATGGTACCATAACCTAATACTAGTCGGCTTGATCATTATTAATGAATGTTATTTGTTATGTAAATACGTCCCAACAAGTTCGTTCATATTATCAAAATCGTTATTGTTTAATATAAACCATAGTATTCGTTTTTGAAATCATCGTTGAAAGCATCGAAATCGTTTCACACATATGAATCACCCCAAAACATTCGAAAACAATAAAATAGGGGAACTATGTACTCAAATCGTAGTGTAAAGTATCATTGATTAAGTGAACTAACAAAGCTCGAGCAAACCACGGAAATCAAATAGCACCTAGTAATCGGATCGCTAAGTTAATAAATCGACACCTAACTCGGAAGATCGGGTAGAATGAGGTCTTGTAAACCAAATGAGTATTGGAACTCATGTGATATGATTTAATAAAGCCTACATTCTAAATCGGAACCTATCCTAAGTGCTTACGACCCGTTACGACCCATTAAGGTAGCTTGTGCTACTTTAACGTGTCGTTCACGCAAATGCGCCTTCGAGATGCTTAACTAGTCCTATGAAAAGTATTATACGCCCTAACATGTTTAAATATATTGCATAATCAGTTTAAGTGACAAAAGTTAAGTTACATATGCTTAAAATCAAATTATGCATGAAAAGAGCATTTTGGTCATTTTCCTAAGGCATATAAACTACCTATCATACAACTAATTAAACTAAGTGACCATAAGGTATAACCTCGGAAGGTTATTCCCTATACAACTATGGTCACAAAACATGCTTGGTCGGATCCTAACAATCGACTAAACGAGTTGGGTTCGATAGTCTAAGCGGTTGTCAAGACCTCTTGACTTATGACCCTAAACAAGCACAAGACTAAAAGTGACGAGTTAAACATGTCAAAACATGTTTAACTAAGTTAGAAAACAAGTTTGATATCAAAACAAAGTGTTTTGTTACCCAAAAATAGTTTCGTCGCAAAATACACATAAACACGTATTTTGACCGAAACTTTGACTCGTCACTTCGACTAATCAACGTGGTAATCAGTAGGTATAGTCACAAAGGACTATAATCATCGTGATTACGCTCACGTTGCAAAGTTCAAATGAACTTTGTGTTGACCAATTCATGGTCAAAGCATAAAGTCAAACACTGTTTGACTTTCATGCTTGAAAAGCATAAACAAGCATGAAAGAAGCTTACAAAAGGTCCAAGCTAGGAAGAATTGATCCAAAACACTCAGGTTTGAAGCCTTAGCTTCAACTTAGAGCAGATTTAGATCAATGTGTGAGGAATGAAGCTTGATCATGGTGGGTATTTATAGAAAATCATGACCCATCAAGATCTTTACAAGTGTTTTTGCAAGAATCAAAGCTTAATCCAAGCCATACACTTGTGGCACATAGATTAGAATACAATGGGAGCTTAAAACAAGTCCATTGTATGCTTAAAACCATGGAAAAATCAAAGAAATCAGCTGCACATTGCAGATTCAATGTTTTTTGCAAGAATCAAAGCTTAATCCAAGCCATACACTTGTGGCACATAGATTAGAATACAATGGGAGCTTAAAACAAGTCCATTGTATGCTTAAAACAATGGAAAAATCAAAGAAATCAGCTGCACATTGCAGATTCAATGTTTCTGGACCGGGTAGTCTTTCGCGCCCTGCGTAATATGGTTCTCAGGTTACGCGACCCGTGAGGACAACTTTAACAGAATGACCGTTTTGGTCCCTGAATGTGTAAAACTCAGTTTTTGATGTTTTAAAGCCCCGTTAATCCCATTTCAAGGCTCTACAATGAAGTTAAAGCATAGGGAACGTGAAATATGCTTGAAAACATCTCAGATGTCGGTTCGTTTGGTCGTACGGTTGCGTTATTCGGTTAATTACGATGAAAACTCGAACGGACGCGAAAACGATCCAAATTACGCGACGAGTGGTATTTTTGCATTCTAATCACTAAAATAAAATATTTTAATGATTTCAAAAATTTTTGGATGTTCAGATATGTTCAGAACGTAAGATATGCGCGTAAATGCAAACTTATGCACTTTTTGACGCTTTTAGTCCCTATTGATCAAATAAGCGTATTTTCGCATACCGAACCCTTCAAAGCCTATTTCAAAGCTATGTAAAGGATATTTATGGTATGTTTAGCTTATGATCATGTTCTAGAATGTTCGTTACTATACGAATCGGCATAGTTTCACAGTTTGACACAAATAGTCCCTGCGATTGAATAAACTTGTTTTCGACACACCAAACCCTCCAAACCTAATTTCTGAGTTATGTAAAGGTTATTTAAGGTATGTTAAGCCTATGTCACTGTTCCAGAGTGATTGTCGTGTTAAACTGATTACGTTTACGCATCAGTTTGAAGATAAACTTTCCAGAAAGCAATTTAAAGCTTGAAATCGAACTCGAATCAAATCGTAAAATCGTCAAACACAAATACACAAATATTAACAGCAAAACACATCGTTTCATTGATAATTGATATTGTTTTACATCATTCATCATTTACAGAGCACAGTTGTCACAGTCTCCCCTACTTTAGGAAATTTCGTCCCAAAATTTTAACTTGAGGAAACTTGTGAAAACAAATGTGGATATTTCTCTTTCATTTGGTCCTCACGTTCCCAAGTAAACTCTGGGCCACGTTTGGACTCCAAGCAAACCTTGACTATTCGTATTCACTTATTCTTCAATCGCTTGATTTCACGGTCCATTATCTCCACAGGTTTCTCGACAAAGTGCATCGTTTCATCAACTTGAATTTCGTCGAGTGGAATATGAAGATCAGTATTGGCTAAAAACTTTCGTAAATTGGACACATGGAATGTTGGGTGAATCTTCCCAAGTTTAGGATGTAGCTCTAGTCGATAGGCAACCTTTCTGATCCTTTCAACAATCTTAAATGGTCCAACATATCGTGGTGCAAGTTTTCCTTTCTTTCCAAATCTCAGCACTCCCTTCCAAGGGGATACCTTGAGTAGGACACGGTCTCCGACTTGAAATTCCAAGGGCTTGCGTCACATATCCGCATAACTCTTTTGACGGTTTCTAGCTGTCTGAAGATTATCGCGAATTTTCTTGATCTTATCTGTTGTTTCCAGAATGAGCTCAGGTCCAGTAAGCTGAGCTTCACTGATCTCATTCCAACAGACAGGTGAACGACATTTTCGACCGTATAAAGCTTCAAACGGTGCCATATTAATGCTAGCATGATAACTGTTGTTATAAGAGAACTCGATCAACGGTAGATGAGAATCCCAATTACCACCAAAGTCTATCACGCATGCTCTAAGAATATCCTCCAATGTTTGTATCGTCCTCTCAGATTATCCATCTGTTTGGGGATGATAAGTAGTGCTTAGATTTAGTTGGGTTCCCATAGCAGATTACACGGTCTTCCAAAAGTGAGATGAAAATCGAGCATCCCGATCGGATATGATATCAAAGGAACACCATGTCGAGACACAATCTCATCAACATAAATCTTGGCAAGTTTATCAGCAGATAGATCCTCGTGAATCGGTATAAAGTGAGCTAACTTCGTTAATCGATCAATGATAGAGGCATTAGGACTAACCCAAGTAAGTAAATGATAGAGGCATAAAACCCAAGCGGATTGGATATCTATATCAATTTCATGGTTTAGATTGTGAAGTTAAAACTCAGATCAAGATTTTGTTGAAGCTTCAATGTTTAAATTTTCAATACCCAAAATGTTGAATCTGTAAATAATTGTTGCATATGAATTAGGTTGTTTTGAACATTTGATTTTCACTTCAATTTGTTAAACTAAAGGATAGAAGATGGTAGTAACCGAAGAACAATAGGCGCAATCGATCTGAAAGGAGTAGCTCAGAGTCACCCTTGTATGTATTCTATAATTTACTATTTATTTTTTTATTTTAATCATTATACATATTGCATAGATATAAAATGATGTAGCTGGTATTTCATAACCCATAAAGAATTTTGTTTCAGCTGACATATATGCAATTTTGTTTCGGATAGAGTAAATATGCAATTGTACACACTCAATCAATAATGGTTGTATATGATGGCTTGCATTGTACACATTTAATCAATAATTCACAGTAGATTTTTTAAACATACCTCATATTAGCGATACTTTTTAAGAAGACAAAACAAAATTACAAATTTAGGTTTATAGACTTAAAAAAACGCATATTTCATAGTATGTATCCATATACACAGAAAGCATTCGACGCTATCTGCCAGAACAATACACATACGCCGGAATGCACAACATATAGATTACATGGTTCATGAACATTCAATATGCATGAGCTAAACTATGGGCAAACTCTTAACCTTGCTTTTATTTTGCATGCAACCAGGGACTTGTAACTTACTGGCGAGTCTCGGCTTGACATTCAGTTTAACCTTGGACCCTGATCACCAATGTGCTATCAACCACAACCCGAGTCACTGGAACCCTTCTTCGAGCTGATAGAGCATCATTCATTAGATCTGTTTGGAGCAGAAGTTATTTTTATTTTCTGCAAAACAGATTGGTAAACTCATTAATTGTAAGTTACTAGGAAGCACATGAAGGAAATTAGAAAACATATATATTGATTTCACCAAAAGACACCTTGCAAAGATATCTGCAAACCCTAGAACAGGTAATGGAACTTGGTAAACTTTATATTATTTTGTTATACAGCCATTATTCATTAAATGTTTACAATTATTGATTTTTGTTATGCAGTTCCTCGATTGGCAAACTTTATTTTATTTTGCTCTAATTGTCAAAGTTAGAAAATCATATATTGATAATTTTTTTGTTAAAGGAGTTGGTTTAAGGTGCACGATGTTGGAGCTATCAAATGTGCTTACAAAAACATTATGAGCTTTGTGCACATCCGACAACCATTTCATCGGTTGTGGTTTGTGGTTCTAAAGTACCCACTATTGTTGGTGTGTAGAAGGGAGATTATAAAAGGGTTGTACTGAATGCCTATCGTTGTCTGCTATTTGTCTTATTGTGTCACACCCCAACCAATGGCGGAATCATTGGAGTGGGACTAGTTCAAGATTGCAAGAGACTTCATAACATTATTTGTGACGATATTTAATTCAACCAATTTCATTTCATAATCAAATTATTAAAACATTACAAAGAAATTCAAATAACAACATTGTTCATAACATAAACATAACAAAATTGATACAACACTTTAAACCTAAACGTCTAAGTGAGTATCTAGGCATCATTGCTAATCCATTTCATAGCATCATCAATCCTCAACCTGTAACATGTTTAAAGTACAATTCAATGCAAAAGCAAAGGCGAGTATACAAGTTTAAGAATAAGTATAAGTATAAGTTTAAAAGTTTAAAACGAATCCACATGGCAACTTAGTTTATACATGAGCATCATACAAGGCATGCAATATTTCAAGTCAACCCTCTGTTTACGCATGATATAATTCAACATGACCTCTCGTTCACGGATGGTGCATTACTCCTATAGCGCTATACATGTTAAATGGAGGCTCGTATATCGCTAATGACTATTGTATCACATAAGAATCACCCAAGTATAAGTATCAAGTATAACAAACATAGCGTTCATGTATTTGGATTGTTTTGTGCATGCATAAAGATTAAAGTTTAACTGTAGTTTAGTAATTTAACATGTTACACCCCAAAAGTTGTAAACATAAAAACGAGGTTACAAGTATACTCACGGTTTTGCAAGTCTTCAACTTGTGCCCCGTGAGTGAGTTGTTGTTAGAGGTAGGAACACCAGGTCCTTCTACACGAAGAAACAAAGTGTGTGAGTTTTGGAGGATAACGGTAGATCAAAGATTTGGAGGTTAAAACATAAGAACATAAGCATATGAAAGTAATCATCTTTTAAACACAAAATACTTGTTTGACACTATGAAACCCCAAGGGTTATAATGTTTTCATGAGTAGGACACCCATTAGAATCAAAACAACTTTTAGGTCTTAGATGATGTTAATCTAGTACTTTGACGAATGAACGCAAATTCACAGTCAAAGGTTCGAATGTTGGATAATATATGTAAGTATTATATAGGTTAAGTATTATACATTAATAAGTCCAATAGTTCAATAGTTCAAGCATGAGGTAAGAGGATGAATCCTCCATTTAGGAACCTCTTTAAGTGTCATAGAAATCATGTAGGAGGTAGGAAGAAAAGTCTTCCATTTAGGAACCTCTAAGTGTTCACCACTACACTTGATGTTATGAACATACAAGGAAGGTCATGAACTTACAAGTAATACACGAATATAAACAACTAATCTATGAGAAATCATCAAGCAATGTGTGGATTTTTAAGTAGGATAACCCAAGTTAATCCTAAATCACACAAACATCAAGTCTTGAACTTGAACATCACTTGTGGGTTAAACCCTTGAACAAAACAAAAAGTTTGTGAGGTTATACCTCTGATTTTGAATGTATCAAACTTGTTTTTAAGCCTAACTAACCATAGAAGTGGTTATAAGCATAAGGGCATAGGTTTGAGATGAGTTAGTAAAGTTTAAATCAAAACAAGAACAAACAGTGAACTTTGGATCCCTTTTGGTGATGTTCCAGGGACTGGTTTCCTGTGACAAACCCATGGAATCGAAGCTAAGGTTAATCCAAGCACATAGGAAAAAGAATGGAGCAAATCGGACAAGAATTGAGTGAGTTATGCTCACTTTAGTGAAGAGGTATGCTTCTGCTCGAACACTGATTTGCAGCTGCGATTTAGATAGTTTTAGAGTGATTTGGAAGTGTTTGCAAAGTGAAAATGGCTTGGAGTATGCTTGGTATTTATAGGGGAAGGTTGTGATTGGGTTAGTTGGGGTTTAAATGCAAGAAACACAAGTTAAACCAATGAAAACTCACCAAAATCGCGACCAACCAGCGGATGTTTAGAGCTAGTTCCGGATTACACTGGCTCATGGGGTGCGAAGCCAAAGGGTTGGCCTGTTCGCGGCCCGCCACAAGGCGGCTGATGCGAGTCAAGTTTCCATTAATTATAAATTGGCCCCTGAAGTTCATTATTTGGGGTTTTTAAGTTATTAAGGGGTTGTTTTTGACATTTAAGCAAAGTTTAAGGAAAAATCAAGTATGGAGAACATAAACCAAGTATAATCAAGCGTAAGAATGTCGTATTTAAGTATCATATTCGCTTAGAAGACGTATTATGCATAAGTTTCACGTATTTGCAAGTTTAACACATAGTTTCCAAGAATTATGAATATGAATAAATTGTTTCACAAAATCAAACGTATGAATTTGTATGAAGCATGCATAACACAAATTTAAAGAAATACGAGTTTTATTTATGATCCAAGTCTCAGTGTTTACAACGGTTACAAAGAAAGAACGATTACAAGAACACAAGGCTTCCAAAAATAGAAATACACACAAGACTTTCTAATTATGGAAAGTACGAAAAAGCAGGGCGTTACAGTCTCCCCTCATTTAGGGAATTTAGTCCCAAAATTTAGGAAGATGTAGCGAAAAGAGGCGGATACTTCGTCTTCATGTCACTCTTGAGTTCCCAAGTAAATTCAGCGCCATGTCTTCCTTCCCATCGAACCTTGACGACAGGAATTTTACTGCGCCTCAATACCTTGACTCCTTGATCCATGATTTCAATGGGTTTTTCCACAAAGTGCAAGGTCTCGTTGACTTGGAGGTCCTCGAGTGGGACTTGAAGTCCTTCGTCAGCTAGACACTTCTTTAGATTGGATACGTGAAAGACAGGGTGTACATTGTAGAGTTCTTCAGGCAGGTCCTGTGTATACGCAACCTTGCCAATCCTTTCGAGGATCTTAAAAGGACCAACGTAGCAGGGTGCGAGTTTCCCTTTCTTGCTAAATCGAACCACGCCTTTCCAAGGGGATACCTTGAGAAGTACGAAGTCACCTATCTAGAATTCCAAGGGTTTGTAATGCTTGTCGGCGTAACTATTTTGTCGGCTCCTGGCTTTCAGCAAGTTGTCTCGAACCTGTAAAATCTTGTCCGTTGCTTCTTGTATGAGCTCGGGACAGTGATTTGAGATTCATCAATCTCGTGCCAACAAATAGGCGAACGACACTTGCGACCATACAATGCTTCGAAAGGTGCCATTTGAATACTCACATGATAACTGTTATTGTACGAGAATTCAACCAGAGGCAAGTATGAATCCCAGTTACCACTAAATCTATTACGCATGAACGAAGCATATCCTCTAATGTTTGGATAGTACACTTGGTTTTACCGTCTGATTGAGGGTGAAAAGCGGTGCTAAGGTTAAGAACAATACCCATAGCAGATTGAAAAGTTTGCCAAAGATGAGATGTAAAACGAGCATCACGATCGGAAATGATGTCAATGGGGATACCATGACGATAGATGATCTCATCAGTGTAGATTCTAGCCAATTTCTCGACTTTGAAATCTTCACGAATGGGGAGAAAATGAGCTGATTTGGTCAATCGATCGACGATCACCCAAATATTGTCATAACCAGAGGAGGTACGAGGGAGTTTGGTGTTGAAATCCATGGCAATGCTCTCCCATTTACAGACAGGAATCTCTGGTTGACTGATTGTTCGAGTAAGCCAGAGAGACGTTGATGTTTAGCTTTTACCTTCGAACAAGTGAGACCTTTTACAACGTAAGAGGCGATATCCCTCTTCATCCTAGGACACCAGTATGACATATGCATATCCTGGTACATCTTGTCAGCGCCAGGATGAACGGAATACTTCAATTTGTGTGCCTCCTTCATCAGATGGTCTCGAAGGTTTTCGCGATTAGGAATCCAGATACGATTGAGATAGTATAGAATACCATCAGATTTGGCCACGAGATCTTGCTCCACAGCACCTCGTATCTCAACAGAGAGACTACCTTCGTTAATAGGGGCATATTGGGCATCGTGAATACGGTTTTGAAGATCGTTAACAAGTTGGAGACAACGAATACTCTTCACAAGAGTTTTACGATTGAGAGCGTCGGCTACTACATTCGCTTTACCTGGATGGTAGCGAATTTCGAAGTCGTAGTCGTTTAATAGTTCCACCCAACGACGTTGACGCATGTTCAATTCCTTTTGGTTGAAGATATGTTGAAGGCTCTTATGGTCGGTGAAGCCACACACTTAGTACCATAAAGGTAGTGTCGCCAAATCTTCAACGCAAAAACAACTGCGCCAAGTTCAAGGTGATGAGTAGTATAGTTTTTCTCATGTATTTTGAGTTGCCTTGACGCGCAAGCGATAACCTTGTCACGTTGCATAAGGACACAACCAAGTCCAAGGTTTGAAGCATCGAAATACACGACGAAGTCGTCGTTACCATCAGGAAGCACGAGGATAGGAGCATTACATAGCATGTCCTTAAGCGTTTGGAAAGATTCCTCTTGTTCGGGACCCCAGACAAAAGGTTTCTCTTTTTGAGTCAAAGAGGTCAAAGGAACAGCAATCTTCGAGAAGTTAGAGATAAAATGACGATAATAACCAGCAAGACCAAGAAACGAACGAATTTCAGACGGAGATTTAGGTGTGATCCAGTTCTTCACAGCTTCGATTTAGCGGGGTCAACATGAATACCAAGTTCGTTGACAGTATGACCATGGAATTGAACCTCTTTTAACCAAAATTCACACTTGGAGAATTTGGCGTATAGACGTTCAGTATGAAGAAGTTGAAGGATAAGACGCAAGTGTCGCTCATGCTCTCCTTGTGTCTTGGAATAAATGAGGATATCGTCGATGAAGACGATCACGAAATGGTCCAAGTACGCTTTGCACACGCAGTTCATCAAATCTATGAAGACAGCAAGTGCGTTAGTCAACCCAAAGGGCATGACCACAAACTCGTAGTGACCATATCGCGTACGAAAAGCGATCTTAGGTATATCTTATTCGAGGACTCGAAGTTGATGATACCCAAAACGAAGATCAATCTTTGAAAAGTAGGTCGCGCCTTGCAATTGATTGAAGAGGTCATCGATGCGAGGAAGAGGGTATCGGTTCTTGAAAGTAAGCTTGTTGAGCTCACGATAGTCAATACACATACGGAATGACCCATCTTTCTTTTTGACGAACAAAACGGGAGCACCCCAAGGAGAAGTACTAGGGCGTATAAAGCCTTTATCAAGAAGCTCTTGAAGTTGACTCGAGAGCTCTTGCATCTCAGAGGGTGCTAAATGGTAGGGAGACTTAGTGACAGGTGTAGCACCAGGCACTAAATCGATGCGAAAATCAACAAAACGAGCAGGAGGCGGACCAGGAAGATCGTCAGGAAACACATCGGGAAAATCATGTACGACGGGAACGTCGCTTATGCTTGGGCCTTTGTTCTTCTTTTCCACAATATGGGCGAGAAAGGCAAAGGTACCCTTGCGTAAGCATTTGTTCGCTTGGATACACGACATAAGCTTGAGACCTTGAGAATGTTTCTCGCCATACACGTGTAGAGAATCACCGTTTGGAAGAGGAAGGCGGATGAACTTTTCAGAACAAACAACTTCAGCACGAACTCGCCTAAGCCAGTCCATGCCTACTATGATGTCAAAGCTACCCATTTGCATAGGTATAAGATTGATTAAGAACGTATGATCATTGAGAATTAAGGAACACTGGGAAAGGACGAAATCAATAATGACGGTTTTACCGTCAGCGACTTCGACAGCGAAAGATCTTGGCAACTTAGAGCGTTTACACTTAAGCAAAGGTTCAAATTCTAACGACATAAAACTTTTATCGGCGCCAGTATCAAATAGACAAGAAGCATAAACATGGTTTACAAGAAACGTACCAGTAATCATGTCGTTCGCATTTTGAGCCTGAGCAGTAGTGAGGAGGAGCGCTCGGCCTCTAGCGGGTTGTTGAGCTTGTTGCTGTTGTTGCTGCTGCTGCTGCTGCTGAGGTTGATTACGCTGAGGACACACGTTGGGTAAATGATTAAGATCACCACACTTGAAGCATGCTCGCACAGGAGCAGCTTGAGGTTCAACCTGGTTAGGAGCAGGGTTGGCAACAATAGCTTGAGGTTGGTTGTTTTGGGGTTGAGGGATGTTGCGGCATCGGTCGGCAAAATGCCCAAGCTTATGACAGCGGGCGCATTTACGGCACGGTGTGTTGGTAGGATGATGGTACAAACAGGTAGTACACTGGGGATGAGATCCAATGTAGGCTCGTTTTGGTAGTTTAGTGTTTGCGGGGGTAACGACGGCTACTGTTTGTAAAGGTTGAGGGTTTAGCGGAGTGACGAACGCACAATTTTGGCTTGAAGCCTTTCGCTTCTTGCCTCGCTTTTTCTTAGATGGTTAAGAAGGTGAGAGTTCAACAATGGTGGTGGTATCTGTTATGGCTTGGTACACACTCTTCGTTGCAACCTTGTCATAGGTTCCATGAAGAACGCAATTGTTGTTAAGTTCGGTGGCTAAGCTAAAGGCATCCTCTATGGTTTTGGGGCAAGCAGAGGCAACATGGTTTACCAAGGAAGGTGCAAGACAACGGATAAACTTGGCTATGGACTTGGGAACGGTGTCGACTTATCTAGGACAGAGGACACTTAGTTGCTTAAAACGGGTAATCAGACCATCAATGTCGCTGCCCTTTTGTGTTAGGTGCCAGAACTCGCTCTCCAACTTTTGTAGTTCATGGGGAGGGTAGAATTGGTCCTTCATGAGTTATTTAAGTTCATCCCAAGGTAACGCATGTGCAACATCGTTTCCCTTCTTGTTGCGTTCGGTGGTCCACCACTCGAGTGCCCTCGAGCGGAAAACTCCAGTCACGTTCAAGGTTCGTAGCTCATCAGGACAACCACTTTGTAAGAAAGTAAGCTCAATCTCGTCAAACCAATTCATCATGGTGGTAGCGGCATCTTTGCCAGTAAATTCCAAGGGTTTACAAGCCATAAATTGCTTGAATTGGAAGGTCGGTTTGGGTGTTCCACTTTCGAATCAACGGAACCTTGTGGAGAGTCGGGATTAGGCTGAAGCTTGCTCACAATGTCGGGTATAACCTTAGCCATTTACTTGGCCATGAATTTCATAAAATCCTTTTTCGACATTGTGTCGGAGTTAGCGGTGGATGTCGACCCTTTCTTTGATTTGGAGTCGGAGGTGGATTCCTTCTTGTTTTTCTTTGTCAATTTCTTTGACACGGCGTTGGACGACATCTAAGAATTTGAAAGAGAAGGAACGGATAAGTTTTGCATGTATAAGCATGTAAGCATGATGTATCACGTATAGTTCACAGAATTAGCATGAGTTCAACAAGCATTTACAAAGCATAAACACGTATGAATACGTAAAAGAGTATAAATTTAGTTTGTTCACGAGAATTATTATTGTTTTTTATTGCGCGAGACGTGCGAATTGTGTAACGGTTTTGAAACGAACGAGGTAACAAGAATAAAATCACATATAAATTGAATCACATAAAAGGGAGGCTCATAAAACATAGGATTGTTTCGGGTAGAGAAACGTCGACTATTCTAAAGTGAATCAAAAGTCCTTTCAAATTAGAGAAACGTGTTTTGGCCTATAGGTAAGATACTCTCTTTGAGAAGCGATTAACGGTATCTTAACCTTCCAGTTACTACACGTCTCTAATCGATTGAAACAATCAAAACTTTGGCGAGATTGAAAATCGAGGAATGGGTCTTAATCGACAAGGTGCGGGATTCACCCCTAACTTGACGATTTCGTACCCTAATGTGGTTGGTACTCGTCGGGTCAAAATAAAATTTCGACACTTTAACGAGGGTCCACTAGAGTTTGAATTGGAAATTTACCATTAAGATGTGGATTTCACTCCTAGCTTAATGGCGCAATTTCGTGCAAAATAAGAATAAGCGGAATGAGAGTCGTTCACCAAATTGTGGGTTTCACGCCTATTTTGGAAAATTCGTCTCTTTTGTATAAATAGTGTCTTCAAGTCTTCAAGTGTATTGTGTAAAATGTCTTAGGGAAGACATTATGTAACTATTAAGACCAAAAGAAGAGAAAGAAGCAAAGTAGGAAAAATAACATTTTAAGCACAAATCAAGAATGGTAAAAAATATGGTTCCTACTATAGACTAGGTCGAACATGGCAATTCTACCTAATTCCCTATAGTTATGGCTCTGATACCAATCTGTGACACCCCAACCAATGGCAGAATCATCGGAGTGTGACTAGTTCGAGATTGCAAGAGACTTCATAACACTATTTGTGACGATAATTAATTCAACCGATTTCATTTCATAATCAAATCGTCAAAACATTACAAAGAAATTCAAATAACAACATTGTTCATAACATAAACATAAAAAAATTGATACAACACTTTATACCTAAACGTCTAAGTGAGTATCTAGGCATCATTGCTAATCCATTTCATAGCATCATCAATCCTCAACCTATAACATGTTTAAAATACAATTCAATGCAAAAGCAAAGATGAGTATACAAGTTTAAGAATAAGTATAAGTATAAGTTTAAAAGTTTAAAACGAATCCACATGGCAACTTAGTTTATACATGAGCATCATACAAGGCATGCAATATTTCTAGTCGACCCTCTGTTTACGCAAAAATGATATAATTCAACATGACCTCTCATTCATGGGTGGTGCGTTACTCCTATAGCGCTATACATGTTAAATGTAGGATCGTATAAAGCTAATGACTATTGTATCACATAAGAATCATCCAAGTATAAGCATCAAGTATAACAAACAAAGCATTCATGTATTTGGATTGTTTTGTGCATGCATAAAGATTAAAGTTTAAGTGTAGTTTAATAATTTAACATGTTACACCCCAAAAGTGGTAAACATAAAAGGGGGTTACAAGTATACTCACGGTTTTTCAAGTCTTCAACTTGTGAATCCGCGAGTGAGTTGTTGTTGGAGGTAGGAACTCCAAGTCCTTCTACATGAAGAAACAAAGTGTGTGAGTTTTGGAGGATAACCGTAGATCAAAGATTTGGAGGTTAAAACATAAGAACATAAGCATATGAAAGTAATCATCTTTTAAACACAAAATACTTGTTTGACACTATGAACCCCAAGGGTTATAATTGTCACACCCCAACCGATGGCGGAATCATCGGGGCGCGGCACTGAGTGAAACAGATTGTCCAGGAGAATCCATAACAACTATTTGTTGTAATATATTAAAGGTTCATGTCACATACCACAAACATATAAAATAAAAACAGTTATTACAGACATTGATATCAAAGACAAATATCCATTCTGACAACTTAGATTTTATTTAGTTTGTTTCTAGACTCCATCCTAGCTTGATTTCTTCAAACAGCAAGCAAACATCCTAAGCACCTGTCACATACGTTAAAATAGAGGTCAATACACATAGTGTAAAGGTGAGCATACAAGTTTAATAGTAATAGTAGAGTTTGATAGCGTTTACGCATAACCAGCATGTAACAAGCATAGTGTAAAGCAAGTAGGTTATCGACAATGAAATATGCACAGACTAGACTGCAAGTTGTAGAATGCTGTCACACCCCCAAAATCCACCAGCGGAGTATCACCGCATGGAGGCGTGACTGACCATGATCAAGCCACCAATCATATTGAACAATGTAATTAAGTACATAAAACCAACCACAATATAATTGGTGTCCAGAAGAAAGTAAACAACTTTAAGTTAATAGCGGAAGCATAAAACGAGAAATCCAAACATAAGTAATAAGTTCATAAGTTTAAATGTTTAACATGGAACTCAACAGTCCATGTCCCACAACGATCACTCCTCCCTGTGCAAGCTCCATAAGCACCTAACAACCTGCAAGGCATGTAACAACAAATCAACAACAAAGTTGAGCGAGTTCAGAGTTGGGTGTTTGTTTTAGGTTGCTTTCGAAAACATAGTTTGTCTTTAGCTGGCTTACTTGCCGTGGGGGTTACCCCATAGTTGAAAATATGTTTAACCAATTCCTTCTTTCCCAAACCATACCCATAATTAGTGGGGGCTTCCCCATGTGAACCACTAGACCATTACCATATCGACTACTGACGAAAGTAAGTTGTGCCCTAAGTCAATGTCTATGATCATTGACTGTTTGCCATGATCCATTAGTACACGCCCGTCCTACCGGCACGGTGTGAGGTTTGTCAAACCCTAATAGCGCTAATAACTAATGACTCGCTCGCCATTGGCCTCGGAGATTAAGTCGATATAAAATGAGGGACTTAATGATAGAGTTTTGTCTAGTAAGTTAAGGTTGTTGTCCTACCCAAGGAGGACGAACGTACGTATTCTACCCAAGGAGAATACGCAGAATTTATATTGGCATCCTACCCATGGAGGATGGCGGTACATATCCTACCCAAGGAGGATATGTAGGTTCCGTTTTAGTTCTTCTAACCCCATTCCCAACCACCGGGAATCCCATGCCTTAGAAAGTGTGTGAACTCACCTTGGTTTGCTCGGTTAGATTAGTTACTCTAACAATCAGGAACTAAGCACATCCTAACATGGTATATATAACAATCAGTTTCACGTGCATGCATAATACGTATCCTACGTACGGTTTATCTACTCATTACTTCTATCACGTACCACACAATTCTAATGTCACACCCTGACTTTTGCGGAAGATCATAGTTAAAAATACACTTGTAACACTTGTTAGAAAATATTTTCTATGTGTTGAAATTTTTAGAAAATTTCGCCATAGTTTCCTTTGTAAATGGAAGTGTCCATGCTATTTAGCATATCATTTTCTTTTCCAAAAATCATTCAAACCGTCAACAACAATTCACTAAACAATATTACACTCACCAAGTGTAAAAACAATGCACTCTACGTAGTAACATGAACTTGAGTTTTTGTAAAAACGTGTAGTAACTTGGTAATGCATTTAGTGGTCTCAGTTACCTCCCAAAGTGTATTTACTATTGTGAAAGTCTTATTCTCGGGATTTCTAGATGTTTACAACTTGTGGATACTTTTTACAAAAATATTTATTTACAACATTTTCATGTTTCACTAGCCTTCCTACACTTATTTTATTTCCAAAAGATAATGCAAGTGCAAGAAAAGTTATGATCTTTCAAAATCAACTTTTGAACTTAGTTTATTTAGAACAATCATTTGTAAATCTCGGATCCATACGATCATCAACTCACTTTGTTTACTTATATTTCAAGAAATCACTTTATTATCAAGTTCATGTCTAAATATGAAGGTGATTATTTTGTGTAAACCCCTAATCACCTCCTAACTTGTTAACTCATGTTTTCAATCATAATTTAACAAGTTTCATATGATGATTATCATCATACTACCAAGAAATCATCAACCAATCATCAACATAACCAAGACAACACCATTCTAGTAATATTTCATTATGTTTCATCCATTTTTTATATTATGTAAAGCTTTATGTTCAAGACTTATGTGTATGATCTTTGGTGTTCAAATGATTTCATCAAGATATATCTTTTAACCACCTAAAACATGAAGTATCAAGAGTGTTCAAGAAGCTTACAACTAGCTTAAAGCTAGGGAAGATCAAGATGGAAATTGAGTGGTTAAAAGCTTGTGGTAGAGGTCCTTCAAGTTTCGTGAGTTCCACACCTCCTAAATCACCCTTGTGCACCTTGTATGAAGCTTGGATTGGATGGAGCTTGAAAGAAAATAATGGTGGTGTATGTAGGGGGGGTCGGCCGAAGCTTGTATGATGGAGAAGGGAGTGTTGAGTTGTGGTGAAAGATGAAGAAGATTAGTGGTTCTTATATCCACAAATTATATTAACCAATGGTCACCATGTTTCACAAAGTACTTACAAGATCATCCAAATCCCCATGTGAAGATTTAGGAAGATATTAGAAGATTAAGTGGATCCTGGAGTGGGGCCATGCTTGGGGATGGTTACAAGAGATGGGGGGGGGGGGGTTAAAATGTGATTTGGTGGTAACTAATTTAGTTAGTGGAAGGTTATGTGGTAAAAGTCTAGTGTTTAGTGTGTTACATGTATTATGTAGTGTGTTTAAGTGTTCGAGAACCAATACTAGCTCAGAAAAATAAAAACAATGCTTCTTGCAATATTTTAGTGTTCCGGGTAATGTCCGGTTGTCCGGTTAGATACCGTTCTGTTAAAGTGCTAAGTTATACCTTATAGTGTCTTTTATGTAACTTTTTGTAACACTTTTAATTCCCAACACTTAGGAAAACATTCAGGACCATTTAGTCAATTTCCTGCACAAGACTAGTATGTTAAAAAGCACATGTAAGTATGACGCAGTAATCAGAAAGCAGTTAAGTAATTCAGCACAGTCATTAAGCACTTAATTAATATTAATTAATCGTACGGATACATGTAATTATGAGGGTTGTCACATTCTCCCCCTGTTAAGAAAATTTCATCCCGAAATTTAGCACGTGTTTACTGAGGAAGCTAGTTAAGTTGCGTGGTTTCCTGGTTTTCCTGGGGTGTCACATCATCCCCCCGTTGGTTTGGAATTTCGTCCCGATATTCTGCAGTAGCTTCAGCCTCAGTAGTGGTTACACTTTTCTTAAATAACTGGGGATACTTGAGTTTCATTTGGTCTTCCCGTTCCCAGGTATACTCTGGGCCACGACGGGAGTTCCAACGAACTCGAACAAGAGGTATTCTGGTACGCTTGAGAATCTTAACATCTCGATCAGTAATTTCTATTGGTTCCTCGACGAATCGCAGCTGATCGTCGATAGTGAGCTTCTTGAGAGGAACTATGAGGGTCTCATTTGACAGACACTTCTTCAGATTTGACAAATGGAAAACATTGTGAACTCCACTGAGTTCTGCTGGTAGATTCAGCTTGTAGGCCACCTTGCCAATTTTCTCAATGATTTCGAAGGGTCCAACATATCGTGGGTTGAGTTTGCCTCGTTTTCCAAAACGAACTACACCTTTCCAAGGTGAAACTTTAAGTAGCACTCGATCCCCAACTTGGAACTCGAGTGGTTTCCTTCGCTTATCAGCATAGCTTTTCTGACGGTCACGAGCTGCTGCCATTCGTTGTCGTATCTGAGCAATCTTCTCGGTTGTATCTACTACAAGTTCTGGGCCAGTGATTTGACTGTCGCCCACCTCTGCCCAACAAAGAGGTGATCGGCACTTCCGTCCGTACAATGCCTCGAATGGAGTGGCCTGGATACTAGTGTGGTAACTGTTGTTATACGAAAACTACACTAACGGGAGGTGTTTTTCCCAGCCGTTATCAAAGTCGATTACACATGCCCTAAGCATGTCTTCAAGGGTTTGGATGGTGCGTTCAGATTGTCCATCCGTCTGTGGATGATATGCCATGCTCATGTCTAATCGAGAGCCAAAGGACTTGTGCATAGCTTGCCACAATTCAGATGTAAAGCGTGAGTCACGATCAGAAATGATGGAGGTTGGCACTCCGTGCCTTGATACTACTTCCTTTAGGTAGACGTCTGCTAGAGTAGAAAACTTATCCGTTTCCTTGATAGCCAGAAAATGTGCAGACTTGGTCAGTCGATCCACGATCACCCAAATGGTATCATTTCCGCGTTGAGATCTAGGTAGGCTAGTAACGAAATCCATGGAAATTTGCTTCCATTTCCATTTCTGGATCTCTGGTTATTGGAGTAGGCCTGATGGTTTCTGATATTCAATGTTGACTCTCGCACAAGTCAAACATTTACTGACGTAGGTTGCTATATTGGCTTTCATGCTAGGCCACCAGTATGTAGTCTTTAAGTCGTGGTACATCTTATCCGAACCAGGATGTACTGAGTAACGAGACTTGTGCGCTTCATCCATCACAAGCTCGCGTAAGTTTTCGTAAAGTGGGAGCCAGATGCGCCCTGTTACGTAGTAAGCGCCGTCTTCCTTTTGTTCTAACCGTTTCCTTGAACCTCGTAAGGACTCAGCCCTGATGTTCTCTGCTTTCAATGCTTCAACCTGAGCATCTCGTATCTGGGTAGGAAGACTAGATTGGATGGTAAGTTCCAACGCACGCACACGCTTAGGTGAAGTATCCTTTCGACTGAGGGCGTCGGCCACAAAATTGGCTTTGCCCGGATGGTACTTGATCGCACATTCGTAATCATTCAAGAGCTCGACCCATCGACGTTGTCGCATGCTTAATTCCTTTTGCTTGAAGATATGCTCGAGACTCCTGTGAACGTGTAAATGGTGCACTTGGTACCGTACAGGTAATGTCTCCATATCTTAAGTGCGAAAACAACTGCTCCCAATTCCAAGTCGTTCGTAGTGTAGTTCCTTTCGTGAACTTTAAGTTGGTGCGATGCATAGGCAATGACCTTGTCACGTTGCATCAACACGCAACCAAGTCCTTGGATGGAAGCGTCGCAATAAACCACAAAATCATCTGTGCCTTCAGGCAATGAGAGGATAGTCGCGCTACAAAGTCTATCTTTTAAGTGTTGAAACGCAGATTCCTGTGCATCACCCCAACGATAGGTGACACCCTTCTGAGTTAGCGAGGTGAGAGGTTGCGCAATCTTAGAGAAATCCTTGATGAATCTTCTGTAGTAGCCTGCCAAACCCAAGAATTGGTGGATTTCTGTTGGTGTACGGGGTGCAGGCCAGTTCTTGATCGAGTCTACCTTGGATGGATCAACCTGAATCCCATCCTTGTTTACCACGTGGCCTAGAAATTGGACTTCGCGAAGCAAGAAGTCACATTTCGAAAATTTGGAATACAACTGCTCTGTTCGAAGAAGTTCCAAAATAAGCCTTAGGTGTTGCTCGTGTTCTTCCTGACTCTTCGAATAGATCAGGATGTCGTCGATGAAAACTATGACAAACTTTTCCAGGTAAGGTTTGCACACTCGGTTCATGTGATCCATGAAGACCGCAGGTGCGTTCGTTAATCCAAAAGGCATAACCAGAAACTCGTAATGCCCATACCGAGTCCTGAATGCTGTCTTAGAGATATCCTCGTCTCGGACTCTCAGTTGATGGTAGCCTGACCTCAGGTCAATCTTTGAGTAGAAACTCGACCCTTGCAACTGGTCGAATAAGTCATCAATGCGTGGGAGAGGATAACGATTCTTCACGGTCACCTTGTTGAGTTCGCGGTAGTCAATACACATTCTGAAGGTACCGTCTTTCTTCTTCATGAATAACACTGGAGCTCCCCAAGGCGAAGAGCTAGGACGTATGAAACTCTTTTCCAAGAGTTCTTGTAGTTGCGTGGACAGTTCTTCAAGTTCTTATGGAGCTAGATGATAAGGTGCTCGAGCTATGGGCGCTGCTCTAGGAGCTAGCTTGATTTGAAATTCAACTTGACGATGAGGCGGAAGGCCAGGTAATTCCTCAGGAAATACCTCAGGAAAATCGCGTACAATAGGTATGTCTTCTATCTTCCTTTCTTTCGAGGATGAATCAGAAACGAGGGCTAGGATAGCAGTGTGGCCCTTTCGTAAACACTTCTGGGCCTTAAGGAAAGAGATGATGCCCACAACAACACCATCTTTTCGCCATGAATCATGAGAGGTTCTTCACCAGAACGAGGAATACGGATGATTTTCTCCTTGCAAATAATCTCTGCTTGATGTTGAGATAGCCAATCCATCCCAATAACGACGTCAAAACTACCAAGTACGATAGGAATAAGATCGATAGAGAAGGTCTTACCAGCTAAGACGAGGTTACAACCCTCAACTATGTGTGTGGCTTCAAGACTTTTACCGTTTGCTAGTTCTACCGTGTGTTTGGTGTTCAAAAGTGTTGGAGTGCGCTTAAGCATTTGGATAACTTTTAAGGACACATAACTAGTATCGGCACCCGAATCAAATAAAACAGTAACAAAGAAGTCATCCAGAAGAAACTTACCCATCACCACGTTGGGATCGTTCCTTGCATCACCCTGACCCAGCACGAAAACATGTCCCCTGGCTCCATTGCCATCATTGTTTCCCCCATTATTGTTTCCGTTCCCCTGATTGTTGTTGTTGTTCTGTTTCTGGTTCAACTAGGGGCAGTTTCTCTTGAAGTGACCTTCAGCACCACACTGATAGCATCCCCTGTTACCCTGCTGTTGCTGCTGCTGATTCTGTGGAGTTTGTGGCTGCTGTTGACGATTCTGATTCGCAGGACGTGAGCTCCTGCAATCCTTGGCCTCATGACCCAGCTTGTTACATCTCTGACAACGGCCCTTGTTGCACGGCCCGCTGTGGTGCAAATTACATCGATTGCACTTAGGGTGATTTCCCTTGTATCCACCCTGACCTTGATTCCCAGAAGACTGCTGACTGGGGCTCCTATACTCATCTGTCTTTCGCTGCTGGGACTGAGACTGAACTGAAGTAGAACCCTTGCCCGAATTTCCATCCCACTTGCGCTTGTTATCACTAGGAGCATCAGAAGTAGTAGTAGCGCTAATACACTTGGGCAGCTTATTCTGCTCAACTGCCTGATCAGTGAGACGATGAGCCAACCGGATGATTTGCTGAATGGTGCTAAGATTAGCTGAGGTCACGTGGCTCTGAATTTCTGGCACTAAACCCTTAAGGTAAAGCTCGATACGCTTGATAGGAGGATCCACCATAGTGGGACACAAGATAGCTAATTCATTCGATCTCTTTTTGTATGCCTCGATTTCAGACCCCGTCATCTTCAAATTGAAAAATTCCACCTCTAGCTTGTGGATGTCGTCATGACTACAGCACTCTTCTTTGATCAAATCTTTGAAGTCGTTCCATGGGGTGGCATTAGTAACCGCCAGCCATAGCAGTTGAACATGTGCTTTCCACCAGGTTAACGCAGCACCTTCGAGTGTTCCAGTAGCAAATTTCACCCTATGATCTTCAGGGCATTCACACATCTCAAAAACAGACTCAATCTTCTCAAACCAGTGAAGAAGACCTACAGCCCTTTTGTGCCGCTGAAGGTACTAGGTCGGCAATCCATGAATGTTTTGAACGTACATACGGGAGGCTGAGCATGTAGACCTATTGCGCGAGAATAAAATACAAGGTTAAGCACAAGAGTTGGTTCGCGAGGGTAGGATCTAAACGTCCTAAGATGGGTTGATATGGCAGGTTATACCTCCTGCAGGGACAGTTGCGAGTGCCTCAGCCACTCGTTCGTTGATTAGAGCCGTCAGCTGGGCTTGAGTCAAGTTCAAACGTCCACTCATGATCTTCACAACGAAGCAACGTAAGTGAGAAAAGTGTCGCGAAAGTGCGTAAGCGTGGGATGACAGAAGAGAGTAAGCACCCAAGGTTCAAATAGCAGTTATCACGTTAACTAATGCACTATGTGAACTATCTAACATACAATATAAACATAAATCATACCACCTATTGTGTCGAGTCTTGCACGTGGAGCGAAGCGTCGTTGTGGGTCGTTAAGCACTGTACAGGTTATAGTCTGGTTTTGTCAAAAAGCTTTTCCCTTTTTAAAACCAAGTTCACTATAACCAATGGCTCTGATACCAATCTGTCACACCCCCAAAATCCACCAGCGGAGTATCACCTCATGGAGGCGTGACTGACCAGGATCAAGCCACCAATCATATTGAACAACGTAATTAAGTACATAAAACCAACCATAATATAATTGGTGTCCAAAAGAAAGTAAACAACTTTAAGTTAACAGCAGAAGCATAAAATGGGAAACCCAAACATAAGTAATAAGTTCATAAGTTTAAATGTTTAACATGGAACTCAACAGTCCATGTCCCACAACGATCACTCATCCCTGTGCAAGCTCCATAAGCACCTAACGACCTGCAAGGCATGTAACAACAAATCAACAACAAAGTTGAGCAAGTTCACAGTTGGGTGTTTGTTTTAGGTTGCTTTCAAAAACATAGTTTGTCTTTAGCTGGCTTACTTGCCGTGGGGGTTACCCCGTAGTTGAAAATATGTTTAACCAATTCCTTCTTTCCCAAACCATACCCATAATTAGTGGGGGCTTCCCCATGTGAACCACTAGACCGTTACCATATCGACTACTGACGAAATTAAGTTGTGCCCTAAGTCAATGTCTATCATCATTGACTGTTTGCCATGATCCATTAGTACACGCCCGTCCTACCGGCACGGTGTGAGGTTTGTCAAACCCTAATAGCGCTATTAACTAATGACCCGCTCGCCATTGGCCTCAGCGATTAAGTCGATATAAAATGAGGGACTTAATGATAGAGTTTTGCCTAGTAAGTTAAGGTTGTTGTCCTACCCAAGGAGGACGAACATACGTATTCTACCCAAGGAGAATACGCAGAATTTATATTGGCATCCTACCCATGGAGGATGGCGGTACATATCCTACCCAAGGAGGATATGTAGGTTCCGTTTTAGTTCTTTTAACCCCATTCCCAAACACCGGGAATCCCATGCCTTAGAAAGTGTGTGAACTCACCTTGGTTTGCTAGGTTAGATTAGTTACTCTAACAATCAGGAATTAAGCACGTCCTAACATGGTATAGATAACAATCAGTTTCACGTGCATGCATAATACGTATCCTACGTACGGTTTATCTACTCATTACTTCTATCACGTACCACACATAATACGTATCCTACGTAACACTTGTTAGAAAATATTTTCTATGTGTTGAAATTTTTAGAAAATTTCGCCATAGTTTCCTTTGTAAATGGAAGTGTCCATGCTATTTAGCATATCATTTTCTTTTCCAAAAATCATTCAAACCGTCAACAACAATTCACTAAACAATATTACACTCACCAAGTGTAAAAACAATGCACTCTATGTAGTAACATGAACTTGAGTTTTTGTAAAAACGCGTAGTAACTTGGTAAAGCATTTAGTGGTCTCAGTTACCTCCCGAAGTGTATTTACTTTTGTGAAAGTCTTATTCTCGGGATTTCTAGATGTTTACAACTTGTGGATACTTTTTACAAAAATATTTATTTACAACATTTTCATGTTTCACTAGCCTTCCTACACCTATTTTATTTCCAAAAAATAATGCAAGTGCAAGAAAAGTTATGATCTTTCAAAATCATCTTTTGAACTTAGTTTATTTAGAACAATCATTTGTAAATATCAGATCCATACGATCATCAACTCACTTTGTTTACTTATATTTCAAGAAATCACTTTGTTATCAAGTTCATGTCTAAATATGAAGGTGATTATTTTGTGTAAACCCCTAATCACCTCCTAACTTGTTAACTCATGTTTTCAATCATAATTTAACAAGTTTCATATGATGATTATCATCATACTACCAAGAAATCATCAACCAATCATCAACATAACCAAGACAACACCATTCTAGTAATATTTCATTATGTTTCATCCATTTTTCATATTATGTAAAGCTTTATGTTCAAGACTTATGTGTATGATCTTTAGTGTTCAAATGATTTCATCAAGATATATCTTTTAACCACCTAAAAACATGAAGTATCAAGAGTGTTCAAGAAGCTTACAACTAGCTTAAAGCTAGGGAAGATCAAGATGGAAATTGAGTGGTTAAAAGCTTGTGGTAGAGGTCCTTCAAGTTCCGTGAGTTCCACACCTCCTAAATCACCCGTGTGCACCTTGTATGAAGCTTGGATTGGATGGAGCTTGAAAGAAAATAATGGTGGTGTATGTAGGGGGGTCGGCGAAGCTTGTATGAGGGAGTAGGGAGTGTTGAGTTGTGGTGAAAGATGAAGAAGATTAGTGGTTCTTATATCCACAAATTCTATTAACCAATGGTCACCATGTTTCACAAAGTACTTACAGATCATCCAAATCCCCATGTGAAGATTTAGGAAGATATTAGAAGATTAAGTGGATCTTGGAGTGGGGCCATGCTTGGGTACGGTTACAAGAGAGGGGGGGTTAAAATGTAATTTGGTGGTAACTAATTTAGTTAGTGGAAGGTTATGTGGTAAAAGTCTAGTGTTTAGTGTGTTACATGTATTATGTAGTGTGTTTAAGTATTCGGGAACCAATACTAGCTCAGAAAAATAAAAACAATGCTTCTTGCAATATTTTAGTGTTCCGGGTAATGTTCGGTTGTCCGGTTAGATACCGTTCTGTTAAAGTGCTAAGTTATACCTTATAGTGTCTTTTATGTAACTTTTTGTAACACTTTTAATTCCCAACACTTAGGAAAACATTCAGGACCATTTAGTCAATTTCCTGCACAAGACTAGTATGTTAAAAAGCACATGTAAGTATGACGCAGTAATCAGAAAGCAGTTAAGTAATTCAGCACAGTCATTAAGCACTTAATTAATATTAATTAATCATACGAATACATGTAATTATGAGGGTTGTCACATTCTCCCCTGTTAAGAAAATTTCGTCCTGAAATTTAGCACGTGTTTACTGAGGAAGCTAGTTAAGTTGCGTGGTTTCCTGGTTTTCCTGGGGTGTCACAAATGCGCAACACACATCACCACTGTGACATGTGAAGAGGTAACCTTAACAACCCCTGTCCATGACAGGTGCTGAGTCCAAACAAATAGTACTATCGATGCTAAGGCGTCAGGCAACAATCACTGTGTTAACATAACATACAAGCATTCATCGAGTAACAAGTAACATGCAATGATGGTCAGCGTATAAATAGTGTTTGCGTTGTGTGTCGATGTGATTGGAATAAGTAACGTATGTAACACCCAAAAGTGCATAAAGCAAAAAGGGATCGAGTATACTCACAGCGATGAAAGTAATGGATTGAAGGGAGCGCTAGAGTGATTAGCCTGAATAGTTAATGATAGCATAAGCAAGAGCGGTGCGTAAATCGGTGAAAAGTGACCAAGTGTCGAACGGTAATCTGATCGGATGGTCATTCGATCGATGTCAATCCATTCGGATGGTCATCCGACCGGATGGCCATTCGGTCGGATTGACATTCATTTTGGTAAGGATGTGTTTGTGTATGATGGCTTTGAAGTTTTCGTTGTAGCATTTTGAAAACAGAGAAGTATCTCTACCCTTCAGGTCGATCGATCGAACGGTCGTTCGATCGGATAGTGATCCGATTGGCGAGGCTTCTCAGTTGAGAACAAGTTCACAGCAGGACGGTCACTCGATCAGATAACAATCTGATCGGATGGCATTCCGTTAGAACTGATGTTCTTTGGAAATCATGAAATTGATTAAGTATTGAAGCTCAAGTGCAATCCGATTGGATTGCGGTTCGATCGGGTGGCAATCCGATCGGACGGTAATCCGTCCCAACGATCCTGATCGTCTTGAACTTGTTTATTTTGAAAACGTTTACGGTTTCCTTGAGACAGTATGACAACGTGTCAAACAATGGAAACTCCATCAGACCCAGGCTATCCGATCGAACGGGAATCACCCCAATCCGATCAGTTAACTGTTCGTGACGGGTGGTTTCATGTTCAACCAGGAATCAGTTGTCTCATTGATAAGATTCAGATCTCAAACCGGCACATCACTAGAGAAAAGTAGAAGGCATGAATGAACTCCGATTCTATCGGTTTTGAGTGCATTGAGTGTAAAAGAATGAGAAAACTTGTGTATATTTCTTTCAACTCTTGTATTCTTTTGAAAATGTTTAGATCTATGCAAAATTGTTGTGAAATCATGTGTAAATCCTTCAGATCTGAGTTGTTCTTGGTGGAATGAAGCCAAATCTTGAAGTTCATAAGAACTCCATGATGACGTCATCCTAGAGCACCTCAAATTCATCGATTTCACGGTTAAAAGTTAAGATTAGCACACACATAAAAGCACACACACGTAGAACAATATCCAGAACACATAATTCGAGTTGCGAATGCGATAGCGATTAGCGATAAACATGCGATTAAACCTTAATTATTAATAGATACTCCACATAATACAAATAAAGCAATTAAATAAAAAGATTCGATTACAAGTCATTAACGTACAGACAATAGTTAAGAAAGGAGTGACAGATCGCAATTAGCAATCTTTTCTTCCTTTGACTTTGACTTTGACTTTGACTTTGACTTTGACTTGTACTTTGACTTTCCAAAAAGCGGGTTGTTACAGGCTCCCCTACTTTAGGAAATTTTGTCCTGAAATTTAAGAAGTAGGCGTAACAAACAGTTGTGGGTACTTCGCCTTTATGTCGCTTTCGAGTTCCCAGGTGAACTCGGCGCCTCGTTTGCCTTCCTAGCGAACCTTCACAAATGCGTGAGCGTCTGAGCACCTTGGTTTCTCGTCCCATGATCTCGACAGGCTTTTCCACGAAGTGTAATATTTCGTCCACTTGTAAATCCTCAAGAGGGACATGTAACTCCTGGTCGGGTAAGCACTTTCTGAGGTTCGAAACGTGGAAAGTTGGGTGGTCATTACTAAGTTCCTCTGGTAGTTCGAGTCTGTAGGCCACCTTTCCAATCCTTTCCAGAATTTTAAAGGGTCTAACATATCGAGGCGTGAGCTTTCCTTTCTTGCTGAATCTGATCACTCCCTTCCAAGGTGCAACCTTTAGGAGTACGTGATCACCAACATCAAATTCAAGGGGCTTGCGGCGTTTATCAGCGTAACTTTTCTGTCTGCTCCGAGCTTTCAATAGATTGACTTGAATTTAGTGGATTTTGTTAGTCGTTTCTTGCAACAGCTCAGGACCGGTAATTTGCGCGTCTCCGATCTCGTGCCATACAATAGGCGATCGACATTTCCTTCCGTATAATGCCTCAAATGGTGCCATTAGGATGCTAGAATGATAACTGTTATTGTACAAGAATTCGACCAAAGGTAAGTGCGTGTCCCAATTACCACCAAAATCTATGACACATGAGCGAAACATGTCTTCAAGGGTATGAATCATTCTCTCAGTCTGACCGTCGGTTTGGGGATGGAAAGCGGTACTTAGATTAAGAGTACTACTGAGAGCAGATTGAAACGTTTCCCAAAGACGCGAGGTAAACCGACCATCGCGGTCAGAGATGATGTCACGAGGCATCCCGTGTCGACAAATGATCTCATCGGTGTAGATTCGGGCTAATTTTTCTACCTTAAAGTCTTCTCGTATCGGTAGGAAATGGGCTGATTTAGTCAAACGGTCAACTACAACCCAGATGCTGTCATGACCTGAGGTCGTGCGTGGAAGTTTCGTTATGAAGTCCATAGATATACTCTCCTATTTCCACATAGGGATCTCGGGTTGAACGAGTAAGACAGAGGGTCTTTGATGCTCAGCCTTGACCTTCGAACAAGTCAGGCACTTCGAAACATAAAGAGCGATATCCTTCTTCATGCCCGGCCACCAGTACTTGTAGCGCATGTCCTGGTACATCTTGTCAGCACTGGGATGAATAGAATACCGAGATTTGTGGGCTTCGTCCATCAGAAGTTGTCGCAAATTGGTACGCTTGGGAATCCAAATTCGGTCTAAATAATGAAAAATACCATTCGATTTATTCTTGAGTTGGGCGCCATCGTTGAGAATTCTTTCCTTCTTCAAAGTACGTTCAGTAAAACAAGCATGTTGGGCATCGCGGATAAGAGTTTCGAGATTATGCTGGGCTTAGATATTACGAACGCTATGCAAATAGCTTCGTCGACTGAGAGCGTCGGAGACAACGTTTGCTTTGCCTGGATGGTAACGGATCTCACAGTCGTAATTGTTGAGGAGTTCTACCCATCAGCGTTGGCGCATATTCAGCTCTTTCTGGTCAAAGATGTGTTGTAGGCTCCTATGATCGGTGAAGATCGTACACTTGGTACCGTAAAAGTAGTGTCGCCAAATCTTTAACACAAAAACAACTGTGCCAAGCTCGAGGTCGTGCGTGGTGTAGTTCTTCTCGTGGATCTTGAGCAGGCAAGACGCATACGCGATAACCTTATCTCGTTGCATGAGAACACAACCAAGACCAAGGTTAGAGGCATCACAGTAGACCACGAAATCGTCGTTTCTGTCGGGCAGTGAGAGCACGGGAGCATTGCAAAGCATAACTTTGAGAGTTTGAAAGGCTTCCTCTTGTTTAGTTCCCCAAACAAAAGGTTTGTCCTTATGCGTAAGCGAGGTAAGCGGCACAGCGATCTTAGAGAAACCTTCGATAAATCGGCGATAATAGCTTGCCAGTCCGAGAAAAGAACGGACTTCGGACGGGTTCTTGGGTGTAACCCAACTCTTAACGGCCTCGATCTTCGCGGGATCGACATGAATATCTTGACTATTGACAATGTGACCCAAGAATTGAACCTCCTCCAGCCAAAATTGACACTTGGAGAACTTGGCATAGAGACGGTTCCCTGGAGTAACTCAAGAACCAAACGTAGATGCTGCGAGTGTTCGGCTTTTGATTTGGAATAGATCAGGATATCATCGATGAACACGATGACGAAGTGGTCGAGAAAGGGCTTGCATACGCGATTCATTAGATCCATAAAAACTGCGAGAGCGTTGGTCAAACCAAAAGGCATGACAACAAATTCGTAATGACCAAAGCGGGTTCGAAATGCAGTTTTGGGAATATCCTCCTCTTGGATACGTAGTTGATAGTAGCCTGAGCGTAGATCGATCTTCGAGAAACACGTAGCACCTTGTAACTGATCAAACAAATCATCGATTCGAGGCAAGGGATAGCGATTCTTGATAGTTAGTTTATTCAACTCCCTATAGTCGATGCACATCCGGAACGATCCATCCTTCTTTTTGACGAAAAGGACAGGCGCGCCCCATGGAGAGGTGCTAGGGAGAATAAAGCCATTATTAAGAAGTTCCTAGAGCTGACTGTTGGGGCCTTTGGATCAGGATCTGTTCCTACGGGACGTGGATGAATCGACCTCGATCAATCTGCGGAATCCATGGATCAAGTCACAGAATCACAACAACGTATTCAACGATTAAATTCGTCTGATCTTTATATTAGAACGATATGAAAGTACAAGAACCGGTAGAGAGTATCAAACTTGACAGAAGTTCTCAAAGTGCAAAAGTTCTAAATGACATACCCAAGCTGGGTATTTATAGGCAAACATAGGGAAGATATAGATGTTGTCCGAGCGGATGGCAGTCCGGTCGGATGGCCATCCGATCGGATGACACTTGTCAACCATCGGACATCATCTTTACAATTTAACGCCATTCCCTAGTCTGTCGTTCTATGCACATACATACATTAACATAAAAGTACACAAAAGACATATACAATACAAAATACGACTCAATGCTGACGGAAGCTACAGACATATGAACTAACAGACTCCCCCTTGGATGTAGCTACAGTTCCTTCCAGCATAGTCTTCATTCCTTTCTTTTACGTCTTCTTTCCTTGGCTCTCTGTCTCCTCTGTACGACTTTTTCCTCTAACATTTTGCATCTCAGAAGCCTTCCTTCCTCAATCCACCATTTCCTGACACCGGATCACCATCACGCTTTCTATCCCACTTGGGAATCTTGTTCTCTTCTTTTTCAATCGGCGTTTGATCCGTAGGTGGCGGTCTCGTCAACTTAAACCTCCCAAGCTTTGCTGCTTTCTCAGATATAGCCTTGAATCTATGTTCTCTCTTGTACTTCTTTAGAAACTCATCAATCTCCATGTCTCTCCATTTAGACTTCCAATACCTGCCGAAGTTGATGTCTTGAGCAAAGCACACATCCACAATCTTTTGATACTGCATTTCTTGCACTTTGTCTCGCTTTTTGTACATAATCTTATTACAGAACAAGCAATCAATGTCTTTCTTCGAGCAGTTGACTAGCTACATCGGGTCTAGTACACAAATCCTTCTTGATTCACCCTTCGACTTATCAAACAATGATATCACCGCTTCTGTTGTGGTTTCATTATATAGCCACCCTTGAAAATCCTCATAAAAATCTTGATCCATAGCTCTTAGAGGCATGTTCTTTAAGCATCTCGGCGGCTTGATATCCAAGGTAATATCCTTTTCGCCATTCTCAAAGAAAGTCACAATCTGCTTAGGATATTGAGGCTGCCAATTAGGATATCTTGCTTTAGATTGCTGCTTCACGTAATCCCACATATGTTGGTCGTGTTGCTTTACATCCAAGCCATGATAAAACTTCTTGATGTTCTTCGTTTGTATCAACTCATCAACGTCCCACCACGGGAGGGTTTTGATATCAGCCAAAAATTCGAAGTACTGAACACCCTGCTCCCGTCTAATGGTGTAAACCTGCAAATCTTCAAGATAACCCCACAAAAGAATGTCTCCCCATGAGATATCTTTGTTATGTGTGAAGAACTGAAGTGGCCTTATGTATTTTCTCTCCTTTGGCATAACTTTGAACCATTTCTTTCTTTCTTCAACGAGATTTTCTCTTGGAATGGTCTTTGGCACACCTTCAGTAGTTATCTTCTCTTCAATCTTTCTCCTGATTTCATCTTCGTTTTGATCTTTGAACATTTCAGCCAATGAAGGAAACGTCTCATCAACACCAGAGTAGTGAAAATCTGTTTCTTCATTAGATGAATCAGATGCACTTTCCACAATCACATCATTGTATTTATCAGCTTCTTGGGCATATACAAACTCATATTCTTTCTCTGGAGATGCAGGAATTTCATCCTCAATATCAAACTTGAATCTTCCATCATCTAATCCCAACTCCTCCAACATTTCTTCCCTAGACCTTGGTACCTCAAGCTCCCCCTCATACTGAGCATGTAAATAAATGACAGCTGGTTGTGTGAGGAATACCTGGTTTGTCTTTTGTTTCCCAGACGAAGAAGACTCTTGTTGTTGATCATCCTCTTGCTCATTGATTTCGTCGTTCATCAATTCATCAATCTTTTCTTGAACATTAGGATTCACAATAAGTAACCTAGTAGAGCCTTGGTCTTTGTCTTCGCCATCGTCTATGAATTTATCCCAAGATGGATCATAATTCTCGACTGCATCAAGAATATCATCTATGTTTTCTCCCTCTTCTTCTTCTTCTTATTCTTCTTCTTCTTCTAGTTCAATTATAGTTTTGTTAGTTAGTGCCTTAGCAATCCTGCTTCCCCTCAAAAAATTTGCTACATCTTCAATTATAGTTTTGTCTGTATAATGTGTTTCTAATAGACAATAGATTTTATGCATTTTCTCCCAGTCCTGCAAAAATATTTATTATTAACAATTGCACAGTATTCGAGACAAATATGACAAGAAATGAAAACTTTGAAAAACTCAAAATTTTTCTAACACTAGAACCCTCTCTATGTGCAGTACTGTGAAATGGATGGCTGTCCGACCGGATTGTCACACGATCGGATTGCCACTCGAGTGCAATAAGAAGTCAACAAAAGTCAACAGCATGTGAGTCGGATGACCACTCGGTCGGATTGCCACTCGACCGAGTTTCCACTCGAGTCATGTGACAAGAAAGAATACCTTTTGTCTCAGTCAACTTTGAGAAAGAATTCCTTGGATCGGATGACCACCCAGTCGAGTTGTCACTCGTTCCTTGACATGGTAGAATAATATCAAGACAAAGTGATATGAATTGGATGACCATCCGGTCGAGTTGCCACTCGACCAAGTTGTCACTCGATTCTTGGCAAGTTTGAAACAGTTGAAACATTTTGTCTTTTAGTTTAGAGAGTCGGATGGCTGTCTGACCGGATTGCCACTCGAGTCATAACATGTGTGCACAATATTCAAGACATATAAGTGTGGATAGGATGGCTATCCGGTCGGATTGCTGCCCGAGCGGATTGCCACTCTACCCATGACAAGTGATGAGCATTGAAAGAATGAATTTGGAACGAGTTGCCACTTGGTCGGATTGCCGTCCGACCGGGTTGCCAAACTTTCCAAGCTCATTGACAATTAAGAATACAGTTTCCAAGGTAACAATGTCAAAACACTTAGCACATATTTCAATGCATCAGATACTTAGAAAAATTCTAACAAGTAATCATGCAATGAGTCGGATGGTCACTCGGTCGGATTGCCACTCGACCGAGTTGCCACTCTACCCAAGAACAGTGAAGAACAACTTGAATATGAACATCAAAATTTTCTAAGTCTAAACATCAAATTGAACATAGATCTACGTAGAGAATCTAAGCACGATCAAAACCCTATGTTCATCATGTTCTAATTCGGCCTAATCAGTGACTAATTTGACAAAAACACCTCCGAAAGCCGACTCATTCAAACCTCAGATCTACCCAATTTAAACATGTTTTGGCACAAATTGAATCGGTAAACATGTAGATCTAATCATTCCGATCAAAACATAGTGCTAAGATTTCATCAAAACATCCTAAATCTGCATAGATCTAACATTAAATCTCCGAACATTTACGTCATCAAGAATAGTCATCGAAACATCAATTTCTAACAAATTTAAACAAGAAATCTTACCTTTGCCATTGAGAAGGTTGTGCAAACCAATAATCTAATGTCTTGTGCAAAGAAAAAGTGAAGAAATCAGATCAAAAGTGAGAGTATGTGAGAGAGAGTAGGATGGCCGCTCGGTCGAGTGAAAAGTTTGACTGAATGATTGACCATCTTTTTATAGTGTAGCCTTGAGTCGGATGGATGGCTGTCCGACCAGATTGCCACTCGGTCGGATTGCTGCCCGAGCCAAACACACCTCTTTGACTCTAAACTTTGACCTTTTGACATTTTGACATTATTCTCATATTTTATCAGTTTTAAGAATCCACTTAAGTATCTAGGTCCAAGTTAATAACCCTAGGCACTTAATTTTGCCGACCAAGTCCAACTTAATGACCTTGGTTGACCTGAAACAAACCGTACTGACATTTTGTTCAATCTTTTTCAAACATTTTTTATGAAAATTACAAGTTTCAACTTAATGAACTTGCATTGACTTTGTATTTTACCAGATTTTTCATAATAAGCTCCCAACTCGTCTGTCCAGCTCAGAAACTTCCTACATCTGCTTCAAAACTACGAGTCTGAAGATCAGCTTTCCACTTTGGTTTGTCGATGTGTTCGTTCATTTAACTTTAACCGAACACGAACACGAACATATAATCGGACACATTTTTTGTTCGTGTTCGTTCATTAAGAAATCGGGCATGTTCATGTTCGTTCATGTTCATTCGTTTAAAGCCTAAACAAACAGTTCACGAACACAAACGAACATAAACAAAAAAAATTTAGCTGGACATATTTGAATAAATATAAATTAACATGATTGAACAAACAAGTCTAATATATTACAATTCATCCAAAAACACATCTAAATTAGATTTCATAAATATACTAATTAGTCATGTTAATATAAGTAGTTAGAAAACCTAATATTTATATAAATCTAACTATTTATGTATTTACTAAAATTTAAACGAACGTTCATGAACATAAATGAATGAACATAAACGAACGTTCATGAACATAAATGAACGAACATAAGGTGTGTTCATGTTCGTTCATTTAATTAAACGAATAATTTTTTTTGTTCGTGTTCGTTTATTAAATAAACGAACATAAACGAACTTCCCGCCGAACAAGTTCATGAACAGTTCATGAACATTTGGTTCATTTACAGGCCTAGCAGAAATGTAAAATCTTTTTGTGATTTTAAGAAAGTTTAAGACTAGAAAGCTATGAATTTTTTTTTTTTTTTTTTTTTGGGTTTTGAAAGCTAAACTGAAATAAAATGAAATGCAGTAAACGTAAACTATTTACAAGCATATTTTTGGTGAGCGTGTTAGGGGATCATATCAGCTATCGACAAGTTACAAGTACCGTTAAGCTTTGATGATATACTAAGAATTAAACAATCCGCTTGAATTGCCGATATACTGATCCATCTTAAATTTTCACACAAATTTCAATTAACCAGGATACGAATTTAGTGATTTGAGATCTTAACTTATACGCGTGTCCCACCTCAGAATATACTCCCGTATCCAAACTCCTATATTCAGTCTTACAGGTGAATGTACACTAATGATATCCGTAAACAGGTAATGCGAGACCATGAGAGCTCAGGTTAGAACGTCCGTTCAGACAGAGAGATGATGGCTCGACTTTAGGTGTGTCCCATTTGGGGATCTTTTCTTCAACAACACATGATTAGCATTGTTCAATGTTTCATCATTTTTTATGCTGAGGGGAGGCTTTATGAATAAAGCAGTGCAGAGTATTATACAAGGACTAGGCTATTGCTCCTGCAAAATCAGAAGTCCTGGTATAATACCCCAGATATCATCAAGTACAAAGACCTAGTATGTCAGAAATAGAAAGCCCTTCAAACAAGATTTTAGGGGTTACCTATATATCCGAGAGATGTTCCCCACGTAAAAACAAGTTATGATTTAGGTTTATATCCCGAAAAATCTACTAAGTGTGCAAAAACCTATCGGCATATCATTAGTGACACTGCTTAAAGCTTTTAAAAAACATTACATTTCTTTAGCGTACTGCAACTGTCTAGCTGATGTACTATCATTTCCCCTTTTTTTACACAAACTCTTTTTCGGTTTTTCTATTGTTTTTGGATTTTGAAAATATCTCATGTTTTTGGATTTTTGAATTTTTATTGTTTTTGTATTTTCTGAAAATATTACATATCTCCCCCTAAATACCAAAACAAGTAAAAAATCGACAAACCATTACAGATTGCTTTTCAACATCATCTACAGTGGTACCTTCATCTACGCCAAGAATCCCATCCGTAACCGATAATAACTTCATACCATTAAGTTTTAAAAGATATTGAAAGCGTGTTCTGTCAAATGCTTTGGTATGTAAGTCAGCTTTTTGTTCATCGGTGTGGATTTTCTCTATTCGTATCAACTTCTTCTCGAAACAGTCTCGGATGAAGTGATGACAAATTTCAGTGTGTTTGGTTTTAGCGTGATGAACAGGATTTTTTGTTATGTTAATAGCTGCCTCATTATCAACAAAGATAGGGGAGTTAAGAAATCGCAAACCGTAATCGCGCATCTGTTGTTGTATCCATAAGATCTGGGAGCAGCAGCTGCTAGCAGATACATACTCGGCTTCACATGTGGATAAAGCAACAGAGGTCTCCTTCTTACATTGCCAGGTGACCAATCGGGGTCCAAAAAACTGGCATCCCGCAGTTGTTGACTTAGCATTGACTTTGCAGCATTCGAAATCCGAATCAGAGTACCCCTTAAGCGTGAAATCGCCTTCTTTTGGATACCATAACCCCAGCGATGGAGTTCCTTTCAGGTAGCATAATATCCTTTTGACGATTATCATATGCGAAGCTCTGGGGCTTGATTGAAATCGGGTTGCGAGGCAGGTCGGATACATAATATCAGGTCTCGATACCGTCAAATACATCAGCGATCCGATCATGGAGCGATACAAAGTTTCATCAACCTTTTCTCCGGTGAGATCAGGGTTTATTCCATGGTTCGTCGCTAACGGGGTGGAAGTTGGAGCAGTCCCGGACATCCCAAATTTCTCTAAGACGTCGTGAACATACTTCGTCTGATGTTTGAACATTACCTTGGGCAGTTGATCAACTTGAAGCCCTAAGAAGAACTTCATCTCACCCATTGATGACATTTCAAACTTCTACTTCATAACTTTTTTCAAAATCTTTGCAAAGTTCTTCATTTGTTGACCCAAAAATTATGTCATCCACGTAAATATGGACTATCAGAAGATGGCCGTCGACTTCTTTTGTGAAGAGGGTGGCGTCTACCTTGCCTCGGATGAAGTTGTTGGTGAGAAAATGTTGCGAGAGTGTCTCGTACCAGGCTCTCGGGGCCTAATGTAAGCCGTATAATGCCTTATCCAAGAGATAAACTTTATCTTATTGAATTGGGTCGGTGAAGCCCGGTGGCTGTCTGACATATACCTCCTCTTTCACCTTGCAATAGAGAAATTCCGACTTCACATCTAGCTGATACACTTTAAATCCTTTCCAAGATGCAAATGCTAGGAAGATTCTGATTGCTTCAAGTTGAGCAACCAGAGCATACACTTCAGTGAAATCTATCCCCTCCTGCTGACTGAAACCTTGGACAACGAGTCGAGCTTTGTTGCGAACAATAACCCCTCGACCATCCCTTTTGCACTTAAACACCCACTTAGTGTTTATCTTCCTATGACCATCAGGTAAGTCCACCAGTTTCCATACACCCAACTTCTCAAACTGACTCAGCTCCTCCTGCATCGCGTTGACCCAGGAATCTTCAGTTAGTGCTTCCTTGTACGTTCGCGACTCAATCTTCGAAATGAAACAACTAAGTGAAAACTCTGTTTGTAAAGGAGCAACTTTTGTATAAAAGCAAGTAAGGCCCTGGTGAATCTGTCATCTTGTGCAGACGCCTGATTGTAGCTCTCCTATGAACAACTCTTCTGGATGGTATAAAAGAGTCCTTGGCATCACCTCGCCTGGAACATCTACCTCGCCTTCCAAATTTGTAACGTTCTGATCTGCGACTTCTTCATTGACAGGAATTGTCTGACCTGGAGACTGGATTTGCTCCCCCTCATACTCTGAATCACCACGATCGAATGTTGGTCTTTCATCAAAATTTGAATTAACATCATTAATAGTCGTCTGATTTTCGGGAGCATGTTCTCATTCTGAAGATGTCGGAGTTTGTTGAATATCATCATTCTCTCCAGCGTTACTTGGACCAGCTTCATCATCGTTTGAAGTTTGACGTTGACGTCTAGGAGATTCTGCTGGAAATCTTTCCTGTGCTGCTTCATATTCTCTTAGAATATCCAACTCATCAAAGAACTCTGGTTCTTCTTCTGGCTTGAATGAATCCCATGGATTATCATAATTGAAGCGCCATGAGTCAGCGGGTTTCTGTGGTGGCATTGTATAACCTTGACATTCAACGTGTTTGGAACAAAGACTCTTCTTAATGGACTAGCATAACCCACGAAGATTCCTTCAAAGCTCTTTGGACCAAATTTGCCATCGGGATCCAGAATTGTGCAGGGAGAACGGTTCCAAATACTCGAGATTAGGCTTTCTTTTGTTGATCAATTCAAAACAAGTCTTGTTATACTTTTTCACAGTGAGAACCCTATTGAGAGTATAGCAAGCGACTGCAACGGCTTATGCCCAAAAATTTATTGGTAACTTGGAATCAGCAAGCATCGTCCTCACCGTTTCAATCAACGTTATTCTTTCTTTCTGCCACTCCATTCTGTTGTGGAGTATATGGTGCGCTGAATTCTTGCAGAATACCTCTTCGATCACAAAATTCTTCCATTTTGTTATTCTTGAATTCTGTACCATTGTCACTTCTTATTCTTCGAATTCTGGTTCGGTACAAATTCTCAATATTTCTAAATAGTCTCAGCAAACTCTCGAATGTTTCGTCTTTCGTCTTCAAGAACATCACCCATGAAAACCTTGAATAGTCATCAGTAACCACCAGACAATAAAGATCTCCCGTTATACTTTTGACATTTAAGGGACCAAAGAGATCCATGTGTAGTCTCTCCAGTGGTCTAGTGACTGAGTTCATTTTCTTGCCAGGATGGGATTTCTTTCGTTGTTTACCTTTGACACAACTAATACACTCCCCCTCAAGATGAAAACTTTTTAAGTGAACACCATTTACCAAATTGTTATGCACCAAGTGATTCATCTTTCTTAGGTGAATGTGACCCATTTTCCTGTGCCACAACTGCTACTCTTTTTCAATAGCCCTTGACATGAAGCAGTGAGTCTGACCCGTGGTAGTAGTGGCTACGCTCATGTCCAACACGTACAAATCATTGACTCTCGGTGCTCTCATGATGATCCACTCCTTGGGGATGACAAACCCCGGTTTCAAGATCAGACATTCTTTATCCGTGAAGTGTGTCGAATACATTCGGTCACAGATTTGAGATATGCTCAGAAGATTGTTCTCTAGCTCGATGATGTAGTTGACTCTTTCAAATGTGACAATACCATTTGATAAATTTCCCTCTCCAATGATACGACCTCCCTGATTACCAGCAAAACCAACGTAACCTCCGTTAAACCCTCTAACGTCATAAAGTAGGGTTTTTCTCCCCGTCATGTGCCTCAAAGCTCCACTATCCATTATCCAACGTGAGATAGATCTCAGAGGCTCCTGCACATTTCACAATTATTTAGTGAGATTTTGAAGCAACCCAAGCCTCTTTCGACTCAGGTAGCTTGACGTTAATACTTGTGGTTTTGGTGTATAATGGTGGGAAATTCTTGTCATTCATCTTTAAACTTTCTTCAGACCCAATCTCAACCTCTTTGTATAAAAAGAAATCATTTTTAGGAGGTTAACCAGATGATTGGTCTTTCTTTGCAACATACTTCTTCCCTGATGAGGTAGAAGTTTGTTTCTTAAGTTTCTCATAGTAATCCAAAGGAACATTCATCTTTACCGGTGTGGTAGAAGATTATTGTTTTGTAGACTCAGAAACCTTTGGTTTTGGAGAACTTGCTTTCTTATCATCAGATTTTGGCTTCCATGTTTGTTGAGAGTAAGCGACCCGTTTGGAAAATTTATCAGTTTTAGTTACCATCTTCTTTACGGGTTCAGTATTCTTTACTGACTCTTTTGCAGATTCAGCTTTGACTTTGACATTTTCTTTCTTCAAAACCTTTTTCTCAATAAACATTGGAGCTTTTCCTTTTACATCGTCTTTCTTTTTCGGACTCTCGACAACCACAAACTTAGGCTTCGAGTTGGTGCACTTTCGTGCAATGTGTCCAACTTGATTGCATTTGAAGCATGTTCGGGTGTCAACTACCCGACTTGTGCCTTCGGTCTGAGGCTGTGAGGCCTTCTTCTAAAAAAATTCTTCGTTTGATTTTGAAAAAATATCAGATTCTTGCTCGGAATGTGAACTCGAGCTTTTCACAAAAACCTTTTTTCTCACCAAACTTCGTGTTTTGAAAGTTTCTTATTTGATTATTCTTACCACCCTGATAATCAACCGACCATTTGTTTTGGTTGTTGTTTGAAAAACGTGGTGATACAACAGCTCTGATACCACTTGTTGGGGCCTTTGGATCAGGATTTGTTCCTACGGAACGTGGATGAATCGACCTCGATCAATGTGCGGAATCCATGGATCAAGTCACAGAATCACAACAACGTATTCAACGATTAAATCCGTCTGATCTTTCTATTAGAACGATATGAAAGTACAAGAACCGGTATAGAGTATCAGACTTGACAGAAGTTCTCAAAGTGCAAAAGTTCTAAATGACATACCCAAGCTGGGTATTTATAGGCAAACACAGGGAAGAGATAGATGCTGTCCGAGCGGATGGCAGTCCGGTCGGAAGGTCATCCAGTCGGATGGCCATCCGATCGGATGACACTTATCAACCATCGGACATCATCTTTACAGTTTAACGTCATTCCCTGGTCTGTCGTTCTACACACATACATACATTAACATACAAGTACACAAAAGATATATACAATACAAAATACGACTCAATGCTGACGGAAGCTACAGACATATGAACTAACACTGACTCGAGAGTTCGCGCATTTCAGAGGGAGCGAGACGATAAGGTGCTTTAGCAACAGGGTTTGCTCTAGGAATGAGGTCGATTCGGAAATCGATATCACGGGTGGGAGGTAAACCAGGTAAATCCTCAGGAAATACGTTAGGGAATTCGCAAACAACGGGAACGTCTTTCACTTCTGGGTTTCCTTTCTTTTCCTTCTCCGCTACTACAATGTTAGCCAAGAAAGCGTTGTATTCCTTGCGGAGATACTTGCTTGCTTGGACACATGACATAAGTTTGAGGCCTTTCGAAGGAGTTTCACCATACACACAAAGTTGATCACCATTTGCGAGCGAGAAACGAATCATCTTATCGAAGCAAACAACTTCAGTACGATTTTTGCAAAGAAAATCCATGCCTACTATGAGTCAAAACTACCGAGCTGCATCGGAATAAGGTCGATAGGGAAAATGTGATTGTTGAGTTCACGCGTACAATCAAGTAGAACGGAATTGACAGCGACGGTTCTTTCGGTGGCAACTTCAACATCGAACGTCGAGGGGAGATGAGCGCGCTTACGATTAAGGAGCTTTTCGAATTCAAACGATACAAAAAAGTTATCGGCTCCAGTATCAAATAAACACGAAGCATATATACCATTCACAAGGAACGTATCATTAACCACATTGTTGTCTGCTTGAGCCTGGCGGGCGTTAATGTTGAAGGCACGTCCGCGGGCTGCTAGCTGTTGTTGTTGCTGTTGTTGCTGTTGGGGCTACTGCTGTTGTGGCTCTTGCTTCACCACTCGATTGGGGCACATGTTTGCGAAATGGTTGGGATCACCACACGCAAAGCAAGCTCTAGCATGGATCAAGGGTGCAGGAGTCGCTTGTTGGCCTTGGGGAGCAGGAACTAGAGCTTGCTGAGCAGGTGCTTGACCTTGAGCTGGAGCTGGGGCTTGACGTGGACCTGTACGGCAGTTTGCGGTGAAGTGGCCATACATACTGCAGTGAACACAGAATCGGCATGCGATACCCACCGGGTGATGATAAGTACAAGTAGGGCAAAGCGGGTGTGGGCCAGTGTATGCACGCTTGGCAGGCGGTACATTGACCACAGGTGCCGCTACTTGGCGGTGTTGAAGTTGCGGTTGGGCAGGTACTGTTTGGAGCGGGGCAGTAGTAACTGCACAGTTCTTGTTGCTGGAACTGTTGTTGTTCTTCCTCTTGCGGCGTGAGAGCTTTGAAGACTACGGTGCGGTAGCGGTTTCAGTGGTAGCAGCGGCTGTGACTTGATGAAGATTCTTGGAGGCGTTGTCAAAATAACCAGCCTTGACTCGCTTATCGTTAATCTCAGCGGAGAGCAGGTAGGTTTCCTCAATTTTCGTTTTCTTTGCAGCCTAAACGAAATCTGCGACACAATCCGGCAGAGCACGGGTATACTTCTTGATTGTAATCTCCAGAGTGGTAACCTGAACGAGACAGATAATACTCAACTGCTTGAAACGAGCAGTTAGACCAGCGTTATCTCCGCCATCCTGCTTTATGTGCCAGAATTCATCCTCAAGCTTTTAGAGTTCATGGGGAGGGCATAATGTAACAACTGTGCTTGTAATCACTATGAACAGTTCTGTTATCAATAAAACAATGTTATTTGATCACAATGTTTGTTTTGTTATGTTATACATTTTTCATGTTTTGACTTTTATGTAATTTCAAACTCTACATCACTTTCTGGAGAGTTATACGCAAACTAGTGCGTAAACGTACTCAGTTTAATGCGAGAAATACTCTGGAACATCAACATATACTCAACATACCTTCAATAACCTTTACATAACTTAGAAATAAGTTTTGAAGGCTTTGGTATGGCAAAAAAAAACAAGTTAATTCGACTACAGGGACTAAATATGACAAACTGCGAAAGTATGTCAATTTGAACTTTAACGAACATTCCGGAACATAACCATAAGTTAAACACACCTTAAATATCCTTTACATAGCTTAGAAATAGGCTTTGAGGGGTTCGGTGTGCTAAAATAAACTTTTGGGTCATTCAGGGACTAAAAGTGTCAAAAAGTGCACAAGTTTGCATTTTCGCGCATAACTTACGTTCTGAATACATCTGGACATCCAAAAATTTATGTAAGCATGACTACATTATATTTTGGTGTTCGCCTTAAGAAAAATCCATTCGTCGCGTCATTTGGATCGTTTTTCGCGCTTATGCGCATTCCGTCGTAATTAAGCGAACATCGCGTTCGTACGACCAAACGAACCGACATCCGAGATATTTTTGAACATGTTTTAAGTTCCCTATACTTTAACTTCATTTTAGAGCTTTGAAATGGGGTTAACGGGCCTTAAACGTGTCAAAAATGACCTAAATACAGTTCAGGGACCAAAAGTGTAAATCTGCCAAAGTTCACCCATACGATGCGTATGGTATATATACCATACGATGCGTATGGGGTCTCCAGACCAGGTGCAATGTTTAAACAGCCTGTTTTCAGCAGATTTAACCACAACCACATGTTCTCAATTGCTTAGTCACTAAGATAAGGAGCATATGTAGCCACCATAAGGTTGTGACAAGTGTACGGACTAGATCTTTTCCCCTTTTCCAAGAAACGATCTCAACGGTTACCCGAATACTATAAATACCCATGCCATCCAACCTCATTACTTACAAGAATCTGATCTATTTGACTCTAAGTTGGAACCATTGTTCCATACCTGAGTTATTGTGATCACGATTAGCATTCGGGGACCCTTCGTAAGTATTCTTTCGTTCTTTTCCTTATTTTTACTGCTTTTCGAGTCAGAAAGTCAAACTTTGTTTGACTTTCAGCGTTGACCAGTAATGGTCAATGCGAAGTTCGATTGAACTTCGCAACGTGATTGTGATCACGATGGTCATAGTCCCTTGGGACTATGCCTACTGATTACCACGTTGTCTAGGGTCGTAGGGTAAGCGATCTAATAAATCGCTTATACCTCGAACCCGACCCATTTGGTCGATCATTAGGATCTGACCAAACACATTAGGTGACCATAGTAGGTAGGGAATAACCTTCCGAGGTTATACCCTATGGTCACATCGTTTAAGTAGTGGTATGATAGGTAGTTTATATGCCTTAGGTAAATTACCAGAATACCCTTTTCATGTATAATTGGTAATTAAGCATATGTAACCTAAAATTTTGTCACGTAACTGATTTTGTAACATGTTTAGGCATATAATACTTGTCATAGGACTAGTTAGGCGGTCCGAACGCGTTTCACGCGCACGATGCGTTAAAGTAGCATAAGCTACCTAAACGGATCATAATGGGTCAATAAGACTTAGGTTAAGTTTCATTTAGCATGTAGGCTTTGTTAAACCATATCACGTGAGTTCCGACACTCATTTGGTTTACAAACCCTAATGCTACCCAGTCTTCCGAGATAGGTCCGATTATTAACATAGTTACCTATACTAGGTGCCGTTTGATTCCGAGATCTCTAGCGTTGCTTGGTGATTATCTTTATACGACTGAGCAATCTCAAGTGAGTACATAGACCCCTCTTTTACTGTTTTCCAAACTGTTTTGGGGTGGAACACATGTGCCTACTTGTTACTTTCAAGCTTTCCTGTTTTCACATCATATACATGCTATGTTCGTTAGTACATAATAGTACATGATTTCATTTCATCTTATGCTAGGTGTGCCCATTGTGTGCATTACTTAGTACATTGTTTTACATTACATTTCATGCTAGGTGTGCCCATTGTGTGCATTACTTAGTACATTGTTTTACATTACATTTTATGCTAGGTGTGCCCATTGTGTGCATTACTTAGTACATCGTTTTACATGACTTTTCACGCTACGTATGTTCATTTGATTACATACTTAGTGCATCGTTTTCACATGCTTACATTTTGGTATGACATTTGGTTTGTTTACATGGGACAATACATTCATTAACACCGATCACGCCGTTCGTTAGTAGGTAGTGGTACCATAGGAATTGACAACTCCCGTTCCGGACATCCCAGGGTAAGGGGACAGAAAGGAATGACCGAATTCGTTGACATTAAGACAGATAGACCTTTAATTTGTTTAAAGGGTTTATCACCACAGTCGCCAGGATTGGATGTATGCATTTTCACAATACCGCATAAATGTTCATATTAAATAGTTGCATGCATTTACACAAGACATAGCTTTGATTTAAACCAAGTTTTACTTCAATACTTTGTTTTTGTGCATATGGTTTAGTTGAGACATTTCACTTGCCATACATGACATTTTGACATAGACATTTGACATGGACATTTTGACATAGACATTTGACATGGATATTTGACATAGACATTTGACATGGATATTTGACATAGACACTTGACATGGATATTTGACATAGCATTTGACATGATTTACATCTTGACATAAACACTTTGACATATTATTCAATACATTTGACAATTTGGTTAAACATAGACTTCTTACATTGGTTGGTTTGGTTTGATTAAGTGATTAAGTTAACGATGCGTGTGTAATATGATACAAGCATGGTGGATACGCCGCTGGTACTTCCTATATATAAGTGTTTGTATGGTATTACACGACGCAACGTTATTTGAATCATTTCAGTTTGAGACATAGAACATTTTATACAAATAACATACTTTTCACAAGACATTGATTTACAAACAACTTATCTTATAACAAACACATTTTTTTTTACATGGTTATCTATTTAACCTGACATTTACTTATACATATCATCTGATCTCGTTGTTTTCAAATGATTTACATGACAAAGCAAATAACAAGGTTCATGACTAAACATTTTCTCAAATACAAGTCATGAATCCTATTTTCACAAAACCTATGTATCTCACAGGCATTTTTATGCTGACGTACCTATTTTCACATGTGTTTTCAGGTGCTTTTCCATAGGATGTTGATTATGATACTAGGGCGGACCTGTGCCTTAGAGACTTTAAAAGAAGATAGACTATGTTTAATTATGTTCTGAACTCGTTAATTTTCTGTTTGAAACAATGTAACACCCTTGTTTAATAAATAAAATACACTTTGTGTGCCATGGTTATGAAATAATTAATTCTGTCGCGGTCACTCCCCGGCGTTTCCGCCGCGGTTCGTTGTTATACGCGGTCGGGGTGTGACAGAAGAGTTGGTATCAGAGCCAATGGTTATAGGGAATTAGGTTATTAGTAATGCTTTGACCTAGACTATAACTTTTCTAGGAACCTAACACAAGTTATCTTGTGTTTAGATCTTAAAACATGTACATCACCTATCCTTAGGTGATTAACAAAACAAGGAACCAAAATTTTTCCGAAACGATTTTTGAAAAACAATCATCTGTTTTTGAATAAATTTTTACAAGGTTTTGAACCCTCTGTTATATGGTTTTGAACCCTTTTTATTTTTGGTTTTTGGCCTTGTGCCTTCAAATTTTCAAAATCCCGTCAAACGTTTTGGGTTTTAAATAATGTGAACATGTGCAAACTGGAAGGGTGAATGCCTGTATTCTGGGTTTTCTGTCTAGGCAAGCACTTCGTATACATCTCATCAAACGCGAGACCAGTTGTGCTTACCTGGGAATTCCTGGGATGAGTGTTCACTTATAGGCGAGCATGTCTTCATTATACATTATTTTTGACCCATTTACTTTGATTAGTCACTGTGTGTTGTTTGTTTGCTCTGTGATACGGACAAATGACCACCATCTTTGCTTTTGTTGATTTTGTTTCATCTCATTCTCTTCATCCAATCATCTCACTCGTTTCCTTTCATGTTTTCCTCTTTTAGAATGCCTCCTCGACGCGAGAACCAGATAGCAACTGCCGAACTGGCAGAAATTATTGCGCAGCAGATGGCTGCTCAATTCCCAAATCTCTTTGCTCAATGGCAACAAGCCAACAACAACAACAATGGTCCGTGCAAATACAAGGATTTTAATCAGGCTAAACCACTCAAGTTTAGTGGTTCTGAGGGAGCGACTGGGCTTCTTCAGTGGTTCGAGAGCATAGAGAATACTTTTCGCCATGTGCAGTGTCCGGATAATCGCAAGGTCGAGTTCTCCTCGAGCGTATTTCAGAAGCGGGCTTTGACATGGTGGAACGGGGTTATGAGAGACCGGGGTGCAGAAGTTGCTCTCGCACAGACTTGGGCTGAACTTAGAGCCCTTATGATGAGGGAATTTTGTCCTCGCCATGAGCAGCGAGCGTTGGAGAAAGAGTTTGATGTTTTGAAGCAAGACAGTGGTGAGCACAGGGCTTATACTGATCGGTTTGAAGAATTGAGTCTGCTTTGCCCAACAATGGTCACCCCACTCGACAAGGCTATCGAGAGATACATCGATGGCCTACCTGACTCGGTACAAGACATTCTTACTGGTAGTAACCCTGCCACACTTCGTCAGGCGATCGAGTTATCTGCGACATTGACTGAGTCGCAGATCCGGAAGAACAAGTTACACCGGAAGGGTGACAAGGGCAAGAAGCAGTCGGCTGACAAGGAAGATAGCAAGAAAGGTCAAAACTTGAATGGAAAGAACTCTGGTTCTTCGAAGAGGTCAAAGAAGCGTAAGGCTTCCCAAAACTATGCTGTCACTGCCCAAGCTAACCAGGCAGCTCCCAACCAACCCGCACAGCCTCCAGCGAAGAAACCCTATACAGGGAATGCACCTTTGTGCAATAGATGCAACAGTCACCACCAGCCGCAACTTCCATGCCGTTTCTGTACTAACTGTGGGAAATCAGGCCATCTTGCCAATGTTTGTCGGTCTGCTCAAAATCCCGCGGTTCAGAACCCGGCTCAACAAGTTGCTCAGCCTCCTGCTCCGCAACAGGGTCAAGCTGCAAGACCACAATACCCACCGGGTGCTTGTTACAATTGTGGGGATCTGACCCACTATAGGAATCGGTGCCCAAGACTGGCGAACCAGAACCAGAACCAGAACCAGAATCAGGCTCCGGCTCGAGGCCGAGTCTTTAACATGAATGCCCAAGAGGCGCAGGCGGATGATAATGTGGTGAACGGTACGTTCTTTATTAATAATCAGCCTGCATCTGTTCTTTTCGATTCTGGTGCCGATAAGAGTTTCGTGTCTTTGTCTTTCGAGCCTATGCTTCGTGTGTCTAGAACGAAACTAGGCAAATCTTTGACAGTGGAAGTTGCTAATGGTGAACCCATTATTCTTGATTCTGTTCTTCGCAACTGCCAGTTGAATCTTAACGACCATCTTTTTCCTATTGACCTCGCGCCTATGCAACTTGGAAGCTTCGACGTTATTGTGGGAATGGATTGGTTATCCAAGCATCACGCAGAGATAGTTTGTTCTAAGAAGATTGTTCGTGTGCCGCTTTCGACAGGCGAGATTCTGCAGGTTCAAGGTGAGAAGCCCATCGGTGGTCTCAAACTCATGTCTTGTTTTAAAGCTCGGAAGTATCTGCAGAAGAACTATGTGGCTTTCTTAGCACATGTTACAGAAGATAAAGGCAAGGGTAAGTCTATTTCAGATATTCCTGTCGTTCGGGATTATTCTGAAGTATTCCCTGAAGATTTACCTGGTCTACCTCCAGCACGCCAAGTCGAGTTCCGCATTGATCTCGTACCTGGTGCAAATCCCATTGCCAGAGCTCCATATCGTCTTGCACCATCTGAGATGCAAGAGTTGTCTAAACAGCTTCAGGAGCTCTCTGACAAAGGTTTTATCCGTCCCAGCTTTTCACCTTGGGGTGCTCCAGTTCTTTTTGTCAAGAAGAAGGATGGATCCTTTAGGATGTGTATCGATTATCGTGAGCTTAACAAGCTTACCATCAAGAATCGATATCCCCTACCTCGCATCGACGACCTCTTTGATCAGTTACAAGGCGCTTCTTATTTTTCGAAGATTGATCTGCGATCTGGATATCATCAACTTCGGGTGCAAGAAGAAGATATTCCGAAGACAGCATTCCGTACTCGTTATGGACATTACGAGTTCACAGTCATGCCATTCGGTTTGACTAATGCTCCTGCTGTTTTCATGGACTTAATGAATAGGGTCTGTAAACCTTATTTGGATCAGTTCGTCATTGTTTTTATCGATGATATCTTGATTTACTCTAAGACGCGAGCTGATCACGAGCAGCATCTTCGTCTTACTCTGGAACTCCTGAAGAAAGAGCAACTTTTCGCCAAATTCTCCAAGTGCGAATTTTGGCTTAAAGAAGTTCAATTTTTGGGGCACATTATCAACGAACAGGGTATTCATGTAGATCCCTCCAAGATCAGTGCGATTAAGGATTGGGATACGCCTACTACTCCTACTGAAGTTCGTTCATTTCTTGGTCTAGCGGGTTATTATCGCCGCTTCATTGAAAACTTCTCTAAGATTGCAGTTCCTCTAACTGCTCTAACTCAGAAGAAAATGCCCTTTTATTGGGGAATCAAACAAGAGGAAGCTTTTCAACACTTGAAGCAGAAGCTTTGCGATGCGCCTGTACTATCATTGCCTGAGGGTGATGATGATTTTGTCGTGTATTGTGATGCATCTAAATTGGGTCTTGGCTGTGTTCTTATGCAAAGAAACAAAGTCATAGCCTATGCATCGAGGCAGTTGAAGATACATGAAAAGAACTACACCACTCATGATCTTGAGTTGGGTGCAGTTGTCTTTGCTCTCAAGATCTGGAGACACTATTTGTACGGTACAAAATGTGTGGTTTTCACTGACCACAAAAGTCTTCAGCATATCTTCAACCAGAAAGAACTCAACATGAGACAGCGACGTTGGGTTGAGCTTTTAAACGACTATGGCTGCGAAATTCGCTACCATCCTGGTAAGGCGAATGTCGTAGCTGATGCATTGAGTCGCAAGGAACGTACTAAGCTTCATTGTGTACGTGTTCAATCTGTTATTCAAGCTCGATCTGATATTCAAGCCCGCATTTCTCAAGCTCAACAATCTTGTGTTTCACAGGGTTTGATGGATAAGGAATTTCCCTATCACATATCACCTGCTCTTGAACTGAAGGACAATGGATCATATTACTTCATGGACCGTTTGTGGGTCCCAAGCCAGGATGATCTTCGTACCTTGCTTATGGATGAAGCCCATAAGTCTCGTTATTCTATTCATCCGGGCTCAGATAAGATGTATAAGGATCTTCGTATTCACTATTGGTGGCCTGGTATGAAGAAAGACATTGCCTTATACGTATCAAAATGCCTTACTTGTCTTAAGGTTAAGGCTGAACATCAGCGTCCTTCTGGTTTATTGGAGCAACCAGAGATCCCAGTTTGGAAATGGGAAAACATTACTATGGATCTTGTTACCAAACTCCCGCGCACAAAGAAAGGTCATGATGCCATCTGGGTAGTCGTTGATCGTCTTACAAAGTCAACACATTTCTTGCCAATCCGCGAGGATTTTCCTACTGACAGACTTGCTCAAATCTATGTAGATGAAATTGTAGCTCGACATGGTGTTCCTTTGAACATCATTTCTGACAGAGATGCTCGTTTCACTTCTCACTTTTGGAGAACCATGCAATCTGCTATGGGGACCCAACTTAATCTGAGCACAGCTTATCATCCGCAAACGGATGGTCAATCTGAGAGAACAATCCAGACTCTGGAGGATATGCTAAGAGCTTGTGTGATCGATTTTGGTGGTAGCTGGGATTCACATCTTAAATTGATTGAATTCTCCTACAACAACAGTTATCACACTAGCATCAAAATGGCTCCTTTCGAAGCTCTCTATGGTCGAAAATGTCGTTCACCAGTCTGCTGGAATGAGATTGGCGAGGCTCAACTTACTGGACCTGCCCTCATTTTAGAGACAACTGACAAGGTCAAGAAAGTTCGTGATAACCTTCAGGCAGCTAGAAGCCGTCAGAAGATTTACGCGGACCCAAAACGCAAAGCCTTGGAATTTCAAGTCGGTGATCGAGTATTACTTAAGGTCTCACCTTGGAAAGGTGTGATCAGATTTGGAAAGAAAGGAAAACTTGCACCTAGATACGTTGGACCATTCAAGATCGTCGAAAGAATCGGAAAGGTAGCCTACAGACTTGAGTTACCTCCTGAACTGGGAAATGTTCATCCAACTTTTCACATATCAAATCTCAAGAAGTGTACAGCTGATGAGAACTACTCCATACCGCTTGACGAAATTCGTGTTGGCAAAACACTTAAATTTGTTGAGAAACCAGTGGAAATAATGGAACGTGAAGTCAAGTGGCTTAAACGCAAGCGCATTCCTTTGGTCAAAGTTCGCTGGGAAGCTAAACGTGGACCTGAGTTTACTTGGGAACGCGAAGATCAAATGAAGGCGAAATATCCACATCTTTTTCCACGAGTTTCCTCTAAATAAATTTCGGGACGAAATTTCCACAAGTAGGGGAGACTGTAACAACTGTGCTTGTAATCACTATGAACAGTTCTGTTATCAATAAAACAATGTTATTTGATCACAATGTTTGTTTTGTTATGTTATACATTTTTCATGTTTTGACTTTTATGTAATTTCAAACTCTACATCACTTTCTGGAGAGTTATACGCAAACTAGTGCGTAAACGTACTCAGTTTAATGCGAGAAATACTCTGGAACATCAACATATACTCAACATACCTTCAATAACCTTTACATAACTTAGAAATAAGTTTTGAAGGCTTTGGTATGGCAAAAAAAAACAAGTTAATTCGACTACAGGGACTAAATATGACAAACTGCGAAAGTATGTCAATTTGAACTTTAACGAACATTCCGGAACATAACCATAAGTTAAACACACCTTAAATATCCTTTACATAGCTTAGAAATAGGCTTTGAGGGGTTCGGTGTGCTAAAATAAACTTTTGGGTCATTCAGGGACTAAAAGTGTCAAAAAGTGCACAAGTTTGCATTTTCGCGCATAACTTACGTTCTGAATACATCTGGACATCCAAAAATTTATGTAAGCATGACTACATTATATTTTGGTGTTCGCCTTAAGAAAAATCCATTCGTCGCGTCATTTGGATCGTTTTTCGCGCTTATGCGCATTCCGTCGTAATTAAGCGAACATCGCGTTCGTACGACCAAACGAACCGACATCCGAGATATTTTTGAACATGTTTTAAGTTCCCTATACTTTAACTTCATTTTAGAGCTTTGAAATGGGGTTAACGGGCCTTAAACGTGTCAAAAATGACCTAAATACAGTTCAGGGACCAAAAGTGTAAATCTGCCAAAGTTCACCCATACGATGCGTATGGTATATATACCATACGATGCGTATGGGGTCTCCAGACCAGGTGCAATGTTTAAACAGCCTGTTTTCAGCAGATTTAACCACAACCACATGTTCTCAATTGCTTAGTCACTAAGATAAGGAGCATATGTAGCCACCATAAGGTTGTGACAAGTGTACGGACTAGATCTTTTCCCCTTTTCCAAGAAACGATCTCAACGGTTACCCGAATACTATAAATACCCATGCCATCCAACCTCATTACTTACAAGAATCTGATCTATTTGACTCTAAGTTGGAACCATTGTTCCATACCTGAGTTATTGTGATCACGATTAGCATTCGGGGACCCTTCGTAAGTATTCTTTCGTTCTTTTCCTTATTTTTACTGCTTTTCGAGTCAGAAAGTCAAACTTTGTTTGACTTTCAGCGTTGACCAGTAATGGTCAATGCGAAGTTCGATTGAACTTCGCAACGTGATTGTGATCACGATGGTCATAGTCCCTTGGGACTATGCCTACTGATTACCACGTTGTCTAGGGTCGTAGGGTAAGCGATCTAATAAATCGCTTATACCTCGAACCCGACCCATTTGGTCGATCATTAGGATCTGACCAAACACATTAGGTGACCATAGTAGGTAGGGAATAACCTTCCGAGGTTATACCCTATGGTCACATCGTTTAAGTAGTGGTATGATAGGTAGTTTATATGCCTTAGGTAAATTACCAGAATACCCTTTTCATGTATAATTGGTAATTAAGCATATGTAACCTAAAATTTTGTCACGTAACTGATTTTGTAACATGTTTAGGCATATAATACTTGTCATAGGACTAGTTAGGCGGTCCGAACGCGTTTCACGCGCACGATGCGTTAAAGTAGCATAAGCTACCTAAACGGATCATAATGGGTCAATAAGACTTAGGTTAAGTTTCATTTAGCATGTAGGCTTTGTTAAACCATATCACGTGAGTTCCGACACTCATTTGGTTTACAAACCCTAATGCTACCCAGTCTTCCGAGATAGGTCCGATTATTAACATAGTTACCTATACTAGGTGTCGTTTGATTCCGAGATCTCTAGCGTTGCTTGGTGATTATCTTTATACGACTGAGCAATCTCAAGTGAGTACATAGACCCCTCTTTTACTGTTTTCCAAACTGTTTTGGGGTGGAACACATGTGCCTACTTGTTACTTTCAAGCTTTCCTGTTTTCACATCATATACATGCTATGTTCGTTAGTACATAATAGTACATGATTTCATTTCATCTTATGCTAGGTGTGCCCATTGTGTGCATTACTTAGTACATTGTTTTACATTACATTTCATGCTAGGTGTGCCCATTGTGTGCATTACTTAGTACATTGTTTTACATTACATTTTATGCTAGGTGTGCCCATTGTGTGCATTACTTAGTACATCGTTTTACATGACTTTTCACGCTACGTATGTTCATTTGATTACATACTTAGTGCATCGTTTTCACATGCTTACATTTTGGTATGACATTTGGTTTGTTTACATGGGACAATACATTCATTAACACCGATCACGCCGTTCGTTAGTAGGTAGTGGTACCATAGGAATTGACAACTCCCGTTCCGGACATCCCAGGGTAAGGGGACAGAAAGGAATGACCGAATTCGTTGACATTAAGACAGATAGACCTTTAATTTGTTTAAAGGGTTTATCACCACAGTCGCCAGGCTTGGATGTATGCATTTTCACAATACCGCATAAATGTTCATATTAAATAGTTGCATGCATTTACACAAGACATAGCTTTGATTTAAACCAAGTTTTACTTCAATACTTTGTTTTTGTGCATATGGTTTAGTTGAGACATTTCACTTGCCATACATGACATTTTGACATAGACATTTGACATGGATATTTGACATAGACACTTGACATGGATATTTGACATAGCATTTGACATGATTTACATCTTGACATAAACACTTTGACATATTATTCAATACATTTGACAATTTGGTTAAACATAGACTTCTTACATTGGTTGGTTTGGTTTGATTAAGTGATTAAGTTAACGATGCGTGTGTAATATGATACAAGCATGGTGGATACGCCGCTGGTACTTCCTATATATAAGTGTTTGTATGGTATTACACGGCGTAACGTTATTTGAATCATTTCAGTTTGAGACATAGAACATTTTATACAAATAACATACTTTTCACAAGACATTGATTTACAAACAACTTATCTTATAACAAACACATTTTTTTTACATGGTTATCTATTTAACCTGACATTTACTTATACATATCATCTGATCTCGTTGTTTTCAAATGATTTACATGACAAAGCAAATAACAAGGTTCATGACTAAACATTTTCTCAAATACAAGTCATGAATCCTATTTTCACAAAACCTATGTATCTCACAGGCATTTTTATGCTGACGTACCTATTTTCACATGTGTTTTCAGGTGCTTTTCCATAGGATGTTGATTATGATACTAGGGCGGACCTGTGCCTTAGAGACTTTAAAAGAAGATAGACTATGTTTAATTATGTTCTGAACTCGTTAATTTTCTGTTTGAAACAATGTAACACCCTTGTTTAATAAATAAAATACACTTTGTGTGCCATGGTTATGAAACAATTAATTCTGTCGCGATCACTCCCCGGCGTTTCCGCCGCGGTTCGTTGTTATACGCGGTCGGGGTGTGACACATAACTCTTGCATCATAATGTTCTTCAACTTATCCCACGACAATCCGAAAGCTGCATCGTTTCCTTGTTTGTTCCTCTCGGCTGTCCACCAATCAAGAGCGCGGAATTTGAAGCGGCCAGTAGCATTGATAGTGCGTAGGTTTTATGGACAGCCACTCTGGCACAGGGTGACTTCGATAGAATCAAACCATTGAAACATGGCCGTAGGACCATCTTCGCCGGTAAACTCTTTTGGTCCGCAGGCTTTGAACTGCTTGAAGCTAAAAGCGGCCTTAGGAGCATCGGTCCTGGACTCCTCTGAGGACTTGCTAGCATTCTCGTTCAGCTCACTGACGATTTGCGGGATGAATTTCGCCATTTGCTTAGAGACCAGAGCGGCGATTCGTTTCTCATCATGGTTTCGTCTAGCGGCTCTGTAGTGGTGTGTACCGAATGACGACATTTTCTGCAACAGACATCGTCACAGGACTCAAACACAATTTCGATTGACCTTAGTATAGACTAGCGATTCACCATAAAGCTCAGGAACACGTTCACAAAATTCACATAGGCATATAAACATAGAAGCACATAAGCACGTATTCCACGTAAGCACAGTATCACATAGGCACATAGTCTACACTAGGCACATATTTTGCACATATTCCCTATCCTTCTCAGCAGCGTATAGCGATTAGGTATAGCGATTGCGAATAGCGAGTAGCAATTGCGAATATAGACCAGCGGTTTGTTAGTGTGTTGAGGTATATTTGCAGTGCGAGTCGTGCGTGTTGATCGAAGCGAGTAGCGTAAAGCGAGCAATTCACCAAAAATTGAAACACGTAAACACATAAAATCACATAAAACCACATAAAATTGATAAATCATAGAGTTAGCGGTGGTAAATCCAGAATCGTAACACATAAAATCAAAGAGAGATTGTCGTGGCTAGATAGACTTCGACTACCCAAAGTGATTCGACTATTCACAAGGACCTTTAGTGCACGCTTTGGCCTTCGGGACTGTGATCTCCCTTCAATTTGAGTGATCAGCACGCATCCTTCCAGTTACAGCGTGACCCAAGTCGTTGGAGTCCGTCGAGACTTTGGTGAGAGTTTTGCAAAAATCAAAATTATGGAGCGGAACGAGTTATCAATGTCACACCCCGACCACGTAAAACAACAAACCGCGGCGGAAACGCCGGGGAGTCAAGCAACAGAATTATTGTTTCATAGCCATGGTAATTAAAGTTTTATTTTATTTATAAACAAAGGGGTTACGTTGTCTTAAAACAACAGAAACAAAGAGTACATAACATAATTAAACTATTCTAGCTTCATTTTATGTCACTAAGGCACAGGTCCGCCTAAGTGTATCTTGATCATTCCTATGCATCAGCTCTTGAAAGACATGTGAAAATAGGTACGTCAGCATAAAAATGCCTGTGAGATACATAGGTTTATTGATTTAGGATTCATGACTTGTAAGTTTAAAGAAAAATGTTTAACAAAAGTTAGTCATCAATCTTATTAAAAAGTTTTCTTTTATAAATCATATGAAAATCGATAAGTAATTAGATGATATATAAAACAAATATGTGTGGTTAAATGAATAACCAAGTAAAAGAACTTGTATAAAATAAGTTGTTTGTAAAACAATATTTTTGAGAAGATATGTTATTTGTGTAATATGTAATGTGTCTAAATTGAAATGGTTTAAATAACGCTACGATATGCAATATCATAAAAGCACTTATATATAGGAAGTACCAGCGGCGTATCCACCATGCTTTTATCATATTACACACGCCTCGTTATCTAAATCACTTACCCAAACAAACCACCAAAATGTAATGTCTAAACAAATGTTAAAATGTTCATGTATAATCAAATGTTATGTATGACAAGGGAAAATATCAACTTAAATCATAAGTAAAATGTACAAAACAATGTATTTGATATAAATCATAGTTTAAGTCAAATATATGTTTTGCAAAAATCCATGCTTTCCTGATACAAACACTTATGTGGTAATGTTAAACGTATAAATTCAAGCCTTGAGACTATAGGATAAACCTTAGAACAAATCAAAGATTATCAAAAATGTTTTCGGATTCAGTCATTTCCAAACAAACCTAGGATTTCAGGAATGGGAGTTATCAAGTCCTATGGTACCACTACTTACTACCGAGCGGCGTGATCAATGTTAATGAACGTATTTCAGTTTCGTTATGTGAAAATAATGTACCTAGTATGCTAAGTGAACATACAAAGTAGAAATGTAAAACAATGTGTCCATATGCTGAGTGAACATATGCGACAGAAATGCAATGTAAATCAATGTGTCCATATGCTGAGTAAACATATGCAACAAAAGTATTTATGAAAATCAATGTGCTAGCATGCTAAGTGATCATACATAGGAAAACAATATGAAATCAGGTACTATATGCGTACTAATGAACATAGCAAGTATATGTTATGAAAGCATGAAAAGCACGAAAGTAACAAGTAGGCACATGTGTTTCATCCCAAAATATTTGAAAACAGTAAAAGAGGGGACTATGTACTCACTTGAGAATGCTTAGAAGTCCTTGAATAAAAACCAAGCAAAGCTAGAGGAATCACAGAATCAAACGGCACCTAATATAGGTAACTACGTTAATAATCCGGACCTAAATCGGAAGATCGGATAGAATGAGGTTTCGTAAACCAAATGAGTATTGGAACTCATGTGACATGGTTCAACAAAGCCTACATTCTAAAACAAAACCTAACCTAAGTGCTTACGACCCATTACGACCCGTTTAGGTAGCTCACGCTACTTTTACGCGTCGTTTGCGTAAAACGCATTCAGACCGCCTAACTAGTCCTATGACAAGTAGTATATGCCTTAACAAGTCTAACAATGTTGCCTAATCAGTTTAGATGTCAAAATTTAGGTTACATTTACTTAAAATGAACCTATGCCTAAAAAGGGCATTTTGGTCATTTTCCTAAGGCATATAAACTACCTATCATACAACTAACTAAACGAAGTGACCATAAGGTATAACCTTGGAAGGTTATTCTGTATACAACTATGGTCACAAAATATGTTTGGTCGGATCCTAAAGATCGACCAAACGGGTCGGGTTCGAACGTCTAAGCGGTTGTTTAGACCGCTTATCTTTACGACCCTATATAAGCACTAAACTACAAGTGACGAGTTAAACATGTTAGAACATGTTTAAAGAAGTTTGAAAACAATTTTAATATCAAAACAAAGGGTTTTGATACCTAAGAATAGTTTGGTTGCAAAATACGCATAAACGCGCATTTTGACCGAAACTATGACTTGTCACTAAGCCTAAATAACGTGGTAATCAGTAGGTATAGTCACAAAGGACTATGACCATCGTGATTATGCTCACGTTGCGAAGTTCAAATGAACTTCGTGTTGACCATTGACTGGTCAATGCAGAAAGTCAAACACTGTTTGACTTTCGTGCTTGAAAACGCATAAAAGAACGAAAGAAACTTACAAGAGGTCCAAGCAATGGAGATTTGATTCAAGTTGCTCAGGTATGAAGTGTTGAAACTCCAACTAAGAGCATAAATGAATCAAGATGTGAGGATTGAAGTGAAATATGTTGTGTATTTATAGATTTCAGACAACCATTAGGATCGTTTCTCGATTTACGAGCTTCAATCTTGGCCTTACAAGTGTGCCCACTGATTTTTAATACTATGGGTGTCAAAACAAGCCCCAAGTATGAAGAAACCATGTACAAAAACCCAGAAACCAGCTGCTGTTTGCAAAAACATTGAATCTGCCCAGATCAGTCTCTGGCGCCCCGCCAGAGACCAAAATCTCAGAATTGCCAGAAATGGTCCCTGCATGCATAATTCTTGGTTTTTGACACGTTTAAGCCTTGTTAACCCATTTTTAAGGCTCAATAACAATGTAAAAGTATAGGGGACATGAAATATGCTTGAAAATATCATGGATGTCGGTTCGTTTGGCCTTACGGTTGCGTTGTTCGGTTAATTACGACGAAACATGAACGGACGCGAAAAACGATCCAAATTACGCGATGAATGGAATTTTATCATTCCAATCACTAAAATAAAATATTTTAATGATTACAAAAATTTTTGGATGTCCGAATATATTCAGAACGTAAGATATGCGCGAAAATGTAAACTTATGCATTTTTTGATGCTTTTAGTCCCTAATTGACCAAAAAGTTTTTTTTTTTGCACACTGAACCCCTCAAATCCTATTTCTAAGCTATATAAAGGATATTTATGGTATGTTTAACTTATTTTCATGTTCCGAAATGTTCGTTACTACACGAATCGGCATACTTTCGCAGTTTGACACAAATAGTCCCTGCGATCGAATAAACTTGATTTTGCCATACCAAATCCGTCAAAACTTATTTCTAAGTTATGTAAAGGTTATTTAAGGTATGTTAAGCATATATTGATGTTCTGGAGTGTTTTTCGCATTAAACTGATTGCGTTTATGCATCAGTTTGCGTATAACTTTCCATAAAATGATATAGAGTTTGAAATTGAACAAAAATCGAAACGTGTAAAATGTCAAACATAAATAAAAAAACATTGAGGTCAAATCACATTATTTTATTGATAATTGAAAAATTCAAAGTTTATATAATGATTACAAGCACAAATGTCACAGTCTCCCCTACTTGTGGATATTTCGTCCCGAAATTTATTTAGAGGAAACTTATGAGAATAGATGCGGATATTTTGCTTTCATCTGATCTTCATGTTCCCAGGTAAATTCTGGTCCATGTTTAGATTCCCAGCGAACTTTGACAAGTGGAATGCGCTTGCGTTTGAGCCACTTGACTTCACGTTCCATGATTTCCACAGGTTTCTCAACAAAATGCATCTTGTCATCAACACGAATTTCATCAAGCGGTATGTGGAGATTTTCATCAGATAAGCACTTCTTGAGATTGGACACGTGAAAAGTCGGATGAACATTTCCAAGTTCAGGAGGTAACTCAAGTCTGTAGGCTACCTTTCCGATTCTTTCAACGATCTTGAATGGTCCAACATATCTAGGTGCAAGTTTTCCTGTCTTTCCAAATATGATCACACCTTTCCAAGGTGAAATCTTAAATAGAACGCGATCACCAACTTGAAATTCCAAGGGCTTGCGTCGTCGATCCGCGTAACTCTTTTGACGGCTTCGAGCTGTCTGAAGGTTATCACGAATTCTCTTGTTTTTATCTGTAGTCTCTAGAATGAGCTCAGGTCCAGTAAGCTGAGCCTCACCGATCTCATTCCAGCTGACTGGTGAATGACATTTTCGACCATAGAGAGCTTCGAAAGGAGCCATGTTGATGCTGGAGTGATAATTATTGTTGTAGGAAAATTCAATCAATGGAAGATACGAATCCCAACTACCACCAAAATCAATCACACAAGCTCTAAGCATATCCTCCAGTGTTTGGATTGTTCTTTCAGATTGACCATCAGATTGCGGATGATAAGTTGTGCTCAAATTGAGTTGGGTCCCCATAGCAGATTGCATGGTTCTCCAAAAATGAGACGAGAATCGAGCATCTCTATCTGATATAATGTTCAAAGGAATGCATGACGAGATACAATTTCATCCACATAGATTTTGGCAAGCTTGTCGGCAGATAAATCCTCACGGATTGGTAAGAAATGCGCTGACTTGGTAAGACGATCAACAACTACCCAGATGGCATCATGACCTTTCTTAGTGCGCGAAAGTTTGGTAATAAGATCCATACCAATGTTTTCCCGTTTCCAAACTGGAATCTCTGGTTGCTCCAATAATCCAGAGGGATGTTGATGTTCAGCCTTAACCTTAAGACAAGTAAGGCATTTTGATACGTATAAGGCAATGTCTTTCTTCATACCAGGCCACCAATACTGAGTACGAAGATCCTTATACATTTTATCTGCACCAGGATGAATAGAATAACTAGACTTATGAGCGTCATCCATAAGCAAGGTGCGGAGATTGTCTTGATTTGGGACCCACAAACGGTCCGTGAAATAATATTATCCATCGTCTTTTAGCTCGAGATCAGGCTTAATATGAAATGGTAATTCCTTACCCATCAAATCTTGTGAAACACAAGTATGTTGAGCCTGAGAAATGCGAGTTTGAATATCAGATCGAACTCGAACACAATGAAGCTTGACATGCTCTTTACGACTCAACGCATCGGCAACGACATTCGCCTTACCAGGATGGTAGCGAATTTCGCAGTCATAGTCGTTTAGAAGTTCAACCCAACGTTGTTGCCTCATGTTAAGTTCTTTCTGATTAAAAATATGCTGAAGACTTTTGTGGTCAGTAAAAACCACACATTTTGTACCATACATATAGTGTCTCCAGATTTTGAGAGCGAATACAACTGCACCTAACTCAAGATCATGAGTCGTGTAGTTCTTCTCGTGAACCTTCAACTGTCTTGATGCGTAAGCTATGACTTTGTTCCTTTGCATGAGAACACAGCCAAGACCTGATTTGGATGCATCACAGTATACGACAAAATCATCATTGCCCTCAGGTAAAGATAAAATAGGTGCATCACAAAGTTTCTATTTCAAGGTCTGAAACGCTTCTTCCTGTTTGGATCCCCATTCAAAGGGTTTGTTCTTCTGAATTAAAGCAGTTAGAGGAACTGCAATCTTTGAGAAGTTTTCAATGAAGCGGCGGTAATAACCCGCGAGACCAAGAAAAGAATGAACTTATGTAAGAGTGGTAGGCGTATCCCAATCCTTAATCGCACTGATCTTGGAGGGATCTACATGAATACCTTGTTCGTTGACGATATGACCCAAAAATTGAACTTCCTTAAGCCAAAATTCACACTTGGAGAATTTGGCAAAAAGTTGCTCTTTCTTCAGGAGTTCCAGGGTAAGACGAAGATGTTGTTCATGATCAGCTTGCGTCTTAGAATAAATCAAGATGTCATCAATGAAAACGATGATCAACTTGTCCAAATAAGGTTTGCAGACCCTATTCATCAAGTCCATGAAAATACCAGGAGCATTAGTCAAACCAAATGGCATAACAGTGAACTCATAATGCCCATATCGAGTGTGGAAAGCAGTCTTGGGAATGTCTTCTTCAAGCGCTGGAAGCTGATGATACCCAGAACGTAAATCAATCTTTGAAAAACAAGTAGCACCCTATAACTGATCAAAGAGATCATCAATGCGAGGTAGGGGATATCGATTCTTGATGGTAAGCTTATTAAGCTCGCGATAATCGATACACATCCTGAAAGAGCCATCTTTCTTCTTGACAAAAAGAACGGGAGCACCCCAAGGTGAAAAGCTAGGATTGATAAAACCTTTGTCAGAAAGCTCCTGAAGCTGCTTAGATAACTCTTGCATCTCATACGGTGCAAGACGATACGAAGATCGAGCGATAGGATTAGCACCAGGTACAAGATCAATACGAAACTCGACTTGGCATACTGGGGGTAAACCAGGTAATTCTTTAGGAAACACTTCAGGATAATCCCGAACGACATGGATATCTTGAATAGACTTACCTTTGCCTTTATCCGCTACAACATGTGCTAAGAAAGCAACATAGTTCTTGCGTAAATACTTTTGAGCTTGAGTACAAGACATGAGTTTGAGACTACTAGCAGGTTTCTCACCACGAACCTCTAGGATCTCACCTGACAAAAGAGGCACACGAACAATCTTCTCAAAACAAACTACCTCTGCATGATACTTGGCTAACCAATCCATTCCCACTATAATGTCGAAGCTTCCAAGTTGCATAGGCATGAGGTCGATAGGAAAAAGATGGTTATTAAGGTTCAACTGGCAATTTCGAAGAACAGAATCAAGAACAATGGGTTCACCACTAGCTACCTCTACTGTCAATGGCTTTCCTAATTTTGTTCTAGACATGCGAAGCAAAGGCTCGAATGATAAAGACATAAAACTCTTAACGGTACCCGAATAAAAAAGAACAGATGCAGACTGATTATTAACAAGGAACGTACCGTTCACCACCTCGTTGTCTGCTCGCGCCTCGTTAGCATTCATGTTGAAGACTCGACCATGAGCCTGAGCCTGATTTGCATTGGCCAATCTTGGACACTGGTTTCGATAGTGGGTCAAATCCCCACAATTATAGCACGAACCAGGAGGATAGTGAGGTCGTGCAGACTGTGCTTGTTGTTGAGCAAGTGGTTGAGCAGCTTGCTGAGCAGGGTTTTGAGCTGCTTGATTCTGATTAGCAGGAAGAAGACATGTGGCGACAAGATGACCAAATCTTCCACAATTGGTACAATATCGACACTGAATGTGCGGCTGATGATGGCCGTTACACCTGTTGCACAGAGGTGCATTGCCAAGGTACGGTTTCTTGGTAGGTGTTTGCGCGGCCTGGTTTGGAGAAGCTTGGTTGGCCTGCGCTGTGACAGCGAAGTTTTGGGAAGCCTTGCGCTTCCAAGAGCTCCTCGAAGGCCCAGCTTTCTTGCCCTTCATACTCCCACCCTTATTAGACGACTGTTTCTTATCCTTGTCACCTTTCCTGTGTAGCTTGCCCTTTCTAATCTGCGACTCAGTCAAAGTCGCAGCTAACTCGATTGCCTGACGAACTGTGGTAGGGTTGCTACCAGTGATGATATCTTGCACTGGGTCAGGCAGACCATCGACATACCTTTCAATGGCTTTCTCGAGTCGGGTAACCATTGTAGGGCATAACAAACTCAGCTCCTCGTATCTGTCGGTATAAGCCCGGTGTTCACCACTATCCTGCTTCAGGTCATCAAACTCTTTTTCTAACGCCCTCTGTTCATGATGGGGACAGAATTCCCTCATCATAAGAGCCCTAAGCTCTTCCCATGTCTGACCCAAAGCGACATCAGCACCACGATCCCTCATGACTCCATTCCACCAAGTAAGAGCCCTCTTTTGAAACACACTAGAAGCAAACTCGACCTTGCGATTATCAGGACATTGAACGTGACAAAATGTACTCTCAATGCTTTCAAACCACTGTAGGAGCCCAGTTGCTCCCTCAGAACCACTAAACTTGAGCGGTTTGGCCGAATTGAAACTTTTGAAGTTGCATGGAGCATTATGGTTATTATTGGCTTGGTTTACTTGAGCAACGATGTTTGGGAGTATAGCAGCCATTTGTTGATAGACAAGGGCTGCGATTTCTTCGTTGGATAGAGGTTGTGCATCTCGTCGAGGAGGCATTTTCTAAAAGGAACAAGGAGACATGAGAAACGAGTGAGATCGATAATTGGATAAACAAAAGAGGTATTGAAAATATCGAAAAAACAATAGGAAGGCGATCATTTGTTCATTACCTCGAACAAACAAATGACACGCAGTGACTAATCAAAGTAAATGGGTCAGTATAATGTATCCAGAAGACATGCTTTAGCCTATAAGTGGACACTCATCCCAAGAGTTCCCAGGTAAGAGTGACTGGTCTGATTATGTGGATTCGTACGAACACTCTAGCCTAGACAGAAAACCCGAGATACAGGCATCCACCCTTCCAGATTGCACGTGTTCACATTATTTAGACCCAAAACTTTGATGAGATTTTGAAAACTTTAGAAGGCACAAGGCCAAAAGAATCATTCAAGAATGGATGATTGAATTTTCAAAATCGATTTTGGAAAATTGGAGGGTTCAAAACCTTATAACAAATCATTTAAGAATAGATTATTGATTTTCAAAAATCGTTTTGGAAAATTGTGTTCTTGTTATGGTAATCACCTAAGGATAGGTGTAGTGCATGTTTTAAGATCTAAACACAAGATAACTTGTGTTAGGGTCCTAGAAAAGTTATAGTCTAGGTCAAAGCATTACTAATAACCTAATTCCTTATAAGCATTGGCTCTGATACCAACTCTTCTGTCACACCCCGACCGCGTAAAACAACAAACCACGGCGGAAACGTCAGGGAGTCAAGCAACAGAATTATTGTTTCACAACCATGGTAATTAAAGTTTTATTTTATTTATAAACAAAGGGGTTACATTGTCTTAAAACAACAGAAACAAAGAGTACATAACATAATTAAACTATTCTAGCTTCATTTTATGTCACTAAGGCACAGGTCCGCCTAAGTGTATCTTGATCATTCCTATCATCAGCTCCTAAAAACACATGTGAAAATAGGTACGTCAGCATAAAAATGCCTGTGAGATACATAGGTTTATTGATTTAGGATTCATGACTTGTAAGTTTAAATAAAAATGTTTAACAAAAGTTAGTCATGAATCTTACTAAAAAGTTTTCTTTTATAAATCATATGAAAATCGATAAGTAATTAGATGATATATAAAAGAAAGATGTGTGGTTAAATGAATAACCAAGTAAAAGAACTTGTATAAAATAAGTTGTTTGTAAAACAATGTTTTTGAGAAGATATGTTATTTGTGTAATAAGTAATGTGTCTAAATTGAAATGGTTTAAATAACGCTACGATATGTAATATCATATAAGCACTTATATATAGGAAGTACCAGCGGCGTATCCACCATGCTTTTATCATATTACACACGCCTCGTTATCTAAATCACTTACCCAAACAAACCACCAAAATGTAATGTATAAACAAATGTTAAAATGTTCATGTATAATCAAATGTTATGTATGACAAGTGAAAATATCAACTTAAATCATAAGTAAAATGTACAAAACAATGTATTTGATATAAATCATAGTTTAAGTCGAAGATATGTTTTGCAAAAATCCATTCTTTACTGATACAAACACTTATGTGGTAATGTTAAACGTATACATTCAAGCCTTGAGACTGTAGGATAAACCTTAGAACAAATCAAAGGTTATCAAAAATGTTTTCGAATTCAGTCATTCCTTACGTCCAAACAAACCTAGGATTTCAGGAATGGGAGTTGTCAAGTCCTATGGTACCACTACTTACTACCGAGCGGCGTGATCAATGTTAATGAACGTATTTTAGTTTTGTTAAACAAACCAAATGTCATACCAAATGTAAGCATGTTATGTGAAAATAATGTACCTAGTATGCTAAGTGAACATACAAAGTAGAAATGTAAAACAATGTGTCCATATACTGAGTGAACATATGCGACAGAAATGCAATGTAAATCAATGTGTCCATATGCTGAGTGAACATATGCAACAAAAGTATTTATGAAAATCAATGTGCTAGCATGCTAAGTGATCATACATAGCAAAACAATATGAAATCAGGTACTATATGCGTACTAATGAACATAGCAAGTATATGTTATGAAAGCATGAAAAGCACGAAAGTAACAAGTTGGCACATGTGTTTCACCCCAAAATATTTGAAAACAGTAAAAGAGGGGACTATGTACTCACTTGAGAATGCTTAGAAGTCCTTGAATAACAACCAAGCAAAGCTAGAGGAATCACGGAATCAAACGGCACCTAATATAGGTAACTACGTTAATATACCGGACCTAAATCAGAAGATCGAATAGAATGAGGTTTCGTAAAACAATTGAGTATTGGAACTCATGGGACATGGTTCAACAAAGCCTACATTCTAAAACGAAACCTAACCTAAGTGCTTACGACCCGTTTAGGTAGCTTACGCTACTTTAACGCGTCGTTCGCGTAAAACGCGTTCGGACCGCCTAACTAGTCCTATGATAAGTAGAATATTCCTTAACAAGTCTAATAATGTTGCCTAATCAGTTTAGATGTCAAATTTTAGGTTACATATACTTAAAATGAATTTATGCGTAAAAAGGGCATTTTGGTCATTTTCCTAAGGCATATAAACTACCTATCATACAACTAACTAAACGAAGTGACCATAAGGTATAACCTTGGAAGGTTATTCCCTATACAACTATGGTCACAAAATATGTTTGGTTGGATCCTAAAGATCGACCAAACGGATCGGGTTCGAAAGTCTAAGCGGTTGTTTAGACCGCTTATCTTTACGACCCTATATAAGCACTAAACTAAAAGTGACGAGTTAAACATGTTAGAACATGTTTAACGAAGTTTGAAAACAAGTTTTATATCAAAACAAAGGGTTTTGATACCTAAGAATAGTTTGGTTGCAAAATACGCATAAACGCACATTTTGACCGAAACTATGACTCAACACTAAGCCTAAATAACGTGGTAATCAGTGGGTATAGTCACAAAGGACTATGACCATCGTGATTACGCTCACGTTGACCATTGACTGGTTAATGCAAAAAGTCAAACACTATTTGACTTTCGTGCTTGAAAACGCATCAAAGAACGAAAGAAACTTACAAGAGGTCCAAGCAATGGAGATTTGATTCAAGTTGCTCAGGTATGAAGTGTGGAAACTCCAACTTAGAGCAGAAATGAATCAAGGTGTGAGGATTGAAGTGAAACATGTTGGGTATTTATAGATTTCGGACAACCGTTGGGATCGTTTCTCGATTTGCGAGCTTCAATCTTGGCCTTACAAGTGTGCCCACTGATTTGTAATACTATGGGTGTCCAAAACAAGCCCCAAGTATGAAAAAACCATGTATAAAAACCCAGAAACTAGCTGTTGTTTGCAAAAACATTGAATCTGCCGAGATCAGTCTCTGGCGCCCCACCAGAGGCCTATCGCGCCCCGCCAGAGACCAAAATCTCAGAATTGCCAGAAATGGTCCCTGCATGCATAATACTTGGTTTTTGACACGTTTAAGCCTTGTTAACCCGTTTTCAAGGCTCAATAATAATTTCAAAGTATAGGGGACATGAAATATACTTGAAAATATCATGGATGTCGGTTCGTTTGGCCGTACGGTTGCGTTGTTCTGTTAATTACGACAAAACACGAACGAACGCGAAAAACGATCCAAATTACGCGACGAATGGAATTTTATTAGGCCAATCACTAAAATAAAATATTTTAATGATTACAACAATTTTTGGATGTCCGGATATATTCAGAACGTAAGATATGCGCGAAAATGCAAACTTATGCACTTTTTGATGCTTTTAGTCCCTGATTGACCAAAAAGTTTATTTTTGCACACCGAACCCCTCAAAGCCTATTTCTAAGCTATGTAAAGGATATTTATGGTATGTTTAACTTATGCTCATGTTCCGGAATGTTTGTTACTGCACGAATCGGCATACTTTCACAGTTTGACACAAATAGTCCCTGTGATCGAATAAACTTGATTTTGCCATACCAAAGCCTTCAAAACTTATTTCTAAGTTATGTAAAGGTTATTTAAGGTATGTTAAGCATATATTGATGTTACGGAGTGTTTTTCACGTTAAACTGATTGCGTTTATGCATCTGTTTGCGTATAACTTTCCAGAAAACGATATAGAGTTTGAAATTGAACAAAAATCGAAACGTGTAAAATGTCAAACATAAATAAACAAACATTGGGGTCAAATCACATTATTTTATTGATAATTGAAAAATTCAGAGTTTATACAATGATTACAAGCACAGATGTCACAATCAAGGTTCGGGTTTCACCCTTGTCTTGACGACTACATCCCTGGTTGTATGATAAAATCATGAGATAGATGAGGAGAATCGCATTGAAGTATGGATTTCACTCCTAATTCAATGCAAATTCTCTTGTTTATTGTAAAAATAGTGAATCGAATGAATGATTTGGTCGAGAGTTTGCGGTTTTCACACCTAATCTTTACCAGATCATCCGTTTGTCTGTGTAATCAGCCTTAGGAAAGGCTGATCTTGCGCCGAACTGTAGTATGTGATGTTCGCGCAAGTGTGTAGTGTCCAGCGAGTTCGAGCGAGAAATAGCGAGTAAGCTCGTACAAACCCTACCGAGCATGCACAAGTCGGTCTGTTGGTACTTAAACTATAGACTAGGTCGTTTCTAAGACATCGGCCCGGACTAGGTCGAGTCTTGCCTTATTCCCTATAGTTATGGCTCTGATACCAATCTGTCACACCCCAACCGATGGCGGAATCATCGGGCCGCGGCACTAAGCGAAACAAATTGTCCTGGAGAATCCATAACAACTATTTGTTGTAATATATTAAAGGTTCATGTCCCATACCACAAACCCATATAAAATAAAAACAATTATTACAGACATTGATCTCAAAGACAAATATCCATTCCGATAACTCAGATTTTATTTAGTTTGTTTCTAGACTCCATCCTAGCTCAATTTCATCAAACAGCAAGCAAACATTCTAAGCACCTGTCACATACGTTAAAATAGAGGTCAATACACATAGTGTAAAGGTGAGCATACAAGTTTAATAGTAATAGTAGAGTTCGAAAGCGTTTACGCATAACCAGCATGTAACAAGCATAGTGTGAAGCTAGTAGGTTATCGACAATGAAATATGCATAGACTAGACTGCGAGTTGTAGAATGCACAACACACATCACCACTGTGACATGTGAAGAGGTAACCTTAACAACCCTTGTCCATGACAGGTGCTGACTCCAAACAAATAGTACTATTGTTGCTAAGGTGTCAGGCAACAATCACTGTGTTAACATAACATACAAGCATTCATCGAGTAACAAGTAACATGCAATGATGGTCAGCGTATAAATAGTGTTTTTGTTGTGTGTCGATGTGATTGGAATAAGTAACGTATGTAACACCCAAAAGTGCATAAAGCAAAAAGGGATCGAGTATACTCACAGCGATGAAAGTAATGGATTTAAGGGAGCGCTAGAGTGATTAGCCTAAACAGTTAACGATAGCATAAGCGAAGAGCGGTGCGTAAATCGGTGAAAAGTGACCAAGTGTCGAACTGTAATCCGATCGGATGGCAATCCGATCGGATGGTCATACGATCGGATGTCAATCCGTTCGGATGGTCATCTGAATGGATGGCCATTCGGTAGGATTGACATTCGTTTTGGTAAGGATGTGTTTGTGTATGATGGCTTTGAAGTTTTCGTTGTAGCATTTTGAAAAAAAAAGTATCACTACCCTTCAGGTCGATCGATCGAACGGTCCTTCGATCGGATAGTGATCTGATTGGCGAGGCTTCTCAGTTGAGAACAAGTTCACAGCAGGACGGTCACTCGATCGGATAACAATCCGATCGGATGGCATTCCGTTAGAACTGATGTTCTTAGGAAATCATGAAATTGATTAAGTGTTGAAGCTCAAGTGCAATCCGATCGGATTGCAGTTTGATCGGGTGGCAATCCGATCGGATGAAAATCCGATCGGACGGCAATCCGTTCCAACGATCCTGATCGTCTTGAACTTGATTATTTTGAAAAGTTTTGCGGTTTGCTCGAGACGGTATGACAACGTCTCAAACAACGGAAACTCCATTAGACCCAGGCTATCCGATCGAACGGGAATCACCCCAATCCGATCAGTTAACTGTTCCTCACGGGTGGTTTCATGTTCAACCAGGAATCAGTTGTCTCGTTGATAAGATTCAGATCTCAAACCGGCACATCACTAGAGAAGAGTAGAAGGCATGAATGAGCTCTGATTCTATCGGTTTTGAGTGCATTGAGTGTAAAAGAATGAGAAAACTTGTGTATATTTCTTTTAACTCTTTTATTCTTTTGAAAATGTTTAGATCTATGCTAAATTGTTGTGAAATCATGTGGAAATCCTTCAGATCTGAGTTATTCTTGGTGGAATGAAGCCAAATCTTAAAGTTCATAAGAGCTCCATGATTACGTCATCCTAGAACACCTCAAATCCGTTGATTTCACGGTTAAAAGTTAAGATTCAAAGGTGGAAATGATGAAGGAGTGTGTGTAGATCATAGAAGTCCAAGATTTGAGTTGAAAACTTACAAGAATCGCGAGAAATCATGAGAAAGAAGGCTTGAGTGTGCTGGTCGACTGAGATGGAGCTGTCACATCACAAATGATGTGACAAGATAGGTATTTATAGGTTGCCAAAAATAGAAAGGGGTGCAAGGGTCGGATATGATGGTACCGATCGGATGGTGCCTCGATCAGATGGCAATCCGATCGGATGGAAACCCGATCGGATGGAAACCTGATCGGATGGCAACCCGATCGATTGGCCATTTAATCGAACGGCCATTCGATCGAGTGGCTCTGACGAGTTGCGTTTTGATGTTTCGTTTCGCGTGTTATGCGTTGCGATGCGATTCGAGTGGGCCTTGCGATAGATTACCCATTAGTTACACAATTAACCTAACTACTATATCTAACATACAATCACTATAAATAACTTGCGTTTAGCGTTGCGATTAAATTGCGATGCGATAGAATTGCGATTGCGATTAACACCTCAACATATGCACAAGTAACACATAAAAGCACACACACGTAAAAAAATATCCAGAACACATAATTCAAGTTGCGAATGCGATAGCGATTAGCGATAAGTCGATTAGCGATAAACATGCGATTAAACCTCGATTATTAATAGATACTCCACATAATACAACTATAGCGATTAAATAAAAAGATTCGATTACAAGTCATTAACGTACAGACAATAGTTAAGCAAGGAGTTACAGATCACAATTAGCAATCTTTTCTTCCTTTGACTTTGACTTGTACTTTGACTTTCCAAAAAGCGGGTTGTTACAATAATGTTTTCATGAGTAGCACACCCATTAGAATCAAAACAAGTTTTAGGTCTTAGATGATGTTAATCTAGTACTTTGACGAATGAACACAAATTCACAATCAAAGGTTCGAATGTTGGATAGTATATGTAAGTATTATATAGGTTATGTATTATACATTAATAAGTCCAATAGTTCAATAGTTCAAGCATGAGGTAGGAAGATGAATCCTCCATTTAGGAACCTCTTTAAGTGTCATAGAAATCATGTAGGAGGTAGAAAGAAAAGTCTTCCATTTAGGCAACTCTAAGTGTTCACCACTACACTTGATGTTATGAACATACAAGGAGGGCAATGAACTTACAAGTAATACAAGAATATGAACAACTAATCTATCAGAAATCATCAAGTAATGTGTGGATTTTTAAGTAGGATAACCCAAGTTAATCCTAAATCACACAAACATCAAGTCTTGAACTTGAACATCACTTGTGGGTTAAACCCTTGAACAAAACAGAAAGTTTGTGAGGTTATACCTCTGATTTTGAATGTCTCAACCTTGTTTTTAAGCCTAACTAACCATAGAAGTGGTTATAAGCATAAGGACATAGGTTTGAGAAGAGCTAGACTCAAGTTAAATCATGTTTAGTAAAGTTTAAATCAAAACAAGAACAAACAGTGAACTTTGGAGCCCTTTTGGCGATGTTCCAGGGACTGGTTTCCTATGACAAACCAATGGAATCGGAGCTAAGGTTAATCCAAGCACACAGGAAAAAGAATGGAGCAAATCGGACAAGAATTGAGTGAGTTGTGCTCACTTTAGTGAAGAGGTATGCTTCTGCTCGAACACTGATTTGCAGCTGCGATTTAGAGAGTTTTAGAGTGATTTGGAAGTGTTTGCAAAGTGAAAATGGCTTGGAGTATGCTTGGTATTTATAGGAGAAGGTTGTGGTTGGGTTAGTTGGGGGTTAAATGCAAGAAACACAAGTTAAACCAATGAAAACTCACCAAAATCGTGACCAACCAACGGCTGTTTAGAGTTGGTTCCGGATTACACTGGCTCGCGGGGCATGAAGCCAAAGGATTGGCTTGTTCGTGGCCCACCACAAGGTGGCTGATGCGAGTCAAGTTTCCATTAATTACAAATTGGCCCCTGAAGTTCATTATTTAGGGTTTTTAAGTTATTAAGGGGTTGTTTTTTGACATTTAAGCAAAGTTTAAGGACAAATCAAGTGTGGAGAACATAAACCAAGTATAATCAAGCGTAAGAATGTTGTATTTAAGTATCATATTCGCTCAGAAGACGTATTATGCATAAGTATCACGTATTTGCAAGTTTAACACATAGTTTCCAAGAATTACGAATATGAATCAATTGTTTCACAAAATCAAACGTATGAATATGTATGAAGCATGTATAACACAAATTTAAAGTAATACGAGTTTTATTTATGATCAAAGTCTTGGATTTTACAACGGTCACAAAGAAAGAACGATTACAAGAACACAAGGCTTCCAAAAATATAAATACACACAAGACTTTCTAATTTTGGAAAGTACGAAAAAGCAGGTCGTTACATATTGCCCCTTTTAAGGATGGTGGGTTGTACACATGGTAACTTCCATTGCCACTTTTTATGCCAGTATGATCAGTTTTCTGTAAATTTTGGCTTTAGATGTTGTATATTCAGCTTTTTCCATTATCATTCATAACCTTTTGGCGTGTTTGTACTTACTTAATGCCCATTGACTTTTTCCAGACACAAGGTTGTGATGATCGAATAGATTCGACTGAAAATTGCTAAACATCAACCTATGGCGTGGCAAAATTAAAGGATGGTGTGGGCTCAGTTTGGTCAAACGATGGGCATTAGTGTTGATATCGGTGGAAGCAGTCGTCAACTCCGGTGAGTATACTGTTCTGGGAAGGGCGTCGACGGTGTGGTGGTCTTATCATATCAGAGCAGCCATGAGGCACTCAGGTGGAAACGCCGCCAGCAGGGCAGCTGGGGTTTCTATGTGATGTCGACGGCGACACGACCATCTCTCAATCTTTCAGCAGCTTTTGATTTATGCAAAATCGAGTTTTAGTTTGACTCTTGATTCAATATGTTTTCCATGTTTAGTTTTATTTTTTTCGGTCAGTTTCAGAATTTGAAATTTAGCTCCACATCCAATATCAGATGTATTCATCTTCAATATTTGGTTCAGGGTACGCACCAGTTAGCTGGGTAGTTTAATTTATGTGTGGTTTTACTCTCTTGACAGTTTGTTATTTAGCATTTCATCTACATGATAGTACTACGAATGCACATAGCATGTTACATTGACCCTGATTATTGGATTTGCGTCCATTTTATTCATATTTGTATGTAGATAACTATGCTACAAACAAGCTTATAGTGAGAGGTGCCCCTATTTAGATACATAAACTTTTCTTTTAAAATGCATTAGTTATGACTTAAAGTCCTCAATTTGTCTTCCTTATTTTTTGATTATTCACCTCTTATGTATGTTTGGATCTTCATAGGATTGATAGAATGATTTGCTGCTCATTTCAGTCACATGGTTGGTGTTTTAAGATGTTTATGTTTGGTGAAAGAGTATGTGTGTGCGTTTGATGAGATTTATTAGTTATGTGTGTGATGAATCAAGCCTGACTCCGGCTTTCATAGAGCTAGTGCTCTATGTTTTTGTGTCAATCGAGGAAGATAGAAGAAAGGTGGAAAATGGGCTTTAAGGCTATTTCAAATGGGAAGTTAGTTCTTCTTTTATCAGGTGGACAAGTATGACTTATGTTATATTAAGTTCATTTTTAACTATTTTCATCATGATTCAAAATTTTTAGTGTTGATTTGATCTTAATTATTTTAAGTTTATATATTCCAAACTTTGCTTTGTGAAAGGAATTATTTTGATTGAATGATATATGTAAGAATTGTTTTGACTTCTACCTTCCTCATAATTTTGGAATTGTTTTGTTAGTGTACTAAGACCCGTGAGTTGAGTCAAACGTAGGACGAACCATTCAACCTTGATCGTACTTGGCAGAATGTAACAAACAGTTTGCTTCTACTTTATGTGAAACCGAACGTCGCAATCTGATTTTGTTTGCTGCATATACAAAACTGTAGCATGATAAATTAATGACAATTCGCTATTGACGTAAGGAATACTTGCACCCGTAACTAAACGAATCTAACATGTAATGTCACGCAACGCGCGGCAACAAATACAACTAGTTATTTTAAAATTGTAAATAAAAAATACATTCAAAATTGTTATATTTTGTAAATAGGATAAAAAAAATTAATCAAAAAATGTTATATTTTTTTATAAAATTAATTAAATTTGTTATATTTTTTAAACATAATAAACAATACATTAAAAATTGTTATATTTTTTTAAATTATATGTTATATTTTTAGGATTTTATTTCCCGCGATGATTTGGAATGTTGGGTAAAACGAAGGGGTTTAGCCAACGGGTATGTTATTGTTGCCAGACGGTCCAAGGATCACTGGATATGGCTCCAATGTTGCCGTAGTGGCGAGCATGAGAGTAAGGCCACGGTTAGGAAAACCGGCAGCAAAAATTCGCGTGCCCTTTTATGGTGATAGGCCGTCTCGACCAAAGTCGTTGAGCTTGGCAGATAGATTAATAGCACAAAAAGTTTAACGAGACCCACAACCACGGCCCTGCTAAACATCTGGAGGTTTACACGTATGCCATGAGACTTACTCCTAATGAGTTTAGACTGGTGCAAGAGCTGATAGATCAAGTTATACAACCCCATATAATCTGGAAGGCCGTAACCGAACAGAACCGTGAAAACAAATGTGTTCCGAAAGACATACACAACGCTCGCCAAAAAATAAGGGCCACAAAGTTCGAGAAAAAACGACTCCCATGCAAAGGCTGGAACAAATCCTCCAGGGAAAAAAAGATGACCTATTACATGCAGGAGGAACCTTCCACCAATGTTGTTCAGAATATATTTTTCTGTCACAACAAGTCTTTTGAAATGTGGAGGGCATTCCCGCATGTGCTTATAGTCGAAGCTACCTACAAGACTAACATGTACAATCTTCCATTTTTGCAAGTTGTGGGTATGACGTTGACAAACCAAACCTTCTGTGTTGCGCATGTGTCACACCCCGATATTTCCACATATTACCGGTGGGGAGTATCGTGACGTAGTTGATATCATCATAGTCAAACAACACAAATTTTAAATGCACAGTGGAAGCAAAAGATGAATCATATTACAAACCGAATGAAAAGTAATATCAAAGTATTACAAACGGAACGTAAAGGATCCACAGGCGGATCAACTAAAAGATAATTGTTCAACAGACTTTAACATCTAAGCTTGCAAGACTCTTTATTGATGCTAGAAGTAGCCAGCCTATTCCGTCTAGTACCTGCACTTAGCCTTTTTGGAAAATACGTCAGTTTACACTGGTAAATACAATTAACTGACTCGTTTTGAAAATGTTTTAGAAAATTGATTTGAATGCACATGGCACAAAACTTTTTATAACTTGGGATAATTATTTATATATAAACTTGTAAAAGAATTACATGTTCGTTATACGTTCAGTAGCCCGGATTGACACCGGGTTAAAGATTAATAGACACACCACATGATATAGTCCCGCGGCGAGTTGTTCTCGAAACCGGCGGTTATACCTTATTATTTATATAGGCACAGGCGGGTGTAGGCCTACACCCCGTGCTTAGGTCGTGGCCATTTCTATGAATGATGCCAAGGATATCCGGGACATGGTCATTAACCCCCCAAAGGCTTTAAGCAAACAATACAATTTAAACGGGTCATTTCAATAAATTAACCTTCATACGATTAAAAATTCAATACCCGACCAAGCGGTATTTTATATACCGTACCCCAAGCCCGTATAAATGAAAATAAGTTAAAAGTATTTACATGAGCAAATTCATACAATTTATCCCAGCCGTATACCACCAAGCAAGTACATGTAGCTTTTAATGGGCTCCTAAATCTGGAATGAAGGTTTTTATAACCTATTAGATTCCTAACGGGTCTTAATTAAGCTTATGCTTAGACCGGTTAGTTTTAAAGGAGGATGTACGGTTCAAACGCAAGATTACGCGAAGACTGGATTAGAATGTGATTTAGACCCGACAAGTTTGTATACTTGTTCAATATGGGAAACTACACACATTCTGGATTTTGAGATAAAAATGATAAGGTTTGACCCGTTTCGGCTAATTTATGCAAACTAGTTACATAAACCGATCCGAACGCGAAAAGTGAGCAACGGGTAACCAAATGAGTCATGAACATGTTTCCTAAGTTAATATGCCTTAAATATGTTGTGACATCAGCAAGATATCTTCTATTATGCCCAAAACGAATTTAAACTCAAATTGTGTCCCGTAGGGGTATTTTGGTCATTTAAAAGGTTATAAAAGAGTTTAAATATTAATCTGAGGTTTAGGCCTCATATAATCAGTAAAAATACTCAATTTAATAAGTTATAGCAGTAGGGTATTGCCTATGTGTGGAATTTATCACTTTTAACCCAACTATGCACCGAATGGGCATTTTGGTAATTTCACATAGGCTTTAAAGGTCAAAATTAGAATTCTAAGTTTAAAAACTTTTGCCTACTGTTTAATTATGAAAATTTACTTAAAATATCAGTAGGTATCAAGTCTTATATATTTAAAATAGTTTTAATACGTACTATGCGCTTAAAACGCGTAAAAAGACGGTTTTAAGCGATTTCCGGGTTTTATAAGAAAAGCTGATATTTTTATCATTCCAGAAGGCTTAAAATATTTTATTTATCATACAGGATCAGTAGAAAAAGGTTTGGTATCAAAAGGTTTTGTAAAACTTCATTTTATAGGCCAAAAGGGCAAAACCGACAATTACCGAATTAAAGCTATAACCCTATGTTATTCTCAGTCTAAAAATAATTAAAAATCTATAAAAATTCCAAAATATTGTTTTACATCAGTGGGTAAAAAGTTTGGTATCAAAATTTGGGTTTAGATAGGCTATACGCTAATTATGCCGTTTAATTAATTAAAAGCTTTTCATTTACGCTAATGAGCATAACTCCTAATCTAGACCTCAAACTGATGTCAAATTTTAGGGACAAGTTTATAATTCAGTAATAAAGGTTTCTATCCTCTCACATTTTCAAAAATCTCGTTTTAAGGTCAAAAGGGCATAATAGTCAACATTTAGGCATATAACGGAAACATGCAAATGAATAGGATAACTAAGGATCCAAGTTGTATAACCTCAGAGGGTTATACTAACCTATAACATGATCCTAAAGGAATCCTAAGGCATATCTAAACTAAGCTAAATCGGTTCAGAACTGAAAGTCAAAGCAAAAGTCTACTTTTGCGACTTTCGGTTCCGAACCGAGCCTAAACTTGAAATTGTCGGGTTGAACATGCTTAGACATGTTCTTATTCTAATTACCAAGTAATACAAGTGTTAAAACAGGTTTCATAGCTTCTATATTGCTAATTATGAATTTATTTGCAAAATAGATTTCTGTTGACTTTTTATTATTAGGTTTGACCCGACATTTGACCAAGTTAGGGTGATAATCAGTAGGTTCCCTCTTAGGGGTGATGTGAGTAAAATGCAACATATAAATTACATCAAATGAGGCATAAAACTAACCCTTTTTAAGTACTAATGTTGGAAAAAGTGTACTTTTGTCTTCCTTTTTTATTTTCAGGGTTAAAAGAGCTTAAATGAACAAAAGAAGCAAAAATGCAGCCAAATCCAACATAAATACAAAGAAAAGGAAGAAACGTGGCATGCCCGACTCCTCGACAGCATCTCCTAAAGCAAAAACAAGAAGAAAGCTGAGCATGGGGCTGTGCCCAGCTGAGCATGGGGCTGTGCCCAGCTGAACACGGGGATGTGTCCAGCGGATACGGGGCGTGTCCAGCTCAACACGGGGCCGTGCTCAGCGAGCACGGGGCAGTGTCCAGGATGGTCAGCCCTGGCAGAAAAGACAAAAGTGATAGAAGCTTCTATTGCCCACCACGGGGCCGTGCCCAGCGGACACGGGGGCGTGGTCAGAGTGCTGCAGGTGCATTTATTGTAATTCTGAATTACAATTAATGAAGAGAGAGAGTGTCAGACGGGCACGGGGCCGTGTCCAGCGGACACGGGGCCGTGCCCAGGCTTCTGTTCAGCCTATAAATAGGAGTGCTTGGAGCCATTTCAACTCATCCCTTGGCACACCACCTCTCTCACACTTCATCCACCACCCACCACAATCATCAACCACCATCATCCATTGTCCATCGTAGAGTGTGTGAGTCGTCTCGGGATCCAAGATTGATCGTAAGAGTTCTTGACAATCAAGGCCATGTTTTCCTAAGTCTCTTACATCACTTGGTGAAGACAAAGTGTCTAGTATAATACTTTTTATTTCTAATCTTTTGCACTTTTTATTTGGTTTTGTATTAATGACTTTAATAACTAGTTACTTATGTTGAAGGTGATCTTTCCTTATCGTTTGTCCGTGGTGTCTTGGCATTATTTTACTGTCTATATAAAATAAAAGATTTTCACCATTCATATCTCCACGGTCTATATGGAGGTATGTTGGCTACCTGGTCGGGGGTTAAGGGAACGGTTTGGTAAAGGTCTTGCCATTGTTCAGCGTTTAGAGGTCCTGCAATGGACCTGGGTCAAATTTAGTAGGACCTCCTTCAATACTTCACGGTATTGGATGGCGGGGGTCCAAACTCTTTGACCCCCTCATAAGTTAACTACTATTAATACTATAACCCGGCTATTTAGGACTGTATCCCTGCTGACTCAGATTACTTAGCCGAGGGTAACGTCACCGCCAAAAGCGGGGCCTACCATAATACTGCATTAATAACTTAATTCATTATCTTCCAATAATCCACCCTTTTAGGATTGTATCCTTGCTGACTCAAACTACTGGGGTGAGGGTAACGTCACCTTCAAAAGAGGGGCCTACTACAATAACTAAGATAATCTCTTAACTATGTGCAAAAGTGCGGAAATAATCAAAGGTTATACTATATACGAGTCGGAACCAAGTGATTCATCTTGTCTATCTGTTTTTATTTTTATTTTATTTTCAGCATTTTAGTTAGTTTTTATTTTTCTTAGTTTAAAACATTTTTCTAAACTTTTTTTATTTTGATTAGACGTTGAGGATAAACCGGTACTAAAAGCTCTTGTGTCCTTGGACGACCTCGGTATCTTACCAACGCTATACTACGCTCACGATGGGTGCACTTGCCCATATGTGTGTTTAGTGTTAGTAAAATATCGTGTTTTATAAATTTAAAACTTGGCTAAAATAAGTGTTAAAAGGGCTTAAAATATACACCTAATATATATAACACTTAAACGCGCATCAAGTTTTTGGCGCCGTTGCCGGGGACACAAGGATTTTAGGAAAGCTTAAAATCGACGGCCTAATCAGTTTTTCAAAACCTTTTCAAAACGGGCCCACATTTTTCTGCATTTTAGTTTAGTTTTGCATTTACAGTAGGTTGAACACGGGCCGTGCTCGCTGAACACGGGGCCGTGCTGCATATTTTTCATAAAACACCCAGTAACAGAAGCTTGAACACGGGCCGTGCTCACTGAACACGCCCCGTGCTCAACGAAATCAGTAAATTTAATTAAAACGCCCAGATACAGATCCTGAACACGGGGCCGTGTCCACTGAACACGGGGCCGTGTCCAGCCTCTGTTTCCGTTTTTATTTTTGTTTTCTGATCTCGAGACTCAGTTGTGGTCTGCTGAGTGATTCTTATGGATCAATACTCAGGAGGTTACAACTACACCTATGAGGAGGATGATTATAGGGGTAATTATTGCACTAATTGTCGTAACGCACGATCGGTTCAAAATAATCGCTCATATCAACCATCCAATTCATACACCTACTATGAGTAGCCCAGGTACGAGCCATCAACTTCATACACATCCTATGAAGACCAAAGGTATGAACCTCCTCCCTCATACTCATATTTTGATGAACCAAGGTATGAGCCTTCATACTCATACTTTGAGGAACCAAGATATGAGCCACCACCTTCGTATGCTTATTATGAGGAACCATGGCGTGAACAACCCACCTCATATGAGTATTATGAAGAACAAAATTACGACCCTTATCCATCATATGCTTACAATGAAGAACAATGGTGTGAACCATCTACTTCATATGGGTATTATGAGGAACAAAGGGTCGAACAACCGGATTCAAGCTTAGAAAATACCGATTCTTTTTCTATAACCGACGTAACCGAGAGGATATTAGAACACATAAGAGTTATCGATCGCTGTATAAAAGAATCTCGCGCAAGGGAAGAGGAGTCCCGCGCAAGAGAAGAATTAAAAAATGAAGAGATAACTGAAATTGTAAAAATGGAAGAACAAATAAGTGAAAAACCGACACATGAGTTAAACAACGAAATAGGTGAGTCCGACAACCTTAAAATACAAGAAGAGCCTAATTTTGAAGAAATTAACCTCTTGTCACCTTCTTTCGAAAATTATTGTTTAGTACCCACTCATGCTAAGTTTTTAAAAGAGTTAAACACTAACACTAAAATTGACGAAACAGTAAGTGTTAAGTTAACTAATGATCAAACCTCGCTAATAAAAGAAGACCCGTTTGAAATTAACATTACACCGGTTCCATGTTTCTTTCAAAATTCGTTTATTAGTAATGACACAATCGATAAAGATCTTTGTGTTAACATAATGCCTAACTACATTTTCGAAAAATTAAGTATTAGTGATTTTTCTCCACTTCAAATACCCATTTTTCTATCCAATCGGAAAGTAATAAAATCAATCGGTATAGTTGATGATGTATTGGTTCAAACAAATCAAATGGTAATCCCGACCGATTTTGTCATCCTCGATGACGCTCCTCTAGTGTTGGGACGACCATTTGTAAAAACTCACGAAGCTTTGAAAAACCGGAAGTTCAACAATCTACCTCTTCAATTAGGGGCATTTAAAAGAAGTGTCGATCTTGAGCGATCAATGAAATATCCATTCGGCAATGACGACCCCCTAATTGAAGATGAGCCAGAACCACCCGATAAGGTGGGTCTAGCCAAGGACCCTTATAAACGTGGCGCACCACGGAGGCATTCCGCGGAACTATCCGTAGTTTTAGTTTAGATTAACTTTTACGTTTTCTAGTTTAGTTTTTTTCAGGAATAAAACACACTCGGGATGGTGAAGGATGGTAAGGGAAGCTTGAACCAACACCCCATGCACAAAAACAGAGCCTCCCGACAATTTTTCTTCATTACAGCAAGTTCAGCACGGGGCCGTGCTCACCCCAACACGCCCCGTGCCCAAGGTTCTGGAGAAAATGCCCAGTTCAGGTACCTGGACACGGGGCCGTGCTCACTGGACACGCCCCCGTGCCCAGCCTTCTGTTTACTTTTGGTACTGGCAGTCTGGACACTGGGCCGTGCTCAGCCAACACCACCCCGTGTTCAGCTACCCAGTACCATAAAATCTTGTTTTTAACCCATTTCTACACATTTAATCAGCCTAAAAACTTATTTTTGGGACACGTTGAGGACAATGTGTAATTTAAGTATGGGGGGGATGCTAAAACCTTGAATCTTGCAAGTCCTAATAACAAGCCTTACACAAAACTCTATTGGAACCGCTAATCACCCCAAATTTTTTCAAACATTTTCAATTTTTTTTTACTTGTCTAGATTTAATTTGGGAATTTCAAAATTCTAAAAAGGTTATATTTTTACAAATTTACAACCGATAGCGTCGTGATAAAAAGAACCAACATAAGAAAATTATGAAAAGGCATGACAAGCTTAGTTAAAATTTAATTATATATACTTGAACACATAAAAACCCATTCCCACAAAAGTGAGTTTTGAGCCTTTATTGAGCATACAAATTAAATGCTCATTTTTCGTTTCTTGTGTGAATAGCCGCTCGGTTCTTACAACTCTAGAACTTGCCACGACGATACATTCCCGGTCCTTACCAACTTAAACCCGAGTAAGTAAATGATGGAGGCATTAGGACTAACCCTTTTTATTTCTACACCATTATTTTTCTTTTTTCTTACCACCTACCCAAATTCCCCCTAGTTAACCTCTTTGAGCCTAAACCTTTTCATTTCTTAACCCAAACCAAACACCTTTTCACCCACCTAAACCCTTTTTATTTTTCACCCTTTGTTTTAGTAACAAGCTCGGTTTTTCGTATGACTTTTCAAAAAAAAAAAAGTATTATTGATGAAGCAAAATAAATAAACAAGCAAGTTCATCAAAAATAACTTTGTTTGAATACTGACTTCATCAAGATAAAAAAAATTGCAAAAATAAAAAGTCTTTCAAAAACCGACGTTTGTTACGCTTTTTCGCCCTTTCTACTAACCACTAACCCAACCACCTACCTTTAACCCAAGCCTAACCCTTCACCCAAAAAGTCCTCTTGATGTTTACAAAGGTATATAGTTAAAAAGGAGGATGATTGATTGCTTGGCAAGCTTATGGTAGGAATAGGTTCCATGCCGCTCTCGAGTGATTCACTAAAAATACACCTTCGGCCGAGTGTTGAGTGATCCCCCGTGAGGTATGTGAACTTGTATATAAATGAAATTTTAAAAAGGCATGTTATGCCCAAATAAGTAATCTCTCTTATGAAACGTTCTAAATAAATCATAACGAATAGGATTGTAAATAGTATAAAAATAAAACCCAATAAAGATCTTGGATTCCCGACACTCAAGACAAGCCCAAAACCTTCTCTTCTACCCATTCCATTTGGGAGTGTAAGCCACATATTAAAGAGTTTTGCTTGAGGACAAACAAATATTCAAGTGTAGGGGTATTTGATGTGAGTAAAATGCAACATATAAATTACATCAAATGAGGCATAAAACTAACCCTTTTTAAGTACTAATGTTGGAAAAAGTGTACTTTTGTCTTCCTTTTTTTTATTTTCAGGGTTAAAAGAGCTTAAATGAACAAAAGAAGCAAAAATGCAGCCAAATCATCCATTGTCCATCGTAGAGTGTGTGAGTCGTCTCGGGATCCAAGATTGATCGTAAGAGTTCTTGACAATCAAGGCCATGTTTTCCTAAGTCTCTTACATCACTTGGTGAAGACAAAGTGTCTAGTATAATACTTTTTATTTCTAATCTTTTGCACTTTTTATTTGGTTTTGTATTAATGACTTTAATAACTAGTTACTTATGTTGAAGGTGATCTTTCCTTATCGTTTGTCCGTGGTGTCTTGGCATTATTTTACTGTCTATATAAAATAAAAGATTTTCACCATTCATATCTCCACGGTCTATATGGAGGTATGTTGGCTACCTGGTCGGGGGTTAAGGGAACGGTTTGGTAAAGGTCTTGCCATTGTTCAGCGTTTAGAGGTCCTGCAATGGACCTGGGTCAAATTTAGTAGGACCTCCTTCAATACTTCACGGTATTGGATGGCGGGGGTCCAAACTCTTTGACCCCCTCATAAGTTAACTACTATTAATACTATAACCCGGCTATTTAGGACTGTATCCCTGCTGACTCAGATTACTTAGCCGAGGGTAACGTCACCGCCAAAAGCGGTGCCTACCATAATACTGCATTAATAACTTAATTCATTATCTTCCAATAATCCACCCTTTTAGGATTGTATCCTTGCTGACTCAAACTACTGGGGTGAGGGTAACGTCACCTTCAAAAGAGGGACCTACTACAATAACTAAGATAATCTCTTAACTATGTGCAAAAGTGCGGAAATAATCAAAGGTTATACTATATACGAGTCGGAACCAAGTGATTCATCTTGTCTATCTGTTTTTATTTTTATTTTATTTTCAGCATTTTAGTTAGTTTTTATTTTTCTTAGTTTAAAACATTTTTCTAAACTTTTTTATTTTGATTAGACGTTGAGGATAAACCGGTACTAAAAGCTCTTGTGTCCTTGGACGACCTCGGTATCTTACCAACGCTATACTACGCTCACGATGGGTGCACTTGCCCATATGTGTGTTTAGTGTTAGTAAAATATCGTGTTTTATAAATTTAAAACTTGGCTAAAATAAGTGTTAAAGGGGCTTAAAATATACACCTAATATATATAACACTTAAAAGCGCATCAGGGGTTTATTACCTACATAATTACCAACTTATAGCTACTTATACTTTGACTAATGACTGGACCATTAGTGATTAAACACTAAGTCAAACCTTAATTATGTTAAGCTTGACTTTTGGCCCTTAAACTAATCAAAACTGAAATTAGGAGGTTAAGGACACTTACAAATGGTCCTTAGGACTGAAAAGAACTCCAAGGAGGTTCCAAATGCTCAGGATCCTCCAGAAATGAGAAGATAGCAAGATTGGAATGAAATGGTGAGCTTGAACAATGAAACCCACCTCCTATTTATAGTTTTTGGAGGATGATTGGATGATGACAAGTGTTTGAAGGGGTTAACCAGATCACTACACCTGTTAGGACAGCTGTATAATTGTCTTGAAGCGCAAGGATTCGGTTTTGATTGGATGAGAATGGAATAGAGTGGAGACCAAGCAAAATTCCTATCTGGCACCTGCATACGGACCGTATGGTCCTTGGTATACGATCCGTAAGGACCCTGTCAGCCCAGCAAAGTTTCAACTGTTGACACATTTGGCCCCTCCACTTGCATAGTTGAGTTTTTGGCACTCCTAACACCCGTTAACCCCATTTCTAAGCTCTTTAAGGAAGTTAAAGTATATTTAACTTCAACCACGCTCAAAAATATTATGGAGGCCAGTTCGTTCGGTTGTACGGTCGTGTTTTTCGCTTAATTACGACGAACGTTCGAACGGATGCGAAAACAATCCAAATTACGCGACGAATGGAATTTTATCATGCCGATCACTAAAATAAAATATTTTAATGCTTACATAAATTTTTGGGTGTCCGTATATATCCAGAATGTTAGATATGCGCAAAAATGCAAACTTGTGCACTTTTTGACACTTTTAGTCCATGCTTAACTTAAAAGTTTATTTTTGTTCACCAAACACCTCTAAGCCTATATCTAAGCTATATGAAGGATAATTAGGGCATGTTTAACTCATGGTCATATTCCGGAAGGTCCGTTACCATACGAATCGGCATACTTTTGCAATTTGACGCATATAGTCCTTTAATCGCACAAAGTAGCGTGAAATGTCGTTTACTGATGTCCAAGCCTTCCATGGCCCATAATGGGCATTCCCAAGTATGATTTTAATTATTTCCACGCTCTCGATCACTTAAATGGTCACCAAAAGGCGTAGATTCAAAAGTTGACGCTTTAGGTCCCTCTAATGCACAAACTTGCGCATATCATCGTTTAATAGCATCGAAGCCTCATCTAATCCATATTAGGCATTCTTGAGAGTATTATTAAACATCACGATGCTTCGGGTTCGCTAAAAGGTCATTCGGAGGTATAATTAAACATATTGACACTTTTAGTCCCTCTAACTTGCAAAGTTGCGCGTATCTTTACTTATAGGCATAAAAACCTTAGACGGCCAATAATTGGCATTCCCGAGAGTGTAATCAAATATCATGAAGCTCCCGGTTTGCTAAAAGGTCACTCAGAGGTAAGAGTTAACATGTTGACGCTTTTAACCCTTCATTACGCAAACTTTCAATTAATTACTCAAACGGCTACTCTTGATCAACATGTGGCTCATTTGTGAATATGATTACCATGTAATGTTATTCCAAGGCTTATAATAAGCATGCTATCATTTCCAGTCATTCTATAATCAAATTTTTTGATTTTTCGAAAAATTAGTCCTTAAATTTCAATGTTTTACTTCATTAGGGTTTATTACACGTGTCAATACATCATTGGATGTGATTTTACGAGGTGTTACATCCTTACCCCCTTAAAAGAAATCTCGACCACGAGATTTTCTAAAATGCTGGAAGTACTTTTTATCGCATAATGGACTTAACTTCTATAGCATATCTGGAGCCTCTCCAAGCTCCCAAGTTGACCTCTATAATAGGCATATGTATCCTTTTTGGAGTCTCTTAACCTGTCGATCCTCCATCGATACATGTTTCTTATCATCTCATAAATCTGCATATCATTATGTGGTAATGTTTCTCGACTTATTGGTGACACGTCCTTAAATCATTAGTGTGTAGTGCATTGCGAGCTCCGCCAAGCTTCTTAAATAGGTTTTAGCTTATAAGCTATTTGATCTTGGTACATTCGATTTCCCTCGAATGATTCTATATATTCAGAGCTTAATTAGCCTGATAATTAACAAATTGGCACACCCTTCCAAGGTGATATCTTTTGTTGAACCTTATCCCTTAACACGAACTTAGGAGGGTTGCTATTTTCATTAATCCTTGATTTTCTGCCGAATACTGGCAACTTACAGATGATTATGGATTTGTATGATCTTATTCGTTGTTTCCAAGGAAACTTTCAGATACTGATAATTGGACTTACTAACCTTCTGTCTAACCATAGATGTTTAACATTCCATCTATGCAAGGTCTCCAAAGAAGCAGCCTTGATACTTATATAACAATTATTATAGAAAAACTTATTTTACGGTGAGATGGTTATTCCAACCACTGCTTAAAACTAATCTCAAGGAATAGCTAATCCTCACCGCTAGTCGAACAAATCGACAATCCTGGGCAGCTGATGGCGATTCTTAATTGTTGCCTAATTAGGGTTGCGGTAATCAATGCATAAGCAAAATGAACCGTCTTTCTTAATTAACTATACTGAATTCTCAGAATATTGAGTTAGGCTATATGAATCCTCTATTTTAAAACTCACTTAATCAGGGTTTCGATTCTCCCAATGATGGTACTAGCCGTCTTGGAGATTTCATAATAATACAACCCTAAATGCGATATAAATCTTGCCTTTCAGGAGGTAAACAGGGTAGTCCTAGGAGAAGATAATCAAGATACAAGGAGGTTACAGAGATTTCCCAAACCTCAGCCTCCAGTTCATTTATCATATTATGTGTCAGATAAGTGACACATTTATGCTACGAGTCCACGAATTCCTTATTCGGAGACATTTACTTGGACAATTCCATTCTGGATATCTTCTTTGAATACCATTAGCTGATTTTAGTACCATATGACCATTAGAATATCCTTGCGGTTCCATGCATTAAACCTCCATACTGATCAGGCATGGAAGCAATCTATGGAACTTATTAAGATACATCAATCCTCATATGGCGCTTTTATCATACCGTCTGGTATTCGCAATCGATAGAGATTAAAGAGATATCAATTAGATATGTTGACGTACTACATCTAGAGAGAGAATGCTTCTAGAATTCTACGACTGAAGGTTTCTAACAGGAACAGAAGAAATGGTTCCTATGATTTCGCCTGTAAGTTTTACCTTACACTTAATACCTGAGGTTCTTACGGGAAATTTCTAAAAGTTTGCTAAGCTTATGGTCTTATGAGAAACTCAGCAGCACCTGAAATCAAACGTAACTCCTAGCAATAAAATCACAATAAGGGATTTATCTGGTGTCCTTATTAATGTGAATTGCCTCTAATCATTCATCAGGAGGGTTAAACACCTCCATTCTTAATCCTTTTAAACTTAGCTGTAAAATCTTTGACAAATTTTTGGGCAGTCTCAGCTTTGACTGGTTATTTCTTAATCTATATAACGTGAGTAGCTGAGGTAGATCCATAATGGATTTATAATGAGCAGGCTTTGAAACTTTAATGTACCCTCTTATTGCCGATGCTAACCACCAATAATTATTTGCATTAAGCTTAGATTTTGGGTAAATGGAATAGGGTACTATCTCAGCCAATGAATTAAAATTTGTAACATACTGTCGACAGTCTAGAACTTTTATGGCGAGAATCAGAAAATTCTTATTCCATCTTTTTCCATTTCGTGAAGCGGATAATAGGTTTTTCTAATAAGGTCCTTAAAACTTGGACCATCCCATAATGTATAAGAGGATCTTTCTTGTGGACTTCATTAATGTCCTCACTAATTAAGGGTATTGCCATCGAATGACTGTGATGCATACCTCACCGTGTCCTTTCCAGCATAACCGCTGATACACCTAATGGTTTCTACTTCATCCAACAATTTCCTGCAATCGATGGCCCCTTTTTACTATTGAAGTCTCTTGACTTCCAAGAGACCAAGTACTTTTAAGTACATCCTAAAAAGAATGGGGCTCCTTGCCATATATGATTTTGTTTGGTTTATTCTTCGCATTTGAAGTATGAATAAAGCTCTTCTCATGAGCAGCGACATGTGTTTTAGAGCGAGTAGCATTCGGCTTCTTGAACCTTTTCATGACTTTTCTCATAGCCCTTTTTAACAGCTGCGTCAATTACAGTTTGGAGATTGACTCTATCAATATTGAAGTTCACATTTGATGTATTATTAACATTTGTCACATCTTTAGCATCACGACTGTTGTTTGTCTCTTCTGAGTTTTCCATAATCGAAGCTTGGTATTAAATACCAAATTCAACAAGTGCTTAGGCAATCCGCACTATGTGTCTCCTTGAATTGTCAAAAGGCTCACCATGAGGAGTCTTGATAACTGCTTGCTACACACAATATGGGCTTGGTTATAAGACGACCAATCCATTCCTATTACTAGATTGAGTCCCTCTAATTTTAACGGAAATAAGGACAACGGAGAAGAATGATTCCTAATGGATATAAAACATCCATCTAATATCGCTGAAGCAGTCTCTGAGGTACCATTGGCCAATTCTACTTCATACTTTAACGCTTAGAGTTTTTAACAGGCAGATTTAATAATTTACAAAATCTATTGTCTACGAAAGACTTATCTGCACTTAAATCGAATAATACTCTAGATTAAACGTCACTGATAAGGAAAGTACCTGTTGTGACCTTGTCATCCTGAACGACCTCTTGAGCATTCATTTGAGAGCCCCCAGCTTTGGTCTTCTTAGCCTCCCCAGGCTTCTTGGTTTTATTTGGGCAATTTGTTTTGATGTGCCCTTTTTCATTGCAACCATAGCATGTTTTAGTCCTTTATGTCTTGGCACTCCAAAGTCTTGTGCCCTTCCTTGTTACAAATTCCACAAGGCTTAGCTTGTGAATCTAAAGTGCCTTTCCCTTTAGTCTCCTTCTTTGGGCAGCGGTTCTTTATGTGCCCCTTCTCGCCACAACCATAGCATGTGGCGTCCTTCAAGTCCTTGCATTCATGGGTCTTGTGATCCATCTCTTTACAGATGACACATCCCCTGGTCTGTTCATAGAAACATTTCCTTGCATTCATGGGTCTTGTGATCCATCTCTTTTACATTTGGGTTTTGCCTCCTTTGGCTTGGACTGGTTATAGTTTGAACCGGTCTTACCCTTTTTGTAACCTTTATTTGGGGTATTGTCGCACTTTCGCTTATGGTCCTTTAATGCTCGGTCCACGGCTTTGTTTACGGTTGTATCTAACATAGCCTGTAACTCGGTGTCCGTTAAGTTCAGTCTTGCATCATTATTCTGATCAACTGGATGATTGTGAGCTTCAGATGAGTCAGCCATGGTGAAGCTTTGAAGGCTACAAACCAAGTAGTAATGATTTACTTAATTATATAGTGAATTGTCGAACTTGACGATTAAGTAGCCATGGTGCAAATAAACCATATAGGCCAATAGATAGTATTAATTTATTTGATTATGTTTTGCCTAGGTTTTTTAAAAAAAAACATCTTTGGCATTTAAACGGAGTATAATCCTTTATGTTTATTAGACAGGGGGCATAAGTCACGACTGTCAATGTCGTACCGACATTTTATATAGCACCAGGGCTTGTTCCAAAGGACTTTTTGATGGCATAGAGGCCTTGTCACTAGGGAAATTTTAAAACATAATCAATGATCCTTTGGGTCGGAAAATTTCATAGTTCTTTGTTTTGACAAGAAGTTATGAAATAAAACTATCTTTTTCATGTATACATCTTTGTCCGTAGGTATACATCCCAAATGGATGTTTTGATGTGTACATCATGTTCGACGTTTATTAGCCATGATTCCTATTGATCATTTATGCTAAATAAGGGGTTTGGAAGTTCCTAATATAACGATGACAAGTGTGATTTTATCGTATCACCTGTTGTCAGGAGTGTTAACATGTTTTCAGATGTTAACAAGGATTGGAATCTTTTGAATAGGTTTTACCATCTTGGCCATGTCTGAAATGACATCTAGGCTAGGTTTTACTTTTAAGATTCTTTTTAATACTTAACGCAGAACAATCCTAAAGTGAGATGTTAATAAGGATCTGAATCTCTTTTAAACAGGTTTTTCCATCATAGCCAGGTCTTTAATGACATTCAAGCTAGGTTATACCCTTTAAGATTCTTTTTAATATATAATTATTGGCAGATCATTCACAAAAAGGAATGATATTCCAATTTATTTCATATATTATATTCATATATAATGATATAAATGAAATTTAGATAAAACAACCCAATGATTTCAAAAGAGGTACAGAATTGCCCTAAACGGGACTTGAAAGAAATAATGTTGTCCACGGAGGGATTGAAAGATACGTATGCCCTTATAAGGACTTGCTAAGGAAACGAACTTCAGTAAAAGGAGTTTCTTCTTTATTTTTATTTCTGAATGTCTTCTCCTTGGTTGCACGTTAATCCTAGTCGCAATACGAAGCTCGGCCTTTCCTAGGCTTCAAATGGGGAGAATTTCCATTATGGCTTCTTGGCGACAAATTAAAAATATATATAATTGAAAGCAATAATTCTCCGAATAGAGATGAGAGTATTCCTATGTTAAGTCTAGACTCAGAAGGTCAAGGAATGTGTTATTGTGTCATTGAGATTAAACACATAAAGGCTAGTGTTTAATTCACTCAATGTTGGCTCTGATACCAACCTGTCACGCCCCGATATTTCCACATATTACCGGTGGGCCCGGTGGGGAGTATCGTGACGTAGTTGATATCATCATAGTCAATCAACACAAATTTTAAATGCACAACGGAAGCAAAAGATGAATCATATTACAAACCGAATGAAAAGTAATATCAAAGTATTACAAACGGAATGTAAAGGATCCACAGGCGGATCAACTAAAAGATAATTGTTCAACAGACTTTAACATCTAAGCTTGCAAGACTCTTTATTGATGCTAGAAGTAGCCAGCCTATTCCGTCTAGTACCTGCACTTAGCCTTTTTGGAAAATACGTTAGTTTACACTGGTAAATACAATTAACTGACTCGTTTTGAAAATGTTTTAGAAAATTGATTTGAATGCACATGGCACAAAACTTTTTATAACTTAGGATAATTATTTATATATAAACTTGTAAAAGAATTACATGTTCATTATACGTTCAGTAGCCCGAATTGACATCGGGTTAAAGATTAATAGACACACCACATGATATAGTCCCGCAGCGAGTTATTCTCGAAACCGGCGGTTATACCTTATTATTTATATAGGCACAGGCGGGTGTAGGCCTACACCCCGTGCTTAGGTCGTGGCCATTTCTATGAATGATGCCAAGGATATACGGGACATGGTCTTTAACCCCCCAAAGGCTTTAAGCAAACAATACAATTTAAACTGGTCATTTCAATAAATTAACCTTCATACGATTAAAAATTCAATACCCGACCAAGCGGTATTTTATATACCGTACCCCAAGCCCGTATAGGGGAAAATAAGTTAAAAGTATTTACCTGAGCAAATTTATACAATTTATCCCAGCCGTATACCACCAAGCAAGTACATGTAGCTTTTACCGGGCTCCTAAATCTGGAACGAAGGTTTTTATAACTTATTAGATTCCTAACGGGTCTTAATTAAGCCTATGCTTAGACCGGTTAGTTTTAAAGGAGGATGTATGGTTCAAACGCAAGATTACATGAAGACCGGATTAGAATGTGATTTAGACCCGACAAGTTTGTATACTTGTTCAATATGGGTAAACTACACACATTCTGGATTTTGAGATAAAAATGATAAGGTTTGACCCGTTTCGGCTAATTTATGTAAACTAGTTGCATAAACCGATCTGAACGCGAAAAGTGCGTAACGGGTAACAAAATGAGTCATGAACATGTTTCCTAAGTTAATATGCCTTAAATATGTTGTGACATCAGCAAGATATCTTCTATTATGCCCAAAATGAATTTAAACTCAAATTGTGTCCCGTAGGGGTATTTTGGTCATTTAAAAGGTTATAAAAGAGTTTAAATATTAATCTAAGGTTTAGGCCTGATATAATCAGTAAAAATACTCAATTTAATAAGTTATATCAGTAGGGTATTGCCTATGTGTGGAATTTATCACTTTTAACCCAACTATGCACCGAAGGGGCATTTTGGTAATTTCACATAGGCTTTAAAGGTCAAAATTAGAATTCTAAGTTTAAAAAATTTTGCCTACTGTTTAATTATGAAATTTACTTAAAATATCAGTAGGTATCAAGTCTTATATATTTAAAATAGTTTTAATACATATTATGCGTTTAAAACTCGTAAAAAGACGGTTTTAAGCGATTTCCGGGTTTTATAAGAAAAGCAGATATTTTTATCATTCCAGAAGGCTTAAAATATTTTATTTATCATATAGGATCAGTATAAAAAGGTTTGGTATCAAAAGGTTTTGTAAAACTTTATTTTTTAGGCCAAAAGGGCAAAACCGACAATTACCGAATTAAAGTTATAACCCTATGTTATGCTCAGTCTAAAAATAATTAAAAATCTTAAAAAATTCCAAAATATTATTTTACATCAGTGGGTAAAAAGTTTGGTATCAAAATTTGGGTTTAGATAGGCTATACGCTAATTATGCCATTTAATTAATAAAAAGCTTTTCATTTACGCTAATGAGCATAACTCCTAATCTAGACCTCAAACTGATGTCAAATTTTAGGGACAAGTTTATAATTCAGTAATAAAGGTTTCTATCCTCTCACATTTTCAAAAATCTCGTTTTAAGGTCAAAAGGGCATAATAGTCAACATTTAGGCATATAACGGAAACATGCAAATGAATAGGATAACAAAGGATCCAAGTTGTATAACCTCGGAGCGTTATACTAACCTATAACATGGTCGTAAAGGAATCCTAAGGCATATCTAAACTAAGCTAAATCGGGTCAGAACTGAAATTCAAAGCCAAAGTCTACTTTTGCGACTTTCGGTTCCGAACCGAGTCTAAACTTGAAATTGTCAGGTTGAACATGCTTAGACATGTTCTTATACTAATTACCAAGTTATACAAGTGTTAAAACAGGTTTCATAGCTTCTATATTGCTAATTATGAATTTATTTGCAAAATAGCTTTCTGTTGACTTTTTATTATTATGTTTGACCCGACATTTGACCAAGTTAGGGTGATAATCAGTAGGTGCCCTCTTAGGGGTTTTGTCACACCCCCAAAATCCACCCGCGGAGTATCACCGCTTGGAGGCGTGACTGACCAGGATCAAGCCATCAATCATATCAAACATAGTATTTAAGTGCAAAAGTAGGAAAAGGTAATTCATCTTGACATGACTGATGTTCATAACCAAACATTGTTTAAGTAGCGGAAGCATAATAATGAAAACCCAAAATAAGTTATAAGTTCAAATATTGTCTACGATCCGTATCCCACAACGACCTGCTCCTTCCTGTGCAAGCTCCATATGTACCTAAGGTCCTGCAAGGCATGTAAGAGAGGGTCAACAACTAGTTGAGCGAGTTCACAGTTAACAGTTCAGTAATAGTATAGTGTGAGTAGTAGTATGTTCGTTCGTTACAAAGTATTGTATTATTTCCCATCGCGGCCCTCCAAGCAGGTGTGCGAAGATGTTGGGGAATGTTATTCCCCAAGTATTCTAGACTAGGTTTGTTTGTATCACGGCCAATGTCCTTGGCAGGTGTGCGAAGATGTTGTAAATTTAGTTCGCGGCCAATGTCCTTGGCAGGTGTGCGAAGATGTTGTAAATTTAGTTCGCGGCCAATGTCCTTGGCAGGTGTGCGAAGATCGTTCAATAAGTGTTACTAGTCTAGCAGTAGGTTCTGTCATCTATATATGTACAGTAATCATCAAATCCCCATTCCCCCCTGGGAACCCCATGCCTTGGCTTGTGTGAACTCACCTTGGTTTGCTCGGTATGCTAGGTATGTAAGTGCTCGCAAATAATCAATCACGTCCTAAGGTATGCACGTATACATAATCAGTTTGTGTTTCAGTTGTTCATGTATAAGCATGTAACACGTAATCACAATCATACAAGTCATATTTAACATATAACAGCCGTTAAATATTTTAGTTAACACTTAACAGAATTAACTCAAGTTACAGCACAGCTCGGCGAAACACATATATGGCGAAACACATAAGTTGGCGAAACAAGTGAGTTGGCGAAACAAGTGAGTTGGCGAAACACACATAGTGGCGAATCATATATAGTGACGAAACATATATAGTGACGAAACATATTCTGTTTCGTCGTGGCTTTGCTTGGCGAAACAGGATTCTAATTCGTCGACGACTCTTGGCGAAACACTTTCTGTTTCGCCGAGATTCCTGTTTCGTCGAATGTCTGATTCGTAGACACAGTTACAGCAGTTACGAAATACACAGAAACCCTAATCATGTTAGCAGCCGACATCAATAACATCGATCATGCAGAATCATTCATTCACAAGATTCATTATCACATAATTCTAACACAAGCATCACGGTGTTTTAACATCTAGCATGAACCCTAGCTTATGTATACAACATATCGATTACAACATCACATCATCAAACCCTATCAAGATGCTAACTTGCATTCAGAATCAGATTATAATAACAACATCCAGAACCGACTATCCGATCATATTTAAGTTTCGCATAGCATTTTATAAAAATCCTACTACATCATACATATCAAAATCTATAACATCATGATCATACTCTTATCACAGCAGTAACACACATCAATCATATACACAAGCAAGAATCCTGATATAACAGAAACATGGAATCGATTAACAAACACACACTAACCGATTCAAGATGAAGAAACAAGGATTCGAGAGCTAGGGATGATGGTGAACAATGGTTGTTGCCGTCGCACAGAAGAGAGAGTGTTCTAGGGTTTCAGAGTGTTCAAAAGTGTGAAACAATAGGTTGATTCACGTAGTAGTATGCGAGTTTATGTTCTGGGCCCAAACTGGGCTTCGTGAATTACTGGGCCGGCGAAACAGACTTCTGTTTCGTCAGAGTGTTCATGGCGAAACAGCCTGTTTCGTCGGAATGGGTTATGGCGAAACAGCCTTGTGTTTCGTCGGGTTCTTAACAGTTTAAGTTCTACAAACAGTACACATGATATACAATCACACATAACCATGCAAACACACTAGGTTTTATCATAACACAACCATATAGTCAAAGTCAACGTGCATTAAATGCGAATAAAGAACGTCGGAAATTCGAGTTGTCACATTATCCCCAACTTGAAAGAAATTTCGTCCCGAAATTTAGCATGCAGTTACTGAGGAAGCTAGTAGTGTGACGTTGTTTACCTGTGTCGTATCGCGGCTCCTCGAGCAGGTTTGCGAAGATTACTGGTTTTCTTGGGGTGTCACATTATCCCCCCGTTGATTTGGAATTTCGTCCCGAAATTCAGCATTGGTAGCTTCAGCCTCAGTAGTAGTTGCTTGGTTTCCGAATAACTGGGGATATTTAAGTTCCATTTGATCTTCACGCTCCCAGGTAAACTCTGGGCCGCGGCGGGAGTTCCAACGAACTCGTACAAGAGGGATTCTCGTGTTCTTGAGGACCTTAACATCCCGGTCCGTGATTTCAACAGGTTCCTCGACGAAGTGCAACCGCTCGTCGATAGTGAGTTCCTTTAAGGGAACTATGTGGGTCTCATCTGACGTACACTTCTTCAGATTCGACACGTGAAAGACGTTGTGAACTGCACTGAGTTCAGGTGGTAAGTTCAATCTGTAGGCCACTTTGCCTATTTTCTCAATAACCTCGAAAGGTCCAACATATCGTGGATTTAGTTTGCCGCGTTTGCCAAAACGAACCACACCCTTCCAGGGTGAAACTTTAAGTAGCGCTCGATCCCCAACCTGGAATTCGAGTAGTTTCCTGTCTAAATCAGCGTATGCCTTCTGACGGTCGCGTGCTGCCGCCATGCGTTGTCGTATTTGTGCAATCTTTTCTGTAGTATCGACTACCATTTCTGGACCTGTGATTTGACTATCTCCCACCTCTGCCCAACAGAGAGGTGACCGGCATTTACGCCCGTACAATGCCTCGAATGGTGCAGCCTTAATGCTGGTGTGGTAGCTGTTATTGTATGAAAATTCCACGAGTGGCAGATGTTTCTCCCAACCATTGCCAAAGTCAATTACGCACGCCCGAAGCATGTCTTCTAGAGTTTGAATAGTGCGCTCAGACTGCCCATCTGTCTGAGGGTGATAAGCTGTGCTCATGTCTAAACGAGAGCCAAAAGATTTATGCATTGCTTGCCACAGTTCTGAAGTAAAACGTGCGTCACGATCAGAGATGATGGAGGTGGGCACTCCGTGCCTCGAGACCACTTCTTTTAAGTAAATGTCTGCCAAGGTAGAGAACTTGTCTGTTTCTTTGATTGCTAAGAAGTGAGCAGACTTTGTGAGTCGATCCACGATCACCCAAATAGTATCATTTCCGCGCTGAGATCTAGGTAGGCCAGTAACAAAATCCATGGAAATTTGCTCCCATTTCCATTGTGGTATCTCAGGTTGTAGGAGTGGTCCTGACGGTTTCTGATATTCTGCCTTGACTCTCGCACAAGTCAAGCATTTGCTAACGTATGTGGCTATGTGGGCCTTCATGCTAGGCCACCAGTATGTAGTCTTAATATCGTGGTACATTTTATCCGAACCAGGGTGTACCGAGTAGCGAGACTTGTGAGCTTCATCCATTACCAGCTCGCGTAAATTACCATAGAGTGGAACCCAGATGCGTCCTGTTACGTAATAAGCACCATCTTCCTTCTGTTCTAAGCGTTGCCTTGAGCCGCGTAAGGCTTCTGCCCTGACGTTTTCTGGTTTCAATGCTTCCACCTGAGCATTTCTTATCTGGGAAGGAAGACTAGACTGTATAGTGAGTTGTAGAGCTCGTACGCGCTTAGGTGCAGTGTCTTTTCGACTGAGGGCGTCAGCCACAACATTGGCTTTGCCTGGGTGGTACCTGATTGAGCATTCGTAGTCATTTAACAGTTCAACCCATCGTCGCTGTCGCATATTCAGTTCCTTCTGTTTGAATATATGTTCGAGGCTTCTGTGGTCAGTATAGATAGCACATTTGGTACCATACAAATAGTGTCGCCATATCTTAAGTGCAAAGACAACCGCTCCCAGCTCTAGGTCGTGTGTCGTATAATTCCGTTCGTGAATCTTAAGTTGGCGCGAAGCATAAGCAATAACTTTATCCCTCTGCATCAATACACATCCAAGACCTTGGATAGATGCGTCGCAGTAGACTACGAAATCGTCCGTGCCTTCAGGCAGTGAGAGGATAGGTGCGCTACAGAGTCTATCCTTTAAGTGTTGGAACGCTGTTTCCTGTGCATTACCCCAACGGTAAACAACACCTTTCTGTGTCAGTAGTGTAAGCGGCTGAGCAATTTTTGAGAAGTCTTTGATGAAACGTCTGTAATAACCCGCCAAACCTAAGAATTGGCGTATTTCTGTTGGTGTACGAGGCGCAGGCCAATTCTTGATTGAATCTACCTTGGATGGATCGACATGGATCCCATCTCTGTTTACCACGTGGCCTAAGAAGTGGACTTCACGAAGCCAGAAGTCACATTTAGAAAACTTAGCGTATAGCTGTTCCGTTCTTAGAAGTTCCAAAATAAGCCGTAAGTGCTGCTCGTGTTCCTCCTGACTTTTTGAATAAATCAGGATGTCGTCGATGAAAACAATGACGAACTTGTCGAGATAGGGTTTGCACACCCTGTTCATAAGATCCATAAATACGGCAGGCGCGTTCGTTAGCCCGAATGGCATGACCATAAACTCGTAGTGGCCGTAGCGAGTTCTAAATGCTGTTTTAGAGACGTCCTCATCCCGGACTCTCAGCTGATGATATCCTGACCTTAAGTCTATTTTGGAGTAGTAGCTCGACCCTTGCAGCTGATCGAATAAATCATCTATGCGCGGAAGAGGATAACGATTCTTGATCGTCACCTTGTTGAGTTCACGGTAGTCTATACACATCCTGAACGTACCGTCTTTCTTCTTTACGAATAACACTGGAGCTCCCCAGGGCGAAGAGCTAGGACGTATAAAACCCTTTTCCAAGAGTTCTTGTAGCTGCTTTGACAGTTCTTCCAATTCAGTTGGAGCCAAACGATAAGGCGCTCGAGCTATGGGTGCTGCTCCAGGAGCTAGCTCGATCTGAAACTCGACCTGGCGATGAGGCGGTAACCCAGGTAATTCCTCAGGGAACACTTGAGGAAAGTCACGTACTACAGGAATATCTTCAATCTTTTTCTCTTTCTTCGATGTATCAGTGACGAGAGCTAGAACAGCTGTGTGACCCTTGCGCAGACACTTCTGAGCCTTCAAGAAGGAAATGATGCCACTCACGACACCACTCTTGTCGCCTTGAACTTCGAGAGGTTCCTTGCCCGAACGAGGAATACGAATAACCTTTTCTTTGCATAAAATCTCCGCTTGTTGTTGCGATAACCAATCCATACCAATGACGACGTCAAAGCTACCCAATGTTATAGGAATGAGGTCGATGGAGAAAGTCTGACCAGCGAGAATAAGATTACACCCTTTAACTATGTGTGTGGCTTCTAAACTCTTACCGTTAGCTAACTCTACGACATGCTTGGTATTTAGGAAAGTTGGTGCACGTTTTAACATTTCACTAGCTTTTAAAGACATGTAACTTGTATCCGCACCAGAATCAAATAGTACAGTAACATAAAAGTCGTCAAGAAGAAACTTACCCATAACCACATTGGGATCATTCCTGGCATCACCCTGGCCGATCACAAACATACGGCCTCTAGCACCATTGTTGTTATTGTTCCCACCATTGTTGTTGTTCCCGTTGCCCTGATTGTTATTGTTGTTATTGTTCTGGTTCTGGTTTAACTGAGGGCAATCCCGCTTGTAATGACCTTCAGCCCCACATTGGTAGCATCCCCTGTTTCCCTGCTGCTGCTGCTGAGGCTGGTTTCGTGGAGCAGGTGGTTGTTGTTGCTGGTTCTGATTTGCTGGCCGTACGCTTCTACAATCCTTAGCCTCATGACCCATCTTGAGGCACCTTTGACACTGTTCCCTGTGGCATCTTCCACTGTGGTGTTTGTTGCACCTTCTACACCATGGGTGATTTCCCCGATAGCCACTCTGCCCTTGACTACCTGATGATTGCTGATTCGGACTCTGGTGGTCATTTGTTTTGCATTGCTGAGCTTGAGACTGAGCAGTAGTTGAACCCTTGCTAGAATCCCCCTCCCATTTCCTCTTATTGTCGCTGGGAGTAGCAGGAGTAACCGAAGTGGTAGCGGTAGCAGTAGCGCTGATGCGTTTAGGCAACCTGTTTTGCTCCACCGCCTGATCAGTGAGACGGTGAGCCAACTGAACAACCTGCTGGTAAGTGGCATGATTTGCTGATGTCACATGACTTTGGATCTCTGGCACCAGACCCTTAAGATAAAGTTCGATACGTTTGTCCACCAGAGTAGGACACAGTAACGCAAGCTCATTCGATCTTTTGGTATACGCTTCAATCTCAGACCCCGTCATCTTGAGGTTGAAAAACTCAACTTCCAGCTTATGAATATCATCTCGACTGCAGTATTCTTCCTTGATCATCTCTTTGAAATTGTTCCATGGGGTGGCGTTAGCAGCAACCAATCCCCAGTATTTGGACCTGAGCTTTCCACCATGTGAGGGCTAAACCCTCGAGGGTACCGGTAGCATACTTCACCCTGCGTGCCTCAGGGCATTCACACATCTCAAACACAGACTCTATCTTTTCAAACCAGTGCAGGAGACCTACGGCTCCTTCAGTGCCGCTGAAAGTGGATGGACGACAGTCCATGAAAGTCTTGAAAGTGCAAACAGGTGCTTGACCTGTTGTGTAAAAGAATTAGGACAAGTTTAAACACGAGAGTTGATTTAGGAATGTAGGATCTAAGGATCCTAGTGTGAGTTGTAACTGCAGGGTATACCTCCTGCTTGTGCGGCTGCAACTGCCGCAGTAACTCGTTCGTTAATGAGGGCCGTCAACTGGTCCTGAGTCATGTTGATACGTCCAGACATGATCTTCATAGTAAAGATAACGTAAGTGAGATAGGTTCGCGAATCGTGCGATGACAGAAGAGAGTAAGCACACAAGTGTTCTCAAGTAATAGCATATAGTGGGTTCTGTACTCTAGGCATACCACGAGCATAGTTCTATGTAGTTCTAGCATGTAGGTAATGTAACATGAATAGTAATACCTATGGTGTTGAGCCTTGCACGTGGAGCGAAGCGTCGTTGTGGATCGTTGAGAGCACTGTTCTGGTTATAGTCTGGTTTTAACAAAATCGTTTTCCCTTTATTAAAACCGAGTTCTCTATAACCAATGGCTCTGATACCAATCTGTCACACCCCCAAAATCCACCCGCGGAGTATCACCGCTTGGAGGCGTGACTGACCAGGATCAAGCCATCAATCATATCAAACATAGTATTTAAGTGCAAAAGTAGGAAAAGGTAATTCATCTTGACATGACTGATGTTCATAACCAAACATTGTTTAAGTAGCGGAAGCATAATAATGAAAACCCAAAATAAGTTATAAGTTCAAATATTGTCTACGATCCGTATCCCACAACGACCTGCTCCTTCCTGTGCAAGCTCCATATGTACCTAAGGTCCTGCAAGGCATGTAAGAGAGGGTCAACAACTAGTTGAGCGAGTTCACAGTTAACAGTTCAGTAATAGTATAGTGTGAGTAGTAGTATGTTCGTTCGTTACAAAGTATTGTATTATTTCCCATCGCGGCCCTCCAAGCAGGTGTGCGAAGATGTTGGGGAATGTTATTCCCCAAGTATTCTAGACTAGGTTTGTTTGTATCACGGCCAATGTCCTTGGCAGGTGTGCGAAGATGTTGTAAATTTAGTTCGCGGCCAATGTCCTTGGCAGGTGTGCGAAGATGTTGTAAATTTAGTTCGCGGCCAATGTCCTTGGCAGGTGTGCGAAGATCGTTCAATAAGTGTTACTAGTCTAGCAGTAGGTTCTGTCATCTATATATGTACAGTAATCATCAAATCCCCATTCCCCCCTGGGAACCCCATGCCTTGGCTTGTGTGAACTCACCTTGGTTTGCTCGGTATGCTAGGTATGTAAGTGCTCGCAAATAATCAATCACGTCCTAAGGTATGCACGTATACATAATCAGTTTGTGTTTCAGTTGTTCATGTATAAGCATGTAACACGTAATCACAATCATACAAGTCATATTTAACATATAACAGCCGTTAAATATTTTAGTTAACACTTAACAGAATTAACTCAAGTTACAGCACAGCTCGGCGAAACACATATATGGCGAAACACATAAGTTGGCGAAACAAGTGAGTTGGCGAAACAAGTGAGTTGGCGAAACACACATAGTGGCGAATCATATATAGTGACGAAACATATATAGTGACGAAACATATTCTGTTTCGTCGTGGCTTTGCTTGGCGAAACAGGATTCTAATTCGTCGACGACTCTTGGCGAAACACTTTCTGTTTCGCCGAGATTCCTGTTTCGTCGAATGTCTGATTCGTAGACACAGTTACAGCAGTTACGAAATACACAGAAACCCTAATCATGTTAGCAGCCGACATCAATAACATCGATCATGCAGAATCATTCATTCACAAGATTCATTATCACATAATTCTAACACAAGCATCACGGTGTTTTAACATCTAGCATGAACCCTAGCTTATGTATACAACATATCGATTACAACATCACATCATCAAACCCTATCAAGATGCTAACTTGCATTCAGAATCAGATTATAATAACAACATCCAGAACCGAGTATCCGATCATATTTAAGTTTCGCATAGCATTTTATAAAAATCCTACTACATCATACATATCAAAATCTATAACATCATGATCATACTCTTATCACAGCAGTAACACACATCAATCATATACACAAGCAAGAATCGTGATATAACAGAAACATGGAATCGATTAACAAACACACACTAACCGATTCAAGATGAAGAAACAAGGATTCGAGAGCTAGGGATGATGGTGAACAATGGTTGTTGCCGTCGCACAGAAGAGAGAGTGTTCTAGGGTTTCAGAGTGTTCAAAAGTGTGAAACAATAGGTTGATTCACGTAGTAGTATGCGAGTTTATGTTCTGGGCCCAAACTGGGCTTCGTGAATTACTGGGCCGGCGAAACAGACTTCTGTTTCGTCGGAGTGTTCATGGCGAAACAGCATGTTTCGTCGGAATGGGTTATGGCGAAACAGCCTTGTGTTTCGTCGGGTTCTTAACAGTTTAAGTTCTACAAACAGTACACATGATATACAATCACACATAACCACGCAAACACACTAGGTTTTATCATAACACAACCATATAGTCAAAGTCAACGTGCATTAAATGCGAATAAAGAACGTCGGAAATTCGAGTTGTCACAGGTTTATTACCTACATAATTACCAACTTATAGCTACTTATAATTTGACTAATGACTGGACCATTAGTGATTAAACACTAAGTCAAACATTAATTACGATAAGCTTGACTTTTGGCCCTTAAAGTAATCAAAACTGAAATTAGGAGGTTAAGGACACTTACAAATGGTCCTTAGGACTAAAAAGAACTCCAAGGAGGTTCCAAATGCTCAGGATCCTCCAGAAATGAGAAGATAGCAAGATTGGAATGAAATGGTGAGCTTGAACAATGAAACCCACCTCCTATTTATAGTTTTTGGAGGATGATTGGATGATGACAAGTGTTTGAAGGGGTTAACCAGATCACTACACCTGTTAGGACAGCTGTATAATTGTCTTGAAGCCCAAGGATTCGGTTTTGATTGGATGAGAATGGAATAGAGTGGAGACCAAGAAAAATTCGTATCTGGCACCTGCATACGGACCGTATGGTCCTTGGTATACGGTCTGTAAGGACCCTGTCAGCTCAACAAAGTTTCAACTGTTGATACATTTGGCCCCTGCACTTTCATAGTTGAGTTTTTGGCACTCCTAACACCCGTTAACCCCATTTCTAAGCTCTTTAAGGAAGTTAAAGTATATTTAACTTCAACCATGCTCAAAAATATTACGGAGGCCAGTTCGTTCGGTCGTACGGTCGCGTTTTTCGCTTAATTACGACGAACGTTCGAACGGATGCGAAAACAATCCAAATTACGCGACGAAGGAATTTTATCATGCCCATCACTAAAATAAAATATTTTAATGCTTACATAAATTTTTGGGTGTCCGGATATATCCAGAATGTAAGATATGCGCGAAAATGCAAACTTGTGCACTTTTTAACACTTTTAGTCCCTGCTTAACTTAAAAGTTTATTTTTGCGCACCAAACACCTCTAAGCCTATATCTAAGCTATATGAAGGATAATTAGGGCATGTTTAACTCATGTTCATATTCCAGAAGGTCCGTTCCCATACGAATCGGCATACTTTTGCAGTTTGACGCATATAGTCCTTTAATCGTACAAAGTAGCGCGAAATGTCGTTTACTGACGTCCAAGCCTTCCATGGCCCATAATGGGCATTCCCAAGCATGAGTTTAATTATTTCCACGCTCTCGATTGCTTAAATGGTCACCAAAAGGCGTAGATTCAAAAGTTGACGCCTTAGGTCCCTCTAATGCGCAAACTTGCGTATATCATCGTTTAATAGCATCGAAGCCTCATCTAATCCATATTAGGAATTCTTGAGAGTATTATTAAACATCACGATGCTTCGGGTTCGCTAAAAGGTCATGCAGATGTATAATTAAACATATTGACACTTTTAGTCCCTCTACCTTGCAAAGTTGCGCGTATCTTTCCTTATAGGCATAAAAACCTTAGACGGCCAATAATTGGAATTCCCGAGAGTGTAATAAAATATCATGAAGCTCCCGGTTTGTTAAAAGGTCACTCAGAGGTAAGAGTTAACATGTTGACGCTTTTAACCCTTCATTGCGCAAACTTTCAATTAATTACTCAAACGGCTACTCTTTATCAACATGTGGCTCATTTGTGAATATGATTACCATGTAATGTTATTCCGAGGCTTATAATATGCATGCTATCATTTCCAGTCCTTCTATAATCAAAGTTTTTGATTTTTCGAAAAATTAGTCCTTAATTTTCAATGTTTGACTTCATTAGGGTTTATTACACGTGTCAATACATCATTGGACGTGATTTTACGAGGTGTTACAGCATGCATTTCTTTCAAACAAGCAGGAGGTAACGTACATCTGTGACTCCATGGAAGATGTGATTAAGGTAAGCGTGCCGTAAAGTTACATCTTTTATAGAGAGACCTTTAAGTACAGGTCCTACAGCTGCATTTGGAACAAGAAGTTCAACAATTCGGTCATTATCTGTTGTTTTCTCAACAATATGTATGCACACAACGAATTTAACAACTATGACAGCTTATTAAAAGTTCCTCAGGCTCACGGAAACCGCACTGGTAACAAACTGGTACTGCTGGTGGCTGTTCTAGAAATTGAAGGAAAAGGACTGTGATTCTGTTTTTCAATGGGGACTCTCAATTGAATAGACAGGCACTTGCTTCATAGGACTCACTTGAATCGTCTCAGATGTAATAACCGTACGGTTAGTGGATCTAATTAATGGGGTGTGACTGTTCAAACAATATGAATGCACACAACGAATTTGACAACTGTGACAACTTATTAAAAGTTCCCCAGGCTCACGACAGCCGCACTGGTAACAAACTGGTACTGCTGGTGGTCTTCTTTCATGTTTCCCAAAATAATTTGAAGGCTCACAAATTTCAATATTATTTTGGTGATTTTCTGAGTGTTTGTAACCTTCTTCTGATTCTGAAGACTATAACTCGTTATATGTATTTTTATATATTAGCCTGTGATTTCTTCTGGAAACCGCCATTTGCACAAACTGTGGAGAACTTGTTTGCGTTATCCTTCTTGGTGAAAGATGGTTGGTTTTTAATATTATCATTCAACACATGACCCAGATCGATTTCGGAGAACGTGTAATCCAGAGGCCGGTCTCGGGTGGGCATAAGATCCGTGGGCCCTATTATCGGATCTGTGACTCCATGGAAGATGTGATTAATGTAAGCGTGCCGTAAAGTTGCATCTTTTAGAGAGAGACCTTTAAGTATGGATCCTACAGCTGCATTTGGAACAAGAAGTCCAACAATTCGTTCATTATCTATTGTTGTCTCAATGCCCACAACACGCAGTCGTTGATGGGCTTTGCGGGCATGTATTCAATATAAAGTTTAAACTTATCATTATATAACTACCGAATCACACCAATTCGTTGAAACCACATTCGTGTGTTGCAGTTTGGAAAGACGTGTGACAACTGTCAAAATTTCAGATGTCCGTACAATTATTAAACAATGATTAGTGCTTAATGACTATGTTGAATTACAATTAATTACTTGAACTACTTTCTGATTATTACCATATACATACATGTGCATCGTACATTGCAAATGACATATCATTATCGCATGCAAACCTTGTTGATTCAAATAATGCACGAAACACAGTTAGCACAGTTATCAGACAAATCAGAAAAATGTTGGCAGAGTTCAATACATAGACAGATATGAAATTGAGGTACAGAATGGGCCAGAAACCAAGTCTTACACTAGTATAGTGTGTAGGAAAGTAAGGATCATAAAACTGCCTTCCTAGAGATAGTTTAAGTGCCGGAAAGTGCCTAAAACTCACACAAACTGCAGAATTCAGCATAAATTAGCACAATTCAACTATTTAACACAATAATATCATGCTAAATTTATGTTTTATTGTCCAAAATAACTTAGAAAGTGTTGGGAATTGAAACTACCATAAAAGGTGCTTCATACCTCGTGAAACTGCACAATTCAGCACTTTAACGAACCGTAATGAACCGAACAACCGGACAATAACCGGGACATCAAAATTTGTCTAGAAGTAATGTTTTTATGACATTAAGCTAGTATTGGTGGTAGAAAACCTTAAAAATTATAAAAACACCTAAACACACTTAAACATACTTAAACCTTCTAGTTTGCACTTTAAACCCCTAACTTCCAAAATTTTACATTTTACCCCCCACCAAATCCGGTCCCTATGGGCCCCACTTACCTTTTATTATTTTATTACCTCTTGTCCCCTTAATCTTATGCAAAAATCTTAATAAAGATTACTATGTTGGAAACTCCTTTTATAAGAACCTTATAGTAGTAACTATTGTCCATTATCACAAAAATTCTCCATCTTCTTCCTCCTCTTTCTCTTTGGTCTCGGCTCAAACACATCCACATACAACCATCATTTCCACTTCATTACAAGGCAATCCAAGGTGATCTAGAGGTGTATGGAGGCCATTTAAGAAGGTGTATGGTGCTAGAACTTGAAGGAACACCTTGTGAAGCTTTTAACCTCTCATTTTCTTCCTTGTTCATCATCTTCATCTTTGTGCCACTTCCCTAGCCATTAGAGCTAGTAGTAAGCTTCTTGGTCACTAATTTAAGTCATGTTTATGTTATGTACAAGTTTCACCATCTAAACAACTTAACTTCTAATGTTAAAAATGAAAAGATCTAACATATTCATGAAGAAAATAAGTGATTACATGGATTTTTGGTGTATGTAATGATGTTGTTGGTGTTATATCTTGTGTTTATGATAAGATCAAGTATGTTAAAGCTTGGATCTACCAAGTTTAAGCATGGATCTTGAAGGATCCATGGTTAAACTTGAAAATGAACATATGAAGCGTAATGTGAACTTGAAATATGAATTTTTATGCATAAACTTGTAATCTTGAAGTAATAAAGTGTGTGTAGAACAAATTTTTGAAACTAAAATTCATGGAAGGTTTGTTAAAAATTTAACATAAAGCTTGTTTTTGAAAGATCTAAAGATATTAATCATGGATCTTGAAAGATCCATGGTTAAACATGATGTTAAAAATTATGATCTTTCTAATAAACATAAAAGTGGTTTTAGAACATGATTTACAAACTTTAAAGACCATTAAACTCATGGAATAGTTGGTTAGTAAAATAAAGTTTCATAAAAGTTTGTTAAAATACTCAAGAACACTTACTTTTGGAAAGATCATCTTATGTAAAGTGTAGATCTAGAAGACTACTTCTTTTTAACAAGAGTCAAGTTCACCATGATGTTCATATGGAAAAATTAGTGTATGTTGTTGATGATTGTTGTTGGAAAATTGTTTTGATGTTGAAAAGAAAATAAACACATGTTTTGAAAACATGGGAAACCTCTATTTTTAGGGAAAACTATGGCAAAAATTTTCTAAAAATTAAACAGTTAGAAAAATATTTCTAAACAAATATTTACAAGTATATTTTCAAACCGTGGATTTTCATAAAAAGTTTGCCATAATGTAATAAATATAATATTTATTTTAACTAATATTCCAAAATGTAATAAATATACATATTTATTATTTTGACAAATAATTATATACTTGGTATAACATTGATGACACAAACTAACGTAACTCAAGACACTAATCAAGACCAAGGTTAAGGCACGACCTACCCGTCTAATGGACCGTAGTACGCATGTAGGTAGTCGTGCATTCTAGAGGAAGCTTTGAGTTACATTGGAATTGGATACGAGGAATGCAAAACAGTGAGTTCATGTTCCCCCTTTTCTTTTAACTGTTTTTAGTTTTATAACTTCGGGGGTGAAGTACATGTTACATACTGTTTACAAACAATTGCAAATGGTATGATTAGCTAAGGAATATACTGCTAGATCATGTGAATGGATGGGCGATTGACTTAAGACCATTAATCCTTGTATAAGGACCGAGGGGCATGAGTGATAGATCTATTGGGTGTTGCGAGCCCCACCCATGGGCCTACGAGTTGGTCGCATGTGGTGACTATGTTGTTCCGCCGGAGGGGCCGGTACGAAATACGCTTACAGGGTTGTGTGTTTCCTATACCATGTCACTTATATTAATGTATTAGCTACACATTAATTGATCTGTTTTCCTTGTTGCTTCATACCAGTTTACAAATACATACATACATACATACATACATACATACTTACAAATGTTTTCAAGGATACTCGTGCACACATACAAAACATATGAACTCACTCAACTTTTGTTGATGTTTTCAAACTACATGTATTTCAGGAAATTAAGTATGGATCTGGCGGGCATTGGAGTTTACAAGTCATGTCTCTAATAAAAGGTGTCATCCGAAGTTGAAGGGTTTGGGTTATGTATTTTATCTTGGATAAGATACCTGGCTCGAAACCTAGTTTGGTTGTGTCTTTTGTGAAGTCCAGTATGGAACTTTAAGCTTTGGTGGTCTTGTGATCTAAACTTAAAGTCTTAGTTTGATGTTAAACAATGACGGTTGTATTATTTTGAAAACTATCTATGGATGAACATCTTGGTTTTATCATATAGTTGTTTGTTATGGTTGAATACAATGATATTAAGCAAGTCACACCAAATCACGCTTCCGCAAAAGTCAGGGTGTGACAGTTTGGTATCAGATCTTTGATTGTAGCGAACTAGGATTCCTTCCCGAGTCTAGACTACAATCACAAGGGCTCTCTCACGAAAATATTTTTACAGCATGTTTTCATTGCATACGCGAAACGCCCAGATCCAAGAAACAAACATTTTTATAAAGAAAAGACACGAAGCACATTTCAAGGTTTATGTTTGTGGTTCAGTCTGGGAGACTGGGTGGTTCAGTCTGGGAGACTGGGTGGTTCAGTCTGGGAGACTGGGTGGTTCAGTCTGGGAGACTGGTTGGTTCAGTCTGGGAGACTGGTTGGTTTAGTCTGGGAGACTGGGAAAGATAGAAAGTTTTATGAAGGATAAATGTGAATACATGATTACATGATGAGTTGTCTTTGCCTGCGATACACTTGGTGTTAGTGATTACTATAGATATACATGCTATGATTCTTATGTACCGGAACACATGTCATCTTCTTCAGAGAGCAAGTTGTCCAACGTTGACGACCCTATGGCCACCGTCACAGATAATGAGATTGCACCTGCGCCAGAAATATATACATCAGACACTGAGAGTGATCCTGACTTGCTGTCCGAGGACGAGGACGACTTCCAACCGTTCGCGCTACTAGCCGTTGGTGATGATTTACCCTTGCTGATGGCTTCCCTAATGAGGATCCTTTTCCATCCATGTGCCAGTCCATGATCACCTCGTCATTTGGTCATCCCGATGGCGAGCACACCGTGACTCCGATCCTCAATGTTGTACCTCCTGTGGTCATTCCTCCCGAGGATCTGCCTTTCGACGATTAGTTTGATGATGACGTTGATTTGTTTGTTGATGGTCCTCCTGATGACGCCCATGATGATGGAAAGTTAGACGGGAACGTTGTTGCTATTCCACTTCTTGGGATCCCTATTATCGAGTTATCCTCTGACTCTAGTTTGCACTCTATTTCAAACCCCTTTGAGTCTGTGACCCTTTCAGCTTTACAGGCGGCTGGATTACAGCTGTTGCTACTAACTCGGACGACGACACCGCTATGACTGCTGCACTATCTCCTGCCCGAGATCCCACACCTCCACACGACCCAGAGCCTGCTCCTGAGCTCACTTCTGTTCCTTTTGGGTCAGCCTGATGTTGCGCCTATTGAACTTGAGCTGATTTCTGATCCTGACCATGTTTCTTTTGGTTTACCAGACATTGCACCCCTTATACCTGATCTAGTTCCTGCACCTGTTGATCCTCCTTTTGTTGAGCTATTTATTCCCCCGCCTGCACCCGCTGATGTTGCTCCTTTTCCCACTATGGAGTCTAACATCCATCGCACCGACATGCCTATCATTTTCTTTCAGGACATACCCGCACCCCGCCCAGGGGAAGGTACTCCTACTCAGCACCCGCGCGATGATCCCTTTGCTTCAGCAGCTTTTCCATAGATCCCTCAGGCTGCACCGTTTGATCCTTTCATTTCTTCACTGCTGGACGAGCCATTCCGATGGTTCCCACCATACACTATGCTGATTTCAGACCCCTACCATCCCCCACATTATGGAGGCTACACACGGGATGAGTTGCTCCTTTTACTTCAGCTACAGTTTGAGGTTTTGAGTCGCAGAGTTTTGGAGCTTGAGCTGACACCATGTCCGCCACCCTTTCTATGCCAGTACACTTTGATCCTCCACATTCATCACTGTCTCCTTTTTGCACTCTCACCTGCTGCTATTACACCTTTCCCAGGTTTTGATGCTCGTTTTTTTACTATTGAGCAGCAGATCAGTTAATTACTTCAACGTGTATACAAGCTCGAGGAGGAGCTCGCATATGTTAGCAGCTTGTTTTTCTTCCCTCCTCCACCCCAGTCACCAGTATAGTTGGTTTCTGGTTTTATGCAACTTGCATTACTTTTGGGTAAAGACACTACTAATGAGCCGAGATTGTGGAGACTTTTGAAGACCACTTTTGACCACGTGATTTTGGTACACTGATAGACTTATGGGACAAGGGTAGGGTGACCCTGTGTTCCTTCTGATATGATACACTTGGTAAAACATGTAACAATACTTTGTGGACGATAATTAATGAAAGCCCAATCGTCATGTTCCCCATTAAACATGTAGATCAACAACGTGCTTGCTTGTTATGTTCTCATTAAACATGCTCCCATCTACACATTTGTTCCATAATTGTGATGTTATGTAATTGCTTGCTATGACGATTTCTTAAATACATATGTATACACACCTCCTAGGTCTTATTCATTAAGTAGAGGCTTATGTGCATGTGTCCTTAATAAGACCTGACCTAACCAATCTTCTTCTTAGAAGATGTCGCTTCAAAGGAACACCGATACCAACAGCCCTCTGTCGACGACAGGGGCAGAATTACAAGAGCGCATCTCACAGGCCATCGCACAGCACGAGGCCATTTGCTTCGAACGCAGCGGAGGTACCTCAGGAAATAACCCACCCAACGGTAATGTTTAGTCACTTAAGACACATTACAAAACGTTTGGACATTTCCACGGGTACCTTGCTAATGCCTTATGTGAATGATGTTGCTTATGTCGCAGGATGCACCTACAAGCAGTTCTTGAGCTGCAAGCCCCGGGATTTCGACGGTGCTGGGGGTGCCGTAGCCTTTGTGCGCTGGGTTAAGAAGATGGATGTTGTTTTACGGTTGAGCAAATGCGCCCCAGAGCATCAGGTCACGTACATATCTGGACTGTTTCAAGATGGGGCTCTGTCATGGTGGACCCTCCAGGTTCAGACTTTGGGCGAGGCTGCTGCGTATGCTTTGACGTGGGACGAATTGAAAGAGCTGATGCATAAGAAGTATTATTCGAGGGCAGAAATCCAGAAGTTGGAAACGGAATTCTGGAACTTGAAAATGGAAGGTTCAAAGATAGTTGAGTATGTGTAGAGATTCCATGATTTGTCTCGTGTTGTCCCCTACATGGTAGAACCAGAGTTTAAGAGGATCGAACGCTTCATCTGGGGATTGGCACCTCAGATTCTAAGCATGGTGACAACATCAAAGCATCCAACAATTACCAAAGCTATTGACTTAAGTGTGACGCTCACTGAAGAAGCGGTTAGACTGGGAAAATTTTTAATCTCTGAAGAGAAGAAGGAGGCTCCTGTGGAGCCATCTGGAGATAACAAGAGAAAGTTTGCAAACTTCAAGAAGGGTACTCAGACGAATAACAACAAGGCCAAAAAGGGAAAAGAGTACATGGGTAAACTACCTAAGTTCGACAAGTGTCGACGTCATCATACCGGGCGATGTAAAAATGGAAAGTGTGATAACTGTGGCAAAGTGGGGCACAGCAAGGAGCCGTGTTGGCATGGGACGGGATGTGGAAAGGGAGTTCAAGGGTGTTATAACTGCGATGACGTGGGGCACTTTAGGAAAGATTGCCCAAGGGAGATTAACCAAGACCGTGGAAGAGCGTCCAACACCGGAGCTAGGGAAGCACGCCAGGATCCAAACATGGTTATCGGTACGTCCCCTGTTGGTCAACGTTATGCATCTGTGTTGTTTGATACCGTTTCCAAATTTTAGCTCCACATCTTTAGAGTATAAGAGTATACTTGGTTTAATAGTAAGTAAGTTAGATATCCAATACTCGATAGAACTAGCTAATGGGAAGCTAGTGGAAGCCAATGAAGTAATTAGAGGCTGTTTGATAGAACTTAGAGAGCGTGGGTTCTCGATAGATCTTTGGCCAGTTGAGTTGGGAAGCTTCGACGACGTAGTTGGGATGGATTGGTTGTCGAGTAATCGTGCGGAGATTGGTTGCCATAAGAAGATTTTCTGCAGCCCGATGGCGAGTGAAGAGACGATCGTGATTCATGAGGAAAAGCAAGATACGTCCCTACGGATTATTGGTTATTTGAGGCACGGAAGTTTTTGTGTAAAAGGATGTGTTGCTTTCTTGGCTCCTGTTGTTGATAAGGAAGCCGAAGAACCAAAGCTTGAAGACATCCCTGTGGTAAGGGAATATCCTGAAGTCTTCCCTAAAGACACGCCAGGGTTACCTCCTCAACAACAAGTCGAATTTCGCATCGACTAGGTTCCAGGTGCCACACCTGTAGCTAAGACACCTTATCGACTTGCACCTTCAGAAATGCAAGAGTTGTCAACACAGTTTCAGGAACTGTTAGATAAGGGATTTATAAGACCAAGCTTCTCGCTTTGGGGAGCTCCAATTCTGTTCACAAAGGAGAAGGACGGTAGCTTTCGAGCGTGTATCGACTACCAAGAGCAGAACAAGCTAACCATCAAGAATTGGTATCCCCTGCCGAGGATTGATGATCTATTAAATCAACTTCAGGGATCAAGTTACTATTCCAAGATCGAACTTCGATCAGGCAATTGCCAGCTGTGGATGCAGGGAGAAGTATAACGAATTATAGTGAGTCAACAATTTGTTTTTAGATATGCGCTAATGTTGTGTTTATACACGGTACCCAAAACAGTTACACACAGAGTACACCACTTTGAGGGTTTAGGAAGCATGCACATAAGACCTTCGGAAACTTATGTCGAGATCCATTAAAAGTCACCATGTAAGAACCACGCCTATTAACTCAGACAAACACTATTATTTTGTCATGCAAGCTATTTTAGTTAACCGAACGGGTAAAGTACTCGAATTTCTTTTATTGAAATTTCCACTTTTGCTTCTAGCAAGTAGATGTTTTCATCTCTACTCCTCTTAATGGTAGTTGCATCACGTTAATTTTCTTCACTAGAGCGAACACTCACTTACTTCGGTACTTGATCAATTCTTCATTTTAGCGAATACTCATTGTTTCATTTCTTGGAAATTCAAATGTTACGCATGCACCATTTGTTATGCATGTGGTTTCATTTCGAATATGCGCTTCATCAAAGTTCAAATATTATTTTGCTAAATCCAATTATTGACTTGTGATTCGAATGACATACATTATTGAAATTGTTGGCTCCTTTGTTATCAAGTCAACACACTTTCTTGAAACTTCTTTCCTTTCAAGTTACATACATGGTTTATCTTTGTAACCATGCCGAAATCCCCTTGTCGATACATACGTTTATTGTCAAATTTCGTTAAAACCAAGTTCAATTGCTTGAACTTGTCCATTTCTCATATTCAATTCAAGACACCATATGATGTATTGAGAGCATCATATTCGAATTCATTTTTGCAAGAGTTTCATTTGTTCCAAGTCGTAGTAGGCTTGTTTGGTCTACGACTCCATTAATTCGTTTGTTGGTTTCGACACTTTGTGGTGATGCTTTCACTAAATTTGAAGCTTGCGCAAATCTCTTTTACGCATCTCATGCACGGATTTAATTGTTTATTTATTGACTTGCTCTAAATCCATTTTGTAACCTATTAGAATCCTAACAGGTCTTTAGTTAAGCTTAAGCTTAGACCGGTTAGTTTTAAAGGTACGGTTCGGACGCACGATTAAGCGAAGACCGGATAGAATGTGATTTAGACCCGAAAAGTTTGAAGACTTGCTTAATATGGGTATATTATACACATTCTGGATTTTGAGATAAAACCGATAAGGTTTGACCCGTTTCGGCTAATTTATGTAAACTAGTTACATAAATCGAACCGAACGCGCATGAAGCGTAACGGGTAACCATAAGAGTCCTAAACAGGTTTCCTAAGTTAACATGCCTTAAATATGTGGTGATATCAGTAGGATACCTTTCATTATGCCCAAAACGAGTTTAATCTCATATTAAGCCCCGTAAGGGTAATTTGGTCATTTTAACGATTATAAAAGGGATTAATTTATCTTCTGTGATCCAGGTCTGAATAAATCAGTAAAATAACTTATTTTAACAGGTTATAACATTTTGTTATAAGTCTTATATGCCAAAATAGTTTTAAACCCAAACTATGCGTTTAATACGCGTATAATGTCGTTTTAAGCGATTTACGGGTTAATATAGGATTCTGAGTTTTCTGATCAGTTCAACAGGTTCAAAACACTCCATTTATTATTTGAAATCAGTAGCAATTGGATTGGTGTCAAAAGGATTTGTAAAACTCATGTTATGGCCGAAAAAGGCATATTCGGTATTTACCGAATCAAGGCACTAATCCTAGCTTATGATCAGTTTAAAAATAATTAAAAATCTTCAAAAATCCCAAAATATTATATTACATCAGTGGGTAAAAGGTTTGGTGTCAAAAATTGGGTTTAGATAGGCTTTACGCTAATGACACCGTTTAATTACTAAGAAGCGTTCTAATTACGTCATTAAGCATAACTCCTAATCTAGACCTCCAACTGATGTGAAAATTTAGGGACATGTTTTATAATTAGTAACAAAGATTATTGTACTTTCTCATTTCCAAAAATCTCGTTGTATGGTCATAAGGGCATTATGGTCCATATTTAAGCACTTAACGGAAACGTCGGACAATTAAGGATTCAAGTGGTATAAACGCAGAGGGTTATACACTCATGTAACTAGGTCCTAATGGAACCTTAAGGCATGTCTAAACCTATAAAAACCGGGTCAGAACTGAAGTCAAAGCAAAAGTCAAACTTTTGCGTCTTTCGGTTCCGAATCGGTTCAAAACAGAAAGTTGTCGAATCAAACAAGCTTAGACAAGTTCTTATGCTTATTATCAGGTTATATGAATGATAAAATAGGTGATACGCCTTTTACATCATTAATCATGCGTTAGATCGAATGTTACATTTCTGTTGACTTTTTCTAAACATCTTTGACTCGACAAATGACCTAGTTAGGAAAGGAATCAGTGAGTGTCCTTTTAAGGGTTTAAAGCCCATATAATTACCAACTTATAACAACCTTAACTTTGCCTAATCGCTGGACCATTAGCGATTAATCGTTAAGTCAAACCGTAATTACGACGGTTTGACTTCTAGGCTATTAACTAAGCAAGACTTAATTAAGAAGGGTTAAACATACTTACAAGAGTCTAATGAACGATTTATGATGCTTGAAGATGATCCTTGTGCTCCAGAAAAACTCAGATGATGAAGGGAATGGATGAACACAAAGTTTCAACTTTGTGTGACTTTATAAATTGATCAAAACCCATTTGATTGTTGACATGTAAGTCTATAAATGTTCATGGATACTTACAAGTGCCCTCTAGTGTCTAAAAACCAACATAGGAAGCCCATGGTATTGATAGATGGCAAGGTAAGTCGGTTAAGATGTTATAACAGCCACCTGTGGGTTTTTCTGTTGCTGGGCATCGCTTACGCACCTCAACGTTCTGGGTGTTGAGGTCCGTAAGCATGCTTGTGCACCTCAACATTCTCAGTGTTGAGGTCCGTAAGCTAGTCATCAGCTTTCTCATTTTTGCACTTTTGGTCCCTGGTCTTTCTAAACATCGCTTTCTCATTGTTTCTTGCATTTTGAGGCTTTAATATTGACATAAAGGGGCTTCAAAACTTATACCCACTTTGTGAAGTCCTTGGCCACTTTGTGTTTACCCGAAAAGTCATAAATTTCCATGTTGACGCTTCTAACCCCTCACACACGAATTTTATCATAACTTTCTCATACGATAACGAAACTTGGTGAAATTTTTATGGTGCATTCTAGTGAGCATAATTAATTGTTACAAGGCTTCGGGTTTGCTAAAAGGTCACTCAGAGGTATATCTTAACATGTTGACACATTTAACCCCTGTAGTTTGTAATCTCTCACTTTCTTTCACAATTCGCTTCGTATGATCCATGATCCATTCGTTTAAGGTTATAAACATCATGTAGGGTTATTGTAGAGTATATTTATTCATTGTTGACATTTTGAACCCTTATATTTACATAGTTTCATTGTTTGTCAACTTTAGTCCCTCGAAAGTATTCTTTCACACGTTCAAAGGTTATGACACGTGTCAACACATTATAGGACGTAAATTTTCGAGGTGTTACATCCTCACCCCCTTAAAAGAAATCTCGACCTCGAGATTTACTGAAACAAATGAGGGTATTTTTCTTTCATAGTGGACTCTACCTCCCACGTGTATTCGGGACCTCTACGGGCATCCCATTTGACCTTTACGATCGGTACATGCTTCCTTCGAAGCTTCTTAACCTGTCGATCCTCGATCGACAATGGTTTTTCCACAAATTTCAAGCTCTCATCTATATGCACGTCTGTATGTGGTATCACCAGTGATTCATCAGCGAAGCACTTCTTTAGATTGCAGATGTGGAACACATTGTGAATTCCACTGAGCTCTTCAGGTAAGTTTAACTTGTAGGCAACTGACCCGACACGTTCGATAACCTCGAAAGGTCCTATGTATCTCGGGCTTAGCTTGCCTTTCTTACCAAATTGCATCACTCCCTTCCAGGGTGATACTTTAGGCAACACCTTGTCACCTACTTCGAAGTGATAAGATTTACGCTTTGGATCTGCGTAGCTCTTCTGCCTATCTCGAGCAGCTTTGAGACGGTCACGAATCTGGACAATCTTGTCTGTCGTTTCAAAGACTATCTCTGGTCCGGATAATTGGACATCTCCGACTTCCGCCCAACAAACTGGCGTTCTACACTTTCTACCATATAAGGCCTCAAAAGGCGCAGCCTTTATGCTGGTGTGGTAGCTATTGTTGTAGGAGAACTCAATCAAGGGTAGGTGGTTATCCCAACTACCACCTAAATCAATTACACATGCTCATAGCATGTCTTCCAATGTTTGGATGGTACGCTCACTCTGTCCGTCAGTCTGAGGGTGGTAAGCCGTACTGAAATTCAAACGTGTGCCCAAAGATTGTTGGAAACTCTTCCAAAAATGTGACGTGTATCTAGTATCTCTGTCAGAGATAATAGACACAGGTATGCCATGTAAGGCTACAATCTTATCCACGTATAACTGGGCTAACATGTCGGAGCTATAAGTCTCCTTGATGGGTAAGAAATGTGCTGACTTGGTCAGTCTATCAACTATAACCCATATTGTATCATTTCCTTTCCTTGTCTTAGGTAACTTGGTGATAAAATCCATGGTTACCATCTCCCACTTCCACGTAGGAAGTTCAGGTTGTTGTAGCAAGCCTGACGGCTTTTGATGTTCTGCTTTGACTTGCGCACAAGTCAAGCACTTCGCTACATAGGCAGCTACAGACTTTTTCAAGCCTATCCACCAATAATTTGCCCTTAGATCCTGGTACATCTTATCAGCTCCAGGATGAACGGAGTATTTGAAACTATGGGCTTCCTGGAGGATGACATCTCGAAGTCCTCCATAAATTGGAACCCATATTCGTCCATTTAATCTTAGAATTCCGTCCTTGCTAAGAGTTAACTGCTCCTCAGTTACTCCTAACTTTTCATTAGGATAGTTAGCTTCCAACACAGCTTCCTTCTGTGTAGCTAACAACCTTTCAGTCAAACTGTTCTTTATCTCCATGCGCTTGGCATTGATTCGGATGGGTTTCACCTTCTCCTTTCGACTCAAGGCATCAGCGACTACATTCGCCTTGCCGGGATGGTATCTTATTTCACAATCATAATCATTTAAAGTTTCCATCCAACGACGTTGCCTCATGTTTAATTCCTTCTGATTAAATAGATGCTGGAGGCTCTTGTGATCAGAATAGATCACACACTTGATTCCATAAAGATAATGCCTCCACAGTTTTAGTGCGAATACAACGGCACCCAACTCTAAGTCGTGGGTGGTGTAATTCTTTTCATGCACTTTCAATTGACGTGATGCATAGGCAATAACCTTGCCTTTTTGCATAAGTACACACCCCATGCCAGTGTGGGATGCATCGCAGTAAACTACGAATTCTTCAATTCCATCAGGTAACGTCAATACAGGAGCGTTGCTCAACTTCTGCTTTAAGATGTCAAAGGACTCTTGCTGCTTAGGGCCCCAAACAAACTTTACTTTCTTCTTAGTCAAGGAGGTTAGGGGTGCAGCAATCCTTGAAAATTTTTCGATGAAACGCCTGTAATATCCTGCCAATCCCAGGAAGCTACGAATCTCCGTAGGCATCTTTGGCTCTTCCCAGTTCATAACAGCTTCAACCTTAGCGGGATCCACTTGGATACCACGCTCACTCACCACATATCTAAGGAATTGGACTTCTCGAAGCCAGAATTCACATTTAGAAAATTTTGCATAGAGCTTCTCTTGATGCGGGAGTTTGAGAATACATCGAAGGTGTTTCTCATGGTCAGCTTGATTATTCGAATAGATAAGAATGTCGTCGATGAAAACGATGACGAATTTATCTAAGTAAGGCTTGCAAACGCGATTCATGAGGGCCATGAACACGGCTGGTGCATTAGTGAGCCCAAAAGGCATCACTAGGAACTCGTAATGACCGTAACGAGTCCTAAATGCAGTTTTATGTACGTCTCCATCTCTAACCTTCAGTTGATGGTAGCCTGACCTCAAATCAATCTTCGAGAAATAACTTGCTCCTTGTAGTTGATCGAACAAGTCGTCGATCCTGGGTAAAGGATACCTATTCTTTATCGTGACCTTATTAAGCTCACGATAATCGATGCACAGACGCATCGATCCGTCCTTCTTCTTTACAAATAAAACTGGTGCTCCCCAAGGAGACGAACTAGGTTTGACGAAACCTTTGGCTAGCAAATCATCTAGCTGCGTTCTCAATTCTTTCATCTCTGTTGGTGCCAACCTATAAGGCGCCCTTGCTACTGGTGCTAATCCAGGAATATGTCAATTCTGAATTCTACTTGCCTATCTGGTGGCAAACCAGGTAGTTCTTCAGGAAAAACTTCGGGGTATTCAGAAATGACGGGGATATCCCCAATCTTGGGCTTCGGCTCATCAATAATCACTTGTGCCATGTAGATGACACAACCTTTCTTTAAACACTTTGGAGCCTTGAGCATAGTCACTTGCTCAGGCAATCCATACTAGGTATCTCCCCGAATGGTATGTGATTCACCAGACGGAGTCTTTATCACCACTTGGTTTCTATTGCAGACGATTTGGGCCTGGTTATGAGATAACCAGTCCATACCCAATACTATGTCAAAACCGGCCAATTTAAAAGGAAGTGGAGATAGAGGAAAAGAGTGGTTCTTAATGGATATCACACATCCATCTAACACAGTGGAGACGGTTTCTATGGTGCCATCTGCTAACTCTACCTCATAATTTATACTCAAGGTTTTGACAGGTAAATTCAGCAATTTGCAAAATTTATGATCTACGAAAGACTTATCAGCGCCTGAATTAAAAAGTACTCTTGCATAGACATCATTTACAAGGAAAGTACCTGTAATCACATTGTCATCTAGAATCGCTTCTTTGGCATCCAATCGAAAGACTCTAGCATTTGTCTTCTTGACCTCTTCAGGCTTCTTGTCATACTTAGGGCAGTTGGTTTTGATATGCCCTTTCTCATTGCAGTTGTAGCATGTGGCATCTTTTATCTTCTTGCACTCTATCGACTTGTGCTCTCTAGACTTGCATATTCCGCATGCAGGTGCTCCTGACTTAGAATTGGACTCAAGTCTGCACTTTCCAAAGTGGCATTTCTGGCAAGTCGTGCACTTTGGCTTTTCCTCTGTTCGCTGACTGTTCCTTCCAGACCCAAACTTCTTAGAATCAGTGTTTACTTTGTGCTTCTTCTCTGACCCTCGTGAGTTATCATCCTCACGCTTCCTCTTACTTTCTTCAGATTTCTTTAGCGATCTCAACCTGACCGCATCTAAAGTAAGGGACAATGAGAGATCAGCTGCTGACCTAAATGTAGCAGGTCTTGAAGCCTTAACACTGGCTTTGATTTCTGGGGCTAAACCCCCAATGAAGCGAGCAATTCGCTTGGGCTCTGGTGTTACAAGGTAAGGAACCAGTCTGGACAGGGTATTGAAACTGGTGAGATACGCTTGACAATCTAAGTTTGTCATCACCAATGATAAGAAATCAGATTCAATTCTTTCGACCTCATGTTGAGGGCAGTAGTTTTCCATAATGAGGGTAACAAACTGCTCCCATGACATGTTGTAGAGCGGGATCTTCCCAGCAGCTTGAATGAGAGACCTCCACCATGCCAGTGCCTCTCCTTTGAACGATTGGGATACATACTTTACTACATCCCTTTCAGCACAACCGCTGATGTCCACCACCGTGTCCATTTCATCCAACCAGGTCATACAATCTACTGCTCCTTTCTCCCCAGTGAAATCTCGGGGTTTACAGGAAACAAAGTACTTATAGGTACAAGACTTGGTACGTGGTTCATTATCGAACACTAGCTTCTTGGATGGAACACTGTGTTCATTTGATGAATGACGATCATCATCCTTCTTTGGTCCTTCATTCTTAGAGGGCGGCTTGTTATGAGGCTCTGAATGAGTTTTAGGGACAGACTTAGAGTGGGGTACAGATGAGGCTCGACTATGCGTCCCACTATACTCCTTAAATTGTTCTTCTACAGCTTTAGATACAGCTGTATCAATCAGTGTACGAAGTTCTCCTTTGGTTATATTAATCCTGTCATTATCATCGCGGTTTTCCAAAGGATGACTGTTTATCTCGTCAGAGTCAGCCATGTAGTCTTAGTTGCTACAAAGATAAGGGCAAGGTTTATTTAGAAGCCCATACAGTATTATCGTTCTTAAACGATTTATTAACCATGCTTTTAATACACATTTTAGTTAATTTGTTAAATATAAAAATTGTTCAGGATCTTTATCATAATCCCAAATTATAAGTTAATAATAGCACAAAAGGCCTGGTCACGTAGACAAGTTTAATTTATAAGCCATGACTTCAGAGAATCGAGGCTTTAAGGTTTGAATCAAAGTTCATTACCTTTTCTTGACAGGGAGTTGTAGGCTACCACTGTCTTTAGTCTCAGAGAACGTCAATTATAGCCCGTGGGCATTTCATCCTTAAGGGATGATTATATAAATAAGGGAATTTAGAATAACCCAGTTAAAAATGACCTATGTGATTTTATCTTATCACACTTTGTCAAGCATGTTAATATGCTTTCAGATGTTTAATAAGGATTTGAATCTCTTGAATAGGTTCTACCATCTTGGCCTTGTCTGTAGTAACATTTAGACTAGGTTTTACCTTTAAGATTCTTTTTAATATTTAACGCAGAACAATCCTAATTGAACTGTTAACAAGGATCTGAATCTAATTGTGGAACTACCATCTTGGCCCTGTCTTAATATGACACGAGGCTAGGTCTTGTCCCTTTTTAGATTTTGCCATTTTATTATAATGGTAGATCTTAAAATATAGGAATGATATTTTAAACATAATCGTTCCTTTAAAATTTAAGCAAGTATATAGTTGCCCTAAACGGGACTTCTAATAAAAATGACTTGCCCATGCAAGGGCTAATCAGAAAAATAACAAAGGAATCAAATAAGGACAAAATAAAACGAATTAGAATTTGTCCTATGTTCTTGTCTAGACTCAAGAATGTGCAACTGTGTAACTGAGATTAAACACAAAAGACTAGTGTTTAATTCACTCAGTGTTGGCTCTGATACCAACCTGTCACACCCCGGATTTCCACGTGTCACCGGTGGGCCCGGTAGGGGAGTATCGTGACGTGGTTGGCAACATAATAGTCAAACAACACAATATTTAAATGCACAGCGGAAGCAAAGTATAGATTCATTTCAACCAAACAATATTGTAATATTAAGTATCACAAGTAGTCGAATATAAATCCACAGGTAGATCAAATTAAAAGGAAACAATGTTCAACAGTCTATGACATCCGAGCTTACGTGACTTATTGTGGATGCTAGGAGAAAAGCCAGCCTATTACGCGTAGTACCTGCACTTAACCTTTTTGAGAAAATACGTCAGTTTACACTGGTAAATACAATCAACCGACTCATTTTGAAAAGAGTTTAAGAAAATGCATTTAAGGCACAAGGCACAAATAATATTTTATAACTTGGGATAATTATTAGAATATAATACTTGTAAAGGATTTACATGTTTCTTATGCGTTCAGTAGCCCGGGTCGAGCCGGGTTAAAGATCAATAGACACACCACATTAATTATATGAAACACCGACGGGCGTACGCCTACGCCCCGTGCTTAGGTCGTGGCCATTTCGTAAAATGATGCCAGGGATATCCGGGACATGGTCATTAACCCCCCAAAGGCTTTAAGCAAACAAAACAATTTAAACGAGACATTTCAATACTTTAACCATCATACAATTAAAGATTCAATGCCCGACCAAGCGGTATTTTATATACCGTACCCCAAGCCCGTATAGGGAAAATAAGTTAAAAGTATTTACCTGAGCAAGTATAAATCAAAATCAGTGAGTGCAAGTATCTTTTACTGGTCCTCCTAATCTGGAACGAAGGTTTATAATAACCTATTAGAATCCTAACGGGTCTTTAGTTAAGCTTAAGCTTAGACCGGTTAGTTTTAAAGGTACGGTTCGGACGCACGATTAAGCGAAGACCGGATAGAATGTGATTTAGACCCGACAAGTTTGAAGACTTTCTTAATATGGGTATATTATACACATTCTGGATTTTGAGATAAAACCGATAAGGTTTGACCCGTTTCGGCTAATTTATGTAAACTAGTTACATAAATCGAACCGAACGCGCATGAAGCGTAACGGGTAACCATAAGAGTCCTAAACAGGTTTCCTAAGTTAACATGCCTTAAATATGTGGTGATATCAGTAGGATACCTTTCATTATGCCCAAAACGAGTTTAATCTCATATTAAGCCCCGTAAGGGTAATTTGGTCATTTTAACGATTATAAAAGGGATTAATTTATCTTCTGTGATCCGGGTCTGAATAAATCAGTAAAATAACTTATTTTAACAGGTTATAACATTTGGTTATAAGTCTTATATGCCAAAATAGTTTTAAACCCAAACTATGCGTTTAATACGCGTATAATGTCGTTTTAAGCGATTTACGGGTTAATATAGGATTCTGAGTTTTCTGATTAGTTCAACAGGTTCAAAACACTCCATTTATTATTTGAAATCAGTAGCAATTGGCTTGGTGTCAAAAGGATTTGTAAAACTCATTTTATGGCCGAAAAGGGCATATTCGGTATTTACCGAATCAAGGCACTAATCCAAGCTTATGATCAGTTTAAAAATAATTAAAAATCTTCAAAAATCCCAAAATATTATATTACATCAGTGGATAAAAGGTTTGGTGTCAAAAATTGGGTTTAGATAGGTTTTACGCTAATGACGCCGTTTAATTACTAAGAAGCGTTCTAATTACGTCATTAAGCATAACTCCTAATCTAGACCTCCAACTGATGTGAAAATTTAGGGACATGTTTTATAATCAGTAAAAAAGATTATTGTACTTTCACATTTCCAAAATTCTCGTTGTATGGTCATAAGGGCATTATGGTCCATATTTAAGCACTTAACGGAAACGTCGGACAATTAAGGATTCAAGTGGTATAAATGCAGAGGGTTATACACTCATGTAACTAGGTCCTAATGGAACCTTAAGGCATTTCTAAACCTATAAAAACCGGGTCAGAACTGAAGTCAAAGCAAAAGTCAAACTTTTGCGTCTTTCGGTTCCGAATCGGTTCAAAACAGAAAGTTGTCGAATCAAACAAGCTTAGACAAGTTCTTATTCTTATTATCAGGTTATATGAATGATAAAATAGGTGATACGCCTTTTACATCGTTAATCATGCGTTAAATCGAATATTACATTTCTGTTGACTTTTTCTAAACATCTTTGACTCGACAAATGACCTAGTTAGGAAAGGAATCAGTGAGTGCCCTTTTAAGGGTTTAAAGCCCACATAATTACCAACTTATAACAACCTTAACTTTGCCTAATCGCTGGACCATTAGCGATTAATCGTTAAGTCAAACCGTAATTACGACGGTTTGACTTCTAGGCTATTAACTAAGCAAGACTTAATTAAGAAGGGTTAAACATACTTACAAGAGTCTAATGAACGATTTATGATGCTTGAAGATGATCCTTGTGCTCCAGAAAAACTCAGATGATGAAGGGAATGGATGAACACAAAGTTTCAACTTTGTGTGACTTTATAAATTGATCAAAACCCATTTGATTGTTGACATGTAAGTCTATAAATGTTCATGGATACTTACAAGTGCCCTCTAGTGTCTAAAAACCAACATAGGAAGCCCATGGTATTGATAGATGGCAAGGTAAGTCGGTTAAGATGTTATAACAGCCACCTGTGGGTTTTTCTGTTGCTGGGCATCGCTTACGCACCTCAACGTTCTGGGTGTTGAGGTCCGTAAGCTAGTCATCAGCTTTCTCATTTTTGCACTTTTGGTCCCTGGTCCTTCTACACATCGCTTTCTCATTGTTTCTTGCATTTTGAGGCTTTAATATTGACATAAAGGGGCTTCAAAACTTGTACCCACTTTGTGAAGTCCTTGGTCACTTTGTGTTTACCCGAAAAGTCATAAATTTCCATGTTGACGCTTCTAACCCCTCACACACGAATTTTATCATAACTTTCTAATACGATAACGAAACTTGGTGAAATTTTTATGGTGCATTATAGTGAGCATAATTAATTGTTACAAGGCTTTGGGTTTGCTAAAAGGTCACTCAGAGGTATATCTTAACATGTTGACACATTTAACCCCTGTAGTTTGTAATCTCTCACTTTCTTTCACAATTCGCTTCGTATGATCCATGATCCATTCGTTTAAGGTTATAAACATCATGTAGGGTTATTGTAGAGTATATTTATTCATTGTTGACATTTTGAACCCTTATATTTACATAGTTTCATTGTTTGTCAACTTTAGTCCCTCGAAAGTATTCTTTCACACGTTCAAAGGTTATGACACGTGTCAACACATTATAGGACGTAAATTTTCGAGGTGTTACAGGTTATTTACCTCAGTATTATTCATATCTATACACGCATAATGTAACCCTAAGGAGTTAATGTAGTATAAATTTCGAGGACGAAATTTTCTTAACAGGGGGAGAATGTGACAACTGTCAAAATTTCAGATGTCCGTACAATTATTAAACAACGATTAGTGCTTAATGACTGTGCTGAATTACAATTAATTACTTGAACTGCTTTCTGATTATTACCATATACATACATGTGCATCGTACATTGCAAATGACATATCATTATTGCATGCAAACCTTGTTGATTCAAATGATGCACGAAACACAGTTAGCACAGTTATCAGACAAATCAGAAAAATGCTGACAAAGTTCAGTACATAGACAGATATGAAATTGAGGTACAGAATGGGCCAAAAACCAAGTCTTACACTAGTATAGTGTGTAGGAAAGTAAGGATCATAAAACTGCATTCCTAGAGATAGTTTAAGTGGCGGAAAGTGCCTAAAACTCACACAAACTGCAGATTTCGGAATAAATTAGCACAATTCAGCTATTTAACACAATAATATCATGCAAAATTTATGTTTTATTGTCCAAAATAACTTACGAAGTGTCGGGAATTGAAACTGCCATAAAAGGTGCTTCATACCTCGTGAAACTGCGCAATTCACCACTTTAACGAACCGTAATGAACCGAACAACCGGACAATAACCGGGACATCAAAATTTGTCTAGAAATAATGTTTTTATGACATTAAGCTAGTATTGGTGGTAGAACACCTTAAAAATCATAAAAACACCTAAACACACTTAAACATACTTAAACCTTCAAGTTTGCACTTTAAACCCCTAACTTCCAAAAATTTACATTTTACCCCCACCCCTCACCAATCTGGCCCCTATGGGCCCCACTTACCTTTTATTATTTTATTACCTCTTGTCCCCTTAATCTTATGCAAAAATCTTAATAAAGATTACAATGTTGGAAACTCCTTTTATAAGAACCTTATAGTAGTAACTATTGTCCATTATCACAAAAATTCTCCATCTTCTTCCTCCTCTTTCTCTTTGGTCTCGGCTCAAACACATCCACATACAACCATCATTTCCACTTCATTACAAGGAAATCCAAGGTGATCTAGAGGTGTATGGAGGCCATTTAAGAAGGTGTATGGTGCTAGAACTTGAAGGACCACCTTGTGAAGCTTTTAACCTCTCATTTTCTTCCTTGTTCATCATCTTCATCTTTGTGCCACTTCCCTAGCCATTAGAGCTAGTAGTAAGCTTCTTGGTCACTAATTTAAGTCATGTTTATGTTATGTACAAGTTTCACCATCTAAACAACTTAACTTCTAATGTTAAAAATGAAAAGATCTAACATATTCATGAAGAAAATAAGTGATTACATGGATTTTTGGTGTATGTAATGATGTTGTTGGTGTTATATCTTGTGTTTATGATAAGATCAAGTATGTTAAAGCTTGGATCTACCAAGTTTAAGCATGGATCTTGAAGAATCCATGGTTAAACTTGAAGATGAACATATGAAGCATAATGTGAACTTGAAATATGAATTTTTATACATAAACTTGTAATCTTGAAGTAATAAAGTGTGTGTAGAACAAATTTTTGAAACTAAAATTCATGGAAGGTTTGTTAAAAATTTAACATAAAGCTTGTTTTTGAAAGATCTAAAGATATTAAGCATGGATCTTGAAAGATCCATGGTTAAACATGATGTTAAAAATTATGATCTTTCTAATAAACATAAAAGTGGTTTTAGAACATGATTTACAAACTTTAAAGACCATTAAACTCATGGAAGAGTTGGTTAGTAAAATAAAGTTTCATAAAAGTTTGTTAAAATACTCAAGAACACTTACTTTTGGAAAGATCATCTTATGTAAAGTGTAGATCTAGAAGACTACACATTTTTAACAAGAGTCAAGTTCACCATGATGTTCATATGGAAAAATCAGTGTATGTTGTTGATGATTGTTGTTGGAAAATTGTTTTGATGTTGAAAAGAAAATAAACACATGTTTTGAAAACATGGGAAACCTCCATTTTTAGGGGAAACTATGGCAAAATTTTTCTAAAAATTAAACACTTAGAAAAATAATTCTAAACAAATATTTACAAATATATTTTCAAACCATGGATTTTCACAAAAAGTTTGCCATAAATTTTGTTACAAAAATTATAAATATTGGAGGTTGGTTTTTATAAATAAAAGTGACTAAATATGTATTTAGGAAAATATATATTTAGAAGTCACCATGTGTGTGATTATTTGTATATTATGTGTATTAGTTATATTATTTTAGGACTTGAAATATTATAACTCACCAAAATACCAAGAAGTTACAATCCAAAATATTACCAAAATACCAAGAGAATGAACATATGAATTATACCCAAAATATTTAAGATACCGAACAAAGGAATATAACTCACAAAATATTCTGGAAATATTATTCATATGTATATTTTGGTAAATAATATTTTGGACATCAAGGGAATGAAAATGGGATTTTCATGATTACTACAAAATATTTCATATTTTTGACAAGAATAAAATGTATTATCTTTGGGCAAGTAAAAATATATATATATTTCTTGGAATTATTAGAAGATATATTGTTTTTGGAAGAAAATATATATTTTCTCAAACAAACATCAAATACATTATTTTTTGGAGAAAATGTACTCTCTTAAATAAACTTGAAATATATTAATTGTGGAAGAAAAATAAGTTCACATATATTAATGTATTAGCTACACATTAATTGATCTGTTTTCCTTGTTGCTTCATACCAGTTTACAAATACATACATACATACTTACAAATGTTTTCAAGGATACTCGTGCACACATACAAAACACATGAACTCGTTCAACTTTTGTTGATGTTTTCAAACTACATGTATTTCAGGAAATTAAGTATGGATCTGGCGGGCGTTGGCGTATACAAGTCATGTCTCTAATAAAAGGTGTCATCCGAAGTCGAAGGGTTTGGGTATGTATTTTATCTTGGATAAGATACCTGGCTCGAAACCTAGTTTGGTTGTGTCTTTTGTGAAGTCCAGTATGGAACTTTAAGCTTTGGTGGTCTTGTGATCTAAACTTAAAGTCTTAGTTTGATGTTAAACAATGACGGTTGTATTATTTTGAAAACTATCTATGGATGAACATCTTGGTTTTATCATATAGTTGTTTGTTATGGTTGAATACAATGATATTAAGCAAGTCACACCAAATCACGCTTCCGCAAAAGTCAGGGTGTGACAAGATGACCGAATAGAAACTAAATGAATTATGCAACATTTCCGCATTTTTTGCACTTGCTTTCATTGCAAGATCTTTATCTATCATGTCATCGATCAACTGCTCGAAATCCCTTTCATTTCTCGGGCTCGCATTCGAAGATCCTTGCATTGGACACAACATACCAAAAAATAAACTTCAAAAATTTTAAAAATAATACGATACACCACGATATGCTATAATACGATACTTAACGATAAAAAAATAAAGATTTTAAAACTCATTAAAACAAAAATAACCAATAATAAACACCAATAACAAACCCAAAACACCCAAAACCAAACACAACACACCAAAAAATAAACTTCAAAAATTCAGTGTCTTAATACGCATCGTATAGGCCTATACGATGCGTATTAGACCAGTCGCCAGACAACACCTGCACCTACCAGTCTGTCATGTCTTTTACTTTATTCGATTCGCAACGTATAGGCCTATACGATGCATATTGAAAAAGTAAAGTGTCCGGATAGATAGGTCCTGTGCAATATAATTTCCCTATGTGATTCGTTACAAGGACCAAAAAGGTGATGGTTGAGCAATTTAAAAAAAATATGAACTAGAAGTTAAATTCAGTCTTATCTGATAAATAATCTATGTAATTTATTACACTATTTTACCTCTCTTTCTTTTTCCTTTTTCTCTCTCTATATATAACACTACATTAGAATATTGTGTACTACTTCTATGGAAAATGTCAATACATAAACTTTAATCTTTATGTACATCATATAGGTGGAAAATTTATTACATATACTAATGATTTTACTAAAGGGCCAAACGCGTGATAGTTGAGCAAGAGTCTGGGGACCAAAAAGGTAATTTTTATAAAATATGAACTGGAAGTTCAATTTTTTCTTATCAGATAAACAATCGGTGTAATTAACAAATTAATTTTGCTTTCTCGATCTCTTTCTCATTTTCTTTCTATATGTAACACTATGTTATAATCCCGTGTATTACACTGATGAAAAATATTATGTTCATATTATAGGTGGAAAATGTATTACATATACTAATATACTAACGATTTTACAAAAGAGTTCAAAAATATGTGGAAGTTAATATACAATTGGGTTTGAGTTAATTACGTTTTTTGTCCCTGTGGTTTGTCAAAAATCACTATTTCAGTCCATTAGTTTAAAAATTGTTATTTCAGTCCCTGTGGTTTCACTTTCATAACTATTACAGTCCACCTCTGTTAACCCCATCCATTTATTCTGTTAAGTTTTGATGAAATGACTAAAATACCCTTTATTTAAAAAACAATATAAAAAAATATGTCTCTCTCTCTCTCATCCCTGTCTCTCTCCTGTTGCCCCCATCCATTACCAGTAACCTGATTTTATAAATATCAATTTGGGTTTTATAACAAATTAATTCCTTTTTTAATCCAAATAACAATCTGAAACCCCAAATCTCATTAACAATCACACAACCATAACAGTACCACTTCACACCACGATCGTTCACAACCGTTGACCACCACCACGATCATTCCCCATCGTTCACCACCACTATCCCCACCGTTTCACAACCTAATCAAAAGCGACCTCTATGGCTCCACCATTAAACCACCTGCCACCACCGCCGCAAAACACCACCACCGTCACAAACCTGATTGCTTTTCTACCATGTTAGAAAAACGAATATCTCAACTAGATACTTCCCTAAATCCGACAACTTAGCACCGATAAGAGATATATTACTTCCCCGAATCTCAACTAGATACTTCCCCAACCCCACCCAAATTCCCAAACATTCATCCAAAAACATCAAATCAACAACATAAACACTCATTAAGTACCACAACTCACCGCAATTCTTGTAGATCTTATGGTCGTTCACTCACCCTTCAGTCGTCCGAACCTAACTCCGTCAACCGGATCTCCTATTCTCTTCAAGATATGGACATTTTCGACATCCACAACTTCCGATAGTGAGAATCATTGAAGGAGGTTACGGCTGAGTTGATGGTGGCGGTGGTGAGAAGGGGCGCGCGGGGGGGGGGAGGAGGTTGCTGAGTTGAGGGTGGCGGTAGTGAGAAGGGGGAAGAAGGTGGTTCAACCTAACCACCAAATCATTCACCTGTACACACTCCAAAATTTCAAATTGATAAACCACAAGTTTGCAGAACTTAAATTGTTAAAGAGAATGAAACTTTAATTATTTTAAAGTTTTATAGTTTTGTATATTAGTTTTTTACAGGGGCAATATTGTCATTTCATCAAAACTTAATAGAATAAATAGACAGTGTTAAGTGAGTGGACTGTAATAGTTACGAAAGTGAAACTACATGGACTGAAATAACAATTTTTAAACTAATGGACTGAAATAGTGATTTTTGACAAACCACAGGGACAAAAAACGTAATTAACTCATTGGGTTTCAAATACATTTATTACTATAGATTGAAAACAAAAGTTACATAATAAGATTTCAAAGTTTTTAAATAAGTGATAATTTAAAAAAAAAAATGTGCTTTATTAGTACAATTAGTATTTTCTTCAAAAATATGTTATTATTATTATTATAAAAAGAGAGGTGTCTTACCCATGATTTATTGGTTTAGTGGTTTGGTATTCCTCTTAAAAATGTGAGGTAATGTGTTCAAATCCCTATAAACACAAAATAAAGGTGGTATCAAGGTGTGAAAAAATTTGTCGTTAAAAAGGTGTATTTAATAAGAGAGATAGGTGGGAAAAGATGGCGAGAAGGGATATGGAGGCAACGCGTGACATGAGAGAACATATTTTATTATATTGTACTAGGTTATGGATCCTGTCATACCCCAACCGATGGCGGAATCATCGGGGCGCGGCACTAGGCGAATCAGATTGCTCAAGAGAATCCATAACAACTAAATTGCGACAGTATTTAATGCGTTCATTGTCCCATATTAATAAACAAGTACAATCACATAAGCTGCCATGAATTTTCATGTTCTCTCAAATAATACAAATCCGACAACCTAGATTTTAGGTGTGTTTCTATACTTCCTAGCTTGATTTGATGTAGACTGCGACTAAACCTGCAACATACGTTAAAACAACATCAATACAAAAGTATTGGCGAGTATACAAGTTTTGATAGAGTAGCGTAAATAGATAAAAAGTGCTGCGAATTACCAAATACATAAACGAGATACCTCAACATACATGCATTTAAGACCGATACTACCAGCTAAGTCACTCGAGCTGCGATTGCGATTGCTATTCATCCTAACTAGACCCCGTCGGGTGCTATAGTACTATACTAGTTAAGGCGGGACCTCGCGAGTATAAGTCCTAACACATATGTAACTAGCATCACGTGTAAATATGCATAACATTTATTCGCAAGTGATAAATAGTTTGATTGAATAATTCGTTTTGATAACTTTGATTTAATAGAAACGTATGTTACACCCAAAATGCTATAAAAAGGGGGTTCGAGTATACTCACAGTTGGTGTTCAGCTAGTAAACACAACTTGGGTGGATTGAAGGGAGCGCGTCTGAGATCAGCCTGGTTACAGATTGATAGCGTAAGCGTTGAACATTACGTTAAACGGTGGCGAGTGAACCAAGCGTCAAATGGTAATCCGATCGGATGGCCAGCCGATCGGGTGGCAATCCGTTCGGATGGTCATCCGATCGGATGGCCATTCGATTGGATTGTCACCTCGTTTGGTGAAGATGTGTTTGCGTATGATGGTTTGACTTTTGAAGTTTTCGTTGTAGCATTTTGAAAACATTGAAGTATCTCTACCTTTCAGTTCGATCGATCGAACGACGGCTCGATCGGGTGACGATCCGATTAGTAGGACACTTAGTGAGAACAATTTCACAGCATTTTGTCACTCGATCGGATTGCAATCCGATCGGGTGGCAATCCGTTTGGAACTGACTATGTATTGAACATGCTGAAAATTGTTTACGTGTCGAAGTCCCAAACATCACATGGTCGGATGGTCGTTCGATCGGGTGGCAATCCGATCGGACGGCAACCCGTTCGACGTTCAAGACTTTGAAAATTGAAATGATAGTTTAAGTGAGGAACCAAGTGCAAGCCGATCGGACGGCTGTCCGATCGGGTGGCTGTCCTATCGGACGGCATTCCGTTCCAACTGCCTTGACCGTCTTGACACTTGATTGTTTTGAAAGTTTGTGGTTTTGATCGAGACGATGTGATAACGTGCCAAACAACAGAACTCCATTACGAACCAAGTCTTCCGATTGAACCGGAATCACCCTGGTCCAATCAGTTAACTGTCCGTAACGGTTGTTCATGCTTAACCCGAAATCGGTTGTCTCTTTAGACATATTCAGATTTGGAACCAACACTTCACTTAGAATGAGTAGAAGATCAGAACGAGCTCTGATTCCATAGGTTTTGAGTGCATTGAGTGTAAAAGAGTTGAAAGAAAGTTGAAAAAGTTTCTTTCAATCCTTTTATCATTGAAGTGTCTAGATCTATGCGAAAGCGTAGTGAAATCATGTGGAAATCCTTTAGGTCTGAGTTATTCTTGGTGGAATGAGGCAAACATTTGAAGTTCATAAGAATTCCATGCTGACCTCACCCTAGAACATCTCAAATCCATTGATTTCATGGTTAAAAGTTAAGATTCAAAGGTGAAAAAGATGAAAAAGTGTGTGTGGATCAAAGAAGTACAAGATTTGAGTTGTAAACTTACAAGAATCGCGAGGAATCGAGAGGAAAAGCCCCAAAAGGGTGCTGGTCGAGTGAGAGCTGTCACATCACTGTTCAAGTGATGTGACAAGTGCTATTTATAGGTGAAGTGGAGTGAAGGGGAAGAAGTGCAACGGATCGGACGGCTGTCCGATCGGGTGGCTGTCCGATCAGGTGGCTATCTGATCAGGTGGTAATCCGATCGGATGGCCACCCGATCGAGTGGTTACTCGATCGGTGGTCTCCGGCTAATGGCGTTTCGATGTTTCGTTTTGTTCGTTAAGCATCGCGATTGTTTGGTTACACATTTTCATACCCTTATTCATATATTTATTATAATTAGTCACATAGGGTCGTATATACATATCCATATTTCAAATCCTGCGATAATCGAGTTACACGTGCCTGCGAGTGCGTTTTCTTGAGTATCGAGTTGCACTGCGACACATCACGGCTATCAAGGAGGGTAGAATTGGTCCTCACTTAACATCTTCATGGTTGTCAGCAAGTGCAATGTGATTTGATAGCAATAAAGTATGCGTAATATGCGAAAATACTGCGAAATAGTGATGTATGCGATTTAGCTACATTATGATCCAAATCTCTGGTGCTAGGCGTAACGATTGTAACGAGTAGTAACAACGCACGAACGTGCGGGTTGTTACAGATCCCGCGTGTTATATTGGTTGAATAAAAAAATATCACACGTAAGTAAAAGATGATAAATACTATAAGAAAATTGCTTAAGCCCACCCATAATCAGAAAAATGACAATGTCATTAGAATTTGAAGAAAAATAAAACAAATTAACAAAATTTTAGATACTAATATATCATAGATAATTATTGTTATTTTATTAATATATACATAAGTTAAACTTACAGTTTAGACAACTTGAATTATGAATAATTTAAAATGGAAAGCTACACATGATAAATCTGCTGGTGTACCTAAATCTCAATATAACCTAGAGCACATATTATATATATATATATATATATATATATATATATATATATATATATTAATAAAACCATAAGGGGCAGGACCTTATGGGAGAAAATTAACTTAAAAACCCAAAAAATAGAGAGCCAGGAATTATTGGAAAGATACATGTTTAAAAACTTTTAAACCTAGGTCTGAATCTTCAGGCATTGGATAATTTCACATATACATCAACTGGCAGACTTGATTAGCACGAGATCAGTACAGGCCTGCGCCCTTAAAAACGCCTATCAAACGGCTAACAAAATAGGCTGCCATAATTCGATCACTATGCTAATAACCTGCCTGTTTAGTATATAACCAGTCCGAAATTATCCAGACTTAAGTTTGAAAATTTTTATTTCCAGACTCGTCTTTTTTTTAGTCATAGATTATAACCTTATCATGATTGGATTCAACACTGAGATGATTCTTAGCCTGTCATTAGGCTAATGAATATCAGAGAAATTTAAAGAAATTAGTAAATAAATTTATACCTTTAAGAGGACACACCAAGAACACCAAGATTTCTTGAAAGACTTCAGTCGGCGCAGATTATTTTATTTCTGAGAATATTTTACAAGAGGGAGAAGAGAAGTTGATCCTAAGATCAGGCACACCTAGAACTAAAGACTTGAGCTCCTTTTATAATGAGAGCATCAAGATACAAAACGAAAACAGTAAATCACAATAATTATACATCAATTATTTTTCAAAATTTTCAAAAGTAGACATTATTATGTCTGGCATGATTCATCTTTAATAATTCACTCTGTCCCACATGGTGGACAGTCTTCACTTTATTCTTTTGTCTTCTTCTGCAGCATCATTGGATAGCGACTTCTTGATCTCCTCTTTGAGATCTTCAATCATTATCTCTAATTCTTCTTGAAGAATTTCTTCATCTGCACCATATGGATCTTGTGATTCTCCTGCAAGAATATTTTCTTCTTCCTCTTCTTCTTCTTCTGCTTCGGAACAATTTGATAAAGACATATCTGATATATGATCAGTTTGAATAATTTTTCCTTTAAGATTTTTCATCAAATCTTTCTTCATTTCTTGAAAATATGTAGCCAATATTTCTTTTTTAGAAATACTGCTTTCTCCTTGCAACTTGAGTTTCCGGGTTATCTCTGAGCTTGTAATTGGATTTGCTTAGAATATAATTCTATAGTTTCTTGAATTTTTTGCAATGTTTCTTGTCCTTCTGGAACACCATCTTTGTCCAGTTTCATCATTTTCTTCCAGAATTTTGTATAAAAAACTCTTCTTAAACAATGAATTTGTTGTTGGGTATAACCCACTTCTGGAGACCATTTCCAGATCCATGGAATTCCAAATTGAATAAAAAAAGTGACATAAAGATAATCCTTCTATTAAGACTCTTTGATGTTGTAATTCAATCAATGTGGGAGATATTTCTACCCATCTACTATAATTTTCTCTTAATTTTTCTGGTAAAATTCTTACTGAAGGGCCATATGATAGCCACCATTTATAAACCCAATTTGGGATGTCCCGTTTATAAACTTCTGGACATATTTTGAAGAACCGAGAATGCTTCTTCTTTGAATTTTCATATAATAGGGCTTTATTAAATGCCTCGATATAATCCCAGTAATTAAATTTAATAGAGACCCTGGTATCAGGGTGATACAGCTCTCTATCTTTTAAAGGAGATGTTCCCCATTCTTCAACAGATATTATTTGTTTTATAATTATTTTACTAAAACTATATTCCTGGGTATTTCCAGCCATATAATGGTGAATATCACAAGATTCTGTGACTTTGAGAATGTTTTCATAATAATGTCTCTGTTTATATGAAACAGTCGGATATGATCCGTTATCTAGGTACATTGTAATTAAGGTCCATGGTTGATCTTTCCATTTTAGATCTTTAAATTCCAGAAGCAATATTATCTCCTTATTTGGATTTTACTCATATAGACCATCATCAGAATCTTCTGTCACAATATTGACATAAGATGAATTATCCTTTCCTTCAGCTCTAGCTTTATAAGCCAAAAATTCTTGAAATAATTTATCATCATTATCATTTCCTCTAGTATTACTGGAGGTTGATGCAATATTTGCAATGTTGGCGGCTATTAGCCTTTGATGAGCAATTTGCCCAAGAACTCTCTCATCACCATAGGGTCTTAATTGACCTCGACCTCTACCTCTTCCTGTATTAGGAAGGGGTTGCTTCCCTCTAAACATTCCTGAAAGCATAAAATCAGGCAGAAGAGTTATTTTCTCATTTTCTTTAAGAATCTTTAATCGATTCTTATGATAATGTAATATTGTCAAATTTTCTGAGAGCCTATTTGCTCTTTCTCCTGGATGCATATCATAATTTTGCATTAGATCATAAATTTGATATTGTCTGACCCTTATCATGGCTTCTAAATCATCAATATCACTTTGAATTATTTCAAAGGCTAATTTTAAAGGACCTTTGATTTTCCTCATTAGACCTGCAATTATCCACAAGAAATTATAATTCTTTTTTCTTTGAGTATCTTTATTCGATACTTAAATTCACTAATACAGTCACAAATTTGAGAGATTTCTTCAAGCCATTGTTGATGATCCATATAATGATCATTCAATATGTATCTAAGTCTGTTTTTATAATATAATAAATATAATTCGTACTCATTGATCCTTCTTGTTAATTGATTATAGCTAAGAATTATTGATCCCTTACTCATTTAAAAATTCTCTTGTTAAAAAATCAGGTAAACTATTATCAGTTCCCTTTTTGTAAATTATTTCAAAATCACATGGGGCAAGATGAGATTGTCATCTAGCAAACATTTGTTTAGAAACATCATGTTTAAAATCTTTGTTGAACATATATTTTGCTGCTTGACAGTCAGTTTTTATTAAAAACTTTTGATTATATAAATCATCTTGAAATTTTAAAACACATTTAACTATTGCTAAAATTTCTTTTGCAATAGTAGCATAATTCTTTTGGCTATTATTCCACTTACCTGAATGGAATCTTACCAAAAATTCTTGTTTATCAATGGGAGATATTTGTTTTAATATCCCTCCATATCCAATATTACTGGCATCTGTTTCAATAATCTTTTGCCAATCTGGTTTTGCCAGCATTAAACAAGGAAGATTTTTAACATTTTGTTTAATTTTCTGAATTGCCTTGGTATGAATATCAGACCATGGCGGAGGACTCTTCTTTAGTCTGTCATATAAAACAGCTGTATCTTCTGCTAAATTTTTATAATGAGGTGAAATATAATTCAAACTTCCTAAAAATCTCTGTAACTGAGTTTTATCAGTTATTTCATCAGGAAATTTGGAAGCAAATTCAATACTTCTATTTATAGGAATAATATTTCCTTTTTCAATATTATGATCTAAAAATCTAACTTTGGTTTGGAAAATTAACATCTTTGGTCTAGATATTACTAAACCATGTTTTATAATTATATTTTTGAAAATCTCTAGATGTTTAAAATGAGTTTCAATATCTTTAGAAAATACTAAGATATCATCAATGTAAACTATTATGAAATCACTGAAAGGAATGAAACTCATTCATTATATTTTGAAATTCACTTGGGGCATTTTTTAACCCAAATGGCATTACATTTCATTCATAATGACCAAAAGGTACTGTGAAAGCAGTTTTATATCTATCTCTTTCATTTATTTGAATCTGCCAATATCCAGATTTTATATCAAATTTTGAAAATATAATAGCATTATTTAGTCTATATAACAAATCTTTTTTGTTAGGTATAGGATACCTAATCCATTTTAAAACTTTATTTAAAGGTTTATAGTTTATTACTAACCTGTGAGCTCCTCTTTCTTGCTCTGAATGTTTATTAACATAGAATGCAGTACATGACCATGGAGACTTTGAAGGTCTTATTAAACCTTTATCTATTAAAGTTTTTATTTCTTTTTTGCATAACTCTAAATATTCAGGATTCATTTGACATGGTCTTGCCTTTGTAGGTATTTGACTCTCATTAAAATCATCTTCATAAGGAAGAGAAACAATATGTTTCTTTCTATCCCAAAAAGCATTAGGATGATCATTACATATTTGTAAAGAAAATTGACTTTGTATTAATTTTATTTTCTCCTGTAATTTATGATTTTTAAGCCTTTCTTCTATTGTAAAAAGATTAATTTCTTCTTTAAGAAAATTTATTTGATTTTCTTTGGCTTGTATTAAAGATTCTTCAATATCATTTATAAATCTAGTAATTGGTTTATGAACAAAAGGAAATGTTATTTATTTTTCTTTATAAGTTCCTGAAATAAAATTTTCATCAATATATTTTATTGGGAAAATCTTTTTCCAAAATGGTGAGCCAAGTATAATCTGGCTTGTTAGATTTTTAACTAACATAAAACTATTTGGAATACAAACCTTGTCTTGACAAATATATGCCTGTGGTAATTTATAACTTATTCCTAGTGGTTCTCCACTAGCAGAACTAACTTTATGAGTAGTTTTATGAAAATATTTTGTAGGAATAATTCTTTCCTGAATACAATTCAAATCTGCACCACTATCAAGTAAAGCAACTAGTTCAATAGAAAAATTGCTATATATCAACAACTTAATTTTAATGTGCCATTTATGAGAAGTTACAATCTCATATATTGATAAAAAAAATTTCATCTTTTAATATTGATAAAAAGTTATCAGTTTCTGAATCATTTTTCCCAGACGTGCTAGGGCTTTCTGAATTAATTTCCCCTAATTCCAAATTTCTTATTCTTTGTTCTAAAGTTTTATTACTTCCTTTTAAGTTTTTTATTTATATTTTTAGATTATCAATTTCCAATTTTAATTCTTCAATATTAACGGGGTTTTCCCTTAAATTTCTTTGATTTAATTGTTTTTTAACTTCACTTATAGTGTAGGGTTTAAATTCTTGATGACCCATTGAAGTAGAAGCTTTTTCCTCTTTAATTATTTTAGAAATAATTTATTTTCTAATTTTATCATCTTCCACGACTTTTAGTAAATCTAAAAGGTCATTAGAAATAACATTTATTTCCATATTCTCAAATTGAGCAATTATTTGGTAAATATCATCTTCATAATCTGTATCAAAATCATTTTGACAACATTTTTCTCCTTTACAAGAGAAACATTCTTCATCAGAAGATATTAAATCTTCATTTTCTAATATATTTATATCCTCATCATAAGAATTTTCTGATTCTGATTCAGAATCATTCTCAAAATTTATTAGTAATTTAGATAATGTATCTTTTAATTGTTCATCCTCAATATTATTGAGTTTCTTCTTCACCCAACAAGTTTTTGCTTTATGACCTTGACGACCACATTTCTTACATATAATGTAAGGTTTAAAAGATTTATAATCTTGTTTTCTTTTTCTTTTTCTATCTTCTCTTTTTTGTTTTTTTTTTTTTCAAATTTCTTATGTTTATAAGGAGATACAATTTTCTTCTTTTTCTTAGAATGATTTTCTCTAAAATCATCCATACTAAATTGACCGCAAAATTGACCTAATTGTCTCTTTTCATTAAGAGAATGCCTTTTAATTTGTTGATTAAGTTTTATCTCATTGCATAAAGCTAAACCTTCTTGGACACAAGTTCCTATTAACTTGCCATAAGTATAATTCTTATAATTAATACTTACTTCTCCTTTTTTGAGGTTTTTCATAACCCTTTCAGCAAATAAAGGAGGTAATCCATCTATAAATTTAGATTTCCAGTGAGTACTATTAGACTCAGGAAGTTCCATTACTCTACTTAAAAAAGTATATTTATACCATCTAAAAGATGTAAGAGTTTTACACCTTAGATTTTGTAATAAAGTTCTAGTATTTTCAGAATTATCAGACCATCTACCTGTAAAATGATCAACAATATTAACTACCAGTGTATAAACTGCATTAGGAATTTGTCTATTATCTTCTTCTTTGACAGTAGTAAGAATTTTATTCCTATCAGTTTCCGATAAGTAATTATCCCACCAGCCTTTTAATTGACCAGTAAAACCTGCTATAATCATTTTAGCAATATTCTCATCTAAATTATCATTACTTTTACAAATTGTACTATACATCATCATTCTGTGTATAGTATTATAGATTTATCCTTCAGACAAACCATCTATGTTCCATTCATAGATATGTTTACCATGATAAGAATTATTAATAACATACTCTTGTTCTTCTATTAGAACATCCTGTGGAGTTGGTCTAGGATAATAATACATCCGTTGAGTTGGTTTATTAGCAAACTTATCCAATTTTCTTATTTCTTCATTAATTTTTTCTTGATAATTATTTTTATCAATAGAATTTACAAATTCTTTTGTTAAAGTATTTACTTTTAAATTTGAAAATTTTTCATTTAAAACTTGTAATTTTTTATCTAATAAATCTGATATTTCAGTATTAGATTTTAACTTAAAATCTTTTATCTCAGGAGGAGGTTGTATAGCTGGAGCAGCAACAACTTCCTTTTTCTCCTCTTGTTTCACAGGAGAATTCTTTAAACCTTTTATATAACTAGTCAATTCATTTATTCTATCATTTATTGAACTTAATTGTTCACCTAAACAAATCAAATAAATATTTGTGTAATTTTGTTGTTTAAAAATATTATTTATATGTGAAATAGTAATCGGTAAAGTATCATGTTCCAACAATTTTTGGAAAGCCTGGTAATATCTGGTTTCATTATCCTTTTCTATTTTAAAAGGTTGATGTGGAGGAAAACTTGTTTTTAAAATTTTTCCATTAACATTATATTCTCTCTGTATAACAGAAATCATGCTATTAGTATATTTATTTATAAACCATGGGACAAAAAGTATAACTTTATTTTCTTCTGAAAGTTCTTTATAAAAAACTTCTTGAAACATTTTAGTATCTTGGCTATCAAAATTTTTGAAAAACCAATCTCTAAACAATTTCCATTTTTCTTGTTTAAATTCTTCACTAATAATTTTTCTTGCCAGGGAACCTGGACTAAAATCATTTTTTTCTTTTTGATCCATTAAATTGAAAAATTCATTTCTGACTCGGTTAATTCCGGTTCACTAGGCTTATAAACACCTCTAACAATATTATCTGAATTTATTCTTAATTCTTCTACCCTATTTTCAAGTAATTCCTCTCTTATTTGAGAGGTAGAAGCTCTGGAAGGACTTTTAACAGTATATCCTAAAGGGGATATGTGATAATTTGAAGATCTAGAAGACATAGTCCTAGATATTCTAGGTTTATATTGATCAAACTGTATTTGAACAGATCCTTTAGATGTTTGTATAATATTTATAGGATTATTATCTATATATTGTTGTTTCGAAGTACAGTTATTTAATACCCAATTTTCTGAAAATTCTATTTCTTCCCACTTTATTTTTCTTCTAGTGGTAATATTAGATTTTTACCAAAATTAGTTTCTATTACTATTGTTTCATTTAATGGTTTATCTACCATTTTACACTGAGGATTAAGTGTAAATAAAGGTTTATAATATATTCTATAACAAATACATATAACTTCTGATCCTGGGATGTAATTATATCCATGAGTTTTAATATTTAAAATTAGAGCATCAGTTATATTAACATCAGTTAAAGATAATTGTAAATTTGGATAAACATTAAAATAGACTGGACCATGAGCCATACTAGACTGAACTATTCCTATTAAGGATTGTTTATAATCACGATTTATACCATCTCTTAAAGCTGCTATAAAGCTTTCTGGTAGACCTTCTAAAGTTAAAGGTTTGAATGCAATTTGCACAACACCAATATGAATAAATTTATATTTATCTTTTTTATATCTTAACAACTCATTATTATTTAGGAGTTTCAAAACCATTTCTTCTTTATTAAGAGCAATTGTTTCTTCAGTAGTTTTCACTACTTGTTTTAAACCAATTCTTTCAAAAGTTCCAAGTTTATAAACTTGTTTATAATCAATTTTTGGAATCGTCCATTTATTTAATAAATCTAAATTATGAGGAATATCATATTCTTCCTCAATACTGTTCTTAACAGTATCTTTATCTTCTAAGATATTCATTTTAATTTAGATCAGTGTTGAATCTTCTCATGACATAGTTATACTCCTATATTAATAAAATAATATTAGAATTAGATTAGACCCATACAAATTATATCAATATACTTATGTTATATATTAATTAATTAATTTATAATATTAGAATTATTAGATCAATATCCTTTATGTTACTATATTATATTAATAATAATTAATAACAAAAGACCTACATTAAAGGTGAAAATGTCATATGACATTTTGTGGAATCTTTTATTAGTATAGATATACTTGGTTAAAAACTCGTGTATTGCACAAGTTGAATAAATGTAAGGTTATATGCTTAGTAATAAAACCAGGTATTGCACGGTCGAATAAAATATAATTTAATCCGTTAAAACATACAGTTGCCATGATATGTCTTTAACAAAATGAACCTTGACGTGAAAGTTATAAATTTTGTTAAGTCAGTTTTTCAAACATTTTTTTAACTGGGTATATATTAATTATTGAGTTAATTGCTCGGATGGACTCAGTGATTTGCCATTTTTCACCTTTGGTCTCCACCTTTTCAAAATAACATGTTTGCTCCATGTGGTTTGCTCACTTGTTACTCGAGTAATCCCTACACTGTATGAAGATTAGTTTGTCCAGTTAAATCAATGTAAAATGACTATATTAACCTTATAATTAAAAAAACACGTACTAGTTGGTCCCACTTAACTCCCACCCTACCCCATCCCACCCCACCCCATCCTCGCCTTTTCTTCTCCGACAAACCTTACCACACCTGGTCTTTTTCCGGCATTGTTTCAACTGAACAGTCACCGGTTTTCCAGAAGATCAAACCACCTTAATTTTTATGAAATTGATTATAAACCAAAAAAAAACACAACCAGCCAAAGTCTCTGTAAAACTGATTCAAAATAACAAAAGAACAAACGAAAGTCTTTGTTTGTTTTTAAAAAAATATGAAACAATCAATTTATTATATAATGAATCAAACTTCCTTATTCTATGTCATCAAAATCCAGCAATAATCCCTCATAAGTGGAATAATTTCATTTCTCCATGAAATTTTGTCATCTCTCCACAACTTACACATAAGTATGAACAGAAACATGAAACATGAAATCTGAGTTCAATCAAGGCGCACAATCACATTTGTTTATGATGAGGGAGAGTGTTCTAAATGTGAAGTGAAGTAATGGCTCACGTATGTTTCTCCAATCAGACGGCCTTGTTAATTTTAGAGTAAGTTGAACATGTACTCGATTGGCGGTGGCGGTGGCGGTGACGAATGTTGGGTTTTAGAGGAAAGTGGTTTGTTGAGGATTCGGGAGGAATTAAACTCGTGATTGGACCATTCGTTGTCTGCTATTTCGATTGACTACAACCCTCGCCCAATGATGGATCGTTACCTACCGAGGCATGGTGCGGTCTTGAGGGCAACCCGGTTTTACCCAGCTGTTACCCCAGCGAGTCTCTCGTGTGGGGGCAGTATGGTTTCCGGGCGGAAGTCAGCTCACGCGGCAGGCCGGGGCCCAATCGAACATCGCGTCCGCAGATGCGGGGCTGACGGGGGAATGTCTTTGACATAAACCCGGTGACCACTGGTCCAGTACATAGAAAGTCACCTTCCAAAAAAAAAAAAGCTAACCTTCATCCAGTGCAGGGACTACTCGAGTAACAAGTGGGCAAACATGCTATTTTAAAAAGGTGAGTACCAAATGTGAAAAGAAAGTCAAACCACAAGAACCATCCGAGCAATTAACTCTTAATTATTTTATGTAATTGATAAGTAGTAATTAATATTCGTAGTTAGTACTTTAAATATCTTTTTAGCACATTTAAGTTAACTGTATTGCAATTATAAATACATAAATACATACAAATAATTAAGAACGGAAACTTGGATTTTCCTTATACCACCTATTTTTTTTTTCATTTGACATAGAGTAAATTGTCATTTTAGTTCTTAAGGTTTGTCCCAAATTGTCATTTTAGTTTAAATAGTTTTTTTTTCTCCTCTGAGTCTCCAAGTTTTATATTTTTTGTCATTTTGATCGCACTGCCCAACTGCGTCTAAAAAACTCAATTAAGTCAGGGGCAATTTTGTCAGTTCACTAAATAGTTTAATATTTGTCATTTTCATCTAACATATAATAAAAGAATACAAATAATGCGAAATGGCATTTTTTCCTTCAACCTCACAACTTTTATTTATTATTATTTTTCCCAAATTATATATAAAATTTTAGTATTTAATACATTATCTTTATCTCTATTATAAATAATAATTTCAAATAATATCATGTGCCACAACAAAATAATTCTCTCATATTTATCTTTTAAATTAGATTAGTTTAAATATTAAATCTTAATTCATATAATATACGAATATACTAAAAGCTACGATTAATACACTTAATAAAAAAAATATATGATTTAAATAAAGATAATAGAAAAAATATATAATATACCCTAATCAACAAAACTCTCTTCTGTGTCAATATCTATTTTGTTGTTTTGGGGAATATCACTTCCAGTACCTACGAAAATGTTTTAAACTATGCATATATTAATGCTAGACAAAAATTCATACTTTTGACTTTATTGACTAGGAGTACTTATCTTAATGGAAAAGGGATATTTGTCTTAAACGTTAATACGAAAAATCGATACACGTTCAACTTTTGTTTAAGTTATATAATCTTTAACGCTATATTTGATATATAAAAATAGGGACACATATTCTTAATTTTTTGTTTATTCGTCTAAAACGTATACTCATTTAACTTACATGCGGATCCTTATACCCGTTTCAAATTTACTCGATTTTATTTTTGATATTACATTTAATACATTTTTTATTTCGTTTTCGTCAATCTTGCACGTTTTCATTATTTAAACTTATTTTTATAATAAATTTTAATTCATTGTTATTTTGTTTATATTTTTCTAAATTATGTATTAAAGAGTGGTGATTCTCATTTTCCTCTTTTGCATTTTATAATCCCATATATTTAAACTTACAAAAATAAAATCAGGTTTTACGATTATTTGATTATATCATTACTTTATTTTTTAACCATTAAAAATAATTAAGAAGTTTCTGAAAGAATTGAAGACTATATTTGTTAAGCACTTTAGAAGTGTGTTGTGTATTGATTACTTTGATCAAAATAGATTGCAAGTTTGCGAGATGATTATCAGGTACACTTATTTATTTTTTTGTGTTATAAAAACAAACCGTTTTTACTATTCAACGCGTGTAATACACGGGATTGTTTAGTTTAGTTATGAAAAATATTTAATGTATTTTATTATTTGTAATCATCATATCTAATACTAATAAAAGAGTCTACTTAATGTCACATGACATTCTCATACTAATAAAAAAGTCTACTTAATGTCACACCTCATTCTCTTCTTCAATTCACTATTATTATTATTATTATTATTATTATTACAAAACAATGAAAAATTCCTTAACAACTTATAATACTAATAAAAGTTTTATTGTTTACTTAAATATTGATCATTGACTTATCTAAGATATATAATTAGTTATTAGTATCAATTATACTTATAATAAATAATTTCAAATAATGTAATTGTGACAGATATATATATACACACACAATATAAATATAAACTATTATTGAATATAGCTATAGAAAGTTGGAAAATTAACGAATGTACACTTTTGAATTTAAATTGAATATAAATTAAATTTATATAGTTACTAAATTATATTTAACTTATGGTTGTAATTTAATTTATGATCAATCATATATATAAATTATTTATCATTATTGTATAAGATATTTACATAGCTCCTTGAGGTTACATTTGATTGGTGGGATAAACTAATGGGGCGATTTTAGTTTTTTTAGCTATTAACAATAACAAATATATAATTTAAAGTTATAAATAGTGGAATCCCTCGCACAATGCCGTAGGAATTCAGCTTCGATCGGTATCAATTTGATTTGGTATGATATCGTCACTGGTATAGCAACCTAGAGAAAAAAGAAATGGATTAAAATCCTAAAACCTTGTATAGAAATCTTGTGGTAACTTTAAAAAAATAAATTTTACTATTCTTTACACAAAAAAACAAAACATAATATCAAAGTGAAACTCATTAATGAAATATGTGTTATAATTATCATGTGTAGCTTTCCATTTAAAATTATTCATAATTTAAGTTGTCTAAATTGTAAGTTTTAACTTATGTATATATTGATAAATAGCAATAATTATCTACGATATATTTGCATCTTAAATTGTGTTGATTTATTTTAGTTTTCTTCAAATTTTAAAGAAATTGACATTTTTCTGATTATGGGTGGTTTTACGCAATTTTTTAATGTCATTTGTCATCTTTTACTTCTATGAGATATTTTCTTTATTCAAACCATGTAACACACGGGGTCCGTAACCTAGTTCATATATATAAAAAACACTTAATTAAAAAAAATCTTTAATTAAATAAAAATAAAATACATATTAATATATAAAAACCATAATTTAAAAAAATAAAAATACATAAATATATAAAAAAAAAACTTTTAAAACCCACAGATCCCCTCTCCCCCCCCCCCCACCCTTATCTCCTCCTCCTCCTTCACCACAACCACCAATTTCACCTCCATCGTCACTCACCATCGCCTAGCCCCACCACACACTACCACCCACCTTCACCTCCATAGTCACCCAGCTCCGCCACACACCGCCGCCCACCTCCATTGTCACCCTAATGCTGCCACCACCCCGTCACACTTACCTCGACCGTCACAACCACCTCGACAACGTCTTGGAGAAGTCCACCGAATCCTCCTCCTTCGCCGTCGTCGCCATCATCTTCTTTTATTGTTAGATTTGAACATCCAGATTGCATCCTCTGTTGTTAGATTTGAAGATATATCATATGCAGGTAATTCTGGAACAGTGGCGAAAAATATGGTGGTTAGTAGTGGTTATAGACGGTGAGTGGTGGCATTTACGATGGTTATGGACAATGGTTGTGCGAGGTTATGGTGGTGAATGGTCGGTTGTGGTGAATGGTGGTGTGACGGTGGTGGGGAATGGTTGTGGCAGTGGTGGTGGTTATGCACGGTGGTGGCAGTTGGGCTTGTGGGTGGTGGCAGTGGGGGTTGTGTGTGGTAGTGGCGGTTGTTTACGGTGGTGGCAGTAGGGGTTGTGGGTGGTTGATATGTGTGTGTATTTTAAAAAAAATACGTTTATTTGTTTCTTCTAAAAAATAATAATGTACATATAATTTATTATTTATATATTGAAAGGGGGGGGGGGGGGGAGTTTTTGGATGAAAATTGCAAGTACCAAACTGATTAATGTGAGTTAACTATCATTTTTTAACTGAGTTAATGGGTTGGTCCAAAATGAAAAAAAAAAATGAAAAATTCAGAGATCAAAAGGAGAAAAAAACTATTTGGACTAAAATGACAATTTGAAGCAAATCTCAAGAACTAAAATGACAATTTACTCTTTAACATATTAGAAGTTTACCAATCAAAGCATCTAATCATATTAAATATTTTAAAAACATTACCAAACACTCATAAAACACAATCATAATAATTATTCTTCTTTTTTGAAATACTTTAACGAACATAATTTTGAACTTACTGATATCTGGAGACTTTAATAAAAACTTTTAATAAGTATTCAAAATTTGATAATTTAATTCAAAAATATCATTATCATTATAAATCATATAATTTTTTTCATATAAATAAGTTTTTGATAAGGTTTAATTCAAAATTATTATTATCATTATAAATTAAAGATACATTTAAAGTAAACGTAAATTTTGTGAGAAATTTTAGCAAACTTCAAATAATAAAAAATATTGATTAGTTTAAAAATATATTTTGAAAACTAAAGATTTTAAAATAAGTAATGTTATCATTCTTGACATATGAAATATGTTTATTAAATTAGCTCTGTTTTAAACTCAAAAATGATTGAGTTGATTAAAGATTTTCTTTAAATGATCCACGACCACGTCACATGCAATTCAAATACGTTTTTTTTTTTTTTTTTTTTAATTGTTAACGAATCCTTTAAATAGGCTAATGGTGAAATTTACCACATCAGGATACATTCGTCTCTGAATCGGGAAAAACTCTCACTTTGGGCCAAAGCCCGTGAACACTTGCCCGAAGGCACGACAGTGCTGTGCGATAAAACCCGCTCAGTTCAAGGGTCGAACTAGCGATCGCCGCCTACTCGTCTAGTCTCCCATCATCACCAAATGCTGCCGAAACTAAATGGTAGAGTGAATCAAAATTGGGTCTCTTGAAACAATAGGTCTTTCCGTTACCACTCTACGACCAACTCATTAGCGCTATTCAAATAAACTAAGAGCCGATAACTATATTTTTTTCATTTTTCAATAGGGTAAATTACTTTTTGAGTCCTTGTGTTTTATAGATTTTAACCACTTGAGTCCAAAATCAAAATGTTTAACGCCCTGAATCCCTATAACCACTTTTCTTAACCATTTGAGTTCAATTTTCTAACCCTGTTTGAATTTTCTGTTAGCTTTTTATTAAAAGACTAAAATGCCCCTGCATATTATAATTAATTGTTAATAATACATAAATACTCACACACACTCACACAACAGTTGATTACTCTGTATCTCTCTTCCTCATGTCTCTCCCCCTTCTCTTTCAACCACACCACCATCACCACCACCATCCCATAATATCATAATCCATAAAAAACCAAAATTCATAATCCATAAAAAACCAAAATTCCCGCATATCAAACACTAGGTTAGATTTTATCATCCAAGTGACAAAAAGTAAAGGTAAGAATATAAAAAGGGAATTGGGGGTAAAATTAGGTTTACATTTACAGAAGTTGGATCAAAGGATGAGCCTGAGAAGTACGGTTTCTGAGGGTGGTTGCCCCTTGTTGGTGCTGAATTGGAAATGCTTAATCTATGATACAGTTTAACCGTCTCTTAAATAATAATAATTTATTTAACATTGTTGAAAAATTCTTATGATTTATCGAGATGTTTGTTTTATATTATACTGATTGAAGCAGTGTGTTGCTGAAAAGTTGACGTGTTGAGAAGATGAGTCTGATTGGATGCATGGTAGAACCTCCTTTCTACATTGCAAACAAAGTTGAAGAGTTTGAGGATTGCTATGCAAATGCTGAACTGGAGTTTACTCAAGTGCTAATGTTTTTGAAGATTTGGTGATTGGATGCATCAGCTTAGGGGGGTCTGTTGCTGACAGACACTATTAAAGCTGAAGCTATCCAAAGACCAAAGACAATGCAAGATTGCATGAAGAATGCAAGATGGCTGAAGATAAAGTTGTTTTATGAAGCTATTTTCAAGGGGGAGTTCGTTGGTGCATATTTGTGACAACAGCTTTTAGATTTGGTATTTGGATATCTTATAATTCGTGATATGATAAACGGTTAGCAGGTTCAGCTTTGTATTAGTTAATTAAGAGTGATTGGGCCAAACCAAACCCACATTGGGGGAATGGTAGGCGAATTGGGCCTGTCCAATTCGCAGCCCATGACCTAGCCCAAGTTGCAAGCTTCTCCTATATAAACAAAGCTTTGCATTAGGGTTTAGGTTAATCACCTTAAGCACTTTTAGAGAGAAAATTTGTGATTACAAGGGGCTTGGACCAATTTGGAGGTCTTGATTGATTGTAATCGGTTGATAGATAATCAAAAGAGATCTGTTTGTTGGTGATTTCTGTTTCTACTTATTTTCTGTGTAAATCTGATCTAGAGGATTCCGCACTCTAGGTTGGATAGACGATTCTGTGAAGATCCATAGGATTAAGAGGACTTACACCCTTCCACAGGCCGGTGATTACCCCCAAAACAAATCAACAACCTTCCTCTATTTTCAGATAGAGATAGAGATAGAGATAGAGAGAGCTATAGAAACAAGAAGCGAAACAATTCGTCATCATCATCATCATCAATATCATCTTTGTCATCGTCCTCTTCTTCTTATTCATCTTGTGTTTCTGAAACAACTTTTAAGAGGTTGTGATGATAATATTGTGATCCAACTTCTTCAAAATGGGACAAGACAAAAGAGATGATCTGTAGCTCGGTAATGCAAAATCTAAGGAAGGTGAAGTGCTTTTCTTCTTAATTTGTTAAAAAAGAACAGGAACTTTTGAGCATTATTTGAATGGGATTTACATGAAATTTGGGGCTTTTTCTCTCTCTAACATCTGCCATGAAAGAAGGAGAAGAAGCTGAGATTGACCGTCTCCCGATGGACCTGCTTGCTCACATATTCGTATTCATCACTTGTTTCAAGGATTTGGCTCAGTAAGATGTTTATGAATTTATAATCGTTTATTGAAATTTTGTTTTTGGTTTGTTGGTTTTGTGCATTGAGTGTGTGAATTTTGAAGGACGAGTAGTGTGTGTAAAAAGTGAAAGGAAGGTGTGAAACAATCGATGGGGAGAAGAGAGAAATTGAGTTTTGCGGGTTGGAAAATGGACATTGAGTTGACTTCTCGTCTCGTTCGTTATGCTTATGGTCTCAAGGAGCTTGATATGTATGTTTTTTAACTACAAGGGTATTTTGGTTATTTAATAATATTTAACCAAAAAGTTCTAACAGTATTAGAAAATTAGACTCAAATGGTTAAAAAAAGTGACTATAAACATTTTGATTTTAAAATTAAATGGTTAAAACTCCTAAAACACAGTGACTCAAATCTACAGATAGTTAAAACTCCTAAATATTTAAGTTTGTGGTTATTTCATTCGTTTCATGGCTAGTGTTTTTCCTTTAGACAGTGTGTAATGGGGCGCTATATGCCCCAAAAAACCATATATAGCGCCCAATGGCGCCATGCACACCGGGACAAGGGGCGTTATGCGGCAAAAATCAGATGGCAATGCCATCCATATCGCGGCGCCATGGGGGAGAGTTTCAATCCTTTGACCAATCAAAAAGTAGTTAATGTTTTTTAATTAACTAATAAAAATGAAAATTAATAATTAGGTAATGATGTGTAAGGACTTTATGACTACGGGCTCCAGTGATATAACGCCCCATAAAGCCCATGTGTGACGTGACACGACACGTGTCGCATATCGCCCACAAATGAGCTTTATGACTACAGATGAACTTAGTGGGACATATTTGATCTATTTCTGATAATACTCCATGACTATGACACATTACCAAAAAATCAAGAAAAATTCTTGAATGCTGTCTTTTCATGCTTTCTATTGGTTATTATAATTTTTTAGTTTAGGGACTAATAATTTAGAAGAAAAAAATGATATTTGTGATTACAATAAAGTAAAATAAGGATGTATTTAATTGCAAAAATACTAATTTCAACGACAACACGTTAATAAAAAATTGTGTTTAATATGTAATTTTCAGAATTCCTTTTCATTTGAAAAATAAAAGCTGATGTTTTACTTTATAGGTACAAATTTAAAGATTACATCTTTTCTAGAAACTTGCGATCAATAAAGATTATATCTTTTCTAGAAACTTGCGGTCGATATAGTAAAAGCCATCAGCCTAACGGCTGCGATAATAGTATCACATGCTATAGTATTCGTTGATACATACTATAAGACTATGGGGTATGGGGCGGGGTGGTTGGGGCGTGGGTTGGGTACAAACGCCCACGTCACCACTCCGTGTGGACTTAGGTTTCGGCGTGGCCCCTTGGGCGGGGGTTTCAGCACGGGTGTTGGGTGGGGCTACGAACATGACATGGCGGAACCTCGTTGGCCAAGAGCACTAGCCCTTTGAAATTGGTTTTTTTCCACGCCACCCCAGCCACTCCCCACCATACCCCTTCGAAATTGGCTTTTGGTCTTGGGTGCCCCATACTCCATGTGTCGCACCATGCCCCCAACCCACGCCCCACCATACCCCACGGTCTAAGATCACCCAATATGAGCAAAATTGTGAGTGTTCGAAATACGGTGGCAAATAAACATGTCTGAAGGGGTATGGTCCCAAAAATGCCGCGCAGACTGTTCAGGTCGCGCGTTGAACCATACTCCTTAATCACTTTGGTGATCAATCTTTAGACCCGCGCGGGATGCTCCAGCAGAGCCTGATCTCGCGCGAGGTCCAAACAAGAGATAACATCAATTCCTATACTTAGCGTTCTGAATTAGAGCCTTCACCTCCTGTAACCTTGCGCGGACTACTTACGTGCTCAGCAAAGATCGCGCAGGAGACAAAGCGCAAGGCCACTTCAGAAAGTACCAAAGGTACAAGTGGCAGAGGAATAAGCCAATCAGCGTCATCCAGGCTGTGCCCTATCGTGCTCCACGATCGTCTGACGTGCAGGAGACAGAAAGTACAAAAGGACGCCTACGTGGCACCAATCAGGGGGCAGCGACACCTGCCCCATGATCTCCACTTACCTGCTGATGGAAAAGGGACAACAAGGCCGACAACTGAGACACGTGGCTCCAATCATGGTGCGCCAACACCTGAGATCTTCTAGAAGACACTAACGGTCGATACCAGCGAGATAAAGAGCATATTCTCTGGTTAAACATCAGCCCAAGGCCCATCAGCCCACCTCCTCTTACACCTCTCCGGCTATAAATAGAGACCTCCATGCACAGGTTAAACATTCCGTTCTCTCTACTCTCACTCTTAACACACAATTATCTCCTCAAAGCAGATACTTATTCTCACGCCGGAGTCTGGTTAAGAGGGGAACCCCCATATTCCCCTCTTAACGAGCTAACGGTGTTCTGTTTTGCAGGAATATCGGATCAAATCGGAGATCAGAAAGTTTAAGAAGATTAACCCTTATGAAAGGAACATAAGCCAAACTAATTAACTCTAAAATTAGTTCCGTGTTTCTTCATTGGCGCCCACCGATTTTCACAATCACTTCCATCTTCTTTTTCTGAGTTTTTTCTAAGTTTTTGTTCCTTGGATCATGGCTGGTCAAGGAATCATTCCTGATTTCGGTTTTGGCACGAACTCTAACGTAGGATTGGGGGAGGACAATTCGAATGTCCAAGTCCAACCTGCCGAAGAGATAGCTGAAATTGAAGTAACGAACACTAGGGGACCCCGAGCGAGCTTCACTTGCATCACCCAAACGGGAACCCCAGCAAGTCATGTCGCTGGTCCTTCAAACCCAGCTCCAAATCCGAACATTTCGGCGCTACTGGGGCTACCAGAAGGCGAAACTTTAGCTTCCTGGTACGCCAAACAAATTGCCACCATAAATACTGCGTATCAGTCATTGAGCGCACAACAGGCAATCTTACAAGCAGAGCCATCCTTGGTTACTCCTCCGGGTCCAACTCAGGGGGTGCGCCAGACGCCCCCACAGCAGAACTTTCAAGGAAAAATCAACAGACCTCCTCATCTGAGAAGGCCAAGCGTACACGACACACGCGACACATACGGAGAAACAGACACGTACGGTGATCACCCATCCTATGTGCAGCACAAACGTCCAGTTCATAGCCAGCTAGGGCCGCACAACATGAACAACGAATGGGATGACACAGATCTGAATGATCCCACTTGGCAAGATGACGAAGGTTCGTCAGCCTTCAACCGTCTGCAGAAAAATCACGAGTCTTACAAGCCAAGGCAGCGCATTGCATACAACGAAGAGGCAGAATGAGATTTCAGCCTCGCCTATAGGCCAGCTTAAGCTGCTGAACACTCAAAGTTTATTCCAAAGATTGCTCTAGCCCCACTCTCAAGAGAAAAACTACCCCCAACAGTGGGAAAGTTCAACGGTCTCACCGACCCTGACCATCATGTTCGAGTATTTACAAGTGTTGGTGTTATGGGAGGATGGAACATGCCAATGTGGTGCCATTTGTTTATCCAAACTTTCACAGGGCTGCTCGCGCCTGGTTCGACAACCTTCCGCCTGGAAAAATCAGTTCATGGGTCGATTTCAGAACACAATTTGTAAACCACTTCAGCAAGCAAAGACGTTATCAGTGCGATACGTCTGAAGTAACAGATATCTGGCGCAGAGAAAACGAAGGTTTAGAAAACTTCATCACTCGCTTAAAAAAGGAGTGTTTGGAAATCGGTGGTGTAAGCGAACAGCTCATGCGCGCTCACTTCAAGAAAGCTATTCGTTGTGATAGTCTCATTAGAACTATCACTGGAAAAGACGGTATGCCCAAGGAATGGGACAAGCTCATGGAAGCCGCAAAGATAGTAGCGCAAACTGAAGAGTCGCTACCTGGAGCCAAGAACTCCTACACCGAAGACCGTTTTTCCAAGAGAAGCTCGCGCGAATATGGCAAGCGCAACAAGAGCAGAAATCATGAATGGAAGACTGGACAATCCAGCGGCTATGAGGAGAGACCGCGCTACAAAGAGGACGCGCGAGAAACGATTGACAGAATCGGATATTGAAAGGCAGTCAGGAACGAGAATCGAGAAAAGCACTGGAATCCGCTCATTAAGACACCAAAAGAGGTGCTCATGACGGAGAATCATGATTTCAAGGCTCCAAAGCCTATGACAAACAAGAAGGGGCAAGACCCGAACCTGTACTGCGATTTTCACAAGGATACAGGTCATTTGACAGATGACTGTATCAGTCTAAGGCAGCAAAATCGAGAGAGCGCTGAAAAGCGGAAAGTTAAGCCATCTGGTCAAGAATGTGCGCACGGAGACGCGCCATATTCAGCGCAATGATGAGGGAAACCAGAAGAAGGTCAGGCGCCTAGAAACACACATGGTCAATGGACCAAGGTACAACGCGAGAGACAAAGGCAAGCGCCCATTCGAACCTGCATGGAAAGAGCAACAGGTCATCTTTCCGGTAGTATGTGGGGGACCACGCGCCACGCGCCCCGTCGTCATTACCGGTATTATCGGTCATTACGAAATAGAATACATATTCATTGATCCGGGAAGTACAGCTGATATCATCTACGAGCAATGCTTCAATCAGTTCGATGATGAAGATAAAGCGAGACTCGAGCCGGTTGATTATCCTCTATCGGGATTCTGCAACGAAATGGTCTTCCCACTAGACCATATAACTTTCCCCGTCACGCTATCTAGCGGGAAACATTCAAGAACTACAAATATCAATTTCATGGTGATGCCGGTCAAATCAAGGCATGATGTTTTAATTGGGAGAGAAACCCAAGAGAATTGAACATGGTAACCTCCACACCCCACTCAGCCATCAGGTTCCCAACTGAGATGGGGGTGGCGATTATCTACGCAAAGAAAGAAGTGATGACAGCAGAGGATGCACGCCCAGTCAAGGCAGCAAAAATTTCAACAACCGAACCAGAGAAATGGGTTTTGAACCGTAAATACCCAGAACAGACGGTGACGATAGGCCACGCAATCTCACCAAACATCAGAACGCACCTCAAGCAACTTTTGTTCAGGAACATGGACATTTTCGCCTGGACTCCGGCCGACATGACCGGTGTCCCGCGCGACGTCACTGAACATTGTTTGAACACTTATCCCTCCGTCGAGCCAAAAGTGCAAAGAAGGCGCAGCCTGGGGGCGGATAAGACTAAAGCTATCAATGAGCAAGTTTATGAGCTGCTAAAAGCAGGGATTCTGAGGGAGGTGCGCTATCAAAGTTGGGTTGCAAACCCTGTTATGGTGGAGAAGTCTAATGGAGGATGGCGCATGTGTGTTGATTATACTGATCTCAATAAGGCATGTCCCAAGGGTTGTTATTCGCTGCCTGAGATCGACAAGAAGATAGACTCTCTCGCGCCATACAGGTGGAAATGTTTCTTGGACTGTTACAAGGGGTATCATCAAGTCCAGATGGCACTGGAAGATGAAGACAAGACAACTTTTCGTACCGACATCGGAATCTTCTGTTACACAAAGATGCCATTCGGGCTCAAAAATGCTGGCGCAACCTACCAGCGTCTGATGGATACGATATTTGCTGATGACATCGGAGAGCATATCAAAGTATACATCGACAATCTTGTGATTAAAAGTCCCGAGGAGGACCAGATGTTAAAGGACATAGAGAAGACGTTTAACTCTTTGAGAAGTGTGAACATGAAGCTGAATCCAGCGAAGTGTTCTTTTGGTATGGAGGAAGGCAAGTTTTTAGGCTTCGTGGTTACAAACGACGGTTTCAAGGTTAACCCCGAAAAAGTTCAAGCCATAGAGTGGATGCCGTCACCGCGCACGATCAAATAAATGCAGAGATTAGCCTGCCGCCTAGCCGCGCTTAATCGATTTCTATCAAACCACGCTGCAAAATCGTACCCTTTCATCAGTACTTTGCGCAACTGCGTGAAAAAGCAAGAGTTCAAATGGACGCCAGAAGCAGAAGCTGCCTTCCAGCAAATGAAAGAGTGTTTGATCAAACTCCCTACACTAACTACGCCATTTGAGAAGGAACCACTCATTCTGTACTTGTCTTCTTCGGACAAGGCAGTTGGGTCGGTATTGTTAGTAGAAAGAGACGGAGTTCAACTCCAATCTACTATGTTAGTAGGGTGCTCACGGATCCAGAAGCACGATATTCAACAATGGAAAAGTTAGTGCTCGTGCTGCTACACGCCTCCCGGAGGCTGCGCAGGTATTTTACTGGGCATGTAATCACTGTACTCACTAACTTCCATATTGGCACAATCCTGCAAAAACCAGAGACGTCAGGACGTTTAGCAAAGTGGGCAATCGAGCTGGGGGCCACAACATTTTGTACAGGCTGCGCCCAGCCATTAAAGGCCAAGTGTTAGCGGACTTCATCACTGAAGTTCCAGAAGATAAGATCAAAGATTGTGAAGTTGTTGATACTCCCATCAAAGACACATCAGATGGGTTATGGTTGTTATACACTAACGGTGCCTCGAACGAAGATGGTGCAGGAGCTAGACTGCGCCTTATTAGCCAAGAGAAGCATGAGTTCACATATGCCATCAAGTTGGATTTCAAAAACACCAACAACGAAACGGAATATGAAACGTTTTTGACAGGCCTACGCCTAGCCATCAAGATGGGAGCTCAAAACTTACAAGCGCATGTCGACTCTCTCATGATCGCGAGTCAAATTAATGGGTTGTATGATGCGAAGGGCGAAGTTATGGCTTTGTACTTAGAGCAGGCGAAGGAGTTGCATCAACAGTTCAAATCATACAAGGTTGTTCATATCAATCGATCTGAGAACAAGCCAGCGGACTCTTTAAGCAAGCTCGCTTCAACAACTTTTCAACATCTCGCCAAAGATGTAAGAATCGAAGTCTTAAAAAACCCGTCGGTTTTGTTGCGCCAAGTGAATGTGATTGAGATAGGGCAACCATCTTGGATGACCCCTATCATCCAGTATCTGCAAGAAGGAATTATCCCTGAAAACAAAGCAGAGGCAAGGAAGATACAGAACAAAGCCTTGTTCTACGAGATGAATGGTGGAATTTTGTATAGAAGATCCTTCTTAGGGCACTATTGCGCTGTGTGGACCCTCAAGATGCAACTTACCTGATCAGGGAGATTCACGAAGGCATCTGCGGCATTTATGCGGGCCCGCGCATGGTCGTAGCAAAGATAATGAACGCTGGTTATTATTGGCCAGGGATGCACGTTGACGCTCTAAAGGAATTGCGCAAATGCGACTCCTGTCAAAGGCACGCCCCAAAAAACCTGCGCCCAAAAAATGATCTCATCCCTGTGTCCACTGCCTGGCCTTTCCAGCAGTGGGGGATTGATATGGTGGGACCTTTCCCTGAAGCTCCTGGAGCTATGAAGTTCATAATTGTTGCAGTTGATTATTTCACCAAATGGGTGGAGGCCAAAGCACTCGCTTCAACTACTACAATGATGGTGCGCAAGTTCATATGGGAACACATCATTTGCAGGTTTGGCCTCCCACTCAAGATTGTAACCGATAATGGCACCAATTTTGCTTCTGAAGACCTTCAAGAATGGATGAAAGAGATGAATATCGAGCACACTTTCTCTTCCGTTGCGCATCCTAAGGGCAACGGCCAAGTAGAAAGTGTCAACAAAAGTATCGTTGAAGGGATAAAGTCCTGCCTGGGCACTAAGAGAAGAGGCTGGGTAGATGAGCTCCCGAGCATCCTGTGGGCTCATCAAACCATGCCAAAAACAAGCACTTTCGAAACCCCCTTTAGCCTAGTCTACGGCTCAGAGGCGGTTATCCCAGCTGAAATTGGCCTCCCATCGCCGCGCTTGACAGCGGTCAACAAAATCGATAACGAGGCGGAGCGCCGTCTAGACTTGGACCTACTCGAAGAGAGGCACGAAATAGCGCGAATCAAAGAGGCCAAGTACAAGACACAGTTGGAGAGGTACTACAATGCAAGAGTGCGCATTTGTACCTTCACTCCAGGAGAGTACGTCTTCAGAGACAATGAAGCCTCCAATGCTGAACACCCCGGGAAGCTAGCACCCAAGTGGGAAGGCCCATACTTAATACATGAGGTGCTAGGAAAAAGGGCATACAAGCTGCGCACACTGGATGGATACATCATCCCGCGCACGTGGAACGCGCAACAATCGCGCAAGTGTTACATGTGACTACTCTCGGCCATGCGCCTTTATCCGCTTATGTTGGCCACGCGCCTTTTTAATTACTTAAGTTGGCTTTACGCCCTTCTATTTCGATTATGTATGTTGGCTTTGCGCCTGTTTCTAAACTACTGAATGAAAGCATTGACTATGCCTTTTGTTTTCAGCATCATGACTTCTACGTTACAAATGCATGTTAAACTTTTGATTAGCACGAAAACACTTCAGTAAATTACGAGCTCTTGAGTTACGCCTCCAAGGTTTTCCACGATCATAGCGCGAGACCGGGCTGTTATACCCATACACGAGCCACACTTACATTTATTCGCGCTAACTTAACCAAAGTTTCTAACAACAATGCAATAATTGTAACTTGACATAAAAAACAAGTGTAAATGTCACATTCCAAAAAGCGCGTCCGCGCAATAATCACATACAAAGTAGCTAAACATCAACAGTTTCCATTCAAAAAGCGCAAGTGCGTGATAAATTACACTTTTAACATCTAAAAAGAAAAGTACAAGACACAAAGCCTATCAACACTATTTTCTACTCATAACCATCACCATCATCGCCGTCATCATTGCCATCGCCATCGCCATCACCACCGGTTGTTTCTTCCTCATCAGATAACTCCACAGTCTGTGGAGGGTCTAGGATAATCTTTAGCCGTGAACACCAGTCGTCATGCTTCAGCACTTCTGCGACCAAATCCATCACAGGTAATGATAAATGGTCATGAACCCCTTCAGCGCGGGCTAATGCAGCATCAGCCTGATCGGTCACTGAGCAATGACTGACATCAAACTCCTGCCCTAATGCCTCTTCAACATGTTGTGCACACTCTAGATAACCTCCAAAATGACCAACCACGCGTGAGGCATCTATGAGAGCGGCAACAACCGCATCCAGTTCAGATGCATTCAGAATGGAGTTAGCCATCTATAAGAAAGGCAATGGATAAGAACCAAGGCAACAAGAAATAAAGCCTAAATTAAAGAAAGAGGGACCTTACCAGAACTACCCCTCTACCACGCAACCATTCAGAGTCGAAAACTAGAGTGTCCACGATTGCTTGAGCTTCGGCATAATTGTTTTGGGCTACATTAAGGGCAGAGGTGCTACTATCCCGCGCCTCGTCGGTTTTCTGTTTCGCTTCTTCGGCGGTAGCAACCTTAACCCTTTCAGCCTCCAAATCAATCTCCAAGGATTCACTCTTATCAGTTTGCTCACGCAATCTACGCCTTAACTCTACAATCTCCACATCCTTGGCATTCAAGTCCTTGTCCTTGCTGGCCACCTGCGCCTTAAACTTAGCCTGTGAGGGGTGAAATAATGACTTAGTAATATTTTGACAAGTAAGAAACAACATAATGAAGAAAAGGCTAAGGTTGTTGTACCTCAACGCGCTCTTTTTCCGCTTCAACATCCTCAACCTTCTTTGTTAATGTGGCAATTTGAGCCTCAAGGTCGGTAATCCTGGTGCGAGCAGCAAACATGCGCTGATTATCTTTTTTGCATATTTCTTTCAAGTTAGCACACTCTTTTGACAAGAGCTCTTTAGCAGCATGTAGCTTGCTCTTTCGGACATCGCGCCCCCACTCTTCAGATTTTTTCTCCGCATCGAAGGCGGCCTTCTCTTCAGCAAATGTAGCCTTCATCTTCTCAAAGTCCTTAACCTGCCTCACCAGACACTCACGGTATTTTTCCCAATTACCCCGCTCTTTAACCATCGTATGCCACTCGCGCACGATTTGGTGGTTAGCGGCGCGGGTATTGGCTTCTCCAACAACGTAGGCATGGTATAACGCATCATGGGATCGTGCCCTCTGCCGGTTAACTTCCCCAGGAGGGAAGGAATTCAAGAACCAATCACGGCAAGGAGCGAACTCCAAGAAGGTATCCTTCTGCTTTAAACCCCATGGAGCTTGGTGGGGAGCATCACCGCGAACTTCCTCGGTATAAGTTTTGTAATAAATATCGCCTAGGGTATCCTTAGGACCGATAGGAGTCTGTGGCATGGACCCTCCAGCACCACTAGCCGCACCTGCACCACCTGCAGTAGTGGTAGCCTCTTTATGTGCATCAGCAGCCGATCCCCCAACAGCTGAAGTCACCTGAACAGTTTGGGTGGGGGCATCGACCTGCGCAGGCTCAGTTGGCTTGATAACCTCGGGCCCTTTGCCACGAGTAGCTCTTAGCTCCTTTTCATGAAGGGGCTGGTCAAGCCCCGTGATACGAGTGACCTCCGGACCCCGCGTCTTCTCCTGCGCGGTAGTAGCAGCGGTCTCGGTCTCTTTGGATTTATCACTGAATGGCTTCTCACCCGCCTTCTTCTTCCTCTCCTCTTTTTCCTTCTCTTTTTGTTTCTCCTTTTCTTTCTCCCTCTCTTTCTCAGCCTCCAACCCAACAGACTTAAGAGGCTTGATCACAACCGTGGTTCTTTTCTGCGCCGGTTCTTGGGGGTCCTTAAACTCAACACCCTTCTTTTCAGGGGTCTTCTTCTTAGCTTCTGCAGAAGCCAAGTGTTAAAAAGAAATTTCATTAAAGAAAACATGGAGGAAGTCATAAAACTAAGCTGGAGAGAATTTGTATAGAGAGCTCATACTACTCTGTTTGCCTATTACTGGGCCCCCAAGGCTTCTGCGCCACCTGCGCGCCCACAACAGTCTCCTCTATGCTTATCTTTCGGCTTATCAACTTGACAGCAGGCTCTTCTTCTTCTTCATCCAGCGTGATGGACGAAGGAGTAGCGCTAGCATCTGGGTTCCTTGAACCCGCGCTCCCCGAGCTCTTTGAACCAGCGACGCTGGTCTTCTTCTTGCCTATACGTGACAAACCCTCAAGTTAGTCACTTGCAACAACGTAATCCTCCAAGTTACTCTGACGAAATCGTAGAGTACCTGTATCAAAAGCACCAACAGTCGCGCGGCTACTCCCGCCCTTCTTGCTGGTCGCTTCAGCATCAATGGTGATCACTTTCTTCTTCTTCTTCTTCTTCTTGTTTGGCTTCTTCTTCTTCTCCTCCGGATCAATGCCAAGGTCGCGCAACACACCTGTAAAGATGTTAGACCAGGAACTTAGTTCCCCATTTGAAGACCCTACAGACTCCTTGCTGGAAAGATAAAGGATCTCTTTCCCAGCGGAAGTCACAGCTCGCAAGGGTCTGGGGTTGGGTAGATGCGCACCTTCGGTTGCAGTGGGAGGATTGGCAAAAGCTCCAGCAGGAGGAAAAAGAAAACGACCCTTGATGCGCTCGTACCAATAGGGCTCTCCTGATTCCAGCGGGCGCACGCCCATAGATCCACCAAAGGTGGGGAAAGCAGCCTGGTAAAGATGCGCTTCTGCAAGGAAATCAAATACTTAAGCGCAAATTAAGCAAGAGGAAAGGGGAATAATCAAAGAAGTAACCAACCTCTATCTTGAAACTTCAACACGGGCACCTCAGTGCTATCTTCCAGCCATTGGTCGCTCATCTGCGCCGCAACTAAAACATTTTCACCAAAAATCTGGTTTGGCGTCGCAGTCAGTTTTAAATACCAATCAGCCCCCTTTGGAATCGGCAGTTCCTCCTTCTCGATCACATCCGGCGCACGAAAGATCATCGCAATCGGAATAACTTCCTCTCTGATGAAGAAGAACTTCTGTTTCCAGTCATGGAAACTCTTCGGAGGATTCAGAAGGATCTTCTTGGCAGACCCCCGGTTGCCAAAGGAGTAGAATCCCATGTTCCTAATCAACTGATAGAATACCCTAAATTTCTCCAATGTAGGCTCTATATCATGGGATCGGCATAAAAATTCAAAGTGTCTCACCCTCACCATGCCCGGGTGGACTCATCTGGGATAGGTGAAAGCCATAATAATGGAGGATATGCGACAGGAACTCCGTCGCCGGCAACCGGAAGTTGCCTTGTAGAAAGAAGTCTTCAAAGAGGGTAATATACCCCGGCGGCGCGTCGGCGGCTGTTTGATTCTGACCGGGATATTGAGCATCCCATTCCGGTGGAAACCGGAAACCCCTAGTGATTTGCTCGAATAACCCCTGATCCCACTTGAGGACAGGGAGGGGACCTTCTTCAAGATGAGACTCTTCTTCAGCCATAGATATTCTGATAGAAGATTTGAATATTTTCTGGAAAACTTGAATATTCAAAGAACAACTTGAAGATCTGCTAGTGTTTCTTTGAAGGTTTGAAGATTCAAAGACGAATAGAGAGAAAAGAGAAAAACAGAAGAAAGGTTTGTGATCTCCCCTCTCCTCTCGTCGACTATATATACTCATCGCATTTAATGCGATGAGTAGACGTGCCGGATTCACCGCGCGCGTATCCAGTCAGCAGCTGCCACGTACGTCGGAATTCCCAGAGTGACGGTTACCACGCGCGCTGATGTGCGTGAGTGTTATTAGTTTTTAATGTATATATTAAGCCATTTTTAACACTTTTTAGCCAAGTTTTAAATTTATAAAACACGATATTTACTAACACTAAACACACATATGGGCAAGTGCACCCATCGTGAACGTAGTATAGTGTTGGCAAGATACCGAGGTCGTCCAAGGACACAAGTGCTTTTAATACCGGTTTATCCTCAACGTCTAATCAAATCAAAAAGTTAAAAAAGGTTTTTTAAGCTAAGAAAAGTAAAAACTAACTAAAATGCTGAAAATAAAAATAAAAGAAAAACAGATAGACAAGATGAATCACTTGGCTCCGACTCGTGTTTAGTGTAACCTTTGATTATTTCCGCACTTTTGCACTTATTTAAGAGATTATCTTAGTTATTGTAGTAGGCCCCTCTTTTGAAGGTGACGTTACCCTCAACTCAGTAGTTTGAGTCAGCAAGGATACAATCCTAAAGGGTCGGATTATTGAAAGATAATTAATTAAGTTATTAATGCATATTATGGTAGGCCCCTCTTTTGAAGGTGACGTTACCCTCGGCTAAGTAGTTTGAGTCAGCAGGGATACAGTCCTAAGTAGCCGGGTTATAGTATTAATAGTAGTTTAACTTATGAGGGGATCAAAGAGTTTGGACCCCCGCCATCCAATACCGTTAAGTATTGAAGGAGGTCCTACTAAATTTGAACCAGGTCCTTTGCAGGATCTATACATTGAACAATGGCAAGACTCTTACCAAACCGTTCCCTTAACCCCCCGACCATGTAGCCAACATACCTCCATATAGACCGTGGAGATATGAATGGTGAAAATCTTTTATTTTATATAGACAGTAAAATAATGCCAAGACACCACGGACAAACGATAAGGAAGAATCACCTTCAACATAAGAAGCTAGTTATTAAAGTCATTAATACATAACCAATTAAAAAGTGCGAAAAGATTAAAAATAAAAAGTATTACACTAGACACTTGTCTTCACCAAGTGATGTAAGAGACTTAGGCAAACATGGCCTTGATTGTCAAGAACTCTTACGATCAATATTGGATCCCGAGACGACTCACACACTCTATGATGGACAATGGATGATGGTGGTGGATGATGGTGTTATGGTGGTGGTGGGTGGTGGGTGAAGTGTGAGAGAGGTGGTGTGCCAAGGGATGAGTTGCAAGAGATCCAAGCACTCCTATTTATAGGCTGAACAGGAGCTCGGGCACGGCCCGTGTCCGCTGGGCACGGCCCCGTGTCCATCCTTCTCTCTTTCTTCATTAAATGCAGTTTGGCTGTATTAGTTGACCACGCCCCCGTGCCCGCTGAGCACGACCCCGTGTGCAGAAGCATATCTGTACTATCAAGATTTGCTTGGATTCTGCGAATCTTATAGTTGACCACGACCCCGTGTCCGCTGAGCACGGCCCCGTGGTGGGCAATAGAAGCTTCTACAACTTTGTCTTTTCTGCTGGCACTTGGGCATGCCCCCGTGTTCAGTGAACACGGGGCGTGTTCAGCCTTCTGTTCTTCTGTTTTGCTTGGGAAGATGCTGTCGTGGGGTCGGGCATGCCACGTTTGTTCCTTTTCTTGTATTTATGCTAGATTTAGCTGCCTTTTTGCTTCTTTTGTTAATTTGAGCTCATTTAATCCTGAAAATACTAAAGGAAGACAAAAACACACTTTTTCCAACATTAGTACTAAAAAAGGGTTAGTTTTATGCCTCAATTGATGAAATTTATATGTTGCATTTTGCACACATCAAATACCTCCACACTTGAATCTTTGCTTGTCCTTAAGCAAAACTCTTTATAATGTGGCTTTACACTCCCAAATGGAATGGGTAGAAGAGAAGGTTTTTGGGCTTGTCATAGAGTGTCGGGATTTCCAAGATTCTTTATTAAGTTTTATTTTTATTTATTTACAATTCTATTCGTCATGATTTATTTAAAACTTTTCATAAGATAAATTACTTATTAGGGCATAACATGCCTTTTTAAAATTCTATTTATATACAAGTTCACATACCTCACAGGGGATCACTCAACACTCGGCCGAAGGTGTATTTTTAGTGAATCACTCGAGAGCGGCATGAAACTTACTTCTTCCATAGGCTTGCCAAGCAATCAATCCTCCTCCTTTTTAACTATATACCTTTGTAAATATCAAGAGGGCTTTTTGGGTGAAGGGTTAGGCTTGGGTTAAAGGTAGGTGGTTGGGTTAGTGGTTAGTAGAAAAGGGCGAAAGGCATAAAAAGCGTCGGTTTTCGTAAGACTTTTTATTTTGATGAAGCCTTTATTCAAACAAAGTTATTTTTGATAAACTTGTTTGTTTATTTCTTTTGCTTCATCTTCATCATTTTTTTTTTGAAAAGTCATACGAAAAACCGGGCTTGTTACTAAAACAAAGGGTTAAAAATAAAAAAGGTTTTGGTGGGTGAAAGGGTGTTTGGTTTGGGTTATGAAATGAAAAGGTTTAGGCTCAAAGAGGTTAACAAGGGGGATTTTGGGTAGGTGGTAAAAAAAATAATGGTGTAGAAATAAAAAGGGTTAGTCCTAATGCCTCCATCATTTACTTACTCGGGTTTAAGTTGGTAAGGACCGGGAATGTATCGTCGTGGCAAGTTCTAGAGTTGTAAGAACCAAGCGGCTATTCACACAAGAAACGAAAGATGATCATTTAATTTAAGGATATGTATTTGTATGCTCAATAAAGGCTCAAAACTCACTTTTGTGGGAATGGGTTTTTATGTGATCAAGTATATATAATCAAATTTTAACAAAGCTTGTCATGCCGTTTCATAATTTTCTTATGTTGGTTCTTTTTATCACGACGCTATCGGTTGTAAATTTGTAAAAATATAACCTTTTTAGAACTTGCATTTCCCGAGTTAAACCTAGACAAGTAAAAAATGAAAATTTTTGAAAGAAAAAAAAATTTGGGGTGATTAGCGGTTCCAATAGAGTTTTGTATAAGGCTTGTAATTAGGACTTGCAAGATTCAAGGTTTTAGCATCCCCCCCACACTTAAATTACACATTGTCCTCAATGTGTCTCAAAAATAAGTTTTTAGGTTGATTGGATGTGTAAAAAGGTGTTAAAAGCAAAAAAATATGTTACTGGGCGCCTGGACACGGCCCCGTGTTCAGGTGCCAGTAACAAATAATCACAAAAAGAAACAGAAGCCTGGACATGGGGGCGTGTTGGGTGAACACGGCCCGTGTCCAGTTTACCTGAACTGGGAACTTCTGCAGACTGTTCAGCACGGGGCCGTGTTGGGTGGGCACGACCCGTGTTGAACCTGCAGTAACGAGAAAAAATCGTCGGATGGCCCTGTTTTCCTGCATGGGGTGCTGGTGCAACTTTCCCTTGTCATCCTTTGCCATCCCGAGTGTGTTTCACTTATTAAAACATCATCCAAACACCAATCTAACTAAAACCATCATTCATTAAATCATAGAGAATTACATATTAGTCCTAAAAAGTTAGAATCCTAGATAAGTAGGTCAAAGAAACACAAGAAATCTAAATCAAGAAGTTCTATTCTAGAATTTATTCTACTAAGCAAAACTTCCAAAGAGATAATTCTCTTGGTTCGGGGAACTTCTTTTTCCGGGCATGGGTTCCTCAAACGTCGGCGAGCCACTCCTCTATCTCCCTTGGGAGAAGAAAGGCGGGCTCATTAGCATCGGTTTGAGGAGGTACAACTTCCACCGGGACTTCTTGTAGATCTTCAAGAGGAGGTTCCGCTGGAATGTCATCCCAACCGGTAGGATTGTTGATTCCGAGTGCTAGGTTCCAATCCTCTTGAGAGAGGATGGGTTCCATGAGAGGTGTCACAAGAATGTTCAACCTCTGGTGCAAGAGGTTTATTTTCTTGAAAACTGTTTTCCAACCCCACCGAAAGATAATTTATACGGTCTATTAGAACCTCCTCTACCGAAGTCATCTCGTCAAGAGCTTCACGTAATGCCATCACATATCGTACGAGAGTTGCTTCGATTGATGGCCTTCTCTCCCTTCGACTGTTTCTGGAGTGCGCAGAAGAAGTTCCACTGTTTTGACTAGACATTCTACGAAAACAAAACAAAATAGTTTATTTTAATGAAACAGTAAAACGGACACGGCCCCGTGCTCACTAAGCACGGCCCCGTGTTCAACTTTCTGCAGTTTTTTAGAATAAGGAATCTTGGGGTTTCAAATTATTTTCCAACTTATTAAGCATTTCTGAGCAGAAATAACTTAAACCTGTGTTATGTAACTTATTTTAACAAGATTCCTTGAACCAAAAATTTAACAAACATCACAATGAAGCTTTGAATCAAGCTTCATTGGAGGTGTTGTTGCAAGAAAGATGAAGAAGAAGGCAATGGATAAAAGAGGAAAGGACAAGATGCTTGTTAGAACCTTCTTTTAGAACATACCTAGGATGGTAAGTGAGAAGATCCTTTCAAATCTCTGTCCCTGGATGGTCTAAATGTGCAGGATTCTTGGCTGCATTTATAGAAAACGACAGCATGCTGGACACGGCCCCGTGTGCAGGCAATATCCTGACACATTTTGTCCGTATTCTGACAAAAGTCAGAAGGGAATCTTTTGGTGGACACAGGGGCGTGTTGACCTGGGCACGGCCCCGTGTCGGAAGGCTGTTTTATGAAGTTTGTCTATTTTTAAGGAACTTTTTCAGATCGGGTGGTTCCTTACTGGATGGAACAACCCCAAAGTGCCTAAGATACCTTAATTGCTCTAAATTAAGACGAGAACGCAAGAGGTTGTCGGTGAGGGTGATTCCTATGCTATATGTAGGTGGACAAGTCCAACCCTTTTCCGGGCTCTCGTTAAAGAAGGTGAATGCCGAATCGCTCAGGTCTATGTATGCACCAAACGAAATCGATGGGGAGTCCTTCACGGCACAATCGACACAGGGACGACTATCGCTCAAGTCCTCACTAGAGTTAGAAGTATCGTCGGGAACAACGAAGTTATTTGAATGCGATCCCAACACTTCTTTTTGGTTATTTTCTTGAGATAGATTTTGGAGATCTATCCTAAGTTCTTTTAACCAATTAAGAATTAGATCTTCTAATTGAAATAGTTCATCAAGAAGCATTTCTCCTAGAAAATCCGGTTGAGAGCATTCGAGGGAGTGATAGGGATTATTTTTACTTTCGCCCCTCTTAAGGATACAGGAAAACGATGGGTCTATATAGTGGGGCTTATAATTTAGAAAATAACATTCTAATTCCTTATGGGAACCACCACATATTTGACACCACGTACCATAAGAGTGCCGAAAGTAAAAAGTATCAGTATCACTCATGTTTGTGTCAGAAATTACCAACCGTCGGGATCTTACGGTTCTGTTTTCAGTAACTGAATCTTGGGCACGGGGGCGTGTTGAGTGCGCACGGCCCCATGTTCAGCTTACTATCTGACTTAAAACAGGATTGCCAGTTCCAATGATTGGGCACGGGGCGTGTTCAGCGGGCACGGCCCGTGCTGAGTTCTGCAGAAGCTGAAAAAATTAAGAAAAATCCTACAAAAATAGAAAAATAAGAAAAAACGATTAGGCCGTTGATTCCTAACTTTCTTAAAATCCTTGTGTCCCCGGCAGCCAAGTTTTAAATTTATAAAACACGATATTTAACACTTTTTAGCCAAGTTTTAAATTTATAAAACACGATATTTACTAACACTAAACACACATATGGGCAAGTGCACCCATCGTGAACGTAGTATAGTGTTGGCAAGATACCGAGGTCGTCCAAGGACACAAGAGCTTTTAATACCGGTTTATCCTCAACGTCTAATCAAATCAAAAAGTTGAAAAAGGTTTTTTAAGCTAAGAAAAGTAAAAACTAACTAAAATGCTGAAAATAAAAATAAAAGAAAAACAGATAGACAAGATGAATCACTTGGCTCCGACTCGTGTATAGTGTAACCTTTGATTATTTCCGCACTTTTGCACTTATTTAAGAGATTATCTTAGTTATTGTAGTAGGCCCCTCTTTTGAAGGTGACGTTACCCTCAACCCAGTAGTTTGAGTCAGCAAGGATACAATCCTAAAGGGTCGGATTATTGAAAGATAATTAATTAAGTTATTAATGCATATTATGGTAGTCCCCTCTTTTGAAGGTGACGTTACCCTCGGCTAAGTAGTCTGAGTCAGCAGGGTTACAGTCCTAAGTAGCCGGGTTATAGTATTAATAGTAGTTTAACTTATGAGGGGATCAAAGAGTTTGGACCCCCGCCATCCAATACCGTTAAGTATTGAAGGAGGTCCTACTAAATTTGACCCAGGTCCTTTGCAGGATCTATACACTGAACAACGGCAAGACTCTTACCAAACCATTCCCTTAACCCCCGACCATGTAGCCAACATACCTCCATATAGACCGTGGAGATATGAATGGTGAAAATATTTTATTTTATATAGACAGTAAAATAATGCCAAGACACCACGGACAAACGATAAGGAAGAATCACCTTCAACATAAGAAACTAGTTATTAAAGTCATTAATACATAACCAATTAAAAAGTGCGAAAAGATTAAAAATAAAAAGTATTACACTTGACACTTGTCTTCACCAAGTGATGTAAGAGACTTAGGCAAACATGGCCTTGATTGTCAAGAACTCTTACGATCAATCTTGGATCCTGAGACAACTCACACACTCTATGATGGAAATGGATGATGGTGGTGGATGATGGTGTTATGGTGGTGGTGGGTGGTGGGTGAAGTGTGAGAGAGGTGGTGTGCCAAGGGATGAGTTGCAAGAGATCCAAGCACTCCTATTTATAGGCTGAACAGGAGCTCGGGCACGGCCCCGTGTCCATCCTTCTCTCTTTCTTCATTAAATGCAGTTTGGCTGTATTAGTTGACCACGCCCCCGTGCCCGCTGAGCACGACCCCGTGTGCAGAAGCATATCTGTACTATCAAGATTTGCTTTGATTCTGCGAATCTTATAGTTGACCACGACCCAGTGTCCGCTGAGCACGGCCCCGTGGTGGGCAATAGAAGCTTCTACAACTTTGTCTTTTCTGCTGGCACTTGGGCACGCCCCCGTGTTCAGTGAACACGGGGCGTGTTCAGCCTTCTGTTCTTCTGTTTTGCTTGGGAATATGCTGTCGTGGGGTCGGGCATGCCACGTTTGTTCCTTTTCTTGTATTTATGCTAGATTTAGTTGCCTTTTTGCTTCTTTTGTTAATTTGAGCTCATTTAATCCTGAAAATACAAAAGGAAGACAAAAACACACTTTTTCCAACATTAGTACTAAAAAAGGGTTAGTTTTATGCCTCAATTGATGAAATTTATATGTTGCATTTTGCACACATCACGCGCGTGGGCCTCACTCGATTGACAGAAAGCTGAACCGTCAGTGACAACTTGATGACGGCCGTGTCAGCAGTCAACTCAAACGTTGCCATCAACGACATTTCCCACCAACCTGTCAGAATTCAAAATTCAAGGTTTTTTCCCGCTCAAATTTACTACAAATTTCATGCAGAAGTTACCAGGCCACACAACATTCACAATTCTCCTATGAACCTGCGCGCTTACACTCACAAGCAGAGGATTTCCAACAGCCAAATCTGGTAGTCGCGCTGTAGTAACTGATAGACAGTTAAACGCGCGCGACTCACCAAGATCTAGCAGGCATTTTTCTAACCCAACACTTCGCGCGTGATGCAGCACTGGACTGGGGGACTTGAAAGGGTATGGTCCCAAAAATGCCGCGCAGACCATTCCGGTCGCGCGTCGAACCATACTCCTTAATCACTTTGAAGATCAATCTTTAGACCCGCGCGGGATGCTCCAGCAGAGCCTGATCTCGCGCGAGGTCTAAACAAGAGATAACATCAATTTCTATACTTAGCGTTCTAAACAAGAGCCTTCACCTCCTGTAACCTTGCGCGGACTTCTTACGTGCTCAGCAAAGATCGCGCAGGAGACAAAGCGCAAGGCCACTTCAGAAAGTACCAAAGGTACAAGTGGCAGAGGAATAAACCAATCAGCGTCCTCCAGGCTGTGCCCTATCGTGCTCCACGATCGTCTGACGTGCAGGAGACAGAAAGTACACAAGGACGCCTATGTGGCACCAATCAGGGGGCGGCGACACCTGCCCCATGATCTCCACTTACCTGCTGATGGCAGAGGGACAACAAGGCCGAAAACTGTGACACGTGGCTCTAATCATGGTGCGCCAGCACCAAAGATCTTCTAGAAGACACTAACGATCGATACCAGCGAGACAAAGAGCATATTCTCTGGTTGTCGACTTCCGGCCCAAGGCCCATCAGCCCTCCTCCTCTTACACCTCTCCGGCTATAAATAGAGACCTCCATGCACAGGTTAAACATTCCGTTCTCTCTACTCTCACTCTTAACACATAATTATCTCCTCAAAGCAGATACTTATTCTCACGTTGGAGTCTGGTTAAGAGGGAAAACTCCATATTCCCCTCTTAACGAGCTAACGGTGTTCTGTTTTGCAGGAATATCAGATCAAATCAGAGCTCAGAAAGTTTAAAAAGATTAAACCTTATGAAAGGAACATAAACCAAACTAATTAACTCTAAAATTAGTTTCGTGTTTCTTCAATGTCACACTGTAAAGTTCATTGTAACCTAAAAAAAACAATATTATAAAAATCTGACTCAACTATAAATCAGATCCAAAACAAAACTAAATGATAATGCAAAATTTTATCGTTATTTACAAATTATATTAATTTCATTTATAAACGAGTTGAAAATTTTAAGTTTATAGATAACCTCATCCGACACTATATGTTAAACGACATTAGTCCAAAACCCAAACAATATCACTACCACACCACCTTCAAACGACAACAACTAAACAACACCATACGACCTCCCTCAAACGACAGTACCATCTCCAGTTTCACCACCCAAACGATATCTCCACCCCTAGGCTAAACGCCACCCTCACCTCTACGAATAACATCTCCAAACGACATCAATTGATGTCCAAACGACACCATGTATCGTTTGTGTTGGAAATTTGTGAAAATATCAATTTTTCACAAATATAGGAAATGCATTTTTCCTTTATTTGGACTAGAAATAAATATAAGAAACTGAGGGTTTTTTATATATTTATTTGTGGGTTAGTGTTTTATGTTGGAAGAGTTTCGCAACGAACTAAACCACGTCCAAAACGGAGCTAAGATGAATGAGATATCGATGCTCAAAGTTTGGTGTTTCAAATATAGAATGCTGAAATAATGGGAAAGTGGCACCTTGTCCCACATTGGAGGAGAGATGAAACTTAAAGGGGTATTTAAGTGAGAACACTCCTTTCTTATTGTTACATAGAAGCACACACTAGTGTACTCACGAAGGGTAATCCGTACTCGCCCACGCGCGTGGCGTAGGCGATGGGCGCAACGTGGTGCTTTGATGACGCACTTTGCACTTCGCAGTGGCGCATGACGTGGCAGGCCTGTACAGTGGCGCGTGGACGAGGTGCACCAAAGTGAGCTAATACGACGCGATTGTGTGACGTGATCGTATGGGTTCACTGGTGATGTGGCGCACGCGCGCCTGAGTGGTGCAGACTTGCAAGCGCATGAAAGTGAGCCAAAATGGTGTGCGCGCACCAGTCTATCTTGCGCGCGCACATAGAAGCTTCCAGACTTTAAATGCTAGACCAGTTTCATTTCAGCATTTGAAACAGACCAATCAACGGTTTTGACTGAGAATTAAATGACGAATTAAAGTGCATTAAAGACGTTTAATGCAATTTAATTCTCCTATTTAATTCGTTTTTCTGTTTCATCCAGACATGAAATATAAATAGGAGGCCACCCTGCTGCAGAAGATACACCGAAATTCACTGCTTATGTAACTTTCTCTCCACAGAATGTTCATCTTTTTCCTTCTTGTTTCGAGGTTCGGGTTTCTTCAAGTCCGGCAGTACAACTATTGAGGCTGTTGTATCCTGAAAACAAATGAGTTCTTCTCCGAGACTTGAAATTTGTTTTAAGGGACCCGTGTTTAACATGATCCTCAGCCAAGAACTTCTTTCTGTTTGTAATTTGTTCTTGTTTTTTCATTTTATTTTACTTGTAACTTGTATTATAATTTACTGCTTTCCTTATTTCAGTTGTAATTCAAGGTAATAAAAGGTTTTTATTTATTTTATTTATACGAACGAACTCCTACAATCTTAAAACAAATTTTTAAAACACCGTTCGTGTAGAATCATAAACTATTCTTTTGTGATTTCAAACCAGTTTTGACTTCATACAGTTTGTGTTTTAAAAACAATTTTTTGTTTCTGTTTTGGTTCAAAGCAGCAACTTTGTCAAAACATATTTTGTTTCTTCTGTTCTTTTTCTGTCTTTGAGTCCTAAAATCTTCTGTTGTTGTCACACCCCTTTCAGAGGCGGAAGCACGAGGTGTGATCTGAGTGGTTCTCATTGCATACGATAAGTAAACATGCTACATGATATAAAACAAACTCCATCTTGCTATTCAAAGTTTAATTATCAAAATACAGAATTTAGTTTAAAGTTTACATCATAAACAAAAGATAATTGTTTGAAAGTTTACAACATCATTTCGAAACAAAGATCAAGGTTTTGCTTCCTATATCATCGCAAGAAGGCGGGATATAGTAAACAAATCTAGTAAAAGATGGTAAAGGAGGATGGCCACTAAACATCTTGAAATACGACACTACATCTTGACAAAAGAACCCGCGAGCATTTCCACTAATTCCCTGAAATACATGTAAGTTTAAAAATCGTCAACAAAAGTTGGTGTGAATTCATGCAGATTGTGTAAAATATAAGAGTTATAATTGTATAAAACATTGTATGTAATTGTAAAATGTGAGTTTGTAAGTTGTAATGAAACGGAATCGAGATCGCTAATGTTTAGCTAGGACATTAACATATGTGACGACATAGGAAGCATCCAAACCTAGGCGATTTTTAACATCACCCACCCTACGACTGTGACCCAAAGCACTCCATGACTATGTGTTGTCAAGAGAGTGATGCTGCCTGGACTTGTTAGATCTAACCCTTATTCTTTCGGTCTAAACTAGATTGATGGTGCCTACGTATACCCTATTCATGACATGATCTATGTATGATTCCTTTGTTTTGAACATACCAATTGTACATGTATTTTCCCCAAAGTTTAGAAAACAATAAAAATGTTTAAAAGTGTGGACATGAACTCACTGTTTTGCGTCTCGTGCGTCAAGCTTCACCGGCGTCCGCTACTTGAATGTCGTAACCTATAGACGTTCTAAGTATGTTAAACACCTAACTTGTAAATCCCTAAGTACAAGTTACCATTTGGATTTAATGTGTCTTATTGTGTCTTACATGTATATGTTATTGTATTATTAGTTTATATATTTTACGATATAATTAATGTTATATTTGTTATATATATTTTTATCCCCCAAAAAATATATATTTGTGTAAGTAGAATTTGAAAATGTTATATGTTAAAAATAATATATTTTTAACCTTTTCAATTATATTTTACTTATATTGTTTTTCAAAAATAAAATAAGTATTTTGTTAATTAATATTTCTAATATTATTTTTGGTATAAGTATACTTAGGAAAATATACTTGTATTTACGTGTAAATACTTGTGTATTTTGTATTACTTACCAAAAATCAATCCTTTGATTTCTAATACTTTCCAGAATTTATTTCTTAAAAATAATAATATTTTTAAGGTTTACTTGTTATATATATATATATTTATCACTTGTCCAATTTTTATTATTTGTCATTACTTGTAGTAATTTTATATATGTCCACAAATATGTAAGATTGTCCAATAAGTCCATTAATTTGTCCAAGTCCATAATTTGTAGGAAATATATTTATAGTAATATATATTTTTGTATTTGTCCATATATCCTTTTATAGGTAATTTTGTATACTTGCATAATTGAGTATTTCTTATGTATTTGTATGTGTATTTTGGTAGTGTACTCCTTTGGAGTATTTAGTGTATTTTTCAAGTTCCTAATATATACTAATACATATAATACACATAATATACACTTAGCACATAATTTTTGTGACCACTAAATATATATATTTTTTTCCCTAAAAATATACACATTAATATTGATTTTATACTTGAAGAAAACCTTATTTCTTAACTTGTAATTTTTATATAAAAATTAGGAAACCTTGTCCGATCCTGGGTGGATTGAGTATCTTGTTGTGGGCTTCATCAAAGATAACTTCCCGAATGCCGCCCAAGAGCAGAACCCATATGCGTCCCATGAAGTATAAGGTTCCCTCCTCGTTTGGCACCAACTGTTTCTCCATACCCCGGAGAAGTTCAGCTTTAAGATTCTCTTCCTTCAATGCTTCTTGTTGGGCGATGTGAATACGCGTAGTAAGATTCGTCTGAATCGTCATTTCCAAAGCTCGAACCCTTAAAGTTTTAACCCGTTCCTTTCAACTCAAGGCGTCTGCTACCATGTTCGCCTTTCTAGGGTGGTACTTAATCTCACAGTCATAATCGTTCAGCAATTCAACCCATCGTTGCTGACGCATATTTAATTCATTCTGATTAAATATGTGCTGCAAACTCTTGTGGTCTGTGAAGATAGTACACCGTGTACCATACTAATAATGCCGCCAGATCTTCAAAGCGAATACCACATCACCTAATTCTAGGTCGTGGGTGGTATAATTGTTTTCATGAACCTTTAACGGCCGCGATGTATATGCGATGACCTTCTGTCGTTGCATAAGCACGCAACCCAAACCTTGACGCGAAGCATCATAGTACACCACAAAATCTTCGGTACCTTTGGGCAGCAATAAGATCGGTGCATCACATAGCTTATCTTTAAGAAGTTTAAATGCTTCTTCTTGTTTGTCTCCACAATCAAAATTCTTGTCTTTCTGTGTAAGGGAAGTCAGCGGTTGAGCAATTTTGAAAAAATTCTCAATAAATCTTCGGTAGTAGCCCGCTAATCCCAGAAACTGCCGTACTTTGGTTGGAGTTTTGGGTGCTTCCCAATTCTTGATTGCTTCAATCTTTGACGGGTCTACGTGAATACCATTCTCGTTCACAACTTGACCAAGGAACTATACCTCGTGAATCCAAAATTCACATTTTGATAACTTCGCATAAAGCTTCTCTTTCTTTAGCAGTTCCAGAATGGTTCTCAGATGTTGCTCATGCTCTTCCTTCGTTCGTGAATAGATCAGAATATCATGGATAAATACCACCACAAATTTATCGAGATATGGTTTGCATACGCGATTCATCAAATCCATAAAAACTACCGGTGCGTTCGTCAGTCCAAATGGCATCACAAGGAACTCATAGTGCCCATAACGAGTCCTGAACGTTGTCTTTGGTATGCTCTCCTCCTGAATCCTCAACTGATGATATCCAGATCGAAGGTCGATCTTGGAGTAATAGCTCGATCCTTGCAACTGGTCAAATAAGTCGTCAATCCTTGGTAGTGGATACCGATTCTTAACAGTGAGCTTATTCAACAACTCTGGAGCTTCCCAAGGCGAGAAGCTCAGCCTTATGAATCCCTTATCCAACAATTCCTGGAGTTGCGTGGATAATTCTTGCATTTCGGATGGCGCAAGTCGATACGGTGCCTTGGCTACGGGAGCGGTGATGTGTGTAAAATGCAACATATAAATGACATCAAATGAGGCATAAAACTAACCCTTTTTAGTAATAATGTTGGAAAAAGTGTGCTTTTGTCTTCCTTTTATATTTTCAGGACCAAAAGAGCTTAAATGAACAAAAGGAACAAATATGCAGCAAAAACTAACATAAATACAAAGAAAAGGAATAAACGTGGCATGCCCGACTCCTCGACAACATCTTCCCAAGCAAAAACAAGAAACAGAAGGCTTACCACGGCCCCGTGCCCAGTGGACACAGGGGCGTGGCCAGGTGTTTGCAGAAAATGACAAAATTGTAGAAGCTTCTATTCCTAGCACGGGGGCATGCCCAGCTCAGCACGAGGCATGGTCAACGCTAAGATTCACAGAATCTTGCAAATCTTGATAGTACAGATATGATTCTTCACACGGGGCCGTGCCCAGTGAACACGTGGGCGTGTGGAGCCTAATGCAGACAATTGTCATTAATGAAGAAAGAGAAAGATGATGGCCACGGGACCGTGTCCGGTCTTCTGTTCAGGTTATAAATAGGGGTGCTTGGCTCACTTCAAAGGCATCCCTTGGCAAACCACCTCTCTCCCACTTCACCACCACTCCACGACCACTACAACACCCACATCCACCACCATCATCCATCATTCACCTTAGAGTGTGTGTAGTAGTCTCGGGATCCAAGATTGATAGTAAGAGTTCTTGTCAATCAAAGGCCATGTTTGGCTAAGTCTCTTACATCACTTGGTGAAGACAAGCATTTAATGTAATACTTTTGATTTTTAATCTTTTTGCACTTTTTATTTGGTTTTGTATTAATGACTTTAATAACTAGTTTCTTATGTTGAAGGTGAAACTTCTTTATCATTTGTCTGTGGTGTCTTGACATTACTTTACTGTCTATATAAAGTAAAAGATTTTCACCATTCATATCTCTACGGTCTATATAGAGATATGTTGGCTACCTGGTCGGGGGTTAAGGGAATGGTTTAGTAAGGTTCTTGCCTTGTTCAGTGTATAGATCCTGCAAGGACCTGGGTCAAGCTTATTAGGACCTGCTTCAATACCCACTGGTATTGGATGGCGGGGGTGCGAATGACTTGATCCCCTCATATGTAAACTACTATTAATACATTAACCCGGCTACTTGGGATTGTATCCTTGCTGACTCAAACCACTTAGCCGAGGGTAACGTCGCCTTCAAAAGAGGGGCCTACCACTTTACGCATTAATAACTTAATTAATTATCTTCCAATATCCCGACCCTTTAGGATTGTATCATTGCTGACTCAAACCACTGGGTTGAGGGTAACGTTACCTTCAAAAGAGGGGCCTACTACTATAACTAAGATAATCTCTTAAAAAATGCAAAAGTGCGGAAATTATAGAAGGTTACATTAAAGGCGAGTCGGATCCAAGTGATTCATCTTGTTTATCTGTTTTTATTTTATTTTATTTTTATTTTCAGCATTTTAGTTTTTACTTTTCATGTTTAAAACCTTTTCTAAAAATTTTGATTTGATTAGACGTTGAGGATAAACCGGTACTAAAAGCTCTTGTGTCCTTGGACGACCTCGGTATCTTACCAACGCTATACTACGCTCACGATGGGTGCACTTGCCCATATGTGTGTTTAGTGTTAGTAAAATATTGTGTTTTATAAATTTAAAACTTGACTAACGTGTAAAATGGGCTTAAAATATCAATAAAGACATAACACATCTAACGCACATCAAGTTTTTGCCGCGTTGCCGGGGACACAAGGATTTTAAGAAAGCTTAAAATCGACGGCCTAATCGTTTTTCAAAACATTTTTAAAACCGCACGCACATTTTTACATTTTTTAGGTAGTTTTTGCACTACAGTAGTCTGAACACGGGTTCGTGCTCACTGAACACGCCCCCCGTGCTACACAATTTTTACAAAACTCTCAGATACAGAGTCTGAACACGGGGTCGTGTTCGCTGAACATGCCCCCATGCTGCACGAAACCAGTTACATTTTTTTAAACTCCCAGATACAGAACCTGACCACGGGGCTGTGCTCACTAAACACGGGGCCGTGCTCAGCCTTCTGTTTCCGTTTTTATTTTTGTTTTCTGGTCCCGAGACTCTGTTGTGATCTGCTGAGTGATTCTTATGGATCAATACTCAGGAGATTACAACTACCACTATGAGGAGGATGATTATATGGAAGAGTATTGTACCATTTGTGGTAATCCTCATTCGGTACAATATTGTGACCTCTTTGAACCATCCCCTTCGTACACATACTATGAGGAGCCCAGGTACGAGCCATCCACTTCATACACATCCTATGAAGAACCAAGGTATGAACCTTCTCCCTCATACTTATATTTTGATGAACCAAGGTATGAGCCTTCATACTCATACTTTGAGGAACCAAGATATGAGCCTTCACCTTCATATACTTACTATGAGGAACCATGGCGTGAACAATCCACCTCATATGAGTATTATGAAGAACCAAGTTACGACCCTTATCCATCATATACTTACAATGAGGGACAATGGTATGAACCATCTACCTCATATGAGTATTATGAGGAACCAAGGATCGAACTTCCGAATTCAAGCTTTGAGGATACTTATTCCACTCACTTTGACGAACCACCAATTATCTCACCCGTAGCCGAAAAGATAATAGAACACCTTAAAACTATCGAGTGCTATATAAAAGAAGCCCGTGCAAGGGAAGAGGAATCTCGCACAAGGGAAGAGGAATCCCGCACAAGGGAAGAATTAACATGTAATAAAGAAGAGATAGTTGAAGAGGTAAAAATGGAAGAACAAGTAAGTGAAAAACCGACACATGAGTTAAATAACGAAACAGGTGAGTCCGATAACGTTAAAATTCAAGAAGAGTCTAATTTTCAAGAAATTAATCTCTTATCACCTTCTTTCGAAAATCATTGTTTAGTAACCACTCATGCTAAGTTTTTGAAAGAGTTAAACACTAACACTAAAATTGACGAAATGGTAAACATTAAGTTAACAAATGATCAAACTAAGTTGATAAAAGATGACCCATTTGAAATTAACATTACACCGGTTCCATGTTTTTTTTTCAAAATTCCTTTATTGGTAATATTACAATTGATAAAGATCTTTGTGTTAATATAATGCCCAACTACATTTTCGAAAAATTAAGTATTGGTAATTTTTATCCACTTCAAATACTCATTTTTCTATCTAATCGGAAAATAATAAAATCAATTGGATTAGTTGAAGATGTGTTAGTCCAAACAAATCAAATGGTAATCCCAACCAAATTCGTTATCCTTGATGACGCTCCACTAGTGTTGGGAAGACCTTTTGTAAAAACCCACGAAGCTTTGAAAAATCGGAAGCATAACAATCTACCCATTCAATTAGGGGTATTCAAAAGAAGTGTCGATCTTGAGCGTTCAATGAAATATCCATTCGGCAATGATGACCCCCTAATTGAAGTTGAAGATGAGCCACCCGATACAAGAGAAGAAATCGACCACTTTGTTGAAGAAGAGGTCGCCATTGAACAAACCTTTTTGGTTCTTGATCAAAATGAGCAACCAAATAAGGAGTCTCCTAAAGACCCACCACTAGAGCTCAAAGAACTCCCAAAATGTTTGGAATATGCTTTTCTCGACAAAGATGATAAGTTACCTGTAATTATTTCGTCAAAATTAACTAGTGTAGAAAAAGAAAAACTAATCACACTTTTGAAAAAACACAAAAACCCGATCGCTTGGAAGCTTTTGATATTAAAGGAATAAGCCCTTCCATGTGCACGCACAAAATTTTAATGAATGATGACTATAAATCGGTAATACAACCACAACGTAGAGTAAATCCAAACGTTCAAGAAGTGGTTAAAAATGAAGTCATCAAATTACTTGACGCCAGACTCATTTACCCAATCTCCGATAGTCCTTGGGTAAGTCCCGTTCAAGTAGTTCCTAAGAAAGGAGGTATGACGGTGGTCACTAATGAAAAAAATGAGTTAATACCAACAAGAACCGTCATAGGATGGAGAGTGTGTATAGATTATCGTCTATTAAATGAGGCAACAAGGAAATATCACTTTCCTTTACCTTTTATTGATTAAATGTTAGAAAGATTATCCGGTCACAAATTTTATTGTTTCTTAGATGGTTTTTCAGGTTACTTTCAAATACCGATAGCACCCGAAGACCAAGAAAAGACAACATTCACATTTCCCTACGGAACTTTTGCTTATCGACGCATGCCTTTTGGTCTATGTAATGCTCCTGCAACTTTTCAACGTTGCATGGTGGCCATCTTCCATGATATGATAGAAAAGACTATGGAAGTCTTCATGGACGACTTTTCTATCTTTGGAGATTCATTCAACCAATGCCTCGATAATCTTGAACTAATGCTATCCCGATGTGAGGAAACTAACCTCGCCCTTAATTGGGAAAAATGCCATTTCATGGTAACAGAGGGAATAGTACTCGGTCATAAAATCTCAATCGAAGGAATGGAGGTTGATCGAGCTAAAATAGACACTATTTCTCGATTACCACCCCATCCTCCGTTAGAGCCATCAGAAGTTTCATAGGGCATGCCGGATTTTATAGACGATTTATCAAGGACTTTTCTAAAATCTCAAGGCCTTTAACAAAATTACTTGAAAAAGATGTTCCTTTCATCTTTGACAAGGATTGCAACCAAGCATTTCTAACACTAAAAGAAATGCTAGTCAATGCACCTATCATGATAATGCCTGATTGGAAATTACCTTTCGAAATCATGTGTGATGCAAGTGACTTTGCAGTTGGAGCTGTCTTGGGACAAAGAAAAGATAAGCATTTTCACCCAATATACCACGCTAGTAAATCACTTAACGATGCACAAGAAAATTACACAACAACGGAAAAAGAATTACTAGCTGAAGTATTAGATTTTGATAAATTTCGTTCTTATCTTGTTCTTTCTAAAATGATAGTTTATACAGACCATGCAGCCATTAGATATCTCTTTAAGAAACAGAATGCTAAACCACGTTTAATCAGATGGATTTTACTCCTCCAAGAATTCGACATTGAAATAAAAGATAAAAGAGGAGCAGAAAACACCGCTGCAGATCATCTTTCCCGCTTGGAAGATCCAGCTTTGGAGGCAACTAGGGATGAGCTAATCAATGAAAAATTCTCAACGGAGTCCCTAGAAATGGTGGAATACCGAGAAGAGCCATGGTACGCCGACTATGCTAACTACTTAGCTAGCGGAATAGTCGCAAAAGGATGACCACATCATCAAAGAAAAAAATTCTTTGCTGATGTAAAGCATTATTTTTGGGAAGATCCTTATCTTTTCAAAATGTGTGCCGACCAACTTATCCGCCGATGCGTACATGGTAGGGAAGCAAGAAGAATTCTCCGCCACTGTCATGAAGGTCCATACGGAGGACATCATGGTGCCGCTAGTACCGCACGAATGGTATTTGATTTTGGATTTTATTGGCCAACCATTTACAAAGACGCCCAAAGTATTATCAGGACATGTGATGCTTGCCAACAATTAGGTAATATTTCTTCAAAAAACGAAATGCCACAAAATGGCATTCTTGTTTGTGAAATTTTTGATGTGTGGGGACTTGACTTTATGGGACCTTTTCCACCGTTAAAAGGAAACAAATATATACTTGTGGCAGTAGATTACTTGTCAAAATGGGCCGAAGCCGAAGCTCTTCCAACAAATGATGGAAGAGTTGTGGTAAAATTCCTGAAACAATTATTTTCTCGTTTTGGAACTCCAAAAGCATTAATAAGTGATAGGGGTACCCATTTTTGTAACCATCAATTTGATTTTTTTTAACAAGATATGGGGTCTATCACCGGATCTCAACTGCATATCACCCTCAAACAAATGGACAAGCCGAAGTGACTAATCGAGGTTTAAAAAGAATACTTGAAAAAACCGTAGGATTAAATAAAAATGAATGGGCCGATAAATTAGACGACACTTTATGGGCTTTTCAAACTGCATATAAAACAACAATAGGTACCACCCCATATAAGCTTGTCTATGGAAAAAGTTATCATTTGCTGGTAGAGTTAGCACACAAAGCCTACTGGGCAATTAAAAACGTAAACTTAGACATAGAAATTGCCGGTAAAAATTGATTTTGTCAATTAAATGAATTAGACGAATTAAGAAATCACGCATAATCTAACTCCAAAATTTATAAGGATAGAATGAAAAATTTGCATGATAAACACAATAAACCAAATGAATTTCGGGTAGGAGATCAAGTTCTATTGTTTAATTCAAGGCTTCGATTATTTCCCGGTAAATTAAAGTCGAGGTGGTCGGGACCTTTTTCTATCACCCATATTTTTCCTCACGGTGCAATTGAAATTAAATCTCGGAATGGAATTCCATTCAAAGTCAATGGCTAAAGGCTAAAGCTTTATCAAGGATTCATTGAGGATGAAGAGGAGGAGATCTCGCTACAAGCGGCTGACGAATAAATGAAGGTTTGTGCATCAACATCATATTTTGTAAGTAGCGAACGTCGGGAAAGCTTCGAAATCGGTAAGATTTCTAAAACCAAGTTTTGGGAAACAGGTCACTCACATGTGCACTATATAAAAAATAAAAATAAAAAATAAAAAAATAATAACTTTTACCCGCCCACGGGGCCGTGCCCAGCTGGACACGGGGCCGTGGTCGGCTAACTGACGGGGATAAAACCCCTTTTTCCTTTCATTTCTCACTTCAACACGACCCGTTTCCCCGAAAACTCTCTGGTTCCACAGGAAATTTCTGTAGATTTTCACGTTCTTCCACCGTTCAACAACGTCAAGGTATGATTCTATCATCATAGTTAGTTAGATTAATCATTTGCATGTAGTTTAACATAAAAAAATTGGGGAAAAATCTAGGGTTCTTCAACTTGAACCGAATCAAACCTCAAATTTTTGCTTAGATCTGTTAGTAGTAGTATAGTTGCATGTTATAGGAAGTAAATCAACTTGAATTATTTGTTGATTTGCCCGATTTCAAACAAAAACCTCAACCCCTTGTTTTTGAACCGAAAAAGATGAAAATGAAGGGGTAAACGGTTTGTTTTTGAAAACACGGCACTTGGGGTTTTATTTTCGGGGAAAACCACCCCTACTCAACCAAAAATTTTTAAGTTTTCGGAACCGGGTCAAAAAATTGGATTTTTGGGAAACAGACGCCTACGCACGGGGTCGTGCTCAGCGAGCACGGGGGTGTGTCCAGCAATTTTCCGTCGGACACGGGGCGTGGCCAGTGCCCACGGGGCCGTGTTCAGCTTGCTGTTTTCTGTTTTCTTCAAAAATTTACTGTTTCATGCTAATTGTTTTGTGTTTTCTTTCAGATGGCCAAGAAATTCACACGCTTCAACCAGAATGAATGGGCTGCTCAAGCCCGATTTGAAGTTCTTCAGACAAGGCTCGAGGAAAACCAAAGACAAGTATGCCTAGACACCCTAGAAGCAGTGGGGCAGATTGACCGCTTCAACACCCTAGTCACTGGTCCACTTAGGGCGGCTCTCTGCACTAGACTCCACTCGGTCCACGAATACAACATGGAGTTCTATAGCACGTTTGCATTCAAGGGTAAAGCAGAGCCATTTGATGAAGAGGGGGTTGAGTTTCGTTGTGCTGGAAATGTGCTTTCAATCTCGATTGCACAATTTGGGTCAATCATTGGGTTGTATGCTGAAGAAGATGCCAGAGATGAGGTAAACACTGGTGGTCTCCGTGAACTCCCGCAAAACCAACGTCAATCAGCGTGGGCTCAAATTAGGGAAGGAGCATATAATCCAAGCCAAACCAAAAGCTCACAGTTGCGGGACCCTCTATACCGCTACATTCATAGGGTCCTTAGCAACTCCTTCAACCAAAGGCATGACAGTACTGGTGTTGTTGGGCTACGTGATCTGACGGACTTATACTGCATTCACAACCGTGTGCCTCTCATTGTTCCACACCTGCTCCTCCGAAGCATGCATCTGAACAAGCTAGCCAATCCCCTGACCCCTATCCTCTTTGGAGGATGGATCTACCGCCTTTACAAGAACTTTGTGCAAAGGATGCCAAGAACCTTCTGTAAAGGCCCATGGTCGGGGAAGGTGGACCTCGTCATATGCCGCTCAATGGGAATCATCAACGAAGAGGGTGACGGGATGGTTCGATTTCAAACGTTTCAGGGACATGTTTGGAACCTATAAGAGGCTCTCGTCCTTCACGCCCCACAAATCCGTCCTCCTCCCCAGTATCAGTATCAAGGCCATGCGGGCCAATCATCCTCTAAAGGGGGTGGTTTTCCTAACTTTCAAAGTTTACATGATCTCTTGCAGGAAAACCTTTTGTGCACCCGCAACACCTACAACATGGCCAACAACACCTACACCTGGGTCAGAGCAATAGAGAGGAACATCTCCGACATGCAAGATGACATCAGCAACTTCCGGGAGTACATGGCGAATCAAGGCGGAGATGACGAGGATGAAGACATGGATTGAGGCGAAGGCGTTGGAGGTGATGTAACACGGTTGAAGCTCTTACCAGGTTAACCCTTATTCTCACAAATAATTATCTGGCCTGCGTGCCAATGTTGAACAATTTACTTCCCTTTAACACTTTTACTTTCATGCATTTTTTTTAGTTTGTGATGTGGATGATAAACTTGTGGTATGTTAGGATGTTTGTTATTTGTGTGGTGTGGTATTTAAGCGTAAAGAGGTACCTAGGAGGCTTGGAAGCACTAAGTATTAGTGCTATATAAGCCCAGAAACTAGAAACGAAAGCCAAAACCTGTTTTCAAAGATTGCAGATTGTCACCACGGGGCCCTGCCCAGCCAGCACGCCCTGTGTCCACTACCCTGTACCTGCTGATAACCTGAAAATCACCCACCACGGGGCCATGTCCACCAGGCACGCCCCCGTGGTCACCTTCTATAAGTTTTCGTTACTGGCACTCTGACCACGGGGCTGTGCTCACCCAGCACGAGGCCGTGGCCAGATGCTCAGTAACACCAAAACCTTGTTATTAACACCTTTTTACACATTCAATCAACCTAAAAACTTATTTTTGGGACACATTGAGGACAATGTGTAATTTAAGTGTGGGGGGAATGCTAAACCTTGAATTTTGCAAGTCCTAATAACAAGCCTTACACAAAACTCTATTGGAACCGCTAATCACCCCAAATTTTTTCAAAAACTTTTCATTTTTTTTACTTGTCTTGGTTTAATTTCGGAATAACAAGTTCAAAAAAAGGTTATATTTTTACAAATTTACAACCGACAGCATCGTGATAAAAAACCAACATAAGAAAATTATGAAAAGGCATGACAAATCTAGTTAAAATTTGATTATAAAAACTTGATCACATTATAAACCCATTCCCACAAAAAGTGAGTTTTGAGCCTTTATTGAGCATACAAGCATTAGGACTAACCCATTAAAGTTCACCAAGCTACACCCAAACGTCTAATATGTAAATGTTGAATCTCTAGATATAGAAACATGCAAGACCCGATCTAACTAAAAAGGAGATATGCAAACCTGGTTCAGGTCAACGGGGGGTGTGTCAATTTAGACCAAATCAACCGCCGACGGTGGTGGAGTTACTCGCGGAAAAGAAAGGGTTCCAACCCCAGCTAGTTTTCCGAAGACTACAAACAGGGTTGCTTTGTGGCGATGGCGACGAAGGGTTTGCGGAGTGGGTAGCATCGCCGCCGTGTACGGTGGCTAACCACCACCGGAAGTTTCACTCTCTCTTTCTCTCTCAGCCATACGTATGTGTGTTGTGTAGTTATTTGGTAAAAAAGCAATTTGGTCCTCTAAAGTTTTCAGAATGACCGCATTCAAGGAAATAAGGGAAGAAAAAAAGGGCCCAAAGGAATCGAACCCGAAGTTACGACTTACACATCAAGACAACCTACCAGTTTAAGAGCACCTATAATACATTATAAACTCAATATCAATTCTATACATACACTAAAAAGAGTAAAGAGTAAAAAGTAAAAGGACGAATCATGGGTTGACACGTGGCGTGAAGTACTATTCCTAAGATTGTATTATTAATAGATAGTATAATTTAACATTTAAGAAAAATATAATTTTTTAACCAACAAATATAACATCTATAATTCTTATTAAAAAATATATAACAACGTCATCCATCTCATTCTAATAACATAACAAATATTTTGAAAAAATATAACAATTTTTAATGTATTTTTTGTACTATTTAAAAAATATAACAATTTTAATTAATTTTATAAAAATATTACATATAACATTTATAATTTATTTACAAAAATATAAAACAACGTCATCCATATCAATCTAAAAATATAAAAAATAATTTAAAAAAATATAACAATTTTTAATGTATTTTTTAATATATTTAAAAAGTATAACAATTTTAATTAATTTTATAAAAAAATATAATATTTTTAATTAATTTTATCCTATTTGAAAAATATAAAATTTTTAATGTATTTTTTATTAACAATTTTATAATAATTTTTTTACAGAAAAACTATAACATTTAACAAAAATATATATCATTCGTACCTGATCAGTTTTGTACGAAACTCGTGCAGCGGGTTGCTAGTCACCTAATGACTCTTGCGCGTAAGAAGGCTCACCAACGTCTTCTTTTACTCCCGAGGCACCACTAACGGAAAAGTTATTGCCATATTCTTCCTGTCTGTACGAGGCACCGTAACCGCCTTCATAATACGGAGAGCCATAACCATGATCATAGCTAGACACGACTAACTAAAAAAAAACAACGGTTAAATCATCACGGCACATCTAAAATCATTCAAAATAGTATGATTATGTTGTAGATCAATGGATCATCCTTATGTTACAACATGAATTTGAAAGATTTAATGTTTTCTTGAAGTATGATGATTAAAGTGAATAAAAAGTCTTGTAAACATATGATTTCAAGAATGATTTTTCAAGAAACCAAGTTAAAAACACAAGATTTACCTAAGCTTGGTTCTTAAAGGAATTAAGCACATTTTTAGTGGTTAAACAAGTGTAGAAATATATATGTAACAAGAAAAACTCAAGAAGAAACATTTTTAGAAAAATGATTTACAAGTTGTAAACATCTAACTTCTTTAAAAATGATGTTTTTAAATAAACAATCACACTTTAAAGGGTAACTAAGCTTACTAAACACACTAGTAAGTTACTACAAATTTTTGTAAACTTTCAAGTATATGAAGTAGTAATTTATGCATGATTTTGGCAAATTGGTAAGTGTTGATTTAGTTTATTGTTGATTGTGATGATTTATAAAAGAAAATGACATGCTTTGAAAGCATGAAAACCTCTATTTTTAAGGGAAAACTATGGCAAAATTTTTCCAGAAATTTAACACTTAGAAAAATATTTTTAAACAAATATTTACAAATATATCTTAAAGTATGAATTTTAATATAAAATTTGCCATAAATTTTGTTACCAAAACTAAAAATATTGGAGGTTGGTTTTTGTAAATAAAAGTCACTAAATATGTATTTAGGAAAATATATATTTAGATGTCACCATGTGTGTGATTATTTGTATATTATGTGTATTAGTTATATTATTTTAGGACTTGAAATAATATAACTCATCAAAATACCAAGAAATTACAATCCAAAATATTACCAAAATCCCAATAAATGAATACATAACTTATATCCAAAATGTTGGAGGAACCGAACAAAGGAATATAATACTCACAAAAATATTTCGGAATTTAATTCATAAGCGTATTTTGGTAAATGGTATTTTGGACACCAAGAAAACAAAATATGATTTTTACAATTATTAAAAAGATATATCATATTTTTGACAAGAGGAAAATATATTATTTTTGGTAAATAAAAATATATATTTTCTTGAAATTATTAGAAGATATATTATTTTTGGAAGAAAATATATTTTCTTGAATAAACATGAAATACATTATTTTTGGGTGAAAAATAAGTTTATATATATTTTCCAAGTTAAACTTGAAAATATATTATTTTGGGACTTATATGAAAATATAAATACTTTTGCCAAGGAAAAAAATATAAATAATTTTTCTATGTAATACTTCTTAAAATATATATTTTGAGAATATATATTGATGGATTTTTATTAGAAATATTATTCCGGAAAAATTAATACAAAAATTAAGTATAAGAATACTTAATAAACACAAGAAAATACGTATCCTCGTACGTATAGATATACCGAAATACGCCACCGATATTTGGCAAAATACACAAGGTTGAGAATACAAATATACATACCCCCCATCCTTGGGAAATTATACATGTACAAACACATCAGCGTGTCAAGTTAAAATATATTATTTTAACTGTTACTCCATAATTTAATAAATGTAATTTAAGTTAAAATATTTATTATTTTAACAAATAATTATATAACTTGGAATAATTTTGACGACACAATGAAACGTAATTCAAAGACACTAAATAATACTAAGTCAAGGCACGACCCGCTCGTCTAATAAGTCGTAGTACGTATGTAGGTAGTCGTACGATCTAGAGGAAGCGTTGAGTTACATTGGATACGAAGAACGCAAGATTGTGAGTTCATGTCCCCCTTTTCTCTTAACTGTTTTCGGTTTTATAACTTCGGGGGTGAAGTACATGTTACAAATTGTTTACAAACGTTTACATATGGATGAACATCTTGGTTTTATCATATAGTTGTTTGTTGTGGTTGATTGAAATGATACTAAGCAAGTCACACATAATCACGCTTCCGCAAAAGTCAGGGTGTGACAGTTTGGTATCAGAGTTTCGATTGTAGCGAACGAGAATTCTTTCTCGAGTCTAGACTACAATCATTAGGGCTCTCACGAAAATGTTTTCACAAAGTGTTTTTCATTGCATATACAAAACGCCCAGACCCATGGAACAAACGTTTTACAAAAAGAAAGACACGAAACACAATGCAAGGTCACATTGGTAGTCCAGTCTGCATGGAGTAGACTAGGAAAATTAGAGAAGATTCGTGAGGAGTATTGAGGATACATGACTTCATGATACATTGTCTTTGATTGCATACTAAGTAATAGTGGTTGATATATGTGCGTATGTTATGATTGTTCTGTTACAGGCATTATGTCCTCATCCGAGAGCGGATTGTCCGAAACTGATGACCCTATGGCTATCGTCTCAGATGACGAGATCACACCAGAGCTGGAGATCTTTACATCAGATACTGAGAGCGACCCAAACATGCTATCAGATGATGAGGACGACTTTCAGCCGTTCGCGTTGCCTGACTTTGGAGATGAGTTACCCCTTGCTGATAGTATTCCCGACGAGGATCCTTTTGTTTTTCCCGTTCCAGTCCATGATCATCTCATCATTGGTCATCCCAATGGTGAGCATATCGTGGCTCCGATCCTCGCTCATGTTCCTCTTGTGGTCATCCCTCCTGAGGATTGGCCTTTTGATGATTTGTTTGATGATGACGTTGATCTGTTTGTTGATGGTCCTCCTGATGACGCCCATGGTGATGGAGAGATAGATGAGGACGTTGTTGCTGTCCCACCTCTTGAGATTCCTGTCATTGAGTTATCCTCTGATTCTAGTTTACACTCCGTTTCAGACTCCTTTGAGTCTGTGACGTCTTCAACTTTGCAGGCGATTGGATTACAACGTTATGCGACTGATTCTGATGATGATACTGCGATGCCAGCTGCACCATCTCCTTCACACGATCCCGAGCCTGTCCTGAGCCAGATTTTGCTCCTTTTGATCATCCTGACGTTGCACCTGCTGATCCTGAGCCGATACCTGATCATGACCCTATTCCATTTGGTTTACCAGACATTGCACCCCTTATTCCTGATCCAGTTCCTGCACCTGTTGACCCTCCTTTTGTTAAGCCATTTATTCCCGCACCCGCTGATGTTGCTCCTCTTCCTCCTGTGGAGTCCAATGTCCATCGCACTGACTTACCTGTCGTTTTCCTTCAGGACATCCCTGCACCTCGTCCAGGGGAAGGTACTTCAGGCCAGCACCCGCGTGACGATCATTTTGCTTCAGCAGCTTTTTCTCAGATCCCTCAGTCTGCACCGTTTGCTCCTTTCACTTCTTCACCACCCGATGAGCCATTCTGATGGTTCCTACCGTATTATATGCCGATTTCAGATCCCTATCATCCCTCCCACTTTGTTGGCTACACACAGGATAAGTTACTTTATTCGCTTCAGCTTCGATTTGAGATTATTTGTCGCAGGATTTTGGAGCTTGAGTTGACTCCACGTCCCCTACCGTGTCCTTGTAAGCCTGCTTTTGTTCCCCCACGCTCATTATAACAACCCTCCTAAATAATTTTTGACACCCCTAAAAATATTTAAAATATCCCTATACGTCCTAAAATACACCTCGTATACGAAAACAGGCCCTGAATATCTTTATTTTTATTAAATTTAATTAAAACCCAAGATTTTAGGGCTGTCGCGGGCCGCGTAGGATCCCTCCTTAGTCTACGCGGGGCGCGAGCGAAGGGACATGAGTCGCAGCCCGGTGCTGCCACGTGTCATGATCATGTCGAGTCTAGTTCGATGACCGATCAGGGCTAAAGCCTACTCCCCCTATGTCACGGGCCGTGAAGGATTAACCTTCGGGCTACGCGGGCCGCGAGGAAGTGTGGATCAGACACTATAAATAGAAGGCATCAGACTTCAGTCTCAAATCGTTCAAAATCTTTCTCTCTCTCGAATTTCTGCATAGCAATAGTAATTTTCGGGCATAATACCTCCCTAATTAACGAAGTTCTGCCCCGTTGTAAGGATTATAACCCCCGGTTACGTATTAGATATGCTGCCCGATTGATCCAGGGTTCCGTAACGGCTGTCAGGTTCTGCCCGACGTAGTCGTTGGAATGTCGTCTCGGGGAGGGTATTACTAGTGTAAATATAGGGTTATTATACTAACGCGTGTGCATTTGTGTAATTAATAGATAATCACCAGGAAATCCTTAAAGAAAACCCTAAGACAACAATGTGAGTAATCTCCTTTTTGTAAACTGTTTTTACGAAACCTTAAATATTTTACAATGTGATTAGCAGTGATTGAGTCTTTGTAGTTCTTCAATTACTGCCGGTATGTTGGGGTTTTGTATACAAAATGTGGAACACGTTACCATTGGACAAAGAGTTAGCCAATGGGTAATATGACTCAATCACTGCCAGGATTGACAGTACTGAATGAGTAATTGTGTAGAAATAAACATTGTAATGGCTCTCAATACTGTTAGAAGATAAAACTCTTCTTGATTAAACTGGGATTCTCTCACCAGTATTTCCCACTGACAAAATGTTTTTAAACGCGTTTCAGGTAACAAAATGCGAAAGCCAAATAGAAGCCAGCTGGACAACACTGAAGGCTTGGAAAAAGTGGCTATAAAAGTTACCTGAATAAAGAGATGGTTTTATTAAATAAAATAGGGTTTATCCCTATAAAAATGTGTGTACTGAAAACTTGGGAATATCCCACGTGTTTAATATTATAAAAGTGTGGTATTTACTCTGATAAAATATTTCCTAACTACGGTCCTGATGAAATTTCCGCTGCCAAAATAATGAAAACCGATACCACTAAATCTGGTCTCGCAGCCGCCCGTTCCTAAGACAGATAGGGGACGGGGGTTGCGACAGAAGGTGGTATCTGAGCTAAGCCACTGATTCAGCCATAGAAGTGTTCTACTGATACCAAAATATTATATGTTAGGAAATTAATTACGGAAATACGTGCATATTTGTATTTTATTGTTGTGTGTTATTTGACTATTTGTTAGTTTACAGTATGAGCGACCAAGGACCCTCCGACGCCTATCGTCAGTTGTCTAGCTCACCTCAAAACGAAGGTACCTCTTCACAGCCTACCCTCTCAGGGTATTCAGCTGACAATGAAGATGGGATATTCGTGTTCAAGGCTCAGTTTGTAGAGCCATTCCCTCCTAAAAAGAGAGGATGGTTTAGTAGGGGAGCGCACGAACGTAGGAAGAGGATGAAAAAGTTACAACAACAACGAGTGTTAGCAGCCGCTAAGAGAGAAACAGTTGCTAACACCCAAGACATGCTCAATAGGAGTCTAGCAAACTTCCATATTCTAGCAACTACAGCTGCAGACCCTAACTTAGAGCGACTCATAGCCCCTCAACCATTACCCTTGTTTCCCACACAACCAATGGAGATTGAAGTCAACCTAGAAAACAAAATCCCAGCACCAGCCTTTGACCCAACTGAGATACCTAGAGTACCAGCACCTAATCCCTTAGACCCAGACTACGACCCGTGGTTTGATGACCATAGGGATTATCAGCAACGCTACCCCATATCAGAAGAACCCATGCCAAACCTTGCAGCTTACCCATGTCTGGACCCTCTAGATCCCTATTATGATAATGATGAATACATTAGGGAAATCCTAAAGAATCCATATCCTCAGGAAGAACCCATGCCACAGTACCCAGATCCAGTACCAGCACCTGCACCCCTAATGAGTGCAGAGAATGTACAAGAACTCTGAACCTTTGGTGAGGAGATTTTAGGAGAGAGTGAAAGGATGAGACAAATCGGAGAACGACTCGTCTGGAAGTACGACGAGCGTAATATGGAGTTCTGGATGAACCCATATCAGTAATGGTGATAGTGGTAATAATAATAATAAAATAATAATAATAATAATATATCTATCGTAGTATAGACTACTTTGTGGTTAGTGATGCATATTAGTATTATATTTTATTCCAGTTGTATTGTAATAATTATAGATGCATACTATAAGAAAGAGTAAGTCGCAATGTTCGACGCTTTTGATCAATATGTGTTGTGTGATTGTTTGCATTAAATATTATTTTGTGATATTAATAATTGGCGAATGTTTAAAATTCAGATGGACAACGAAGTGAACTAGGAAAATCAGAATAACGATAACCAGAGTAACAATAACCCGGATAACGATAACCCGAACAACAATAATGGAAACCAAGTGGATAATAGTGCCATCCAACACATAGTGGCACAAGGGATAATAGATGCGATGCCATATATTATCAAAACGGTTAAGGAAGCAGAAAATAAATGTAACCGTGATAGTAAACGACCCACTGAACCAGAACACAGCGTAAACAATGGACCCATACTTCAAGTGCCCATTCCCAAAAGAAGAAGAACCATGTCTTATGGTTGTTCTTATAAAGAATTATGGTCTTGTAAACCAATGGAATTCTCGGGCAATGAAGGGGCCGTTGCAGCTCTACGCTGGATAGAAAAGACTGAAGCAGTCTTAAAAATAAGCAAGTGCGCGGAAGAGGATAAGATAATGTTTGCTTCCAATCTATTTAAGAATTCAGCACTAGAATGGTGGAACACTATCCTCCAGTCTAGGGGAAGTGATAGAATTTACAATATGGAATGGGAAGAATTTAAAAATATGGTAGAAAGAAAATTCCGTCCTCCCAATGAAAAAGAACAGATAGCAAATAAGTTCCTAAACCTTAGGATGACTGGAGTGGATAGTAAGGGGTACACTACTTTATTCTTTGAATATGCTAGAATAGTACCAACCCTTGCATCACCTTAACCAATATTAATCTCCCGCTATATCTGGGGATTAATCAGTGAGATAAGGCACGTAGTCAAGGCAGCTAGACCTCAAACTATAGAAGAAGCTGTAGAACTAGCAAACACCTTGACAGATGAATTAGTGCGTACCCGAGAAGATGACCAGAGGAGGAACCTAGCTCAAAGACTTACCCAGGAATTCCGTTCTGGAAATTCCAACCGTGGGAAAAATATAGGTTCTACTTCTGCACCCTACTGCAAGTATTGCAAAAGGAAGCATTCTGGAAGATGCTCCATATATTGCAATTTTTGCAAAATTTCTGGACACAAGGAGGAAGACTGCAGGAAGAAGCCTAACAACAGGATATGCTATAACTATGGAGAACAAGGCCATATCAAGCCAAACTGTCCAAAACTAGCTCCAACTATGAACAACAAGACTACTAAAAATGCTAGAGCATTTTTCTGACTGCAGAAGAAGCAAAAATGATCCCGGATGTGATAGCCGGTACGTTTTTAATTAATGATGTTTTTGCTAAAGTATTATTTGACTCTGGTGCAAACCAAAGTTTTATTAATACTTCATTTTGCAAACTTCTCAATCGACCATTAACTAAACTTCCACAAGAATTTCTAGTAGAGACAGCAAACGGAGAAACCATTAAGATTTCTGAAATCTTGCAGGAAGCAAGAATAGAATTTTTAAATCAAAAATTTATTGCAAACCTTTACCCAATGAATCTGGCAGGATTTGTTGTGGTATTAGGAATGGATTGGTTAATAGCCAATAAAGCCAGTATTTTATGTGTTCAAAAGTCAATCCAAGTAAATTCACCAAAGGGTGAAAAGATCACAATTAAAGGAGATAAGCCCTCTAAATCCACGAAATTCATCTCTGTAATGAAAACATCCAATTATGCTAGGAAAGGATCATTAGTGTATATGATTTCTATAATCATTAACACTAAAGGAAAAAAATTAAAGGATATTCCAGTAGTATCCCAATTTTCAGATGTATTTCCAGAAGAGTTACCAGGGCAACCTCCAGACAGAGAAGTTGAATTCAGAATCCACTTGCTACCAGGAACAGCACCAATTGCCAAAGCACCTTACCGTTTGGCACCCGCAGAAATGCAGGAATTGAAGTAACAGTTAGATGAATTGTTGGAAAAAGGATTCATACAGCCAAGCTCATCGCCATGGGGAGCACCAATCTTATTTGTCAAAAAGAAGGACGGATCAATGCGTATGTGCATTGGTTACCGCGAATTGAACAAAGTCACGATAAAAAATCGGTACCCATTACCAAGAATCGATGATCTGTTTGACCAGCTACAAGGAGCTCGATTTTTCTCTAAAATCGACTTACGATCAGGATAATATCAATTAAAGGTACATGAAGAGGACATTCCTAAGACCGCTTTCAGAACAAGGTATGGCCATTATGAATTTATTGTCATGCCATTTGGTCTAACCAATGCCCCAGCTGGATTTATGGACATGAAGAACCGAATATGTAAGCCATATTTGGATAAATTCATAATTGTCTTTATAGATGATATTCTCATTTATTCTAAGAGCAAATAGGAACATGCAGCGCATCTGCACGCACTTCTAAGTTTATTGAGAAAAGAAAAGCTTTATGCTAAGTTTTCGAAGTGTGAATTTTGGTTAGAACAGGTACAGTTTCTTGGGCATTTAGTCAATCATGAAGGAATTCATGTGGATCCCACAAAGATCGAGGCGATTACCAAATGGAAAACCCCTGAGTCACCAACCGAGGTTAGAAGTTTCTTAGGATTGGCTGGTTATTATAGAAGGTTTATTCGAGATTTTTCTAGAATAGCCATTCCCTTAACTAAGCTAACCTATAAAACTGTTAAGTTTGAATGGGGACCAAAACAAGAAGAAGCATTTAGAATCCTTAAGCAAAGATTGACCAATGCACCCATATTAGCATTACCCGAAGGAACTGAAGATTTTGTAATTTATTGTGATGCTTCTAAATTAGGTTATGGATGTGTGTTGATGCAACGTCAAAAGGTTATAGCCTACGCCTCTAGACAACTTAAGAATCATGAAGAGAATTATTCAACCCATGATTTAGAATTAGGAGCTATAATTTTGCCCTTAAAATTTGGAGACATTACCTTTACGTTAGTAAGTTTACCATTTTCACCGACCATATGTCTTCGGGAAAAAGGAGTTGAATATGAGACAAAGACACTGGATGGAGATACTTAGTGAATATGATTGCAATATCTAGTACGATGCAGGAAAAGCAAACATAGTAGCGGATGCTTTAGTCGAAAGTATCACGAAAAACCAAAAAGAGTACGTTCACTTAAACTAAATCTGCAAGTAGATTTAAATGAACAGATTAGAAAAGCACAAGAATCAGTAATCAAAGATGATACTGAAAAATTGAAAGGAATGATTAAAGAACTAGAACAAGGAACAGATGGAATTTGGAGATTCCATAAGAAAAGAATGTGGATACCTAAATTAGGAAACCTACGCCACCGTATATTAGAAGAAGCCCATAAGTCTAAGTATACGATGCATCCTGGAAATGATAAGATGTATCAAGACTTAAGAAAGAATTTCTGGTGGATAGGAATGAAAAAGGATATAGCAGCATTTGTTGCAAAGTGTTTAACATGTTCACAAGTTAAAGCTGAACATCAGAAACCCTCAGGTTTGTTACAACAGTTAGAAATGCCAGTTTGGAAATGGAAATTAATAACAATGGATTTTGTTACTAAATTACCCAAAACAAGAAAAGGTAATGATACAATCTGGGTGATTGTAGACAGGCTAACCAAGTCAGCACATTTCCTACCAACGAAAAAAACTTTCGGTATGGAACAATTAGCTAAATTATATGTAAATGAAATAGTTTCATTACATGGAATTCCTTTATCAATTGTTTCTGACAGAGATAGCCATTTTACCTCTCATTTTTGGAAAAGTTTCCAAAAAGCAATGGGAACCAAGTTAAATCTAAGCACCACTTATCATCCTCAAACGGACAGACGAAGCGAAAGGACAACTCAGATAATGGAAGATATGCTTAGAGCTTGTGTAATTGATTTCGGAGGTAATTGGGATGATCACTTACCATTAATAGAAATTTATTATAATAATAGCTATCACACAAGTATCAATGCTGAACCATTCGAAGCACTTTACGGACGAAAGTGCCGAACTCCAGTCTGTTAGGCATAAATTGGAGAAAAGCAACTATCCGGACTTGAGATAGTACAAGAAACAACCGACAAAATTATCCAAGTCAAGGAGTGACTAAAAGCAGCACGTGATTGACAAAAGAGTTATGCTGATAACAGACGGAAGCCATTGGAATTTTAGGTAGGAAACGAAGTGTTATTGAAAGTCTCTCCTCGGAAAGGAGTGGTAAGATTCATCAAAAGGGGAAATCTAAGCCCTAGGTATGTTGGACCTTTTGAGATTATTAAAAGAATAGGACCTGTAGCCTACCAGCTACAACTGCCAGAGGAAATGGCAGGAATACATGATGTATTTCATATATCTAATCTCAAGAAATGCTTAGTTGATGAATCATTGATAATGCCTCTTAAGGATATAGAGGTAAATGAACAATTAAAATTTGTAGAAAGACCTCTACAGATTGAAGACAGGAAAGTTAAGAATCTCAAACACAAGAGATTAGTTCTAGTCAAAGTAAAATGGGACTCCAAAAGAGGACCAGAACACAATTGGGAGCTTGAATCTGGAATGTAAAGGAAATATCCACACCTGTTCCAGTAGATCTCAAGGACGAGCTCTAAAACAAGGTGGGGAGGATATAACAACCCTCCTAAATAATTTTCGACACCCTTAAAAATATTTAAAATATCCCTATACGTCCTAAAATACACCCCGTATATGAAAACGGACCCCGAATATCTTTATTTTTATTAAATTTAATTAAAAACCGAGATTTTAGGGCTGTCGCGGGCCGCGTAGGATCCCTCCTTGGTCTACACGGGGTGCGAGCGAAGGGACATGAGTCGCAGCCCGGTGCTGCCACATGTCATGATCGTGTCGAGTCTAGTTCGATGACCGGTCAGGGCTAAAGCCTACTCCCCCTATGTCGCGGGCCGCGAAGGATTAACCTTCGGGCTACGCGGGCCGCGAGAAAGTGTCAGTCAGACACTATAAATAGAAGGTATCGGCCTTCAGTACCAAATCGTTCACAATCTTTCTCTCTCTCGAATTTCTGCAAAGCAATAGTAATTTTCGGGCATAATACCTCCCTAATTAACGAAGTTCTGCCCCATTGTAAGTATTATAACCCCCGGTTACGTATTAGATACGCTGCCCGATTGATCTAGGGTTTCGTACGGCTGTCGAGGTTCTGCCCGACGTAGTCGTTGGAATGCCGTCTCGGGGAGGGTATTACTAATGTAAATATTGGGTTATTATACTAACGCGTGTGCATTTGTGTAATTAATAGATAATCACCAGGAAATCCTGAAATAAAACCCTAAGACAGCAATGTGAGTAATCTCCTTTTTGTAAACTGTTTTTACAAAACCTTAAATATTTTACTTTGTGATTAGCAGTGATTGAGTCTTTGTAGTTTTTCAATTACTGCCGGTATGTTGGGGTTTTGTATACAAAATGTGGAACACGTTACCATTGGACAAAGAGTTAGCCAATGGGTAATATGACCCACCAGTCAGGATTGACAGTAGTGAATGAGTAATTGTGTAGAAATAAACATTGTAATCGCTCTCAATACTGTTAGAAGATAAAACTCTTCTTGATTAAACTGGGATTCTCTCACCAGTATTTCCCACTGACAAAATGTTTTTAAACGCGTTTCAGGTAACAAAATGTGAAAGCCAAATAGAAGCCAGCTGGACAGCACTGAAGGCTTGGAAAAAGTGGCTATAAAAGTTACCTCAATAAAGAGATGTTTTTATTAAATAAAATAGGGTTTATCCCTATAAAAATGTGTTTACTGAAAACTTGGGAATATCCCACGTGTTTAATATATAAAAGTGTGGTATTTACTCTGATAAAATATTTCCTAACTACGGTCCTGATGAAATTTCCGCTGCCAAAATAATGAAAACTGATACCACTAAATCTGGTCTCGCGGCCGCCCGTTCTCGGGACAGATAGGGGATGGGGGTTGCGACACTCATCACCGTCTCCTTTTGCACATCCACCTACTCTCACTCCTTTTCCAGAGTTTGATGCTCGATTTCTTACTGTCGAGCAGCAGATCAGTTATTTGCTCCATCGTGTATACGAGCTCGAGGAGGAGCTCGCACATATTCTCAGTTTGCTTTTCCTCCCTCCTCCACCTCCGCCATTAGTACAGTAGGTTTTTGGTTTTATGCAGATTGCATTACTTTTAGTGAGAGCACCACTATTGAGCCGAGATTGTGAAGCCTTTTGGAGACCACTTTTTTGATCATGTGACTTTTGTATTGATAGACTTAGTGGACAAGGGTAGTGTGACCCTATGTCCATTTTGATGGGATACACCTTGTGAACAATGTAACTATGGTTGATAATTAATGAAAGTTCAATCGTCATGTTCTCACTAAACACATTGTTGGGTTACTTGCTTATGTTATGATTGTGTTGTTGCATGATTGCTTGATATGATGATTATGTGTATGTACATACGACCTCTAGACAACTATATACATTTACTTAACGAATAAGACCTAACCTATACAAACTTCTTCTTAGAAGATGCCTCCTCGAAGGAACAATCAACTGCCCACGACCGAGGCAGAATTACAAGCGCGCATCACACAGGCCATCGCACAGCACGAGGTACTTCGCTACAGACACAGCGGAGGTACCTCAATGAATAACCCATCTAACGGTAATGTTTAAGTCACCTAAGACACATTACAATACGTTTGGACATTTCCAAGTGTGCTTTGTTAATGCTTTCTGTGAATGATGCTGCTTGGGTTACAGGCTGTACCTACAAGCCGTTTTTGGACTGCAAGCCTCCAAACTTTGACGGCACTGGAGGTGCCGTAGCTTTTGTGAGATGGGTCGAGAATATGGATTCTGTTTTGCGAATGAGCAATTGTACTCTAGAGCAACAAGTCACGTATATTTCTGGACTGTTTCTAGATGGGGCTCTGTCATGGTGGAACCTTCAGGTTCAGACATTGGGCGAGGCTGCTGCGTATGCTTTGACATGGAGTGAGCTGAAAGAATTGATGCGTAGGAAGTATTGTTCTCAGGCGGAAATCCAGAAGTTGGAAATTGAATTCTGGACGCTGAAGGTGGAAGGTCCAAAAGTGGCGGAATATGTGCAGAGACTTCATGATTTGTCATGCGTTGTTCCATATCTGGTGGAACCAGAGTTTAAGAGGATAGAATGATTCGTCTGGGGATTGGCGCCTCAGATTTCGAGCTTGATGACGACATCAATGCCTCCAACAACCATCGATGCGATTGACTTAAGTGTGGCGCTCACTAAAGAAGCGATTAGATTGGAAAAATTTTCAACCCTTGAAGAGAAGAAGCAGACTCATGTGGAGTCATCTGGGGATAACAAAAGGAACCTCACTGATTTCCAAAAGGGTGCTCGGGCGAATAACAACCAAAATGCCAAAAAGGGAAACGGGTACATGGGTAACCTACCTAGGTGCGATAATTGTCGGCGTCATCATACCGGGCGATGTAGATATGGAAAGTGTGATAACTGTGGCAAAGTGGGGCTTGCCAAGGAGACGTGTTGGTATGGTGCTGGACATGGAAATGAAGGTCAAGATGGTAGCGTAAATCGCGGAGGAAACGACAACAACAACTATCAAGGCAGTAATGGTGATGATTAAGGATGTGGTCAAGGTTGTTTTAACTGCAGTGATGTGGGGAATTTCAGGAAATATTGCCCTAAAAATGATCAGGCACGAGGAAGAGTGTACAACACCAAAGCTAGAGAAGCACGTCAGGATCCAGACGTGGTTACTGGTACGTTCCCTATCAATCAATGCTTTGAATCTGTGCTATTTGATATCAGTGCCGACTATAGCTTCGTATCTCTAGAGTTTAAGAATGTACTTGGTTTAGTAGCAAGCAAGTTAGATACCCCATACTCAATAGAACTAGCTAGTGGGAAGCTAGTGGAAGCCAACGAAGTGATTAGAGGCTGTGTTATAGAGCTTAGAGAGCGTGAGTTTTCATTAGAACTTCTGCCAGTGGAATTGGGAAGCTTCGACGTTGAAATTGGGATGGATTGGTTGTCAAATAATCGAGCGGAGATTGTATGCCATGAGAAGATTATCCGCAACCCGATGGCGAATGAAGAGACGAATGTGATTCATGGGGAGAAGCAGGATGCGCTTCTACGGATTATTAGTTGTTTGAAGGCACGGAAGTTTTTGCGTAAAGGATGTGTTGCCTTCTTAGCTCATGTCATGGACAAAGAACCGAAGAACCGAAGCTCGAAGATATTCCTGTGGTAAGGGAATATCCGGAAGTCTTCCCCGAAGACTTGCAAGGACTACCTCCTCAACGACAAGTCGAATTCCACATTGACTTGGTTCCAGGCCCCACGCCTGTAGCTAAGGCACCTTATCGACTTACGCCTTCAGAAGTGCAAGAGTTATCAGCACAGCTTCAGGAACAACTAGATAAGGGATTTATAAGACCAAGCTTCTCGCCTTGGGGAGCTCCAGTTCTGTTCGTCAAGAAGAAGGGCGGTAGTTTTCATACGTGCATCGACTACCGAGAGTTGAACAAGTTAACCCTCAGGAATTGGTATCCCCTGCCGAGGATTAATGATTTATTCGACCAACTACAAGGATCCAACTACTATCTCCAGATCGATCTTCGATCAGGTTATCGCCAGCTGCAGATTCAGGAAGAAAGTATACCGAAGAACAATGAGTCAACAATTTGTTTTAAACATACGCTAAAATTGTGTTTTATACACGGTACACACAACAATTATGCACAGAATACAAAACTTGGAGAATCTAGGAGACATGTACTTAGGACCTTCGGGAACTTAGGTCAAAACTCGTTAAAGGTTATCACTTAGGAACCACGTCCATTAACTCGAGCAAACACCATTAATCTGTCATATATGCTATTTTAGTTAACCGAACAGGTGAAGTACTCAAATTTCTTTTATTGAAATTCCCACTTTTGCTTCTAGCGAGTAGATTTTTACATCTCTACTTTTCTTAATGGTAGTTACATCACGACAATTTTCTTCATTAGAGCGAACGCTCATTTGCTTTGGTACTTGATCATTTCATATGTTACACACGCATCGTTTGTTACGCATGTGGCTTCCCTTCTAATGATCGTTTTCATCAAAGTTACAAATATCATCTCCCTATATCCAGTTATTGCCTTGAGTCCCGAATAATCAGCATTATTGTAACTATCGACTCCTTGATATTGAGTCAACAAAACCTTCTTGAAATTTATTTTCCTTCGAGTTACATACATGGTTTATCTTTGTAACCATGCCGAAATTCCCTTGTCGATACATGTATTTATTGTCGGATTGCGCTGAAACCAAGTTCAATTACTTGAACTTGTCCATTTCGCATATTCAATTCAAGACACCATATGATGTATTGAAAGCATCACATTCAAATTCATTTTATCAAGTGTTTCATTTGTTCCGAGTCGCAGTAGACTTGTTTGGTCTACAGCTCCATTAAGTCGTCTGTTGATTCCAACACCTTGTTGTGATGCTTTCACTAAATTGAAGCTTGCGCTGATCTCGTTTACGCATTTCATACACGGGTTTAATTGTTTATTTATTGACTTGCTCTAAATCCGCTCTGTTTTAATCATTATTAAAGCAGTCTTAACAAGATCGTGTGTTAAGACAATGGTACATAAATTCATTTTATTTTCCAGTTTACCTCATAATGGTTCTTTCATTATCGATCAAATGCCATGCGGTATTTATTGCTTTTTCATCTTCGATCGAAAACAGCAGTTGTAATATGTCCTAGTTGATACATCTATACGACTCGTTTTCGTTGATATCGAATTCTGAAACACATACCACTTAACCGTTGAGTTTTTATTGTTGTAATATGTCCTTGGATTCACCTGATATGAGTAAGTCTTGATTTGGTTTCATGATTATTCACTTTGGTATTATTCATGTCCATACACGCATAACGTAACCATAAGGAGTTAGTGTAGATTAAATTTCGAGGACGAAATTTTCTTAACAGGGGGAGAATGTGCCAATTGTCAAATTTGCATACATCCGTACAATTATTAAACAGTAATTAGTGCTTAATGACTGTGCTGATTTAACATTTATGACGTGAATGCTTTCTGATTATCATTATTGTATATACATGCGCATCATATATTGCAAATGTCATATCATTATTTCATGCAACACTTTATTGATTCAAATGATGCACGAAACAAAGCTAGCACAGTTATCAAACAAATCAGAAAAATGCTGACAGAATTCAGTACATAGACAGACATGGTATTGCGATACAGAATGAGCCAGAAACCAAGAGTTACACTAGTATAGTGTGTAGGAAAGTAGGGATCACGAAACTGCCTTCCTAGTGACGGAATTCAGTACATAGACAGACATGGTATTATGATACAGAATGACCCAGAAACCAAGAGTAACACTAGTATAGTGTGTAGGAAAGTAGGGATCATGAAACTGCCTTCCTAGTGATAGTTTAAGTGCCGGAAAGTGCCTAAAACTCACACAAACTGCAGAATTCTGCAGAATTCAGCAAAATTCAGCAATTAAACAACTTAATATCATTTAGAAATTTTGTTAAATGGTCCAGAATACTTTCCTAAGTATCGGGAATCAAAACTGTCGCAAAAGGTAACATAAAGCACACTAAACTGCATAGTTAGCACCTTAATGAACCGGTAACCAACCGAACACTACCCGAAACACCAAATTCTCACTAGAAGCATTGTTTTGACATTTCCGAGCTAGTTATGGTCCCCGAACATCATAACACACTATATAACATACTAGTAACTAAACGCCCTAACTAGACACTTGGATTTCAACTAACAAAACTAAGTATTACAACCTAGTCTAGACCCCCCACCCATTTACGGTTTCATGGTGGCCCCCACAAGTGATTTTATTTGAATTCTTTATTAGATTATGTTTCCTACTTATTTAACACAAAAACCTTTAGACTTTAACTTGTTGGTGAATATTATAAGTAACCATAAGACTTAAACGCATCATTCTCATTCCTCACAACACCCACCATCTTTCTCTTCTTCTCCCCTTGGCTTCAGCCGTGAACAACCACCCACACAACCACCATCATCTTTCACTCCTCATCCATTCTACACATATACAAAGGAGTAAGGAGCCATACAAGGAAGCTAGGAACTATTGGAAGTTGAAGGACCTCTCACACAAGCTTTTATCCACCTCATTTTCATCTTGTGATCATCCCTAGCCTTGAGCTAGTAGTAAGATCATCTACACCTTATTTTACATCTTGTTTTGGTGGTTAAAGAATGATACAAGTTGTTAATCATGAAGAACACTATGAATCTTGAACATGAAACTTAAACATAAGACTAAAATCATAAGAAATCATGTTATTTAAGTGTTGTTATGCTTGTTGATTGCTGATTGCTCATGTTATTGATGTAAATCATCATGTGATCTTGCTAGATAGTGATTAAAGACATAATCTAGCAAGATGAGAGGATGATTATGTTGTAGATCAATGGATCATCCTTATGTTACAACATGAACTTGAAAGATTTAATGTTTTCTTGAAGTATGATGATTAAAGTGTATAAAAAGTCTTGTAAACATATGATTTTAAGAATGATTTTTCAAGAAACCAAGTTAAAAATAAAATATTTACCTAAGCTTGGTTCTTAAAGGAATTAACCACATTTTTAGTGGTTAAACAAGTGTAGAAATATATATGTAACAAGAAAAACTCAAGAAGAAACATTTTTAGAAAAATGATTTACAAGTTGTAAACATCTAACTTATTTGAAAATGATGTTTTTAAATAAACAATCACACTTTAAAGGGTAACTAAGCTTACTAAACACACTAGTAAGTTACTACAAATTTTAGTAAACTTTCAAGTTCATGAAGTAGTAATTTATGCATGATTTTGGCAAATTGGTAAGTGTTGATTTGGTTTATTGTTGATTGTGGTGATTTATAAAAGAAAATGATATGCTTTGAAAGCATGGAAACCTCTATTTTAAGGGGAAACTATGGCAAATTTTTTCTAGAAATTTAACACTTAGAAAAATATTTTTAAACAAATATTTACAAGTATATTTTAAACTATGAATTTTAATATAAAGTTTGCCATAAATTTTGTTACAAAAATTATAAATATTGGAGGTCGGTTTTTGTAAATAAAAGTGACTAAATATGTATTTAGGAAAATATATATTTAGATGTCACCATGTGTGTGATTATTTGTATGTGTATTAGTTATATTATTTTAGGATTTAAAATAATATAACTCATCAAAATACCAAGAAATTACAATCCAAAATATTACCAAAATCCCAAGAAATGAATACATAACTTATATACAAAATATTGGAGGAACCGAACAAATGAATATAACTCACAAAAATATTCCGGAATTTAATTCATAAGCGTATTTTGGTAAATGGTATTTTGGACACCAAGAAAACAAAATATGATTTTTACAATTATTACAAAGATATATATCATATTTTTGACAAGAGGAAAACATATTATTTTTGGTAAATAAAAATATATATTTTCTTGAAATTATTAGAAGATATATTATTTTTGGATGAAAATATATTTTCTTGAATAAACATGAAATACATTATTTTGGGTGAAAATAAGTTTATATATATTTTCCAAGTTAAACTTGAAAACATATTATTTTGGGACTTATATGAAAATATAAATACTTTTGCCAAGGGAAAAATTATAAATAATTTTTGTATGTAATACTTCTTAAAATATATATTTTGAGAATATATATTGATGGCTTTTTATTAGAAATGTTATTCCGGAAAAATTAATACAAAAATTAAGTAGAAGAATACTTAATAAACACAAGAAAATACGTATCCTCGTACGTATAGATATACCGGAATACGCCACCGATACTTGGCAAAATACACAAGGTTGAGAATACAAATATACATACCCCCCATCCTTGGGAAATTATACATGTACAAACACATAAGTGTGTCAAGTTAAAATATATTATTTTAACTGTTACTCCATAATTTAATAAATGTAATTTAAGTTAAAATATTTATTATTTTAACAAATAATTATATAACTTGGAATAATTTTGACGACACAATGAAACGTAACTCAAAGACACTAAATAATACTAAGTCAAGGCACGACCCACTCGTCTAATAAATCCTAGTACTTATGTAGGTAATCGTGCGATCTAGAGGAAGCGTTGAGTTACATTGGATACGAAGAACGCAAGATTGTGAGTTCATGTCCCCCTTCTCTCTTAACTGCTTTCGGTTTTATAACTTCAGGGGTGAAGTACATGTTACAAATGGTTTACAAACGTTTACATATGGTATGGTTAGCTAAGGAAAGGTATTGTTAGATCATGTGAGTGGTGGGTACAACGCTTAAGACCATTAATCCTCGTAGTAGGACCGAGGGACATGAGTGATAGATCTATTTGGGTGTAGCGAGCCCCACCCATGTGGAATGGGATTTGGCCCATGAGGTGACTATGTCTTACAGCCGGAAGCCCGGTGCAATATCTGCTAGGATTGAGCCTTCTTACATCACGTCACACATATTAATGGCCTTGCAAACCATTAATGATATGTTTCCTTGTTTGCTTTCATACCAGGGTTTACAAATACATACTTACTTAATATGATTACCATGGTTATTCGAGCTCGCACACTAAACACATAAACTCACTCAACTTTTGTTGATGTTTTCAAACTACAAGTATTTCAGGAAACTAAGTATGAATCTGGCGGGCGTTGAAGTTTTCTAGTCATGTCTATAATAAAAGAGGTCATCCGAAGTCAAAAGGGATTGGGTTATGTATTTTATCTTGGATAAGATACATGGCGCAAAAACCTAGTTTAATAATGTCTTTTGCGAAGTCCTTATGGAACTTAAAACTTGTTGGTGTTGTATTCTGAACGCGAAGTCTATGCTTTGGGATTTAAAACAATGTTGCATGTAATGTTTTAAAACTTATCTATGGATGAACATCTTGGTTTTATCATATAGTTGTTTGTTATGGTTGATTGCAATGACATTAAGCAAGTCACACATAATCACGCTTCCGCAAAAGTCAGGGTGTGACACATTTGCACTTGATGGTAACCCTTATAGCAGTCTAAGAAACACTTCCAGCGGAAGGATGCTAAAGAATTGACTTTCTTGTCTATTTCTGGGAGGGCGTAACAGTCCTTTGGACAGGCCTTGTTGAGATCTTTGAAATCGACACACATGCGCCACCCGCCGTTGTGCTTCTGCACCATTACTGGGTTGGCTACCCAGGTTTGATATTGCACTTTGCGTAGCATCCCGGCTTGAAGTAATTCGGTTACTTATTCGTTCTTTGCGTCTGCTTTTTCTGCGCTGAGGCTGCGCCTTCCTTGCGCGACTGGTTCCGTAGAAGGTCGGATATTTAAGCAGTGTTGTGCTATGTCTCTTGGTACTCCATTCATGTCCGTCGGGGACCATGTGAAGATATCCATGTTGTTAGATAGGAGTTCTTTTAACTTTATACGGATTGCCGGGTAGATGGCATGTCCTAACAAGATGGTTTGTTCAGGATATTCCTCGTTGAGGACCCATTTCTCTGGTTCGTTTGATGGTGAAGGTTTGGCAACTTTTGCTGGTGGCTCATCGTCCACATACATAACCTCTTTGCTGGAATATAAAACTGCTACCCCGGTTTTCATCGGAAAACCACAAGCGGCGTGTGGTATGGAGGTAATCATGCTGAACTCTCTCTGAGATCGTCTCCAAGTAATACATCATGACGCGATGTTGCTGGCATGACCATAAAATTTATTGTGACAGTGCGCGAATACTCATCGTCTGAGAGGGTTATAGGAAAAGCGATTTGACCTAGCGGAAAGACAGCTTTGTTATAGAAACCAGTGAGAGGAAAATCGACTGGTTTTAAGCGTGTCTTATCCTCTGGGTCTAGTTGCTTAAAACATTGCTCGTAAATTATATCCATGGAACTTCTTGGATCTATAAACATATAATCAGTGCGATAGTGGCCGAAGATACCAGTGATGATTACCGGGCGTTCTTCTTGAGGACCTCCTGGAACGATATGAAAGACTACTTGCTGCTCTCGCCAGTGCTGATTGTGGTTCCGTTTAGGTCTTTGTGATGGTCCTCCTTGTACCATAATTATCTGTTGCACCTTGATTTCCCGGTGGTTGTTATCTTTTGGATTATGTTGTATATATCTGAGTGGTTCCGAGTATCCTTGGCTGCTAAGTTGGATGTCCCACTGATGTGTTGATTGTGGGTCCAACATTATGGTGCCAGATGTTCTTCTGAATATACACTCTTCTTGATTATTAGATCTATTGTGTAATGACTCAGATCTGGAGTTTGGTGCAAAAGTTTGGTTCATGGTGTTCTGGAATCTTGTGAACCATTATTCTGTAGTTTCCTCCAGGATCAGATCTGGGTGATTACGAGTTTTAGGTTTCATTGCTGAGGTAACAGGGTCTGTCACCTGGTGGCAATTGTTGTTACTGTCTTCTTTGCCCATGATTCCGTCGATCTGAGTAACTTGGGTGGGGCTTCCCATGTTTCCAGATCGAGGATGTCACACCCTGACTTTTACGAAAGCGTATGATGTGTGACTGGTTTAATATTATTGCATTCAATCAAAATAAACAACTACATGATCAAAACGATGTTCATCCAGTCATAAAATCTAAAGTGTAACAAACACCGATTACTTAAGTTTTAAAACACAACCTTCGACTAAGTCACAAACCAACAAAAGTGGATGACATCTATACTTGAAATTTACTTCTAAAAACAACACCCGCACCCAAGATCCAACCTGTTACCTGAAATACATGTAATTTTGGAAAACATCAACAAAAGTTGAGCGAGTTCATGCGTTTTGTGTGAGTACTGGAAAACTTGTAAACATTTGAGAGTCTCCTTTGAAAACAGGTATGAAAAGCATTCATGAACATATCAAATAAATGTTTTACAAGGACATTAAGGCATGTGAGGACATAGGGAGCACTCGAAATGAGTAGGCTTATACCCTTGTCGATTTCCATCGACTATGTCTAATTCCCCTTCGACTATGTCAATTCACCTTGACTATGTCAATTCACCTTGACTATGTCGATTCACCTCGACTACGTTGATTCACCTCGACTGGGACACCGAAGCACTCAAGTGGTCACAAGTACCATGAGTGGGGTCGGCCGTACCCGTTAGATCTAACCTTCATCCCTAATTAAGATTTAATGGCATTTCAAATTTAGTCTATGCTCACATGGTCTAATAGTTCATTTCATAGTCAATTCATACCGTTTAAACATTCGTAACATGTATTCCACCCCCGAGAGTTATAAAACCGAAAACAGTTAAAGAAAAGGGGGAGCATGAACTCACTGTTTTGCGTTCTTCAATCCGACGAAACTCAAGCCACTATTTGTGTGCACGACGATCTACAATGTACTACTGTACATTAGGCGAGCGGGTCATGCCTTGACTTTGTATTAGTTAGTGCTTTTGAGTTATGCTTTATTGTGCCTTCGGTATTATTCCAAGTCATATAATTATTTGTTAAAATAATAAATATTTTAACTTAAATTACATTTGTTACTATTTGGAATAATCGCAAAGCAATATTTTTGTAACAATACTTCTCAAGTATTCATATTCGTATTTCCTTCCCAAGGATGGGGGTATCTCATACATGTATATACGTATTCTTGTATTTGTATACCTTGCCATGCATTGGCGTCGTATTCCGGTGTGTACGTATTTTCTTAATAAATATCCAATATATATTATAAAAACAATATATTTTCAAGTCTTACTTAGAAAATATATATAAACTTGTTTCATCCCAAATGTATTTCAAGTTTATCCAAGAAAATATATATTTTTCCCAAAAATCATACATCTTCTAAAAACTCTAGGAAAATATATTTTTACTTCTAAAAAATAATATATTTTCTCCTTGTCGAAAATATGATATACTTTGTAATAATCATAAAAAACATATTTTCATTTCTTTTGTATCCAAAATAATATTTACCAAAAATATATTCATAAATGTATTCTCCGGAATATTTTTGTAAGTTACATTCTTTTGTTCGGTTTCACCAATATTTTGTGTGTAACTTGTGTATTTATTCCTTGTGATTTTTGGTAAGATTTTGGATTGTAAATTCTTGGTATTTTGTTGAGTTATATTACTTTAACCCTAAAATGATATAACTATTACACAAAGTATACAAATATTCACACATCATGTCTTTAATATAAATATATATTCTAAATATACATTTATCCATTTTTATTTATAAAAACCAACCTCCAATACCTGTATTTTTGTAACAAAATCTATGGCAAGGTTTATATTGAAAACCATAGTAAAAACACACTTGTAAATATTTGTTTAGAAAATATTTTTGTAAGCGTTTATATTTTTAAAAAATTTTGCCATAGTTTCCCCTAAAAATAGAGGTGTCCTTGCTATCAAAGCATATCGTTTTCCTTTCAAAATCATCATAATCACTCCACAATATAAACAAGACTTACCATATGCTATAAATATGTAATTTACACTTTGTCATGAACTTGAATTTTTGTAAAAAGTTGTAGTAACTTAACATGTTATTTAGTAGGTTAAGTTACCCTCTAAAACATGGTTATTTGTTTAATAATAACATTCTTGAAAGATCTAGTCCTTTACAACTTACATGATGATTTTTTCAAAAACAATTCTTTTGTGTTTCTCTTGTTAATAACATGTTTCTACACTTGATTTACCACTAAAAATATGATTAGTTTCTTTAAAAATCATAATCTTGTAAATCTTGTAAATAACTTCGTTCTCTTGAAAATATTATTTTTGAAGTCCTTTATTTTCAAGACTCATAACATGTATCACAAATCATCATACACTAAATCAAGTTTATTTTCAAGTTCATGTTTAACAGAAAGGATGATCATTATAAATTTCTCAAAATCTATCCTTACACTTGCTAGATCATGTGTTTAATCATCATCTAGCAAGCTTCATATGGTGATCTACACCATAAACACAAGGAATCAACAAACAAGTTCAATACATGCACTAGAACAACTTGATCTTCATGTTTTAGAGCTTTATGTTAATGTTCATCTTTATGTTTTCTTGAGATTCTTTAGTTTACCAAGTTACTTCATACTTTAACCACTAAAATTATGAGTAAAAACAAGTTCAATGGAGCTTACTACTAGCACTATGGCTAGGGAAGAACTCAAGATGATGAAGATGATAAACTAGGTGGACAAAGGCTCTAGGAAGTTGTCCTTCGAGTTCCAATGCTTCCAAGCTTCCTAACTTTGCTTCTTGCCCCTTGGGATTTCCTTAGATTGCATGAGATTGAAGTGAAAATGGAAGTATGTGTGTGTTGTGTTGTAGCCGTGAGTAAGAAGAAGGAGAGGAGGAAGATGGAGTTTGTTGTAATGTGAAGTATGAAAGAGTTTGATGAACTCATGGATTTAAGCAAATTGTTTCCAACGACATTTTAACTAATGGTCCATATGTCTCAAAAGTACATAACATATCTCTTAACAAATCTTACAAGATCAAGGGAAATCATGGGAGATCAAGTAAATCTTGGGGTGGGGCCACATAGGTGACCGTCCACTTAGGGGGGGGGGGGGTATTGGTTGGTTTGTGATCGGTAGTTAGGAGATCTAGTTAGAAGTTAAGTGTATTGATTAGTGTTTATGTGTATTAGGTGTTATATAGTGTGTTAGGGTGTTCGGGGATCACAACTAGCTCAGAAACACTAAAACAATGCTTCTAGTATAATTTTGGTGTTTCGGGTAGTGTCCGGTTGTTCGGTTAGATACCGTTTCGTTAAAGTGTCAACCTATACCATTTAGTGATCTTTATGTACCCTTTTGTGACACTTTTAATTCCCGACACTTAGGAAAGCATTCAGGACCATTTAGTCATATTTTTACATGTTACTAGCTTGTTAAAAAGCTGATTTTTGCTGAAATATGCTGAATTCAGCACTTTAGGTGAGTTTTAGGCACTTTCCGGCACTTAAACTATCACTTAAGCATGCAGTTTTGTGGTCCTTACTTCCCTACACACTATCCTAGCGTATCACTTGGTTCTGGGGCTCATTTCTGTGTCTTAACATCATGTCTGTCTAAGTACTGAACTCCCGTCAGTGCTTTTAGTTTGTCTGATAATGGTGCCAATTCTGTTCTGTGCATTATTAGAACTATGTCGTGTTGCATGTAGTAATGATAAAAGTCTTGCAACATGAAATGCCATTGTATGTATATAACAGTAATCAGAAGTTCATTGGTCTTGTAAACTATCCCATGCACAGTTCTTAAACACAGATTACTATCTAATTATTGTACGAAATGTACAGAAAAGTGACTGTCGTCACATTCTCCCCCCGTTAAAAGAATTTCGTCCCGAAATTCAAGCGATGCCATCGGTCTCAGGGGAGTTGTGAATCAGTTGTGGTCACTTAGGTTTAAAATTGGTCTTCATGTTCCCAAGTAACTCTGGGCCATGATATGAATTCCAACGTACTCAAATAAATCAATTACGTTGTTAGGATCGTTTGCACGACCAAACGAGTCGTTCAGAAGAGATCTCGGACTAAATTAGAGGCGAAATTCAGTGATTTAGTCTTCGTTCAGCTTGTTTTGCACTAGATTCACATTAATCTGTCTCTTATATTGATTTCACAACGTTTTACAAGCTTGGAGACACTTCGGCAGAGCTTCGCTACCGGAATTAGAGATCTCCATACGAAATGACAGGACAAGTATATATAGGCCATCCATTTCGCATGAAAATGGGAATGCCCATTTTGTGCGAAATGGATAATGTCCATTTCGTACGAAATGGCTCTTCCATTTCGTGCGAAATGGTTTTTTTCACTTACAAACCTATTTTCTCGAACAATGTGTCCTGATCTATCATTTCTAAATACAAGATGAAGTCGACAGACATATGCACCAACAGACTCCCCCTTGGATGTCGACGAGTCTGCAGTGTCGAGTCTTCAGTATGTCAAGTCTTCAGTCTTGATCAGTCTTCACGTTCTTTCCAAAATATTTGACATTGAAGCATCCTTCAAACTCTCTCTCTTTATCTTATCTTCAGAATCTCACCCTGACTATTTCTGGATTGCAACCTGGCTCTCCAAAAACTTTATCAGGTCTTTTGATTCCTTAAACTCTTCAACATCTGCAGCTTTTGTCTTGAGTATTTTTCCAGGATCTGAAACTGGCTCTAACATCGTCAGACTCCCCCTATCTATAAGCTGGGATCGCAGTCTGGAATTCGCTATCGCCTTAAGATCGTATCCTGGCTCAAACTCTACTCAGGCTTTCACAGGATCCGAAACATCTTCTGGTTCTCCATAGCAACAGGATCAGAAACCTGGCTTTAACCTGCACAATCCTCTACCACTTGTAAAATAAACAATTTTGACATTGATAAGCTTCTTGAATTTGTAACATTCAAAATTTTGATTCAAATTAATGAACCATTTAATCATTTCAAAATTATTTCACATCTCAAAGAAATTCTCCCAACCCTGTTGTTCATCATGTTTAGCACCCGGAATTTTGAAAATCAGCTCTCCAACATCAGTTGTCGAAAATCTTTTTGAATTTTTCCAAATTTTATGCTAAAACACTCCGAAAATCTTTTTAGATTTTTGTTTTTAAGGAAAGCAGTAAAGAAATATTTACAGACACTATTTTTGTGAGTTTGTGTAAGAGGATCATATCAGTTTTTGAGACCACTCACTAGCACCGTTGAGCTTTAAACATTTTAAGTTCTAAACGATTCACATAGATTGACGATATTGTTATCCTCTTAAACTCAATCTAAAAACTTTCGAAATGCTTACCGATACGTTTAAGATATATAAATTTTGTACAAAATTCTTATGGACCCCACGATCTCAGCATATCCCCTCATCATGCAATACACTGACTCAAGTAATGCCGTTAAACTTTCATCAACTGTGATATGTGCGAAAACAACGCAGAATGTTTAAACATTAACAATCAGGTCGATCTTTCGATACGCAGAGAAAGTCCAATGTTTAAACAAAATAAGAAATAAAAACAAGTTGAATTTGTTTAGATCTTAACCACCAGTTCGATATTCACATATACGCAGAGGTGATCCAAGATTTAAATGAAACACCAATAAAAAAATAAAGCAGAACGTTCAGGTAATAACATCCAGTTCGATACTCACGTAAACGCAGAGGATGTCCAATGCTTAAACAAAATAAAGAAATCAAACAAGTTTAAATCTTTGCAAAAAGAAATGCACAATCACAGTGACTTTTTCAGCAAGTTGTGAAAGTTCACAAACCGACCAGTTTTTATGCTCTTTTAGCATTCAGCGATTACTGAGTAGGTACACAGTCACGAAGGATAAAACTAAGTACTATGCTTTCAACCGCGTTTCCCACTAGAACTAGACTTTTTCATTTAAGTTTGTATCGTTATTGCAAATCTACTAGTCTAGCTGAGCCTATCGTCACAACTTTAGTGAGACCGATTATCACATTTTAACTTTCCATTTCATTAGCGTACTGTGACAGTCTAACTGATATACTATCATTTCCTCTTTTTCACAACAAAACTCATTTTTTGATTTTTCGATGTTTTTGACCTTTTCGATTTTATCATGTTTTTGTATTTTTCAAATTTTCAAAATTTCTAAATTTTCTTACTCCCCCTAAAATCAAAAATATGTTTCAATTTTGATTTTCTGGGAAAATTTGAAAACAAACTGTACAAACAAACTGACAAACTGATTCGAATTGCTTTAATTCGCCATCCACTTGGCATAAACAATCAGAACTCCCCCTGACAACAAACTATTTTCCCATTATGATTTCAAAACACTTAAGTTTGTTTTAATCAAATGGTTTTTCCAGAAAATCAGTTTTGTTGAAACCACTTGTAGAATCGGGGTTTTGTTCATCACTTTGTTCCTTTTACAATCACTTGAATGAAAGTTAACTCAAGTTCAACATAATGACCTTCATTAACCACTTGTAGGTACTTATCAACCACTTGTAAGTCGAAATATAACAATTTTGAATTTCACAAGAAAGATGTTGATTCATGCTCCACGATTACCAACTTGGGAGCTCCGGTAAGTCAGGATTTTTTATTTAAAGAGATCCACCCAAGCCTGACGACCCTTGGGTGATTCCAAATTTGCAGCCCGCAATGATGGAAAATTAACATCATCCATTGACGGAACTGACTTCTCATTTTTTAGCTCAACTAGTGGCTCCTCTGACTTTGACGAATCAGATTCATTGCCTGAACGTGGCTCTTTTGCTTCCGAAGAAACAAATTCATTGTCAGAAGATGGCTCTTTTGTTTTCGCAGAAACAAATTCATCGCCATTCTTTATTGGAACCCAATCCTTACAAGATTTAGGTTTTCCAAATTTATCAACCTGTGACATAAATGATCTTTCACAGTTTCTTTTATACTAAAAAACTTTGATAAAGATTTTATCCGAAAAATTAACTTTCTTTGATTTTTTATCAGTTTGATTAGTCAATTTTTCTTTTTTTATCCTCTCTTTTGTCCTCAGATTTGTATCTGATGAATTCGTTTTACTTTTTGCTGAGTAAATCGATTCATCAAAACTTTTTTCTGAATCAACAGTTGTACCCGAGGACAAAATCTTTTCAAGATACTCCCTCGCTTTCTTTCTTTTCTTTCTCAGTCTATCTTTCTGCCCTTGTGAAAGTTTCACTTTCTGTTCTTTCACTTTCTGTTCTTTGGGCTTTTCTTCGACTTTGACTGATTTCTTCATCTTTCCATGATATTCAGCCCTCGATCTTTCCTTTGATCTCATTGGGCATTCTCTGGCAATATGACCTTTGATTTGACATTCATAGAATTTTCTTGTCTCAAAACTCTGACTCTGGCAGTTAACAGCAATGTGTCCTTCAAAACCACATTTGTAACACACCCTGTTATCATACCATTCTCCACTTTCAAACCACACACTCAAATCATAACACTGATTTGATTTATAGTACTCATCATTTCTCTGCTTCTTATCATTGTAATGATTTGTCTTTGAAGAATCTTCATTCCAACTTCTCCTGTAAGCTTGATTTGGCTTTTGAGCACCGTGGTCAAACCTGCACCACTTATTACCAACTTTTTGTGAGTTTTGATTTTCAAATTTTTGTGATTTTTGATTGGATGATTGAACTGATGATCTTTAATTTTTACTTTGAAAATTTTTAGAATTTTGAATTTGTTTCTGTTCCACATTCTTCTTGAAAGGTTTTGCGTTGAGCATTCACCCTTTTCAGTAGATTGTAAAACAGTTTCTTGAAAATTTTCTTTTAATTTCAAAAACAATTTTTGTTTATCATTTTCATCATCAGTTTTATCATCACAATCTTTAATTATGACTTTGTCATAATTTGTGACATTGTCACTTATTGGAATTTCATTGATTGGTTTTGGACATAAATGATCTAGAATTACTGACGAAGTCACAAAACCTTTCAAATTATTTTCTAACTCATCAATTTTATTTTTAACACACTCAACTTCATTTTCAAGTTGAGTGATTTTCTCAAGATGAGAATTTATTGCTTTTTCATTTTCAATTTTATTTTTATCTAAAACAGATTTTTCATTTTCTAAAACTTTTATTTGACTTTGAAATTCTTTTCATTTTCTTTTAAATTTTTGTTTTCCAATGTCAAACTCTCCACATATTTCATGAGTTTGACATTGTCTGCTCTAGATTTATCACATTTTGAGCACACTGGTTCAGATCTTGAAATTTCAATTTTCTCGGATTCTTCATTCTTTGAAATTACCTCTGTCTCTGTCTTGTATGTACCTGCACAAAAATTTTTAACAAAGTCAAGAGGATTCATATTTTCGTCAATATAACAACCCCTCTTAATATCATATTTCATAACATTTTTTGCTGCAAGACACATATATACTCTTCTTCTCATTTCAAACATCACATCCAAACTTAATTTTTCTAAGTTCTTTTCTATTTCATTTATCAAATCCTTCTTTTTCTTATCATTTTCATACTTGTGTGTTTTAAGCTTATTGATGAATACATTTGGATATAAATCTGAGAATCTAGAATCCTCTTTCAGCTTTTTCAAAAATTCATCCCATTCTGAAGGTAATGCATCTGCAAATTTTGATATCTTTTCAGCATTTGACATTCTTATCTCATACCTTTTTAAATTGTCAAGTAAGCTTTCATACCGGTTTTCCAACTCATCCACTGTTTCATCTTTCTTACACAAAAACATTCAAATCTTTTAACCCAACCATCCTTTTTCACATTTTTATACCTACTATCCCAATACCCTTCATACCAATTATTTAAACTTTCAAGATTATCATTTTCCTTTTCGTCAAACATTTTAACCACACTTCAAACAACCTGATGTGATGTTTACCCAAACCGTACAATCTGAAACACTTTTCAAGCGAACTGGGGGTTATAGTTCATTTCGTGCGAACTGATAATCTCAAACAAACTGACTATCTTTCACACGAATTAAACACCTTTGATACGAAATGGGCAGTTTGATGCGAAATGGTATCACTAAAGTCCAATTCGTATGAAATGGAGGTCACAAAGTTTAATTCGTGCGAAATGAAACTATGATTCAAACGAAATAGAACTTTCAAGCGAAATGGATAGTTTGGTGCGAAAGGGAGTCTATTTCGTGCGAAATGGAGGTCGAATATGACCAATTCGTGCGAATGAGGTCCAATATGTCCAATTCGTGCGAAATGGAAATCTGTTTCACACGGATTGTCTCATTTCGTACGAAATAATGATGACGTCACACGATCGGGTATGATTTTGGCACAATTGATCAAGATTTAGGTTGATTTTAGGTCTGATTCTTTCAAGAGTTTGTTAAAATAGTGTTTTGCACGTTATAAGTGAAAATTATCCCATTTTAACCGTAAAATCTCAGTTACTTTTGAAAAATGTGAAGAAGAATGAGTAGAAATCAGAATTTTCAGTGCAATCGAGCTGAATCGGTAAGAACTCTTCCTCCTGAGCTCTGATACCACTTGTTAGGATCGTTTGCACGACCAAACGAGTCGTTCAGAAGAGATCTCAGACTAAATCAGAGGCGGAATTCAGTGATTTAGTCTTCGTTCAGCTTGTTTTGCACTAGATTCACATTAATATGTCTCTTATATTGATTTCACAACGTTTTACAAGCTTGGAGACACTTCGGCAGAGCTTCGCTACCGGAATCAGAGATCTCCATACGAAATGACAGGACAGGTATATATAGGCCAGCCATTTCGCATGAAAATGGGAATGCCCATTTCGTGCGAAATGGCTTGTTTCACCTACAAACCTATTTTCTCGAACAACGTGTCCTGATCTATCATTTCTAAATACAAGACTCGATACAAGATGAAGTCGACAGACATATGCACCAACATACGTCTTCTCCGTGTTTTGTGGATTCTCAATCCGCAATCTTAACAGGTTCTATAGTAAATTGGAGTTTGTCGTTGACGTGAATCTTGTTTGTGGAAATAACGACTGTTCCTTGAGTCAGACTCCTCTAAAGACTAGGTACGTGGAATGTGTCGCGATCACTACTGATATCTTCTGGAAGTTTCAGCTTGTGAGCAATGGTTCCGATCCCTACCAGGATCTCAAAAGGTCTAATATACTGGGGGTCCAACCTTCCATGTTTTTCAAATTGCACCACGCCTTCCCAAGGCGAGGCTCCCATTAAATCCATACTTCTTGTCTCAAATTCCTACGATTTCCGCCGCTCGTCGGTGCAATCTTTCTGTATTCCGTGGGCTGTCTTGATATGATCACATATCTGAACGATCTTGCCTCTAATTTTTCCTGAACCAACTCGGGCCAGTAGATTGTTTATCTCTGGTCTTTGTACAACGGGGATCGACTTATTATGTTCCATCAAAAGCTTCACACGAAGCGGTTTAAACAGCGGTGTGATAAATACCGTTGTAGGAAAACTCCACTAAGGGCAAGTGAGTGTTCCAACTTTTCATCAAAGTTTATCACACAAGCACGTAACATGTCCACACAGTCTGCATCGTTCAGTAGCTCAGTCCACCTTCGTTAATATTTAAGTTCTTACGATCTACGGTGTGTTGCAACCTTTGTCATCAGTAAAGGTCGTGCAATGTTTTCTTACAGGTAATGACGTCAAATTTGCGGCGCAATTACTGTATCTAGACCAAGGTTTCTTCTCATGATCCCTTAATCAATGTGACGCGTATGCAATGTCGTGGTCTTGTTGCATCAACGCGCAATCGAGACTTTGTCGAGAAGTGTCACGTAATTGCAACTCTAACTCCTTAGCTCTTGATTGCAGGGTTGGCATGAATCTCATTCTTATTCACCATGTATCCTAAAGTTCTTACCTCGCGAATTCAAAATCCGCCCTTCGACATCCTAGCACATAACTATTCTTTCTCTAAGAGTCACAAGGTAAATTGCAGATGTTGCTCACGACCTTCCTTGGTCATGGGGCATATAAGAATGTAGTCAATAAATATAATCATGATCTAGCCAGGTATGGCTTACACATTCGATTCATGAGGTCCATGAATACTGTCGATGCATGTGTTAAGCCAAACGGTACGACAAGGAACTCGTAACGCTCGAAGCGAGTCCTAAAGGTCATTTTAGGGATATTTCCTTCTGGTATTCGCAGTTGAGGACATCCTGTCCTCAAGTCGATCTTTGAGTAGTAACTAGAACCTCACGATTGGTCTGTTTATGTCATCAATCCTTGGTCTCTACCACCACAGGGACGTCTTCAGGCTCTGGCTCCTTGGTCTCCTTATTGACAACCATGAGCAGGGAAGGCTATGCAGCCTATTCGGAGGCACTCATGTGTCTCTACGACCAATGTAAAATGTCACAAATCCACTGCCTTATGGGGTCTAGTACCCTTGCACCTATTGCAAGAAGGTTATGTACTATAAGTGTTTCATCATTCGCAAGAGGGATGCGACTGATTTTCCTTATAACGAACAACTTCAGCTCTACACTTGGATATCCAATCCATGCTGACTACCATATCATGACTTCCCAAGTCAATGGTAATAGAAGGTTCCGGCCTTCTGAGTTCCCAAAATATAATCCTTTATCATCTCTTTCGCTTAACTAACCTTCCATTCGCCAATTCTAAAGAATATGGGACGTCTATTCTACTCGAAACTGGGCCAAGTAGTTCTTAAGTTCTAAGGATACGAGATTAAAGTTGATGCCAATATTAATCAGAAATGGATGCATAGAATTTGGTTAATAGGGAACGTACCCGTAACCGTATCTGGATCCTGGCGTGCTTCACGAGCTCCGATCGTGAAGACCCTTCCTTGCTTGGTTCTTCCTAGGGCAATCTTTCCTAAAATGCCCTACTTCACCACACCTGTAGCAGCCTGGAATTTTCCTATTATCTCTTTCGTCTGGATCCTTTGCCCAACAGGCATCCTTGCTGTACCCTTCCTTTCCACACTTTCCGCACTTAGGCCTCAGACATCGACCTTCATGGTAAAAATTGCATTCCTCGCACCTCGGCTTAGTCCCCAAGTAAACCTTACCACCAGCCTTATTAGTGGCTCCATAAGCTTTCCTGCCACGCGGCAGGTTCACTTCCTTTCTTTTGTTTGCCTTAGAGTTTCCATAGCTGACTTGGGTGCCTATCTTTAGGTTTAAAGACTTCCTTTTCTTGTTGCTTGATGACTCCACATGAGTCTCTTTCTTGTTATCCTCAGATTCCAAAAATTTTCCCATACGTAGAGCTTCTTCAGTAAGAGTGACACTCAAATCGATAGCCTCTGTGATGGTTGGGGGCATTGAGGTAGTAACCATGCTCCTGATTTGAGGTGCAAGTCCCCAAATGAATCGCACAACCCTCTTGAATTCCGGCTTGACTAAGTAGGGAATGACCCTAGACAAGTCGTGAAATCGCTGGACGTACTCAGAAATCTTCGGCTCGTCCATTTTCAAATTCTAGAACTCCACCTCAAGCTTCTGGATTTCAGCCCTAGAACAATATTTCTTCTCCATCATTTCCTTGAGCTCGTCCCAGCTCAGTGCATAAGCAACATCTTCACCAAGGGTTTGAACCTGAAGGTTCCACCAGGAGAGTGTGCCATCTAAAAACAACCATGAGATAAAGGTAACACTCCGCTAGGGCGAACAGTTACTCATTCTTAGAACGGAGTCAGTCTTTTCTGCCCAACGAACAAACACAACGACACCTCCTGTGCCATCAAAATTCAATGGCTTGCAGTCCAGGAACTGTTTATAGGTGCAGCCAGTTGGAGGGTTATTTCCAGAAGTGCCACGCTGTGCTTAGAGCGGAGGGCTTCATGTCATGCAATTGCCTGTGAGATGCGTTCTTGAAGCTCGGCTTCTGTCCTTGGTAACATACTGGTGTCTGTGTCTCGTCTGGGCGGCATCCTCTTCTGTCAAAAGGTATGAGGTAGGTTAGACAACATTCCATAATTGTCTATGAGGTACATAGCACCATAAGCCAACATGTAATCACCCAATATCACATGCATATATACTCAACAATGTATGAGCGAGGAAATAATTACTGAGCCTTCACATAGGCTTGTCAACTTGGCCTATTGTTTGTAATGGGAAAAATAAAATGAACTCCAGGCTACATCGCCTCGGTCATACAAGTTTCATGAAGTTGTAGTTAGTTTCCTTCTACATAGCTTTACAAGACGGGTATACTTTCCCTGAGATGAGGGTTGTTCATGTAGGGGTGATAGATAGTGTAATGTCACTGAATCTTTTTGAATGTTATCCATCTTCACTTGCTTAAATATCGGTTCTCAAACGTCTCGTACACGGGTAGAAGTGTCAGACACGAAGTAGGCAAAGACAGGTTTCCTACTTTATAAAGTGCTAAAGCAATGGTCTATGTATTGTTCTACTAGATGAAGGTGTGAACACCTATAGATTATTTTTGGAGGGATGGTGATCATTAACCTGACCCGCAGAGTCCACCAGGATTACCATGCACTACAAGTTGTTATTACATGGGCCCCCGTAATAATAAATTGTCTTGCACAGTTACCCCAATTTTCCCTCGTCCAAGCAGATGATCAACCAAGGAGGGGACACTACTGTCCTTATACCTCTGACATGGAAAGGACCATTGCAGTGGTCCACGCGCTGACATTCGCTATTGTTACGCGCGAATAGGCACGATGATTAAACGAAATAGGAATAAGGAGAATTCCTAGTAGTTGGAGGGGCACCTTCAAGATGAATACTTCATCTTCCTTGTCTGGTCAAGTGTGTCGTCAATCTTGCTTCACAATAGCCGCAGGGACCTCGTCCCGCTGATTAAGAAGTTGTTCAAGGTTGCCGCCTCTGCCTCGCCGTCACTACCGTAGTCAGGCACCTTCACGATCGAGAGGGAAGAGCAGCCATATCCTACGGAAGCAAGCTCAGAATCTTGTTTGGTAATCACTCCAGCCATGAGCTTTGCAATGAACGCGAGGCCGATAGCTTCATCGTGCGAGTAAGAACACTAATAGGATTCGGAGTCGAAGGTATCTTATTCACGTCAATAATTATTCCGTACACTTATTCGTATGTATATATCGGTATCAAATTTGTTACTTAGCATAAACAGGCAATTCGATGCATCATATAACTCTCGTTTATCCTTTGGGGGGGGGGGGTCATTCTGTCTTTAGCAAGTCTATCCCACATAGACTATGCCTTAATTGGCACCTTAGTTTGGGGTATTCTCCTCCCTACTAATGTCCTTGCCTTGTCTTTTCTTTGAAAAATGTTTGACTCATGGATCTTGACGCTTACGTGAATGCAATGAAATCCTTTTTGTAAAATGTTTTTGTGACAGAATTCTAGTGATTGTAGTCTAGACTCGAGAAGGAATCCTAGTTTACTACAATCGAAGCTCTGATACCAAACTGTCACACCCTGACTTTTGCAGAAGCGTATGATGTGTGACTGGTTTAATATCATTGCATTCAATCATAATAAACAATTACATGATCAAAACGATGTTCATCCATTCATAAAATCTAAAGTGTTACAAACACCGATTACTTAAGTTTTAAAACACAACCTTCGACTAAGTCACAAACCAACAAAAGTGGATGACATCTACACTTGAAATTTACTTCTAGAAACAACACCCGCGCCCAAGATCCAACCTGTTACCTGAAATACATGTAATTTTGGAAAACATCAACAAAAGTTGAGCGAGTTCAAGCGTTTTGTGTGAGTACTCGCAAACTTGTAAACCTTTGAGAGTCTCCTTTGAAAACAGGTATGAAAAGCATTCATGAACATATCAAATAAATGTTTTACAAGGACATTAAGGCATGTGAGGACAGAGGGAGCACTCGAAATGAGTAGGCTTATACCCTTGTCGATTTCCCTCGACTATGTCGAATTCCCCTTCGACTATGTCAATTCACCTTGACTATGTTGATTCACCTCGACTACGTCGATTCACCTCGACTGGGACACCGAAGCACTCAAGTGGTCACAAGTACCATGAGTGGGGTTCGGCCGTACCCGTTAGATCTAACCTTCGTCCCTAATAAAGAGTTAATGGCATTTCAAATTTAGGCTATGCTCACATGGTCTAATAGTTCATTTCATAGTAAATTCATACCGTTTAAACATTCGTAACATGTATTCCACCCCCGAGAGTTATAAAACCGAAAACAGTTAAAGAAAAGGGGGAGCATGAACTCACTGTTTTGCGTTCTTCAATCCGACGAAACTCAAGCCACTATTTATGTGCACGACGACCTACAATGTACTACTGTCTATTAGGCGAGCGGGTCGTGCCTTGACTTTGTATTAGTTAGTGCTTTTGAGTTACGTTTTATTGTGCCTTCGGTATTATTCCAAGTCATATAATTATTTGTTAAAATAATAAATATTTTAACTTAAATTACATTTGTTACTTTTTGGAATAATCGCTAAGCAATATTTTTGTAACAATACTTCTCAAGTATTCATATTCGTATTTCCTTCCCAAGGATGGGGGTATCTCATACGTGTATATACATATTCTTGTATTTGTATATCTTGCCATGCATTGGCGTCGTATTCCGGTGTGTACGTATTTTCTTAATAAATATCCAATATATATTTTCAAAACAATATATTTTCAAGTCTTACTTAGAAAATATATATAAACTTGTTTCATCCCAAATGTATTTCAAGTTTATCCAAGAAAATATATATATTTTCCCAAAAATCATACATCTTCTAAAAACTCTAGGAAAATATATTTTTACTTCTAAAAAATAATATATTTTCTCCTTGTCGAAAATATGATATACTTTGTAATAATCATAAAAATCATATTTTCATTTCTTTTGTATCCAAAATAATATTTACCAAAAATATATTCATAAATGTATTCTCCGGAATATTTTTGTAAGTTACATTCTTTTGTTCGGTTTCACCAATATTTTGTGTGTAACTTGTGTATTTATTCCTTGTGATTTTTGGTAAGACTTTGGATTGTAAATTCTTGGTATTTTGTTGAGTTATATTACTTTAACCCTAAAATGATATAACTATTACACAAAGTATACAAATATTCACACATCATGTCTTTAATGTAAATATATATTCTAAATATATATTTATCCATTTTTATTTATAAAAACCAACCTCCAATACCTGTATTTATGTAACAAAATCTATGGCAAGGTTTATATTGAAAACCATAGTTAAAACACACTTGTAAATATTTGGTTAGAAAATATTTTTCTAAGCGTTTATATTTTTAGAAAATTTTTGCCATAGTTTCCCCTAAAAATGGAGGTGTCCTTGCTATCAAAGCATATCGTTTTCCTTTCAAAATCATCATAATCACTCCACAATATAAACAAGACTTACCATATGCTTTAAATATGCAATTTACACTTTGTCATGAAGTTGAATTTTATTAAAAAGTTGTAGTAACTTAACATGTTTTTTAGTAGGTTAAGTTACCCTCTAAAACATGGTTATTTGTTTAATAATCACATTCTTGAAAGATCTAATCCTTTACAACTTACAAGATGATTTTTCCAAAAACAATTCTTTTGTGTTTCTCTTGTTAATAACATGTTTCTATACTTGATTTACCACTAAAAATATGATTAGTTTCTTTAAAAATCATAATCTTGTAAATAACTTTGTTCTCTTGAAAATATTATTTTTGAAGTCCTTTATTTTCAAGACTCATAACATGTATCACAAATCATCATACACTAAATCAAGTTTATTTTCAAGTTCATGTTTAACATAAAGGATGATCATTATAAATTTCTCAAGATCTATCCTTACACTTGCTAGATCATGTGTTTAATCATCATCTAGCAAGCTTCATATGGTGATCTACTCCATAAACACAAGGAATCAACAAACAAGTTCAATACATGCACTAGAACAACTTGATCTTCATGTTTTAGAGCTTTATGTTTATGTTCATCTTTATGTTTTCTTGAGATTCTTTAGTTTACCAAGTTACTTCATACTTTAACCACTAAAATTATGAGTAAAAACAAGTTCAATGGAGCTTACTACTAGCACTATGGCTAGGGAAGAACTCAAGATGATGAAGATGAAAAACTAGGTGGACAAAGGCTCTAGGAAGTGGTCCTTCGAGTTCTAATGCTTCCAAGCTTCCTAACTTTGCTTCTTGCACCTTGGGATTTCCTTAGATTGCATGAGATTGAAGTGAAAATGGAAGTATGTGTGTGTTGTGTTGTAGCCGTGAGTAAGAAGAAAGAGAGGAGGAAGATGGAGTTTGTTGTAATGTGAAGTATAAAAGAGATTGATGAACTCATGGATTTAATTAAATTGTTTCCAACAACATTTTAACTAATGGTCCATATGTCTCAAAAGTACATAACATATCTCTTAACAAATCTAACAAGATCAAGGGAAATCAAGGGAGATCAAGTAAATCTTGGGGTGGGGCCACATAGGTGACCGTCCACTTAAGGGGGGGGGGGGGGTATTGGTTGGTTTGTGATTGGTAGTTAGGAGATCTAGTTAGAAATTAAGTGTATTGATTAGTGTTTATGTGTATTAGGTGTTATATAGTGTGTTAGGGTGTTCAGGGATCATAACTAGCTCAGAAACACTAAAACAATGCTTCTAGTATAATTTTGGTGTTTCGGGTAGTGTCCGGTTGTTCAGTTAGATACCGGTTCGTTAAAGTGTCAAACTATACCGTTTAGTGATCTTTATGTACCCTTTTGTGACACTTTTAATTCCCGACACTTAGGAAAGCATTCAGTACCATTTAGTCATATTTTTACATGTTACTAGCTTGTTAAAAAGCTGATTTTTGCTGAAATATGCTGAATTCAGCACTTTGGGTGAGTTTTAGGCACTTTCCAGCACTTAAACTATCACTTAGGCATGCAGTTTTGTGGTCCTTACTTCCCTACACACTATCCTAGCGTATCACTTGGTTCTGGGGCTCATTTTTGTGTCTTAACATCATGTCTGTCTAAGTACTGAACTCCCGTCAGTGCTTTTAGTTTGTCTGATAATGGTGCCAATTCTGTTATGTGCATTATTAGAACTATGTCGTGTTGCATGTAGTAATGATAAAAGTCTTGCAACATGAAATGCCATTGTATGTATATAACAGTAATCAGAAATTCATTTGTCTTGTAAACTATCCCATGCACAGTTCTTAAACACAGATTACTGTCTAATTATTGTACGAAATGTACGGAAAAGTGACAGTTGTCACATTCTCCCCCCGTTAAAAGAATTTCGTCCCGAAATTCAAGCGATGCCATCGGTCGCAGGGGAGTTGTGAATCAATTGTGGTCACTTAGGTTTAAAATTGGTCTTCATGTTCCCAAGTAACTCTGGGCCATGATATGAATTCCAACGTACTCAAATAAATCAATTACGTTGTTAGGATCGTTTGCACGACCAAACGAGTCGTTCAGAAGAGATCTCGGACTAAATCAGAAGCGGAATTCAGTGATTTAGTCTTCGTTCAGCTTGTTTTGCACTAGATTCACATTAATCTGTCTCTTATATTGATTTCACAACGTTTTACAAGCTCGGAGACACTTCGGCAGAGCTTCGCTACCGGAATTAGAGATCTCCATACGAAATGACAGGACAGGTATATATAGGCCAGCCATTTCGCATGAAAATGGGAATGCCCATTTCGTGCGAAATGGCTTGTTTCACCTACAAACCTATTTTCTCGAACAATGTGTCCTGATCTATCATTTCTAAATACTAGACGAAGTCGACAGACATATGCACCAACAGACTCCCCCTTGGATGTCGACGAGTCTGCAGTGTCGAGTCTTCAGTATGTCAAGTCTTCAGTCTTGATCAGTCTTCACGTTCTTTCCAAAATATTTGACACTGAAGCATCCTTCAAACTCTCTCTATTTATCTTATCTTCAGAATCTCACCCTGACTATTCCTGGATTGCAACCTGGCTCTCCAAAAACTTTATCAGGTCTTTTGATTCCTTAAACTCTTCAGCATCTGCAGCTTTTGTCTTGAGTATTGTTCCAGGATCTGAAACTGGCTCTAACATCATCAGACTCCCCTATCTATAAGCTGGGATCGCAGTCTAGAATTCGCTATCGCCTTAAGATCGTATCCTGGCTCAAACTCTACTCAGGCTTTCACAGGATCCGAAACATCTTCTGGTTCTCCATAGCAACAGGATCAGAAACCTGTCTTTTACCTGCACAATCCTCTACCACTTGTAAAATAAACAATTTTGACATTGATAAGCTTCTTGAATTTGTAACACTCAAAATTTTGATTCAAATTAATGAACCATTTAATCATTTCAAAATTATTTCACATCTCAAACAAATTCTCCCAACCATGTTGTTCATCATGTTTAGCACCCGAAATTTTGAAAATCAGCTCTCCAACATCAGTTGTCGAAAATCTTTTTGAATTTTTCAAAATTTTATGCTAAAACACTCCGAAAATCTTTTTAGATTTTTTTAAGGAAAGCAGTAAATAAATATTTACAGACACTATTTTTGTGAGTTTGTGTAAGAGGATCATATCAGTTTTTGAGACCAATCACTAGCACCGTTGAGCTTTAAACATTTTAAGTTCTAAACGATTCACATAGATTGAGGATATTGTTATCCTCTTAAACTCAATCTAAAAACTTTCGAAATGCTTACCGATACGTTTAAGATATATAAATTTTATACTAAATTCTTATGGACCCCACGATCTCAGCATATCCCCTCATCATGCAATACACTGACTCAAGTAATGCCGTTAAACTTTCATCAACTGTGATATGTGCAAAAACAACGCAGAATGTTTAAACATTAACAATCAGGTCGATCTTTTGATACGCAGAGAAAGTCCAATGTTTAAACAAAATAAGAAATAAAAACAAGTTGAATTTGTTTATATCTTAACCACCAGTTCGATATTCACATATACGCAGAGGTGATCCAATATTTAAACGAAACACCAATAAAAAATAAAGTGGAACGTTCAGGCACTAACATCCAGTTCGATACTCACGTATACGCAGAGGATGTCCAATGCTTAAACAAAAAAAGAAATCAAACAAGTTTAAATCTTTGCAAAAAGAAATGCACAATCACAGTGACTTTTTCAGTAGGTTGTGAAAGTTCACAAACCGACCAGTTTTTGTTAGTGCAAAGATGTCTAAAGCCTATGTCTTAAGTCTAGGGATCTAGTTTGTCAAGTTTGTATAGTTTAGGAAGCTAAAATGTAATATTTGTGTTATGTTTAAGGGTGACCGTTTGAAAGTGGCTTGTAACTTTCAAATGGACAGGTTTTAGAATCGTGACCGTTTGATCTGGTCGTGACCGTTTGAACAGGTCATGTCAGTTTCAAACGGACAGGAGTGTTTGCCTATAAATAGGCTTGTGTGTTTCTCATTTCATACGGTCAGCTCTGATAATGTACTGTTACTCTGCCGGATTTTCAAGTGATTAGTGAATGAGAAACGAGTATTAAAGTTACATTCTTGTATTTTCTACTCCTTCTATCTGATTCTAAACTGTTTAGGTGTTTCCGCCACTTAAATAGTGTGTATTCACTCAAACTGACTCATTTGATCGGTCAAATCGATCCTACAATTGGTATCAGAGCCAGTTATGAGTAAATACACCTGAATCAGTTGGTTTTTCTACACAAAATTTGATTTCTGGACTTTTGGCCGGACAAAATGGACTGAATTTTAGACAGTGTGTGTAAAATTGTGTTTTAACAAACCCTTGAGAATATCAGATCTAAACTCTTATTAAAAATGGTAAAAATGGACTGAAAAGTGGTGACCGTTTGAACGAGGCGTGCTTGTCCGTTTGAAAAACTAACCTGACCGTTTGAAAATTGACATGTCCGTTTGAAAATTTCACCTGACCGTTTGAAAATTGAAATGTCCATTTGAAAATTCACCTGACCGTTTGAAATTGTCACCTGACCGTTTGAACAAGCACGTGTCCGTTTGAAAATGCACTTAACCGTTTGAACAAACACATGACCGTTTGAAAATTACCTGACTGTTTGAGGATCTGATTTCTTGAATAAGTCCATAGTGTTCGTAATATTGTCCGATAGTCTGATTTTGTGAAAAAGTGTGTGTTTGAAAACTTAAAAACTATTCGGTAAATCTAAAAATGGAAAACCAAGATTTTTACAACTTTTTCGCCGGCAGTGGTATGACAGCAGGCCAGAATTCAGCAAGCATTATTCAGAACGTTAATATGGAAAATGAATTGGGAACAATGCAAAAACCACCAAAACTGATGAACTTAGATGAATTCTCAAGTTGGTCTGGAAGATTTAGAAACTGGGTTCAGGCTAACCATTTTGAAAGCTGGATGAAGGTTGAGGCACCATATGCTCCACCGGTAGATGCTCGAAATCAACCGAAATTGATTGGAAGTTTGACGCAAACAGAGCAGAATGATTTCAAAGCAGAGAAAAAGATGATTAGCATTCTTGAGCAAGCAACCAAGGAGGATATTTTGGTGTTGCTGCAACACGATGATAATGCTTATTCTATTTGGGAGGCATTGAAATTAAAATTTAAAGGAAGTGCATCCATGCTCAAGAACAAAAAGGCGCTGTTAAAGAAAGAATTCGACATTTTCACTTACATAAAAGGTGAAACCACAAAAAGTTTAATTGATAGGTATTGCCATTTAGTATTGGAGTTGAAAAGATTGGAAATTACCAAGACAAATGAAGAATTAATCGACAAATTGGCAGATGCATTGCCATATGATGAGTGGGGTACTTACTTGATGATGTTGAAAAACACTCCAGGTTTTGGTAATCTGAATTTTAGTGGTTTCATAGAAAAAATTGAAGCTCACGAGCTAGAATTGCTGAAAATCAAGAAAATGAACTTAGCGAGTGTGCAGCAAGATGTGTCTCTGTATTACAAAGGCAACCCTTCAGTTTCAACCAATCAAAGCCCAAAAATACAGACAGGGTTCATTACTGATAACACCTCAAGTGTTTCTTCAAACACTCCTCAATCTGGAAATTTTTCACCATTCTCGAACTTTGAACCAAATGTCAAAGCTCAGGAACAGCCTTCACCTCAAATCTCAACAGGATCAAATCATCAGGCGTATGTTTCTGGGGTTCAGTGCAATATTGCGGTAAACATAAAGAATGGAAATGAGATCACGGAAAAAGCTGCAAAACAGCACATAGCAATGCTTGCTTCCGTTCTTGAGGCTTATGAGGGCTTAGTAGCAGGGAGAATTGGTAATCCTGACATGACGAAGGAGGATTACGACCAAATCGATCCTGAAGAACTTGAACTGATTGACATCAAATGGGGCATGGCTAGTCTGGTGAGAAGAGCACAGCGCTTCATGGAAATCACTGGACGAAACAGCCTTTCTGGACCCGATCAAAAGTTAGGGTTCGATAAGACGAAAGTTACTTGTTTTAAATGTAAAGAACGTGGTCACTTCAAATGAGAATGTCCCAACCGTGAAGTAAACAATCATCAAAACCCGTTCACCAACGACTACTACAGGCAAGCGATTTATCACCGACCAAATCAACAGCCAACTGTTCAAAGGCCACAAATTGAGAATAAACCGGAAAAAGCGATGATAGTGAATCAAGACGATGAGAAGGTAGCTGCAGGTTTCAGCTGGGATAAATATATCCCCGATAGCGATGGACAGGCAATGATGGCTGAAGTTGTTGAAATTTCTAAGATGGTGTCTGAACCGGAAACAGTTACTGAAGATGTTTCGGTAGTTGTTGAAGAGGTTTCTGCTGAAAATGAGGACAATTTTGAAGAAATAGCTGCTGAAGTTTATTATTATCAGTCTGAGCAGGAGGTTTTGGGTAGTTTAATGAAATCTGTATTGTCTCCTAACATTTCTGAATCTTTTGCAGGTTTCTTTGAAGAACGGATGACTGGATTGTGTCCAAGATATGAGGAGAAGAAAGAATTTGTTGAAGAAATGATAGATGTGACAAAGGAAATGACCGAAGAAACTTTGAAAGAAATTGCTGACAAGGCACTCATGGCGAAGCTGAAAGAGGTAGACACAGAATCTGTTAAACCAGAGTCTGTCGACACCGAGACAGTACAAAAGGAGTCTGTCAAAGAGTCTAAAAGTGAAGAGATTAAATCTGAGAAAGTGTCTGAGTCAGAGGTCAAAAATGTCGGTAAACAGGAAGTGAAAACTGCTAATGAAGCATAAATTGTTGAGAAAGTGGATTCAATATCTGAAACACCATGCCAAAAGTGTTTACAACCGTGCATGGAGTGTCTTGAAAAAGACACTAAGTTTCAGGAATTGAAAGAACATGCTGACATGTTAAAATTTGATCTAGGACAAGTTAAAGAGGCATATGATACACTGGTCAGATCAATTAAAATGATTCAAGAAGAAAGTGTTGAAAATGATAAAGCCACGAAACTAGCAAAAGCAACACTTTTTGATAAATAAGTGGAAGTTAATTTTCATCTTGACACAATTGCATCATTAAAGAAAGAGCTAGAATTAACTAAAATTGAAAATGAGCGAATCGATAAGAAATTGATGAGCTATGTTGCATTGTCCTATGTCCTTGAACAGATTATTCCACAGCAGATCAATACAACACCAGTCTTTAAAAGCATTCCACCCCCAATGTGGAATCATTATACTCAAAAGTATCCAGATGGGGTGGAAGCTGCTTTGAATCTCAAACTGAGAACATTTGAGGATGATTTGCCAGAGAGCATAGATGTTACATTCTCTGTGTCTGACACTGACAGCGAGTCACAGGTCATCAAGACTGTTGTCGATCAGGTGTTAGATGAAGAGAGTGATAACTCTGATATTGAAGTTATGAAATCTCATTCTGAGAAGTCTGTTACTGATTCTGAAGACGAGGGTAACTTTTTAGATTGTTTCATACCAAAATCAGACAAGAGTACGAATGATGATCCGATTATGGTGGTTTACACTATGATTGGAACTGACAAGCTTTATTCTGATTTTGAGTATCCTCTTCAGAATGTTAAGATTGAAAATGTTGAGAAAGTTTTCAAATTGGTAGAAATGGACATTAATGTGGTAAATAACAAAGAATTTTTTTCAAAACCTAAAAAGTCATTTGTTACAACACGTGTCAACAACTTGGGGAAAAAGGAATGGGAAGGTAATGGTAACAAGAATAATGGTAACAACTTTAAAAACAAAGGAATTGGTTTTGAGAAAAAGATGGCTAAGAAGGTTGTCAAGCCAAAAGATAAAATGAATGATGTTTTTGTTGTTGGACCAAGTGTGAATGATGAAAAGGAATACATTTTTAGCCAAAAAGCTGTTGACGATTTCAATGAAGCGAAGAAACTGAAAGAAGAATTGTACAAGTCAATTTTTGTCGAATATGACAAAAGAGTTTGATATCACTGCAATGAGATCGGTCACATGGCAAAACAATGCAAGAAAGTTTTTGAAAAACCTGTCATAAAATCTGTTATTCAAAAACCTCGACCTAAGTCACCAGTTGATAAAAAGGGTAAAAAACCAATGGTTTCACAAATTCGCATCTTGAAAAGAGGTGAATCATTGAAGAAGGAAGATAATCCGAAATCGACATTCGAGATTGGCGAATCTTCAAAGTCACAAAAGACTTCAAAGATTTATCCGAAAACAAAAATTTTTAAAACTCAATCATGGGTCGCAAAATAAAAACCATCAGTTGAGGAGAAAAAGATGGAAAACATTTTGAAAAATGAAACAAAAGCTGTGAAAGATGATGTTACAAAGTTTGAATCTAAAGTTTTTAATCCCAATGTTTTAAATATCTTTGGAAAAATGGTTGATAGAAAAGTCAAAGGGGTAAAGGAATTTTATGAATCAAAAGTGGTTGCTAATGATAATCATGAATTTGAATTTGAGCTTGATAAGTTTCTTGCAGAGTTTCCCCCGATCACAAATGAAGTAAAATCAAAAGTAAAAACTGATGTTCTGACTGTTACGTTTAACTTTCCTAAGACTGATGAGAAGTGTGATGTAGTGTTTGGGAGTGTTTCAGCAGTTAAGAAGTCATGGACTTCATTGTTTGAATAATTTGATGTGATGTTTGCAGGGGCTGCCCAAGTCGATACTGTCAAAGTGGATTATGGATAGTGGAGCTTCAAGGCATATGACTAGGACGCTTTCTTTACTATATGATGTCAAATCCATAAATGGAAGCTATGTTGGGTTTGCCGGGAATCAAGGTGGAAGAATCGTTGGTCAAGGAACGCTGTCAAATGGCGTAATTTCGTTCGACCAAGTGAACTACATAGTAGAGTTAACAAACAATTTACTCAGTATTTCACAAATCTGTGATAAAGCGTTTAGTGTACACTTTACTAAAACTGAATGTGTTGTGTTGAAACCAGGGTTTAAAATCCCTGATGAGTTGGTGCTGTTGCGCGCTCCACGGGAAAATGATCTTTATTATCTTGATATGAGCGTCGCAACACCAACAACTCATCAGAAACAGTGTTTTGTGTCAAAGACTAAAGCGACGGAAAAAGATTCGATAATGTGGCATCGTAAGATGGGCCACATTCATGTTCGCAAAATGAACTTTTTGGTACATAATGATTTAGTTGATGGTGTTAATCTGAAGAATTTTGACTTAAATGATGATTGTGTAGCGTGTAAGAAAGGAAAGCAGACTCGGAAGTCACACCCATTGAAGATGATGAATACAATCAGGTTACCTCTTGAGAGATTGCACATGGATCTCTTCGGGCCTGTCAACGTAAAGAGCATCAGCGGGGACTTATATTGTTTAGTGGTGACTGATGACTTTACGAGATTCTCATGGGTAGTGTGCTTGGAACGTAAAGATCAAACTTTTGAGTCATTGATGGTGCTTTTCAAGAAGATGGAAACGGTGTATAAACTGCCAATCCGGAGGATTCGGAGCGACAACGGAACGGAATTCAAGAACAACAAGATGTACGAGTTCTGCAACGAGAAGGGAATTCTTCATGAATTCAGTGCGCCGTACACACCACAGCAGAATGACGTAGCTGAACGAAAGAATCGGACCCTGATTGAGACAGCCCGTACAATGTTAGCCGATTCCAAGCTTCCAATCTTTTTCTGGAGTGAAGCAGTATCAGCAGCCTGTTACACATTGAATAGAGTTCTCACTGTCAAGAAGTACAAAAAGACTTGCTTTGAGCTGCTGCACCGTTATAAGCCGAATCTTGAGTTTTTGGAGCCGTTTGGGTCTCCTTGTACTTTTATTGATGAAAACGGTAAATTTGGCGCTAAATATAATGAGGGTTTCTTTGTAGGTTACGCTAGCCCACTCAAGAGGGTGTTCGTACCATGCTTGGGTAAGGTGATTCAAGACCAACACGTGGATTGTCAGAAGCACACTCCATCACCACAACTTCCCGGACAAAGATTCCTGTTCGACTACGATAAGCTCTGGGAGTCGTTTCATCTGCCGGTCGAGCCGAGTGATGAGGAACTAGCTCTTATGTACCTGTATCAGCAAAATGCATCACAAGAGCCAATATATAGACCGCTAGAAGTTTCTCAACCCACCGTAGGTACTCATGATGATGAAGCAGGACCGAGTGGAACAGCTCAAGAACCACCAGAGGAACCAGCTTCATCGTTTGATGAATCTGACGACTCAGAAGCGGAACCCGCTTCGACTTTTGACGAGGATCCAACGGAAGCTGAGGATCAAACTGTTGATCTTGACATATCGAGCTTGGAATCGGAAGTGAATGTGCCTGATAATGCTATGCTTCGGACCTTGTCTTACCATCCTTCAGAACAAATTATTGGCGACCTACAAAGTGGTGTCAAAACTAGACATCAAATAGACCGAGCTCTTACATGTTTCTATTCATCTATTGCTGATATGCAAAAAGAAGTCTCATTGAAATGTTTTATTTCGCAGATAGAGCCCAGAACATATAAAGAAGAATTGACCAAAGATAGCTGGGTGAATGCAATGCAGGAGGAGCTACAACAATTCGAAAAGCTGGGCGTCTGGAGACTTGTTGATCTGCCTAAGAATCAAAAGCTAATCAAGACGAAATGGGTTTTTAAGTGCAAACGTGATGATAGAGGTGTCGTGGTGAGAAACAAAGCACGACTTGTGGTTCAAGGCTTCAGTCAACAGGAAGGAATAGATTATGATGAAGTTTATGCGCCAGTTGCCAGACTTGAGGCAATTCGGATTTTTCTAGCCTTCGCATCATGGAAAGATTTTAAAGTATATCAACTTGACGTCAAATCTGCCTTCCTTTACGGAACTATCAGAGAAGAAGTGTATGTGGGGCACCCGCCGGGGTTCACAGACCCACTGCATAAAAACAAGGTGTATCTACTGGACAAAGCGTTGTACGGACTTCATCAGGCCCCGAGAGCCTGGTACGAGACGCTTTCTCAATACTTGTTGAACAACGGGTTCACAAGAGGCACAGTAGATAGTACTTTGTTCACCAAGGAAGAAGCAGGCCACTTGTTGATCGTGCAGATATATGTTGACGATATTATTTTTGGATCCACCAACGACGACCTATGCAAAGAATTTGAAAAGGTGATGAAGAAAAAGTTTGAGATGAGCTCAATGGGGGAGATGAAGTTCTTCCTCGGGCTGCAGGTGGAACAAATGCCTGACGGAATCTTCATTCACCAAACGAAGTATGTGAAGGACGTGCTTGACAAGTTCGACATGACAGATTGCAGTCCTGCTTCAACCCCCTTGCACAGAATCACGGAATTTGTCCAGACGAGAATGGTGTGAAGATGGACGAAACATTGTACCGATCAATTATTGGATCTCTAATGTATCTCACGGCTTCCCGTCCAGATATCATGTACCCGACGTGCCTCTGTGCCAGATATCAGTCAAATCCAAAGCAATCACACCTGACCATAGTAAAACGTATTTTACGGTATTTGAAAGGCTGCCCAAGCATCGGCTTATGGTATCCTCGATCGGGTGACTTTACTTTATCTGGTTTTGCTGATTCTGACTTTGGAAGCTGCAAGCAAAACGCAAAGTCCACCACTGCTGGGTGTCAGTTCTTTGGAACTCGACTCGTTACCTGGCAGTGTAAGAAACAAACCGCAGTAGCGCTCTCTACATGCGAGGCTGAATACGTTTCAGCCTCCAGCTGTTGCTCACAGATCCTTTGGATCCAACAGCAGATGTGAGACTTCGGTTTGCAGTTCTTAGACACTCCAATCTATGTGGACAATGAAGCAGCTATTAACATCACTAAAAATCCGGTTCACCATTAAAAAACGAAACATATTGAAATCTGTCATCATTTTATCCGTGATTGTCACGAGAAAAAGTTAATTCGGATTGAACACTTGCACACCGATGATCAGAAAGCGGATTTTTATACTAAACCTTTTGACAAAAAGAGATTTTATTATCTTTTGAAATTGAATGGGATGAAGAATCTGCAATCTGGGAGGGTTATTGAATGTGAAGCGAGTTGGGCGGCGATCTGACGTGAACCATGTCGTGTTGTCAAATTTGTTTGTACAGTTTATTTTCTGCTTTTCGATAAAAACAAAAACACAAAAATATGTTTTTCTTTTTAGGGGGAGAAAATTTGCAGAAAAATACAAAAACATGATAAAATTAGAAAATCTAAAAACATTTGAAAAAGTAAAAATGAGGTTGTGTAAAAATGGGAAATGATAGTACATCAGCTAGACAGGTGCAGTACGCTAAAGAAATGTAAAGTATAAATGTGTTAAGCAGTCTTGTAGATGATATGCCGATAGGTTTTTACACATCTACTAGATATGTTCGGGATATAAACATAAAATTTACTTGCTTTTATGTGGGGAACATCTCTCGGATATATGGGTAACCCCTGAAATTTCGTTTGAAAGATTCCTTTTCTGATATACTAGGTTGGTTTACTTAGTGATATCTGGGGTATTATTCCGGGACTTCTGCTGAATGGTAGTTCTGACCTAGTCCTCGAATAGTACTTTCCGCAAAATGCATGAAACATTGCATCACCCTCAGCATATATGATAAGACAGTAAAATTGCTTAGCAATGCTGTTGTAAAAAAGATCCTCTAAAGGGGACACACTCAAAAGTCGAGTCATGATCTCTCTGCTGAACGGTAGTTCTGACCTGAGCTCTCATGATTCTTCATAATTTATTAACCCCTTACAGATATCATTTGTGTTAAAACTCACCTGTAAGACTGAATATTGTGATCTGGATACGGGAGTATATTCTGAGGTGGGACACATATGAAAGTTAAGTCTTAAAACATTAAATCAGTATCCTGAACAGATTGAACTTTGTGTGAAAATTTAAAAGGATCAGTATATCGACAATCATTGCAAATTGTTTAATGCTTAAAATGTAATCTAGCTTAACGGTACTTGTATCTCGTCGGTAGGTGATATGATCCCTTAACACACTCACAAAAAGATTGTGTGTACATAGTTTCAGTTTATTCTGTTAAAATTCAAAAATATTTTATTTTCTCATCTTATTTTTTCGACAACCGACGTTGGGAATCAGACGATCAAAGCCTTGTGCAGAACATGTCTGTGATTGTTGAGGGCTGGGTAAGCTGGAGATTGCTAAACAGTGATTGGTACATTGTTTGAAAGTTGAAAAGTGTTTGAAAGATCAAAACGTTCAAAAGTTCATTAATTTGAACTATTTTCAGAATAAAATACAGTGTACTTCATAATCTGATCAACCAAGGCTATTAAGTTAGACTTGGCAGACTAAACAGTTGACCAAGGTCATTAACTTGGACTTGGTTAACTGGTTGTGTTGGTAAAAATTTGAAAAAAATTAAAAGTTTGAAATATCTAAAATCATGACCATTTGAAGATGGTGTGACCGTTTGAAAAAGGCCATTACATTTGTAAATAACATGACCGTTTAAAAGGTGCAATCATGACCGTTTGAACCATAAGTTGCCAGCTTCAAACGGACAGGGGGCTAAGTCTATAAATAGCATCATGACCATTTGAGAAATCATTTGTCACTCTCTCCGTTTGAAGATCTCTTTGGGCGATTTCAAACGGTCATCAATAACTCGTATTTACAGCCGTTGTTCTGCCAAAATTTCACCAAAATCTTGTGTTTATTGTTGACTGGTTCAACTCTAAACATGGTGAAGGTTAGTATCTGTTTCGATTTATCATAGATTTTATGTTTTTTCTGATGTCGGCGATAACTGTTGTTAGGTCATTTAGATTTAGGGTTTTAAATGGTTGTGTCGATTTTGGTTGTAGATGATTGTTTGTTAGTTTAATCGAATCAGATTGATCCTTTTGTTAAACTTGTCGTATGAACATATCTTTAGGGTCAGATCTAGAAAGTTTTAGAGATTGTTGTCGGATAAAAATGGTACCTATGTACTCGGAATCAAACAGAGACTTTATCTATATCATCAATTTGACAACAGATGACTTAGAATTTTTTTTTAGGGTTGTGTCAATTTCAAACGGTCAAGGGGTGTTTTTGTTCAAACGGTGAGGAAGTCTGTTTGAGGGCTGTCCGTTTGAGGACGTGAAAGTTTGAGAACGTAACCGTTTGAATACTTGACAGTTTGAAGAAGTGTCCGTTTGAGGACATGACCATTTGAGGAACTGTCAGTTTGAGGAAGTGTCTGTTTGAAGTGTATCTTTACAAGATCTTGTTTGAAATGTTTCTAAATGTTGTAGTTTATCAAAGTTTACTGATTGTGTTGTATGATTATGTTTGTGCAGCCATCTACTGTGTTGTCCAATCCTAATCATAATGTGTGCTGTAATCTGGATGAACAGCAGAATCCATTGTTGTCTGAATTCAGCAGTATTCTGGATTTTATGAGGAGAGTTCTAATTTAGAAAGCTTTGACAGACAGACGTTTAGTGTTCAGATCTCATATTCAACGGTTTTGGAAAAATGCAACTTATGATGAACAAAGCAAAACAATAAATTCAGTTGTTAGGGTCAATGATGAGAAGAAACCAATTATAATTTCTGAAGCCATTGTTCGAGAAGTAATTGATTTCCCGGATGAAGAGGATTCACCAACGATGTTTCCCGAAAAGATGGTAAAGGGTTGTATGCTGAGAATGGGCTATGCTGGGGATTTAAACAGTGGAAGTTATTTGAAGTCAAAATTTACAAAGCCGTACAAGTTTCTTATTCATTCTGTGTTGATAGCTTTGAGTCACCAAAAAGGAGGATATGATACGATACGTGACTATTTGATAAAATATGATCGTAGCTCTTGTGTTGAACAAGAAATATAATTTCTCTCATGTCATGTTTCATTACATGGTTGATGAAGTAGTTTCAAACAGAAAGACTTGGTTATATCCAAGATTTATTCAGATGATGATAGATCATGCTTATCCGGAAATTGTTCGAGACGAAGTAAATGATGTGTTGGTGTTATCACATATGGATAATGATTCTATTCGAGCATTGGCAAGATATCACCCAAAATATCCAGAGCCAACAAAGATTGCTGAGTTCTTTGGTGCTATTAAAGACATAAATTATCAGGATCCTGATCCTGAAAATCATGAACACTGGAGAAACGAAGAAGAAAGAAAAGAAAAAAGCTATGTTGATGAGATGAAGGTTCTTGAAAAGTTCATACCAAAGAGAAGTGAATGGTTCTTAAAGGAACAAAAGAAGAGGACCAGAAAAATTACTCCTAAAGTACAGAAAGATGAAGGTTCTTCTTCACAGCCGAAGAAGAAACAAAAGAAAGTGGCAAAGACTTTGTTAGTAGACGAATCTGAAAAAGAAGCCAATGTGGAAATTGAAGCTGAAACTGAAGGAGTTACAGAAAAAGAACAAGATCCAGTTTCTCCTAGTATTGAGCAGTTATTGAAAAATATTGGGGATGAATTAGATCGAGAGAAGATTGGTGTCATTGAAGGTAGTGATGATGTGGATAAAAGTACCACAAGTTCTTCTGATGACGAAGTAGATGAGATTGAACGAGCTAAAAGAGTTCAAGCTGAGATTGAAAAAGAAAATCAGCTAAAAAGAAAGAGACGAGAAGAAAAACAGAAAGATGTTGATTATGTTCCTTCTCAGGAAGAAATGCAATCGTCTACAACGCCTAGCAAAAAGAATAAAGTTCATAAAAAGAAGAAAATGGTTTCTCCAAAGGTAGCCAAACGAAAGATGATTATCAGATTGCCAAAAAGTATACCAAAAACAAAACAACCATCACAACCACCTTCACCACCATCTGTTTCTTCACCACCTAAATCACCACACAATTCACCTCCAAAACAACCAACTCCACAAAGACAAACCACACCACCAATTCATCAATCACCACCATCACATTTTTCTCCATTACATCTTTCTCCATCACATCAAGAACAACCTGTACTTTCTTCACAACAAATATTTCAAATACCACCACCTTCACAACCTATCATCCATACAACACCTGGTTCTTCAGGGTCCAAAAGTTTTCCATCAATTCCTCAGAATATGAAGTTTGGACTTGAAGATATTGGAGTTTTAGATTTTGTGGATAATGTTCAATTGAAGAGTGTTAATGATAAAGTTGAAGAAGTAATTGCTGAAAACAAGAGATTGGCAGCTGAAAATAAAATAGTAGCGGATCGTAGTAAAATTCTTGAAATGCGTGTAAAGAAGCTAGAATCAGAAAACAAGTCACTGCTGAAGAAAACAGAAGCTGATGAAGCAGAGATAGATATTATGAAAGCTCAAATTTCTGAATTATTGGAAGAAAAGACTCGTAAAGATCAACAATATGAATATTTCAAGCTAAAGAATAAAGAATTGGAAGCAATCAAGTCTCGAAGTGAACATGAGAATTATATGTTGAGAAAAGTGTTAGAGAGTATGGTTGGTGTGTCTCTAGAGCAAAACTTTGATGAAGTTGTAAAGAAAGAGATTAAAGCTCAACAGCAAACTGAAATTGATGCTCAGATGAAAGACAAAGGCAAGGGTTTAGAAGGAGATTTAGAAGAAAGGGCGATTGTGTTATCAACTGCTTCTGAACAATATTATGAACAGCCTGTTCCTCTATCTTCTGTTGCTGCTATAGTTGAAGAGGATGTCTTGCTAGAAGATGTTTATAACGTTAAACAAAATGATGAAGAAGATGATAATGAAGAAGAAGATGATGTAGAGGATGATGATGATGAGAAAGTTTATTCTGTAAACAGCTCAAGTGATGATAATGATGATGATGATGATGATCAAGGTGCATCTGGTTTTATAATGTCTGAAAGGTCTAAAGAACAAACTGCAGATGATCTAATAAATGATGCAGCAAATGAAGAAACAGAGGAAGTTGACAGAAAGGGGGAGCAGAGTAGTGATCAAAATGTTGAAGTTGTTGAAAAGCTGATTTTATGTAGTGAACCTGATTTTGAAGAAGGTGAACATAGACATATGTATACGTTGAATGAGATTAAAGAAATGACACGTATAGCTGATCCAGACTTCAAGTTTGATTTTGAAAAAGAGCTAAATGCGTTTGATGTAAATCAAGAGATTGAATATAAATATAAGTATGTTGAAGATGCGGATTTATATGACCGTGTTGAAGTCGAAGATTGCACTGATGAAGAAATCGAAAATGTTGATACATCTAGTCTTCCTACTCTGATGGAATTTTTCACTGAAGAAAATAGAGATGAATTAAAGGGAAAAGTTGATGAAATTTTGAAAGATAAGAATGTTGATGGAATTTCTGAAGATCATCAGAAAGAAGAAAGAAAGAAATGGTTTAGACATTCTAATGAAAGAAAGTTTAAGAGACCACTGAAGTTCTATCAAAGAGACAGAGTGGTGTCAATGGGAGATATCATTAGCTGGGGATTTCTTCCTCAGGTTAATGCATATGCTATTCGTAGAGAATGCGGGGTACAGTATTTTGAACGTCCATATGACATAATGTCATTACCATGGTGGGACGTTGAAGAGTTATCACAAGTGAGAACTTTGGATTATCCTGTACGGAAGAATGACAGAGTGATGTGGGGATACATAAAGTTTGAATCTTTGAGAAATTTTTTACTATGGAAGCCGCATTATCCGGAGAGAGTTCAAAGGGTAAATCCTGAAACTGGAAATGTAGAAACTGTTCTGAATATAAAGAAGCCGCGAACAATGAAGACTATACCAATGCCATAAATGGAACAAGATTTCTATAAAGGCTTCATGGATTGGGTGTATAGCTGTTTATCAACTGAAGCAGTGATTACTTATCGGGCTGGAAGTGAAGTTAGAGAAATTCATGTATTTGATCCGATGTGATTAGTGAACTGCTCTGCAAAAGATATAGAATGTTTGTTCATACACAAGATTCGTTTTCAAGATGAAGACAGAGAGCAGGCTATGCAATTTCAAAGAGTTGTTTCTATTTGTTTTCAAAAAGGTATTAATCCAGATAACAAATGGAACTCTAAATGGTGGAAGCTTGAAGAAAAAGTAAAGTTGAAAGCTGCAAAGGAAAAGAAAGAACGTGAAGAACGAGATCGTATGTTAAGAGGCAAGTTTATGAGAGAGCAGGACGAAGAAAGATTGAAAATTGTGAAAGAGAATGAGAAGCTTAGGAAAGAGTTACTAAAGAAGCCTAAGCCTTGTGAAGAGAAGTTCAAGTCCCTTTGAAGACCAAGACTGAAGACTCCGGCTGTATCCAAGGGGGAGTTTGTTAGTGCAAAGATGTCTAAAGCCTATGTCTTAAGTCTAGGGATCTAGTTTGTCAAGTTTATATAGTTTAGGAAGCTAAAATGTAATATTTGTGTTATGTTTAAGGGTGACCGTTTGAAAGTGGCTTGTAACTTTCAAACGGACAGGTTTTAGAATCGTGACCGTTTGAACTGGTCGTGACCGTTTGAACAGGTCATGTCAGTTTCAAACGGACAGGAGTGTTTGCCTATAAATAGGCTTGTGTGTTTCTCATTTCATACGGTCAGCTCTGATAATGTACTGTTACTCTGCCGGATTTTCAAGTGATTAGTGAATGAGAAACGAGTATTAAAGTTACATTCTTCTATTTTCTACTCCTTCTATCTGATTCTAAACTGTTTAGGTGTTTCCGCCACTTAAATAGTGTGTATTCACTCAAATTGACTCATTTGATCGGTCAAATCGATCCTACAGTTTTTATGCTCTTTTAGCATTCAGCGATTACTGAGTAGGTACACAGTCACGAAGGATAAAACTAAGTACTATGCTTTCAACCGCGTTTCCCACTAGAACTAGACTTTTTCATTTAAGTTTGTATCGTTATTGCAAATCTACTAGTCTAGCTGAGCCTATCGTTACAACTTTAGTGAGACCATTTATCACATTTTAACTTTCCATTTCTTTAGCGTACTGTGACAGTCTAACTGATATACTATCATTTCCTCTTTTTCACAACAAAACTCATTTTTTGATTTTTTGATGTTTTTGACCTTTTTTATTTTTTCATGTTTTTGTATTTTTCAAATTTTCAAAAGTTCTAAATTTTCTTACTCCCCCTAAAATCAAAATATGTTTCAATTTTGATTTTCTGGGAAAATTTGAAAACAAACTGACAAACTGATTCGAATTGCTTCAATTCGCCATCCACTTGGCATAAACAATCAGAACTCCCCCTGACAACAAACTATTTTCCCATTATGATTTCAAAACACTTAAGTTTGTTTTAATCAAATGGTTTTTCCGGAAAATTAGTTTTGTTGAAACCACTTGTAGAATCGGGGTTTTGTTCATCACTTTGTTCCTTTTACAATCACTTGAATGAAAGTTAACCCAAGTTCAACTTAATGACCTTGATTAACCACTTGTAGGTACTTATCAACCACTTGTAAGTCGAAATATAACAATTTTGAATTTCACAAGAAAGATGCCGATTCATGCTCCACGATTACCAACTTGGGAGCTCCGGCAAGTCAGGATTTTTTTATTTAAAGAGATCCACCCAAACCTGATGACCCTTGGGTGATTCCAAATTTGCAGCCCGCAATGATGGAAAATTAACATCATCCATTGACGGAACTAACTTCTCATTTTTTAGCTCAACTAGTGGCTCCTCTGACTTTGACGAATCAGATTCATTGCCCGAACGTGGCTCTTTTGCTTCCGAAGAAACAAATTCATTGCCAGAAGATGGCTCTTTTGTTATCGCAGAAACAAATTCATCACCATCCTTTATTGGAACCCAATCCTTACAAGATTTAGGTTTTCCAAATTTATCAACCTATGACATAAATGATCTTTCACGGTTTCTTTTATACTAAAAAACTTTGATAAAGATTTTATCCGAAAAATTAACTTTCTTTGATTTTTTATCAGTTTGATTAGTCAATTTTTCTTTCTTTATCCTCTCTTTTGTCCTCAGATTTGTATCTGATGAATTCGTTTTACTTTTTGTTGAGTAAATCGATTCATCAGAACTTTTTTCTAAATCAACAGTTGTACCCGAGGACAAAATCTTTTCAAGATACTCCCTTGCTTTCTTTCTTTCTTTTCTTTCTCAGTCTATCTTTCTGCCCTTGTGAAAGTTTCACTTTCTGTTCTTTCACTTTCTGTTCTTTGGGCTTTTCTTCGAATTTGACTGATTTCTTCATCTTTCCATGATATTCAGCCCTCGATCTTTCCTTTGATCTCATTGGGAATTCTCTGGCAATATGACCTTTGATTTGACATTCATAGCATCTTCTTGTCTCAAAACTCTGACTCTGGCAGTTAACAGGAATATGTCCTTCAAAACCACATTTGTAACACACCCTGTTATCATACCATTCTCCACTTTCAAACCACACACTCAAATCATAACATTGATTTGATTTGTAGTACTCATCATTTCTCTGCTTCTTATCATTGTAATGATTTGTCTTTGAAGAATCTTCATTCCAACTTCTCCTGTAAGCTTGATTTGGCTTTTGAGCACCGTGGTCAAACCTGCACCACTTATTACCAACTTTTTGTGAGTTTTGATTTTCAAATTTTTGTGATTTTTGATTGGATGATTGAACTGATGATCTTTTATTTTTACTTTGAAAATTTTTAGAATTTTGAATTTGTTTCTGTTCCACATTCTTCTTGAAAGGTTTTTGCGTTGAGCATTCACCCTTTTCATTAGATTGTAAAACAGTTTCTTGAAATTTTTCTTTTAATTTCAAAAATATTTTCTGTTTATCATTTTCATCATCAGTTTTATCATCACAATCTTCAATTATGACTTTGCCATAATTTGTGACATTGTCACTTATTGGAATTTCATTGATTGGTTTTGGACATAAATGATCTAGAATTACTGACGAAGTCACAAAACCTTTCAAATTCTTTTCTAACTCATCAATTTTATTTTTAACACACTCAACTTCATTTTCAAGTTGAGTGATTTTCTCAAGATGAGAATTTATTGCCTTTTCATTTTCAATTTTATTTTTATCTAAAACAGATTTTTCATTTTCTAAAACTTTTATTTGACTTTGAAATTCTTTTTCATTTTCTTTTAAATTTTTGTTTTCCAATGTCAAACTCTCCACATATTTCATGAGTTTGACATTGTCTGCTCTAGATTTATCACATTTTGAGCACACTGGTTCAGATCTTGAAATTTCAATTTTCTCGGATTCTTCATTCTTTGAAATTACCTCTGTCTCTGTCTTGTATGTACCTGCACAAAGAATTTTAACAAAGTCAAGAGGATTCATATTTTCGTCAATATAACAACCCCTCTTAATATCATATTTCATAACATTTTTTTCTGCAAGACACATATATACTCTTCTTCTCATTTCAAACATCACATCCAAACTTAATTTTTCTAAGTTCTTTTCTATTTCATTTATCAAATCCTTCTTTTTCTTATCATTTTCATACTTGTGTGTTTTAAGCTTATTGATGAATACATTTGGATATAAATCTGAGAATCTAGAATCCTCTTTCAGCTTTTTCAAAAATTCATCCCATTCTGAAGGTAATGCATCTGCAAATTTTGATATCTTTTCAGCATTTGACATTCTTATCTCATACCTTTTTAAATTGTCAAGTAAGCTTTCATACCGGTTTTCCAACTCATCCACTGTTTCATCTTTCTTACACAAAAAACATTCAAATCTTTTAACCTAACCATCTTTTTTCACATCTTTATACCTACTATCCCAATACCCTTCATACCAATTATTTAAACTTTCAAGATTATCGTTTTCCTTTTCGTCAAACATTTTAACCACACTTCAAACAACCTGATGTGATGTTTACTCAAACCGTACAATCTGAAACACTTTTCAAGTGAACTGGGGGTTATAGTTCATTTCGTGCGAACTGATAATCTCAAACAAACTGACTATCTTTCACACGAATTAAACACCTTTGATACGAAATGGGCAGTTTGATGCGAAATGGTATCACTAAAGTCCAATTCGTACGAAATGGAGGTCACAAAGTTTAATTCGTGCGAAATGAAACTATGATTCAAACGAAATAGCACTTTCAAGCAAAATGGACAGTTTGGTGCGAAATTGAGTCTATTTCGTCCGAAATGGAGGTCAAATATGACCAATTCGTGTGAAATGAGGTCCAATATGTCCAATTCGTGCGAAATGGAAATCTGTTTCACACGGATTGTCTCATTTCGTACGAAATGATGATGACGTCACACGATCGGGTATGATTTTGGCACAATTGATCAAGATTTAGGTTGATTTTAGGTCTGATTCTTTCAAGAGTTTGTTAAAACAGTGTTTCACACGTTATATGTGAAAATTATCCCATTTTAACCGTAAAATCTCAGTTACTTTTGAAAAATGTGAAGAAGAATGAGTAGAAATCAGAATTTTCGGTGCAATCGAGCTGAATCGGTAGGAACTCTTCCTCCTGAGCTCTGATACCACTTGTTAGGATCGTTTGCACGACCAAACGAGTCGTTCAGAAGAGATCCCGGACTAAATCAGAGGCGGAATTCAGTGATTTAGTCTTCGTTCAGCTTGTTTTGCACTAGATTCACATTAATCTGTCTCTTATATTGATTTCACAACGTTTTACAAGCTTGGAGACACTTCGACAGAGCTTCGCTACCGGAATCAGAGATCTCCATACGAAATGACAGTGTAGGATCGTTTTACTGACCGAAACAAGTCGTTCAGAGGTGTTCTACTCAATATGAAAGGCGGAAACAGACATATTGAGTTTGATTCAGCTAGATATTCACTTTAAATGTCTTTCTGATTGATTTGACAAAGTTTTACAGCGAAACGACACTTTGGCAGCACTTCGACTCCGGAATCACACATACATGAATGACCCAAATGAAATTACATGGCATCTATTTATAGGCAAGGTAATTTCGCATGGACTGACTCAAAAGAAATTACATTCACATGAAATTACAATTTCGTGCGAAATTACCTGTTAATTTCGTGCGAAATTACACTGTGTAATTTCGTGCGAAATTACTTTCAAACCCATTTTTGACAGTTTTCTCGAATAGCGTGCCCTGATCTATCTATACAAATACAAGACTCGATACAAGACGAAGTCGACAGACGTATGCACCAACAGACTCCCCCTCGGATGTTGACGAGTCTTCAGTGTCGAGTCTTCAACGTCTTCAGTCTTTATCAGTCTGTTTGCACTCTCTGAAGTATCTGACAATGTAAAACTTCCTCAGTCTTCTCTCTTCTCTTTTCATCAGCACCAACATATAACTTCCCCTCAAATGTTGAACTAATCTTCAATCTTCAGGTCCTGCACATACTCTACCTCACAATAAATTTCACAAATTTATCGTTTGACAAATTTATATACCACATACAAGAAATAACCAATCAAAAATGATTTCACAATGTTAATATCTGATGAACCTCTTGTAGACAAAACATTTAATTTTATTCATTATAAACAGACTCCCCCTCACGAAATGTTCATCTTGCTTCCACTTTGCACTTTCTTCAATGTAAAAGTTGATAGCTTTTTGCTTTGACATCATTACAGCATTCATCATTGTCAACGCATCTTCTCTTTCAGAATTTGTCTTTTGCAAACCAGTTACTGTTCTGTTCAATACATCATACGATTCTTTTACATAGTTGAGATCGAACAATAACTTTTCTTTCATCTTATCTTGCTCACTCAACTTTTCATCTTTTTCTGCACACTGCTTGCAAAATTCTGAACACTTTAGACACGGTTTAATCACCTCTACAACCTTTTCAATTTCTACTATTTTTTCAACTTCAACAATTTTCTCAACTTCAACTACTTTTTCTGATTCAACTATCTTCTCAGTGATTTTAACTTCTTCACTTTGTTCATTTTTCTTTGTCTCAGCAACATTTTCACATTTCATCTTTCTCTGTTCCTTAACTGCTCGTCCCTCCTTCAGCTTTTCCAATCTATCTGCAAAATAAAATTGAAAACTTTCAGGTGATAACATAGATTTTCCAATATTAATTTGTGTCTCCTCTTCATCATCACTATCATCAGATGATGATTGATCAAACACTGGCTCTTGGATGATTTGTGCAGTGAGAGCTACTACTTTTGAATCAGGTGGAATGTATTTGTCCCAACTGAACCCTTCTTCCACCTTTTCATCATCTTGATCGATTATGCCATAATACGCTTTCTTATTTGCTTCTGCAATCATTTTGGCATGAGCAGTTTGTGGTTCTTTTTGTTTGTATGGTTGATCAGCAACTTGTTGGTAAATGGCTTTCAGATAGTAATCATCTTTTCCAAATGGATTATGTGCTTCACTTGTTTCTCGATTTTTACATTCCCTCTTGAAATGTCCTTTCTCCCTGCATCGAAAACAAGTAACTTTAGATTTATCAAAACCTAAAGTAGAAACATTTGCATCTCTAAAATCATCACTTCCTGTAATCATCTTAAACTTTTCGGCTCTCCTCAAAACACTAGCTAAACACCATTTAATATCCATAAGCTCCATCTCTTCTGCATCTATCTGATCATAATCCTCTTTCGTCAACATAGGATTCCCGATCCTCCCTGCAACAAATCCTTCATATGATTCCAACACAGTAGCAAGTAACGACATGTGACTTTTGGCAATCTCTTCAGAAAAAATTTAACCATTTTGAAGATGCAACGCGATATCACAATTCAACACTTGACCATTACTTCTGTTTGAACTTTGAAACTGATGACTTGAAGTTGAACTCTTTGGATTAATACTCGGATATGAAGATAATCCACTGCTGCTGTTTGGACTTTGATTGACTGAACCAAAAGAATTTTCAGCACTAAAAGCAGTTTGAACTTTCGGACTCATTTCAACCTCTTGAACACTTCCTTTGTAATACATTTTGACATCTTGTTGACCACTCAGACTATTCATTCTAGCAATCTTCTATTGTTCCAGATCTTGACCTTCAATCTTTTCAATGAACTGTGAAATAGTCAACTTGTCATATTCTCCAGTATTCTTTAAAATCATCAAGTATGTACCCCACTCTTTCTGAGGTAATGCATCAGCTAATTTGTCGACCCATTCTTCTTGATCTTTGACAATCTCTAACAAAGACATAGATCACACTAAGTGACAGTATCTTTCAATCAGTTTCTTTGACGATTCACCCGGTAAACTTGAAAACAAATCAAACTCTTTCTTAAGCAAAGCTTTCTTGCTCCTGATCATCTTCTCACTACCCTCAAACTTAGTTTTAAGTGCATCCCAGATCGATCGTGAAGTATTGTCGTGCTGAAGCAATATGAAGATGTCTTCCTTTATAGCTTGTTGTAACAGACTGATCATCATCTTTTCGGCTTTATACATGTCTCGTTCTTTGTCCGTAAATTCAGAAATAGTTTTAATAACTCCCAAATCTGTACGCGGCTTAACATACTTTTTCTCAATGCATTCCCAAGATCTCAAATGATTAGCTTGAACCCAGTTTTTGAACCGATCTTTCCAACCATAATACTCCTCAATTCCCATTAGCTTCGGGGGTTTTTGTAAAGTTCCAGTTTCGTTTTCCATGTTTATGCTTTGAGCAATGGCAGCTGGAGTAGTCGGGCTGTAGCAAACGCGTTATAGAATTCCTCTTCCATGATTCGATAACAAGTTTTTACTAAGTCAGACTTTCAAACGAAATTCTTCTTCAAGCGAAAATACCTACTCAAGCGAAATAACTTGTTCAAGCGAAATTACTTGCACAACAGCTTCAAACAAAATTAGAAGTTTCACACGAAATATGTTTTCAAGCGAAATCACCAAACGAAATTTAATTTCGTATGAAATTACGCACAGTTTCAAACGAAATCAAACTAGTTTGGAACGAAATCTAATTTCGCATGAAATATTCAAACGAAATAACAAATTTCGTGCGAAATTAGCAACAATTTCAAACGAAATTAATCAAAGGATGTAATTTCGTGCAAAAAAAGTAGCTATTTCAAATGAAATTATGCTGATGTCATCATTTCGGTCAAACTTTTTTCAAATTGATTAGGTTATAGCTCGATTTTAGGTCCAATTTTCTCAAGGCTTTGTTAAAACACTATTTCGCATATAATGTGTGAAATTCAAACCATTTTAACCGTGAAATTTTGTTCAATTATGAAAAGAAGGTGTAGAAGTTAGAAAATCTGATGAAATCAAGCTGAATATGGTAGAACTCCTCCTCCTGAGCTCTGATACCACATGTAGGATCGTTTTACCGACCGAAACGAGTCGTTCATAGGTGTTCTACTCAATATGAAAGGCGGAAACATACATATCGAGTTCTATTTAGCTAGATATTCACTTTAAATGTCTTTCTGATTGATTTGACAAAGTTTTACAGCGAAACGACACTTCGGCAGCACTTCGGCTCCGGAATCACACATACATGAATGACCTAAACAAAACTACATGGCATCTATTTATAGGCAAGGTAATTTCACATGGACTGACTCAAACGAAATTACATTCACACAAAATTACAATTTCGTGCGAAATTACCTGTTAATTTCGTACGAAATTACACTGTGTAATTTCGTGCGAAATTACTTTCAAACCCATTTTTGACAGTTTTCTCGAATAGCGTGACCTGATCTATCTATACAAATACAAGACTCGATACAAGACGAAGTCGACAGACGTATGCACCAACAGACAGGACAGGTATATATAGGCCAGCCATTTCGCATGAAAATGGGAATGCCCATTTCATGCGAAATGGACAATGTCCATTTCGTACGAAATGGCTCTTCCATTTCGTGCGAAATGGCTTGTTTCACCTACAAACCTATTTTATCGAACAACGTGTCCTGATCTATCATTTCTAAATACAAGACTCGATACATGACGAAGTCGACAGACATATGCACCAACATACGTCTTCTCCGTGTTTTGTGGATTCTCAATCCGCAATCTTAACAGGTTCTATAGTAAATTGGATTTTGTCGTTGACGTGAATCTTGTTTGTGAGAATAACGACTGTTCCTTGAGCCAGACTCCTCTAAAGACTAGGTACGTGGAATGTGTCGCGATCACTATTGATCTCTTCTGGAAGTTTCAGCTTCTGAGCAATGGTCCCGATCCCTACCAGGATCTCGAAAGGTCTAATATACCGGGGGTCCAACCTTCCATGTTTTCCAAATTGCACCACGCCTTCCCAAGGCGAGGCTCCCATTAAAGCCATACTTCTTGTCTCAAATTCCTACGATTTCCGCCGCTCGTCGGCGCAATCTTTCTGTATTCCGCGGGCTGTCTTGATATGATCACATATCTAAAGCTTCACACGAAGCGGTTTAAACAGCGGTGTGATAAATACCATTGTAGGAAAACTCCACTAAGGGCAAGTGAGTGTTCCAACTTTTCATCAAAGTTTATCACATAAGCACGTAACATGTCCACACAGTCTGTATCGTTCTGTAGCTCAGTCCACCTTCGTTAATATTTAAGTTCTTACGATCTACGGTGTGTTGTAACCCTTGTGATCAGTAAAGGTCGTGCAGCGTTTTCTTACAGGTAATGACGTCAAATTTACGGCGCAATTACTGTATCTAGACCAAGGTTTCTTCTCATGATCCCTTAATGAATGTGACGCGTATGCAATGTCGTGGTCTTGTTGCATCAACGCGCAATCGAGACTTTGTCGAGAAGCGTCACGTAATTGCAACTCTAACTCCTTAGCTCTTGATTGCAGGGTTGGCATGAATCTCATTCTTATTCACCATGTATCCTAAAGTTCTTACCTCGCGAATTCAAAATCCGCCCTTCGACATCCTAGCACATAACTATTCTTTCTCTAAGAGTTGCAAGGTAAATTGCAGATGTTGCTCACGACCTTCCTTGGTCGTGGGGCATATAAGAATGTAGTCAATAAATATAATCATGATCTAGCCAGGTATGGCTTACACATTCGATTCATGAGGTCCATGAATACTGTCGATGCATGTGTTAAGCCAAACGGTATGACAAGGAACTCGTAACGCTCGAAGTGAGTCCTAAAGGTCATTTTAGGGATATTTCCTTCTGGTATTCGCAGTTGAGGACATCCTGTCCTCAAGTCGATCTTTGAGTGGTAACTAGAACCTCACGATTGGTCTGTTTATGTCATCAATCCTTGGCAAAGGATACCGATCCTTGATATCCAATTCTCTGGGATTGATGCAAAGTGGAAGCTGTCAACTTTCTCCTTGTGTCATTAACTAAGGACACCATGTCCTTAATTCCATCTTGGAGTAGTAGCAGGGACCTTGTAGTTGGTTGACAAATCATCGGTTCTCGGTAAGGAGTACCGATTCTTGTTGGTTAGTTGTTTATCTCCCTGTAACCCATGCGTAATACTTTTCTCCCGCATTATTCCCTCTGAGTTCCTCTCAGATTAGGATATGTACGCGTGTAAAAACTGTTGTCCTGTTTCCTAACGAATAACACTGGGGCTTCCCAGGGTGAGAAACTCGGCCTGGTAGATTTCCTCTGTCTAGCAGATCCTGCAGTTGCATCGGAGGCTCCTGTATCTCGGACGAAACTAGTCGGTAAGGCGTCATCTTATCACCGGTGCCGCTCCTGGCACGAGGTTTATCCTAAACTCCTCTTGTCGCTGTGGAGGTATTCTTGGCAAGTTTCAGGAAAGGCTTCTGGAAATTCCTCCACCACAGGGACGTCTTCAGGCTCTGGCTCCTTGGTCTCCTTATTGACAACCATGAGAAGGGAAGGCTATTCAGCCTATTCGGAGGCACTCATGTGTCTCTACGACCAATGTAAAATGTCACAAATCCACTGCCTTATGGGGTCTAGTACCCTTGCACCTATTGCAAGAAGGTTGTGCACTATAAGTGTTTCATCATTCGCAAGAGGGATGCGACTGATTTTCCTTATAACGAACAACTTCAGCTCTACACTTGGATATCCAATCCATGCTGACTTCCATATCATGACTTCCCAAGTTAATGGTAATAGAAGGTTCCGGACTTCTGAGTTCCCAAAATATAATCCTTCATCATCTCTTTCGCTTAACTAACCTTCAATTCGCCAATTCTAAAGAATATGGGACGTCTATTCTACTCGAAAATAGGCCAAGTAGTTCTTAAGTTCTAAGGATACGAGATTAAAGTTGATGCCAGTATTAATTAGAAATGGATGCATAGAATTTGGTTAATAGGGAACGTACCCGTAACCGTATCTGGATCCTGGCGTGCTTCACGAGCTCCGATCGTGAAGCCCCTTCCTTGCTTGGTTCTTCCTAGGGCAATCTTTCCTAAAATGCCCTACTTCACCACACCTGTAGCAGCCTGGAATTTTCCCATTATCTCTTTCGTCTGGATCCTTTGCCCAACAGGCATCCTTGCTGTGCCCTTCCTTTCTACACTTTCCGCACTTAGGCCTCATACATCGACCTTCATGGTAAAAATTGCATTCCTCGCACCTCGGCTTAGTCCCCAAGTAAACCTTACCACCAGCCTTATTAGTGGCTCCATAAGCTTTCCTACCACGCGAAGGGTTCACTTCCTTTCTTTTGTTTGCCTTAGAGTTTCCATAGCTGACTTGGATGCCTATCTTTAGGTTTGAAGACTTCCTTTTCTTGTTGCCTGATGACTCCACATGAGTCTCTTTCTTGTTATCCTCAGATTCTGAAACTTTTCCCATACGTAGAGCTTCTTCAGTAAAAGTGACACTCAAATCGATAGCCTCTGTGATGGTTAGGGGCCTTGAGGTAGTAACCATGCTCCTGATTTGAGGTGCAAGTCCCCAAATGAATCGCTCAATCCTCTTGAATTCTGGCTTGACTAAGTAGGGAACGACCCTAGACAAGTCTTGAAATCGCTGGACGTACTCAGAAATCTTCGGCCCATCCATTTTCAAATTCCAGAACTCCACCTCAAGCTTCTGGATTTCAGCCCTAGAACAATATTTCTTCTCCATCATTTCCTTGAGCTCGTCCCAGCTCAGTGCATAAGCAACATCTTCACTAAGGGTTTAAACCTGAAGGTTCCACCAGGAGAGTGCGCCATCTAAAAACAACCCTGAGATAAAGGTAACACTCCGCTGGGGCGAACAGTTACTCATTCTTAGAACGGAGTCAGTCTTTTCTGCCCAATGAACAAACACAACGGCACCTCCTGTGCCATCAAAATTCAATGGCTTGCAGTCCAGGAACTGTTTATAGGTGCAGCCAGTTGGAGGGTTATTTCCGGAAGTGCCACCGCTGTGCTTAGAGCGGAGGGCTTCATGTCATGCAATTGCCTGTGAGATGCGTTCTTGAAGCTCGGCTTCTGTCCTTGGTAACATACCATAATTGTCTATGAGGTAGGTAGGTAGGTTAGACAACATTCCATAATTGTCTATGAGGTACATAGCACCATAAGCCAACATGTAATCACCCAATATCACATGCATATATACTCAACAATGTATGAGCGAGGAAATAATTACTGAGCCTTCAGATAGGCTTGGCAACTTGGCCTATTGTTTGTAATGGGAAAAATAAAATGAACTCCAGGCTACATCGCCTCGGTCATACAAGTTTCATGAAGTGGTAGTTGTTTTCCTTCTACATAGCTTTACAAGACGGGTATACTTTCCCTGAGATGAGGGTTGTTCATGTAGGGGTGATAGAGAGTGTAACGTCACTGAATCTTTTCGAATGTTATCCATCTTCACTTGCTTAAATATCGGTTCTCAAACGTCTCGTACACGGGTAGAAGTGTCAGACACGAAGTAGGCAAAGACAGGTTTCCTACTTTATAAAGTGCTAAAGCAATTGTCTATGTATTGTTCTACCAGATGAAGGTGTGAACACCTATAGATTATTTTTGGAGGGATGGTGATCATTAACCTGACCCGCAGAGTCCACCAGGATTTCCATGCACTACAAGTTGTTATTACATGGGCACCCATAATAATAAATTGTCTTGCACAGTTACCCCAATTTTCCCTCATCCAAGCAGATGATCAACCAAGGAGGGGACACTACTGTCCTTATACCTCTGACATGGAAAGGACCATTGCAGTGGTCCACGCGATGACATTCGCTATTGCTACGCGTGAATAGGCACGATGATTAAACGAAATAGGAATAAGGAGAATTCCTTGTAGTTGGAGGGGCACCTTCAAGATGAATACTTCATCTTCCTTGTCTAGTCAAGTGTGTCGTCAATCTTGCTTCACAATAGCCGCAGGGACCTCATCCCGCTGATTAAGAAGTTGTTCAAGGTTGCCGCCTCTGCCTCGCCGTCACTACCGTAGTCAGGCACCTTCACGATCGATAGGGAAGAGCAGCCATATCCTACAGAAGCAAGCTCAGAATCTCGTTTGGTAATCACTCCAGCCATGAGCTTTGCAATGAACGCGAGGCCGATAGCTTCATCGTGCGAGTAAGAACAGTAATAGGATTTGGAGTCGAAGGTATCTTATTCACGTCAAGAATTATTCCGTACACTTATTCGTATGTATATATCGATAACAAATATGTTACTTAGCATAAACAGGAAATTCGATGCATCATATAACTCTCGTTTATCCTTTGGGGGGGGGTCATTTTATCTTTGGAAAGTCTATCCCACGTAGACTATGCCTTAATTGGCACCTTAGTTTGGGGTATTCTCCTCCCTACTAATGTCCTTGCCTTGTCTTTTCTTTGAAAAATGTTTGACTCATGGATCTTGACGCTTACATGAATGCAATGAAATCCTTTTTGTAAAATGTTTTTGTGAGAGAATTCTAGTGATTGTAGTCTAGACTCGAGAAGGAATCCTAGTTTACTACAATCGAAGCTCTGATACCAAACTGTCACACGCTGACTTTTGCGAAAGCGTATGATGTGTGACTGGTTTAATATCATTGCATTCAATCATAATAAACAATTACATGATCAAAACGATGTTCATCCATTCATAAAATCTAAAGTGTTACAAACACCGATTGCTTAAGTTTTAAAACACAACCTTCGACTAAGTCACAAACCAACAAAAGTGGATGACATCTATACTTGAAATTTACTTCTAGAAACAACACCCGCGCCCAAGATCCAACCTGTTACCTGAAATACATGTAATTTTGGAAAACATCAACAAAAGTTGAGCGAGTTCATGCATTTTGTGTGAGTACTGGCAAACTTGTAAACCTTTGAGAGTCTCCTTTGAAAACAGGTATGAAAAGCATTCATGAACATATCAAATATTTTTTTTACAAGGACATTAAGGTATGTGAGGACATAGGGTGCACTCGAAATGAGTAGGCTTATACCCTTGTCGATTTCCCTCGACTATGTCGAATTCCCCTTCGACTATGTCGATTCACCTCGACTATGTCGATTCACCTCGACTACGTCGATTCACCTCGACTGGGACACTGAAGCACTCAAGTGGTCACAAGTACCATGAGTGGGGGGCCGTACCCGTTAGATCTAACCTTCGTCCCTAATTAAGAGTTAATGGCATTTCAAATTTAGTCTATGCTCACATGGTCTAATAGTTTATTTCATTGTCAATTCATATCGTTTAAACATTCATAACATGTATTCCACCCCGAGAGTTATAAAACCGAAAACAGTTAAAGAAAAGGGGGAGCATTAACTCACTGTTTTGCGTTCTTCAATCCGACGAAACTCAAGCCACTATTTGTGTGCACGACGACCTACAATGTACTACTGTCTATTAGGCGAGCGGGTCGTGACTTGACTTTGTATTAGTTAGTGCTTTTGAGTTACGTTTTATTGTGCCTTCGGTATTAATCCAAGTCATATAATTATTTGTTAAAATAATAAATATTTTAACTTAAATTACATTTGTTACTTTTTGGAATAATCGCTAAGCAATATTTTTGTAACAATACTTCTCAAGTATTCATATTCGTATTTCCTTCCCAAGGATGGGGGTATCTCATACATGTATATACGTATTCTTGTATTTGTATATCTTGCCATGCATTGGCGTCGTATTCCGGTGTGTACGTATTTTCTTAATAAATATCCAATATATATTTTTCAAAACAATATATTTTCAAGTCTTACTTAGAAAATATATATAAACTTGTTTCATCCCAAATGTATTTCAAGTTTATCCAAGAAAATATATATTTTTCCAAAAAATCATACATCTTCTAAAAACTCTAGGAAAATATATTTTTACTTCTCAAAAATAATATATTTTCTCCTTGTCGAAAAAATGATATACTTTGTAATAATCATAAAAATCATATTTTCATTTCTTTTGTATCCAAAATAATATTTACCAAAAATATATTCATAAATGTATTCTCCGGAATATTTTTGTAAGTTACATTCTTTTGTTCGGTTTCACCAATATTTTGTGTGTAACTTGTGTATTTATTCCTTGTGATTTTTGGTAATATTTTGGATTGTAAATTCTTGGTATTTTGTTGAGTTATATTACTTTAACCCTAAAATGATATAACTATTACACAAAGTATACAAATATTCACACATCATGTCTTTAATGTAAATATATATTCTAAATATATATTTATCCATTTTTATTTATAAAAACCAACCTCCAATACCTGTATTTATGTAACAAAATCTATGGCAAGGTTTATATTGAAAACCATAGTTAAAACACACTTGTAAATATTTGTTTAGAAAATATTTTTCTAAGCGTTTATATTTTTAGAAAATTTTTGCCATAGTTTCCCCTAAAAATGGAGTTGTCCTTGCTATCAAAGCATATCGGTTTCCTTTCAAAATCAGCATAATCACTCCACAATATAAACAAGACTTACCATATGCTTTAAATATGCAATTTACACTTTGTCATGAACTTGAATTTTATTAAAAAGTTGTAGTAACTTAACATGTTATTTAGTAGGTTAAGTTACCCTCTAAAACATGGTTATTTGTTTAATAATCACATTCTTGAAAGATCTAGTCCTTTACAACTTACAAGATGATTTTTCCAAAAACAATTCTTTTGTGTTTCTCTTGTTAATAACATGTTTCTATACTTGATTTACCACTAAAAATATGATTAGTTTCTTTAAAAATCATAATCTTGTAAATCTTGTAAATAACTTTGTTCTCTTGAAAATATTATTTTTGAAGTCCTTTATTTTCAAGACTCATAACATGTATCACAAATCACCATACACTAAATCAAGTTTATTTTCAAGTTCATGTTTAACATAAAGGATGATCATTATAAATTTCTCAAGATCTATCCTTACACTTGCTAGATCATGTGTTTAATCATCATCTAGCAAGCTTCATATGGTGATCTACACCATAAACACAAGGAATCAACAAACAAGTTCAATACATGCACTAGAACAACTTGATCTTCATGTTTTAGAGCTTTATGTTAATGTTCATCTTTATGTTTTCTTGAGATTCTTTAGTTTACCAAGTTACTTCATACTTTAACCACTAAAATTATGAGTAAAAACAAGTTCAATGGAGCTTACTACTAGCACTATGGCTAGGGAAGAACTCAAGATGATGAAGATGATAAACTAGGTGGACAAAGGCTCTAGGAAGTGGTCCTTCGAGTTTCAATGCTTCCAAGCTTCCTAACTTTGTTTCTTGCACCTTGGGATTTCCTTAGATTGCATGAGATTGAAGTGAAAATGGAAGTATGTGTGTGTTGTGTTGTAGCCGTGAGTAAGAAGAAGGAGAGGAGGAAGATGGAGTTTGTTGTAATGTGAAGTATGAAAGAGATTGATGAACTCATGGATTTAAGCAAATTGTTTCCAACAACATTTTAACTAATGGTCCATATGTCTCAAAAGTACATAACATATCTCTTAACAAATCTAACAATATCAAGTGAAATCAAGGGAGATCAAGTAAATCTTGGGGTGGGGCCACATAGGTGACTGTCCACTTAAGGGGGGGGGGTATTGGTTGGTTTGTGATGGGTAGTTAGGAGATCTAGTTAGAAGTTAAGTGTATTGATTAGTATTTATGTGTATTAGGTGTTATATAGTGTGTTAGGGTGTTCGGGGATCATAACTAGCTCAGAAACACTAAAACAATGCTTCTAGTATAATTTTGGTGTTTCGGGTAGTGTCCGGTTGTTCGGTTAGATACCGGTTCGTTAAAGTGTCAAACTATACCGTTTAGTGATCTTTATGTACCCTTTTGTGACACTTTTAATTCCCGACACTTAGGAAAGCATTCAGGACCATTTAGTCATATTTTTACATGTTACTAGCTTGTTAAAAAGCTGATTTTTCCTGAAATATGCTGAATTCAATACTTTGGGTGAGTTTTAGCCACTTTCCGGCACTTAAACTATCACTTAGGCATGCAGTTTTGTGGTCCTTACTTCCCTACACACTATCCTAGCGTATCACTTGGTTCTGGGGCTCATTTCTGTGTCTTAACATCATGTCTGTCTTAGTACTGAACTCCCGTCAGTGCTTTTAGTTTGTCTGATAATGGTGCCAATTCTGTTCTGTGCATTATTAGAACTATGTCGTGTTGCATGTAGTAATGATAAAAGTCTTGCAATATGAAATGCCATTGTATGTATATAACAGTAATCAGAAATTCATTTGTCTTGTAAACTATCCCATGCACAGTTCTTAAACGCAGATTACTGTCTAATTATTGTATGAAATGTTCAGAAAAGTTACAGTTGTCACAGAGGACTTGATGAGCTCTCTGCCATTAGATAACAGAGTTTGAAGAAAAATCAAAACGAGAAGATATGAATAAAAACTGAGAATCGGTGGGCGCCAATGAAGAAACACTGGTTTAATAGATCGGAATCAATTGAAGCAGGGGGTTTGAATCTGCATAAAAGGGTTAGATCTTCTCGTTTGATTCGGGGGTAATGGTCTGCTTCTTCTAATAACAACTGCAAAACAAACAGCCTTTAGAGTCGCCACGGGGAGAATGGGGGTTCTCCCCGTGACCACCCTCCGGCGTGAGAATAAGTACAGGGTTTGATGAAGAAGAAGAAGTAGCTGAAAGTGAAGTGAGAGTAACTTGGGAAATTGTATCTGAATTATCCTTTATTTATAGCCGAAGTTTGGGAGGGAAAGTTTGTTGATGGAGAACTTAACGGAAAGTAATTTCCGTAAGCGGTTATTTTCCCCACCGTTAATCACTAACGGGCGTGTGTGCACACGGATCGTGGTTATGATCAAGGGCTGGGGTGATGCCACGTGGAAAGTGGGCAAGTGTGGATCTTCCTTCAATTTAGTGCCATCACCGTGACTTTGAGGAGTGCCTAAGATAATGCTGTAACGCCCTACTATGTCGTACCTTCTATATTTGGAAACCTTTGTTTATAATCCTATTCTTGGAAACTTTGCGTTCTTGTAATCGTCGTTTTGATGTAACATTTGTAGAATCGAGACTTGAATCACAATGAAATTCTCGTTTGAACGAAATATTATTCAAGGATTCTTTATTTATCGACACTTGTTACTTGCTAAAATAATTAAAACTCTTAAAACAATGAAGTTCGGATCCTAATTCTCGAAAATCGAAAGCTTCGTGAAAAGAATAATCGTTTAAAGATTTTTATCCTAACTTAAACTCGTTCATAAATATGGTCCTAATCCTATTTTATTTAATTAATTAAATTAAATAATATTGCTATTTAAAAAGTTTAATTTATAAAATCTAGTTAGTCTCGTTAGATATTAAAGTTAACAAACTAACCTAGTTAGTTTGTATATTAAAGTTAGTAAACTAACTTAGTTAGTTCAAATAAAAAAAAAAATTAGTTTCCTTTTAAAAATAACAATATAACTTGGTTAACTAATAGTTCAGGGGTGATTTGGGCAATTTCTGAAAGTGTAAAGTGCAGGGACTGGTTTTGTAACTTCTGAAAGTATAGAATAACAAAGAAAATAATTAAACAAAAAAAAAACTGAAGACCACAGGACTCGAACCCGGGTCAACAGCCACACCACACACGCGCCTGACCAGCTGCGCTGCAGCCTTTGACTGAACTAAACCCGGACAAAAATATATTTAAGGACTCTATGCGGCGGCCTAAACCAACAGCGCGACCTGACCCTATAAATAGCCTTTGACTGAAAAGGGTTTCAGCGTGTTTTTAGCGGGATTTTTATGTTTTTTTGAGTTTTAATCCTTGTTTTAACATTAAATATCCAACTAAAACCTAACCTAATCATTCCCTATAAATACCAAGTGTTCTCCAAGCCATTTACACTTTTCTAATTATCAAAAACTCTCTCAAATCAGTCCCAAATCAGCTGCAAAACACAAGTTAGAGCAAATTCATCCTCTCTTACAAAAGTGAGCATAACTCACTCATTTCTTATCCGATTCACTCGATTCTTTTTTCTACATATTTGGATTGACCTTAGCTACGTTTCCATTGGTTTTCCATGGAAAACCAGTCCCTGGAACGTCACGAAAAAGGCTCCAAAGTTGACTGACTTTTCTGTTTTCATCTAAAACTTTGTTAAACTTAGTAAACTTGAGTTAATCTCATCTCAAACCTATGTCCTAATGCTCATAATCAATCGAATGGTTAGTTGGGCTTATAAACAAGGTTGAGAAATGTTAAATCAGAGGTTAAAACCTCACAAACATTCTGTTTTGGTTAGGGTTTTACCCACAAGAAGTGTTCAAGCTTGAAGCTTGATGAAGGTGCTATTGTTAGACTAGCTTGGGCTATCTTTCATAAAAATCCACTCACTTCTTGATGTTTTCTCATAAATTAGTTGTTGCATTTCATTATTCTTTGTAAGTTCATGACCTTCCTTGGTTGTTTTTACATCAAGTGTAGTGGTGAACACTTAAGAGGTGCCTAAATGGAAGCTTGTTCTTCCTACCTCCTACATGATTTCCATGATACTTAGAGGTACCTAAATGGAGACATTAATCTCCTACCTGATGCTTGAACCATAGGACCTTGTAATCTATATATTATCAAATTATTCCATATGTATACCTAAGTAACTAAACTTGATAATAACTTAATAGTTACTTGTCAATAATATGTTACATCATCTATGACCATGCCCTTGCTACGACTCTAATGGACCTTTGAATCCATGAAATCATACAAACTCTTTTGAGTTTTAATAGTGTCAAGAACAAGAGTTATGTGTACAAGATGATTATTTTCACTTATGTTATTTTCCATACATTTTAGACTCCGAATCTATAATCTTCCGATTTCCCCAAACTCACACACCTATGTTTTCCTCGTGTAGAAGGACTAGGTGCTCCAAACTAATCCATCCATTAAAACCACTCGCGGGATTTCAAGTAGGAAAGCTTGCAAAAACCGTGAGTATACTCGATCCCTTTTCCCTTGTACCATTTTGGGATGCAATATGCATATTATACAAAATGACACTCAAACTATTTTTAACACACTCTATCCATGCTTAACATGAACTATGTGTGGTACTTGTTATTCTCGTATGCTATGTAAACTACTTGGTCGATATATGCTCATTAACTTTGCTATCCTCCCTTAACAATTATAGCTATAGGATTAACGCACCGCCCGTTAGACTTGGGGTATTGTTAAGTTAAACATGTTACCTCCCGCTACTCTATTGGGATTAGGCTATTTTAACGCGTTGTATACTCGGGTTTGAACATATTGTACGCCATATTTGCATACTAGTACTCACATATTATGAATCATGTTGGATATGAGCACTTTATATTCTATTTATGCTATGTAACAAAACTTGTATACTCGCCTTTGCTTTTGCATTGAACTCTATTTTAATACATGTTGCAGGTTAATTGATGAAGTGATGTTACAAGATGAAACAAGATTTAGGGTGGACTAGATACACACCTATATTAATCTATCTTTTGTTGTTATGTTACAATTTGAAACAATGTTGTTATTTTTATTTGAATCTTGTATGACAATTAGTCTTGAAATGAAATTTGAATTAAATTAATATTGTCACATAGTGTTATGAAATCTCTTACAATCTACGCACTTCGTCTCATCCCGATGTTTCCGCCATCGGTTGGGGTGTGACAGATTGGTATCAGAGCCATAACTATAGGGAATTAGGAAAAGTAGGAATGCTTTTACCTAGTCTATAGTTTTAGAGCTTTATCCTTATGTTTTGCTTGAAACTACTTGCATGCTACTTTATTTGCTTCTCATTTGATCTTTTAAACATATAGTCGCTTATGTGCTAATACTTGACATGCTATTCTTATGTGTTAATACTTGTTTTATTATGTGTCGATACTTGTTTTATTGTTCTATTCTTTATGTGATATTCTCGACATGCCTTCTTATGTGTTATACTCGTTCGTTTATTTCCTTAACATACGCTTTTTCTAAGGCTTTTGCTTGATTATTCTAAATCCGACAACACTCATATTATATAAACGAGACGAGTTTACCAAAATAGGCGTGAAACCCGCAATTTGGTAAACGACTCTCATTCCGCTTAATTCTAATTTGCACGAAATTATACCATTAAGTTAGGAGTGAAATCCACATCTTAATGGAAATTTTAATTTCAAATTCTAGTGGACCCTCGTCAACGTGTCGAAATTAAATTTTGACCCAACGAGTACCAACCACACTTAGGGTACAAAGTCATCAAGTTAGGGGTGAAACCCACATCTCATCGACTAGTCCCACTCCTTGATTTTCATAAATCCCGCCAAGTCTCAAATTTTCGATTGAATTGGAACATGTAGTAACCAGAAGGGTGAATACCATTAACCGACGTGTCGGCGAGAGTACACCACCTATTAGGCCAAAGCATGCTTCCCAAATTCAAAAGAACTTTTCGACCACTTTGGTTAGTCAAAGTTCTGTTTTGGAACAATCCAAGTTTTAATCGAATTTACATTTTACCATTCTCAATTTATTTGATGCAATCCTCTCTTTTCAAATTCAAATTATTTTTGAGATTTCGCCTTTTGCGCATACATCATACTATTACTTTTCATTTAACTATACATTATTAATCTCACGTAATTTTATTTACACTTTTGCAACAACAAATGGAGACATGTCACCAAAATAGGAGTGATTTCCTTACCTTAACGATTAACTCCGATTCTTTTCCTCATCTTACAACGACCTCACCAACGTGTTGGGGGTGATTCCCTTACCTAGGTGATCGTTACCTAAACTTTCTTTAATAGACTATATTATGTAAACACGATCATGTTTATATCTAAATCGTTTGTCATTAGTCAAATCTCTACTTATTTCAAAATGCATTGTTTATATAAACAAATTTCTTACGCTACAATCTATTTTCATATAGCTCACACACACAAAATTCTTAACTTTTACCATGAACGCTTATTCCTTGATTTTCAAAAATTTCACGAAATGCTACTTATCAACCTAGCCGATCTAATAAATCCATTGCCCACGAAATTTCGTATTCCACGTAATTACTAAAACACACTCATCTCGCGTCATTATACTAAAGATTGCATTTTTTTAGAATCAAACCAACTTATCATACAAAATATTACAAATATTATTTGATCGTTTACCAAAACTCTTTTCAAAATCAACAAAATATTTTATTAAGAACACCTTTCACGATCACTAAGCTTAAATACCAAATTTCTTTTCTAAGGAGCAACATTTTCACAAGAACCTCTAAACTCCGAATTTCTTCATTAATGAAAATTATTTAAAACAAGGTAATCTTAGTTACTTCTAGAACCTTTTCAACCATTATTCAATACGTTAATTGAGTTTTAAACACGTGGGCAAGGAAACTTCGTAGGAACCAACAAATTTTCAACTATCAATTCTTTTAAAACCATAGTAGCATTTCCATTCTTTTACAAAGTACAATTCACATAATCAATAGATGTTTTATACTCTCTTTACATCCACAAACTAGATTCTATATTTCATGTCAACTCAATCTATTTTGATTTAATTAAACTTCACGTTTTGCTCAAACAACTGTACATGCATACCATCTTATGTGTTTTAGCTTATACCTCACAACAATTTCACATATACTACTCTTTTTTTTTTTTTTTTCTTTTTATACTCAAAATTTCTTGATCTTTTATGTACTTAAATTCGTATATTTCGATTAATGCCATATACAAAATCCTTAATTTATTACACTCATATTCGTATTTATACATCTTATGTCTACACTTATATTTATACTTACACATTGATGATTATTTCCATGTTCATATTCATACATTTTACATTATATATTCATGCTCACAAATTTTACATTTACATTATACTTATATCCAAGTTTATATTCATATTAATACAATTATACTGACCCTCACGTTTATCCATTTACGTTTACACTAAATAGCATATTCGTGTTTACACTCACATACATACTTAAACATTTTATTCATACTTAAACATTCATGTTTTACACTTATATATCCATGCTCATACTCGTACATTTATACTCGTACTTATTACAATACATTTTATACTCATATTTGTACTCATATTTATACTCACATTTATACGATTTATGTTATACTCGTACTCATATATATACTCTCGTTTATACGATTTATGTTTATACTCACGTTCATTCGTTTATGCTCAAATTTGTACTCACATTTATACTCATTTTCCATAAGCGTTATACTTATACTTGTAATCATACTCTTATTCATACATTTGTGTTATGCTCTCATGCACATTCATATCTAAAACTTATACTATGTGCATACTTATACTCATACTCAAAATTTATACTTTCGCAACTGTACGCGAGCGAAACCCGATGGACTCGCTTACATTGGTCTTATACTACTTGGAACGCAAACATGCTTATATGTTACACTTCTATACGCACGCAATCTTATTTTCAAATTTATGTATACCTTGATTCATACACAACTAGTACAAGCTATGCGGATCATGCGATGATCAGTATAATCGCGGGTGCACACAGGATTATAGTGATAAGCGCATGAGAACCTTAAAGTGTACTACTGTGTATGGTAACACGGAATGTAACATTACACTGAATAACGAAACAGACGCAACATGGTCAAAACATGGTGGATACGCTGCTGGTACTTCCTATATATAAGTGTTTTCACCATGTTACCAAACTTTCGTAAAACGTGCCATGAGAAATTCAGTGTTTTGTAGACCTTTTGGATCTTATACAAACTTTAAACAACTCACAAGCGCATTATATCCGATTATCTACGACGGGACTTCATTCTTAACACTCTTCTTTCGCCTACCCAATTGTAACACCCTGTGTTTTCGGGAAGTCAAAGTCAAGGTCGAGGTAAAGTCAACGACCGATTTCGCGCAACTCGACTTGTAGAGAATTTCTTTTATGTGTTTAATTTAGTTGTATTATGTGGAGTAAGGGTCAATAATTACAACAATCGACGTATTACAATCGCCATCTAATCGACTTACGACTGTGAACTGTAGGAAGTAACAATGCGATAAAGTTAACGAAACGATAATCAAAGTATGCTAATCAAATCGACATCGAATCGAATCTCAACTCGAACTACGCATTTTAGTTACTGTTATACGTGTATGTGTGTGCCTTACGTGTTACCTGTGCATGTTTATTTATGTTATGTTGTGGTAATCAATCGAAATGCAATCGAACTCAATCGACATCGAACTCGAATCACAATCGAACTATGATAATTAGTGGAGAAAGGATAGCGCAAGATATGAGTGGTTGGGATTAATGGTAATTTGACTAGGAAACCCTATCGTATCGAACCGCTCGCAACCGAAATCGAAGTATCAAATCGTCGCACCGAACACTCGAAACGTGCAGCTGATCGATCAGGCTACCAGCCGATCGAACTGCCAGCCGAACGGACTGCTGTCTGATCGGACAGGCTGTCCGATCGAGCTGCATGGCCGATCGGCCAGCACTTTCCCCTTTTGGCATCCTATAAATACCCCTGTCATTGTCATCCTTTCCACTTTTGGAAACCTCTGTCCGACCAGCACGCTTAGTTCATCTTTTTCTCAGATTCCTCTCGATTCCGGTAAGATTTTGTCCTAAACCTTGTACTTTCTTAATCTACACGCATTCCTACACCTTTCTATCTTTCAAATCTTAACTTTTAACCGTGAAATCATCAAGATTCAAGTGTTCTAGGATGATGTCATCATGGGTTCTTGAAGAACTTCATGTTTTGGCCTCAACCCACCAAGAATAACTTGGATCTAGGCGATTTCCACATAAACAAACAAAGATCCTTCATAGATCTAAACTTATACAAGGTGAAAAGGATTGAAAGATGGATTTTCCAGCTTTCTTTCAACTCTTTTTCACTAAATGCCTTCAAACTGATAGAAACGGAGCCTGTGCCAGCTTACAAATCACTCCGGTGGTTGCATGGCTCAAGATCCGGATTCTATCCACGAAGTCAACCGATTTCGGGTTAAACGATAAACTCCGTTCTGAACAGTTCACCAGCCGGATTTGGGTGATTCCTGTCCGACCAGGGGAACCAAGTAAGGACGCGGGATCAATGGTTCAACTCGTTGCCAAAATACCTCAATAAAATGACAAACAAATAGAACAACCAAGTGTTAGATGAATAGGCTGATCAGGTCAGGGTGCTGACCGATCGGACTGCTGCCCGAACGGACATCCAGCCGATCGGACAGTCTGCCGATCGACTGGCCAGCCGATCGGTTAACACATGGTCCCACACTTAATCAATTTATTTTGAAGACTAGTATTGAACGGACTGTTGTTCGATCGGACTACTGTTCGATCGGATTACTCTTCGGATCATGAGATACTATACTTCAACACTTAATCGATTTTTCAACATGTTCGATGCACTAGGAGTGCCACCCGATCGAACAGCCGTCCGATCAGGTGACTCCTTGCTAAGAATTTGTCATGGTTGTTCATGCATGTTGTCCGATCGAACAGCATTAGTGTTCGATCGATCAGTTACACGATCCATTGCACCACACCTTGCATTTCATTTAAAGTTGTTGACTATTGTTGACTTGCCAACCGATCGGTCAGTAAATCATTAAGTCTTTGACTTGTTGACCTGTCTGATCGAACACCTGTCTGATCCAAAGCAAATCACTACAATTCATTAAAATACCTAACCGATCGGGTTGCCGGCCGATCGAACAGTCGTCCGATCGACCAACCTGAAGGGTAAAAGTACTTCAATGTTTTCAAATGCTACAACGAAAACTTCAAAAGTTAAGCCATCGTACACAAACACATCCTTCTCAAAGGAAAAAAACAATCCACTCGAACAACTATCCGATCGGCCTACCGACCGACCGGACAGCGTTCCGAGCGGACTATCAACCGAACGGTCAGCCGTCCAATCGAACTACCGTCCGATCGACCAGCTGTCCGACTTTCCAACACTTGTTTCCCGTTTTACACGTCGCTTATTATTATGCTATAAAACTATTCAGGCTAACCCTACTCGCTAAGCGCTCCCTTCAATCCATCAACCGCTGTGAGTATACTCGATCCCTTTTTGCTTTATGCACTTTTGGGTGTTACATACGTTACAACTATTTAAATCACATCAAACACACTACTCAATACTATTTGAACGCTAACCGTTAATGCATTTTATACGTGGCTTATGAATGCTTGTTTGTTATGTTTACACATGGAATGCTGTCTACCTGCCTTAGCAACGATAGTAATATAGTTTGGACTCAGCACCCGTTCACACGGGGGTTGTTAAGGACAATTACTTGCATGGATTACGGTGGTAATCATGTATTGCGAACTGCCTCGGGCAGTCAACCCGCAGTCATTGGTATCGATGGATCTATGTCGATAACTAACGTGCTTCATTTCACTATGTGTACGTGCTGGTTATGCGTAAACGAATTCGAACTCTATATGCTATTATCAAACTTGTATGCTCACCTTTACATTATATGTATTGACTTTATTTTAAACGTATGTGACAGGTGCTTAGGATGCACACATGGTAGAAAGTTGAAGCTAGAATAAAGCTTTAGAGCCCAACAAATAGTTGTCTGTAGTAACTAAATCAAGGGTCTTTAGAAGCAGATAAACAATTGCTCTATTTTGAAATCTGAGTTGTCGGAATAGAATATTTGCCTGGATTTTGTCTGTAATAATTTGTTTACTGTTTGAGACATGGTATGGGACATGTTATTTTAAATTGAATAGTAATGATAATTGTTACGGAAACTTCTGGACAATTTGTTTCGCTCAGTGCCATGCCCCGATGATTTCGCCATCGGTTGGGGTGTGACAGATTGGTATCAGAGCCATAACTATAGGGAATTAGGCAAGACTCGACCTAGTCCGGGTCGACGTCTTAGATACCTAGTCTATAGTTAGGAACCAACAGACCGACTTGAGTACATCCAGTAGGGACTAAGTACGAGCTTATTTCTCACTATTCTCGCTTATGCTACACTATCACTACACTCGAATTTTCAACTATGAAAGAGTAACTAAGCCGAGAATAGGTGTGAAAACCGCAAACTCTCGACTAAAGTTGCTAAATCAACCCGCATTTTATCTACAAACAAGGAGAATTATGCCAAATCAGGAGTGAAATCCATATTTTGATGAATAATCTCCTCTATTTTATTAAAAACAGGAACAAAGTTGTTAAGCTAGGGGTGAAACCCTAACCTTGACGACTTGTTCCGCTCATTTTACAAAGCTCTCACCAAAGTCTCGACGGACTCCAATGACCTGAAGTCACAATATGACTAACGGGATGTGTGTCAAACACCCAAGAATCGAGGCAGAAGCATAGTCCTGAAGGTCAAATGTGCACAACGGATCCTTGTGAATAGTCGAACCACTTTGGTTAGTTAAAGTCTACTAGTCGCAGACAATCTACTTCTCGATTTTTATGTATTTCAATCCTGAGCCGCAATTGCTGACTCTGATGATTCGTCGATTTTATGTGCTATATGTGTGTTTACCTGTTTATGTGTTTAAATTTTGGAAATTTACTCGATTTTTGCTTTCACTTCGATCGACACACACAACTCGCCTTACATTTCTATCTCAATACGCTGCCAAATCGCTAAATTATGAACGACTTTATGCTACGCTTATACTATACGACTAGATATATCAAACGCGATCACTATATTCGAACAACCGCAGACTTTGAATGATAGGTTTTTGTATTCTGACTACCTCTTAAATAATAAGGGAACACAGTCATGCATGTGAGTGAATACGTGCAAATATGTGCCTACATGAACTATGTGTTTCTGTGCTCTACGTGCTTATGTGCTTATGTGATTATGTGATTATGTGGTTCTGTGTTCTACATGGTTATGTGTCTATGTGTTTACATGAGTATGTATGTTCCTGAGCTTTAGTAAGTAGTAGACATGTGGGGTGAGATTCGAATACAACGTGTTGAGTCCTGTGACGATGTCTGTTGCAGACAATGTCATCTGGATCCCGTCATCCCCTACTTTCTCGTCAAGAAAATAGAGACAAACGCCTTGCTGCCATCATCGCTAAAAGTGTAGCAAAGGTCGTGAGTGATGTTTACGAGAATGCCAGCAAATCATCTGAGGAATCGAGGACCGAAGCTCCTAAAACTACCACCAAGACCTTCAATTTCAAGCAATTCAAGTCGTGTGGGCCAAAAGAATTCACTGGCGAGGGAGGTCCTACTGCACTATTCCAATGGTTTGATTCCATTGAGGTCACTCTACAGCAGAGTGGTTGCCCCGATGACCTCCGAACTCTGAATGCTACCGGCGTTTTCCAGTCCCGCGCACTAGACTGGTGGACGGCCGAGAGGAACAAGCGAGGGAACGATGCAGCCTACGGTCTGTCGTGGGACGAGCTCAAGGAAGTCATGCTGGAAGAATTTTTCCCTCCTCATGAACGTCAGAAGCTAGAGAATGAATTTTGGCACATACAGCAAAAGGATGGTGAAAATGTTGCACTCACTGCTCGCTTCAAGCAGCTCAGCATCATTTGTCCCGATCAGGTCAAGACTCTAGATATGGCAATCAAGAAGTATATCCGAGCCCTGCCTGACTGTGTTGCTGGTTTCGTTCAAGCGGCCAAGACTACGACGATCGAAGAAACTTATCTACTGGCCGCTGAAATCAATGACAAGCGGGTCAAGGCCGGTGTCTGGGATAAAACTTCAAAGCACCTGCATCAAGCTACCACCGCCGCACCAACTGCTGAAACCACCACCTCATCGAGCAACAAGAGGAAGAACAAGAGAAAGAACAGCTCCAGCAACAAGAACTGTGCGACACTGTTGCACCAATTCAAGCTGTACCAGCCCAACAGCGTCAAGTAGCGGCGCCTGTGGCAAATGCACCGCCTGCAAAGCGTGCATACACTGGGCCACACCCACTCTGCCCTACTTGTACCTACCACCACCCGACTGCCATTGCTTGCCGTTTTTGTGCTCATTGCAATATATACGGCCATTTTACTACCAACTGTCGTGTTCGACAAGCTCCTGCTCATCAAGCTCTACTCACCGCCCCTCAGGGTCAACAAGCTCCTCCGGCACCCGCGGTCAAAGCCAGAGCCTGCTTCGCATGTGGCGATCCTAACCATTTCTCCAACATGTGCCCGAACAGGGTTGTGAAACAAGAGCCCCAGCAGCAGCAGCCTCAACAGCAGCAGCAGCACCAGCAACAACAGCAGCAATAGCAACAACAGGCCACACGTGCCAGAACTTTCAACATCAACGTGCGTCAAGCCCAAGCCGACAACAATGTGGTCAATGGTACGTTCCTTGTGAATGGTATTTATGCTTCGTGTTTATTTGATACTGGAGCCGATAATTGCTTTGTGTCGTTCGAATTCGAGAAGCTCCTTAGTCGTAAACGCTCCCAACTCTCCTCGACATTCGATGTTGAAGTCACTACCGGAAGAACTGTCGCCGTCAATTATGTTCTTCGTGATTGTACTCTTAAGCTCAACAATCACATCTTCCCAATCGACCTAATTCCGATGCAACTCGGAAGTTTTGACATCATAGTAGGCATGGACTTTCTTCGTGAAAACCATGCTGAAGTTGTGTGCTTCGACAAGATGATTTGATTATCGCTGGCGAATGGTGATCTATTGTGTGTGTACGGTGATACTACTTCGAAAGGTCTCAAGCTCATGTCATGTGTTCAAGCTAGCAAGTATCTCCGCAAGGAATACAGGGCTTTCTTGGCTAACATTGTAGTAGCGGAGAAGGAAAAGAAAGAGAAGAATGAAGTAAAAGACGTTCCAGTGGTTCGAGAATTTCCTAATGTTTTTCCAGAAGATCTTCCTGGACTACCGCCAAGTCGTGATATCGACTTTCGTATCGACCTCATTCCTGGAGCCAACCCTATTGCCAAAGCTCCTTATCAACTCGCGCCGTCCGAAATGCGCGAACTTTCAAACCAACTCCAGGAATTACTTGAGAAAGGCTTCATTCGCCCGAGCACCTCTCCTTGGGGCGCGCCAGTCCTTTTCGTCAAAAAGAAGGATGGGTCGTTCAGGATGTGCATCGACTATCGGGAATTGAATAAGTTAACTATCAAGAACCGCTATCCCCTACCCCGCATCGATGATTTGTTTGATCAACTACAAGGTGCGACGTGCTTCTCGAAGCTAGATCTACGCTCAGGATATCACCAGCTACGTATTCAAGAAGAGGATATACCCAAAACCGCGTTTCACACTCGATACGGCCACTACGAATTCGTTGTCATGCCCTTTGGTTTAACCAACACACCTGCGGTTTTCATGGATCTGATGAATCGCGTGTGTAAGCCATATCTCGACCGTTTCGTCATCGTATTCATCGACGATGTCTTGATCTATTCCAAATCGAAAGTCGAACACGCGCAACATCTACGTTTGGTTCTCGAGCTACTCCAGGGGAACCAACTCTATGCCAAGTTCTCCAAGTGTGAATTCTGGTTGGAGGAAGTTCAGTTTCTGGGTCACATTGTTAATAGTCAAGGTATTCACGTCGATCCTGCGAAGATTGAAGCTGTTAAGAGTTGGATTACGCCTAAGAACCCATCTGAAGTCCGTTCATTTCTAGGATTGGCGGGGTATTCTCGACGATTTATCGAAGGATTCTCAAAGATCGCTGTACCACTTACTGCTCTCACGCACAAGGACAAGTCTTTTGTTTGGGGAACTGAACAAGAGTCTGCCTTTCGAACCCTCAAGCATAAGCTTTACAATGCTCTTGTTCTCACATTGCCCGACGGAAACGACGATTTCATTGTCTATTGTGATGCTTCCAACCTTGGTCTTGGTTGTGTCCTTATGCAGCGGGACAAGGTTATAGCTTACGCATCTCGTCAGCTCAAAATCCATGAGAAGAACTATACAACCCATGACCTCGAGCTAGGCGCAGTTGTTTTTGCGTTAAAGATTTGGCGACACTACCTGTATGGTACCAAGTGTACGATCTTCACCGATCATAGGAGCCTACAGCATATCTTTAATCAGAAGGAACTTAACATGCGTCAACGCTGATGGGTAGAACTTCTCAACGATTACGACTGTGAGATTCGTTATCACCCAGGCAAAGCAAATGTTGTTGCCGACGCTCTCGGCAGACGGAGCTACCTGCTTAGCACTCCTAATGTTTAAGCCCAATACGATCTCGAATCCCTCATCCACGAAGCTCAGCACGCATGTTTCAATAAACGCACTCTGAAGAAACAAAGAATCTACCACGATGGAGCCCAGCTTGTGAGCAAATCGAACGGGATATTCCACTTTCTGGACCGAATTTGGATTCCCAAACGAACCAATTTGTGACAAATCCTGATGGACGAAGCCCACAAATCCCGGTATTCTATTCATCCCGGTGCCGACAAAATGTACCAGGACCTTCGCTATAAGTACTGGTGGCCGGGCATGAAGAGGGATATTGCTCTCTACGTTGGAAAATGCCTGACATGTGCAAGAGTCAAGGCCGAACATCAAAGGCCCTCTGGCTTGCTCGAACAACCATCGATCCCCATATGGAAGTGGGAGAGTAGAGCTATGGACTTTATAACAAAGCTACCGCACACGTCATCAGGTCACGACAGCATTTGGGTTGTGGTTGACCGATTGACTAAATCAGCTCACTTTTTACCAATACGGGAAGACTACAAGGTAGAACGATTAGCCCGAATCTACACCGACGAGATCATTTGTAATCATGGGACGCCTCGTGACATCATCTCTGATCGTGATGCTCGGTTTACCTCGCGACTGTGGGAAACGTTTCAAACGGCACTCGGTACATCGCTTAATCTAAGTATCGCTTTCCACCCTCAAACCGACGGTCAGACTAAAAGAACGATTCGTACTCTTTAAGACATGCTCCGTTCGTGTGTCATAGACTTCGGTGGTAATTGGGATAAATACCTGCCGTTAGTTGAATTCTCGTACAACAACAGCTATCATGCAAGCATTCAAATGGCACCATTCGAGGCTTTATACGGAAGAAGATGTCGATTGCCTATTGTGTGGCACGAGATCGGGCATTCGCAATTAACCGGTCCTGAGCTATTACAAGAAACGACAGACAGAATTTTCCAAATTCGAGACAACCTGGTAAAAGCTCGGAATCGACAGAAAAGTTATGCCGATAGACGACACAAGCCCCTTGAATTTGACGTTGGTGACTACGTACTCCTAAAGGTATCGCCTTGGAAGGGTGTGGTCCGATTCGGCAAGAAAGGGAAGCTCGCGCCTCGATATGTTGGACCTTTTAAGATTCTGGAAAGGATCGGAAAAGTCGCCTACAGACTCGAACTACCGGAGGAGCTTAGTAACGTCCACCCGACTTTCCACGTGTCAAACCTCCGAAAGTGCCTAGCCGACCACGACTTACACGTTCCACTCGATGACCTGCAAGTGAACGAAACATTACACTTCGTGGAGAAGCCTGTCGAAATCATGGACCGCCAAACCAAGCAACTCAGACGCTCTTGCATTCCTATTGTGAAAGTCCGATGGGAAGGCAAACGAGGCGCAGAGTTCACTTAGGAACTCGAAAGCGACATGAAGGCGAAGTACCCGCAGTTGTTTAAGGAGAAGGCCTAGAAAGAAAAAGTTCTCAAACGTGATTCACGGTGTTGTACAAATTTCAGCTTAATTTCGGGACGAAATTCCCTAAACAAGGGGAGGCTGTAACACCCCGTGTTTTTGGGAAGTCAAAGTCAAGGTCGAGGTCAAGTCAACGACCGATTTCGCGCAACTCGACTTGTAGAGAATTTCTTTTATGTGTTTAATTTAGTTGTATTATCTGGAGTAAGTGTCAATAATTACAACAATCGACGTATTACAATCGCCATCTAATCGACTTACGACTGTGAACTGTAGGAAGTAACAATGCGATAAAGTTAACGAAACGATAATCAAAGTATGCTAATCAACTCGACATCGAATCGAATCTCAACTCGAACTACGCATTTTAGTTACTGTTATACGTGTATGTGTGTGCCTTACGTGTTACCTGTGCATGTTTATTTATGTTATGTTGTGGTAATCAATCGAAATGCAATCGAACTCAATCGACATCGAACTCGAATCACAATCGAACCATGATAATTAGTGGAGAAAGGATAGCGCAAGATATGAGTGGTTGGGATTAAAAGTAATTTGACTAGGAAACCCTATCGTATCGAACCGCTGGCAACCGAAATCGAAGTATCAAATCATCGCACCGAACACTCGAAACGTGCAGCTGATCGATCAGGCTACCGGCCGATCGAACAGCCAGCCGAACGGACTGCTGTCCGATCGGACATGCTGTCCGATCGAGCTGCCTGGCCGATCGGCCAGCACTTTCCCCTTTTGGCATCCTATAAATACCCCTGTCATTGTCATCCTTTCCACTTTTGGAAACCTCTGTCCGACCAGCACGCTTAGTTCATCCTTTTCTCAGATTCCTCTTGATTCCGGTAAGATTTCGTCCTAAACCTTGTACTTTCTTAATCTACACGCACTCCTACACCTTTCTATCTTTCAAATCTTAACTTTTAACCGTGAAATCATCAAGATTCAAGTGTTCTAGGATGATGTCATCATGGGTTCTTGAAGAACTTCATGTTTTGGCCTCAACCCACCAAGAATAACTTGGATCTAGGCGATTTCCACATAAACAAACAAAGATCCTTCATAGATCTAAACTTATACACGGTGAAAAGGATTGAAAGATGGATTTTCCAACTTTCTTTCAACTCTTTTTCACTCAATGCCTTCAAACTGATAGAAACGGAGCCTGTGCCAGCTTACAAATCACTCCGGTGGTTGCATGGCTCAAGATCCGGATTCTATCCACGAGGTCAACCGATTTCAGGTTAAACGATAAACTCCGTTCCGAACAGTTCACCAGCCGGATTTGGGTGATTCCTGTCCGACCAGGGGAACTAAGTAAGGACGCGGGATCTATGGTTCAACTCGTTGCCAAAATACCTCAATAAAATGACAAACAAACAGAACAACCAAGTGTTAGAAGAATAGGCTGATCAGGTAAGGGTGCTGACCGATCAGACTGCTATTCGAACGGACAGCCAGCCGATCGGACAGTCAGCTGATCGACTGGCCAGCCGATCGGTTAACACATGGTCCTACACTTAATCAATTTATTTTGAAGACTAGTATTGAACGAACTGTTGTTCGATCGGACTACTGTCCGATCAGATTACTCTTCGGATCACGAGATACTATACTTCAACACTTAATCGATTTTTCAACATGTTCGATGCACTAGGAGTGCCACCCGATCGAACAGCCGTCCGATCAAGTGACTCCTTGCTAAGAATTTGTCATGGTTGTTCATGCATGTTGTCCGATCGAACAACATTAGTGTTCAATCAATCAGTTACACGATCCACTGCACCACACCTTGCATTTCATTTAAAGTTGTTGACTATTGTTGACTTGCCAACCAATCGGTCAGCAAATCATTAAGTCTTTGACTTGTTGACCTATCTGATCGAACACCTGTCCGATCCAAAGCAAATCACTACAATTCATTAAAATACCTAACCGATCGGGTTGTCGGCCGATCGAACAGCCGTCCGATCGACCGACCTGAAGGGTAAAGGTACTTCAATGTTTTCAAATGCTACAACGAAAACTTCAAAAGTCAAGCCATCATACACAAACACATCCTTCTCAAAGGAAGAAACAATCCACTCGAACAGCTATCCGATCGGCCTACCGACCAACCGGACAGCGGTCCGACCGGACTGTCAACCGAACGGTCAGCCGTCCAATCGAACTTCCATCCGATCGACCAGCTGTCCGACTTTCTAACACTTGTTTCCCGTTTTACGCGTCGCTTATTATTATGCTATCAAACTATTCAGGCTAACCCTACTCGCTGAGCGCTCCCTTCAATCCATCAACCGCTGTGAGTATACTCGATCCCTTTTTGCTTTATGCACTTTTGGGTGTTACATACGTTACAACTATTTAAATCACATCAAACACACTACTCAATACTATTTGAATGCTAACCGTTAATGCATGTTATACGTGGCTTATGAATGCTTGTTTGTTATATTTACACATGGAATGTTGTCTACCTGCCTTAGCAACGATAGTACTATAGTTTGGACTCAGCACCCGTTCACACGGGGGTTGTTAAGGACAATTACTTGCATGGATTACGGTGGTAATCATGTATTGCGAACTGCCTCGGGCAGTCAACCTGCAGTCATTGGTATCGATGGATCTATGTCGATAACTAATGTGCTTCATTTCACTATGTGTACGTGCTGGTTATGCGTAAACGAATTCGAACTCTATATGCTATTATCAAACTAGTATGCTCACCTTTACATTATATGTATTGACTTTATTTTAAACGTATGTGACAGGTGCTTAGGATGCACACATGGTAGAAAGTTGAAGCTAGAATAAAGCTTTAGAGCCCAACAAATAGTTGTCTGTAGTAACTAAATCAAGGGTCTTTAGAAGCAGATAAACAATTGCTCTATTTTGAAATCTGAGTTGTCGGAATAGAATATTTGCCTGGATTTTGTCTGTAATAATTTGTTTACTGTTTGAGACATGGTATGGGACATGTTATTTTAAATTGAATAGTAATGATAATTGTTATGGAAACTTCTGGACAATCTGTTTCGCTCAGTGCCATGCCCCGATGATTCCGCCATCGGTTGGGGTGTGACACCAATACTTATGCCATTCTTATACTCGCATTCGTTTAATCAAAATCAATCGTTCACTTTTATACTCCCATTATTCTCCATTATTCCTTGTCTTTTATACGAACCCTGTTCGCTATCAAGAAGGTTTAAACGTTCGAAATCCTAGCCTATCTTCTTACCTTTAAGTCTACCTTTCTATTCTTTATTCATGTACAAACACCTGTATTTTATCGTTACCTCCAAAACCGTTTTATGTAAAATGTCAAACCTTCTCGTTCCTCTCAATAAAACAATCTTCTTCAAATGTGCAAATCGGTACTATTCTTTAAGCTCTCCATGCAAACTACCCCACTTTCATCAAATACAAACCGATTTGATACAAAGATCTCCTTCATAAATATGATACATTTTTGAAACAACTCCAAATTTAGTTATTCAAACTTGTTTAAACTCGCTTTACCTACATACGCACCTACACGCTTTCATTTATGTTGGTACCTCAAATCATTTGAGCCAAACAACTTCTTTTACAAACCCATCCTGTCGTACTTCAAATTTTCATACCTTTTACGTTTCAAAATTTTCAAGTCTCAATTTTAAATAATCACCTTCTTGTCAAAAACCTCTTTCAAGTCTTCCTCCTGAATAAATTTCGGGACGAAATTTCCTAAAGGAGGGGAGACTGTAACGCCCTACTATTTCGTACCTTCTATATTTGGAAACCTTTGTCTATAATCCTATTATTGGAAACTTTGCGTTCTTGTAATCGTCGTTTTGATGTAACATTTGTAGAATCGAGACTTGAATCACAATGAAATTCTCGTTTCAACGAAATATTATTCAAGGATTCTTTATTTATCGACACTTGTTACTCGTTAAAATAATTAAAACTCTTAAAATAATGAAGTTCGGATCCTAATTCTCGAAAATCGAAAGCTTCGTGAAAAGAATAATCGTTTAAAGATTTTTATCCTAACTTAAACTCGTTCATAAATATGGTCCTAATCCTATTTTATTTAATTAATTAAATTAATTAATATTGCTATTTAAAAAGTTTAATTTATAAAATCTAGTTAGTCTCGTTAGATATTAAAGTTAATAAACTAACCTAGTTAGTTTGTATATTAAAGTTAGTAAACTAACTTAGTTAGTTCAAATAAAAAAAAAATAGTATCCTTTTAAAAATAACAATATAACTTGGTTAACTAATAGTTCAGGGGTGATTTGGGCAATTTCTGAAAGTGTAAAGTGCAGGGACTGGTTTTGTAACTTCTGAAAGTATAGAATAACAAAGAAAATAATTAAACAAAAAAAAACTGAAGACCACGGGACTCGAACCCGAGTCAACAGCCACACCACACACGCGCCTGACCAGCTGCGCTGCAGCCTTTGACTGAACTAAACCCGGACAAAAATATACTTAAGGACTCTCTGCGGCGGCCCAAACCAACAGCGCGACCTGACCCCCTTTTCAGCGTGTTTTTAGCCGGATTTTTATGTTTTTTTTTTAGTTTTAAACCTTGTTTTAACATTAAATATCCAACTAAAACCTAATCTAATCATTCCCTATAAATACCAAGTGTTCTCCAAGCCATTTACACTTTTCTAATTATCAAAAACTCTCTCAAATCAGTCCCAAATCAGCTGCAAAACACAAGTTCGAGCAAATTCATCCTCTCTTACAAAAGTGAGCATAACTCACTCATTTCTTATCCGATTCACTCGATTCTTTTTTCTACATATTTGGATTGACCTTAGCTACGTTTCCATTGGTTTTCCATGGAAAACCAGGCCCTGGAACATCACGAAAAAGGCTCCAAAGTTGACTGACTTTTCTGTTTTCATCTAAAACTTTGTTAAACTTAGTAAACTTGAGTTAATCTCATCTCAAACCTATGTCCTAATGCTCATAATCAATCGAATGGTTAGTTGGGCTTAAAAACAAGGCTGAGAAATGTTAAATCAAAGGTTAAAACCTCACAAACATTCTATTTTGGTTAGGGTTTTACCCACAAGAAGTGTTCAAGCTTGAAGCTTGATGAAGGTGCTATTGTTAGACTAGCTTGGGCTATCTTTCATAAAAATCCACTCACTTCTTGATGTTTTCTCATAAATTAGTTGTTGTATTTCATTATTCTTTGTAAGTTCATGACCCTCCTTGGTTGTTTTTACATCAAGTGCAGTGGTGAACACTTAAGAGGTGCCTAAATGGAAGCTTGTTCTTCCTACCTCCTACATGATTTCCATGATACTTAGAGGTACCTAAATGGAGACATTAATCTCCTACCTCATGCTTGAACCATAGGACCTTGTAATCTATATATTATCTAATTATTCCATATGTATACCTAAGTAACTAAACTTGATAATAACTTAATAGTTACTTGTCAATAATATGTTACATCATCTATGACCATGCCCTTGCTACGACTCTAATGGACCTTTGAATCCATGAAATCATACAAACTCTTTTGAGTTTTAATAGTGTCAAGAACAAGAGTTATGTGTACAAGATGATTATTTTCACTTATGTTATTTTCCATACATTTTAGACTCCGAATCTATAATCTTCCGATTTCCCCAAACTCACACACCTATGTTTTCCTCGTGTAGAAGGACTAGGTGCTCCAAACTAATCCATCCATCAAAACCACTCGCGGGATTTCAAGTAGGAAAGCTTGCAAAAACCGTGAGTATACTCGATCCCTTTTCCCTTGTACCATTTTGGGATGCAACATGTATATTATACAAAATGACACTCAAACTATTTTTAACACACTCTATCCATGCTTAACATGAAACTATGTGTGGTACTTGTTATTCTCGTATGCTATGTAAACTACTTGGTCGATATATGCTCATTAACTTTGCTAGCCTCCCTTAACAATTATAGCTATAGGATTAACGCACCGCCCGTTAGACTTGGGGTATTGTTAAGTTAAACATGTTACCTCCCGCTACTCTATTGGGATTAGGCTATTTTAACGCATTGTATACTTGGGTTTGAACATATTGTACGCCATATTTGCATACTAGTACTCACATATTATGAATCATGTTGGATATGAGCACTTTTTATTCTATTTATGCTATGTAACAAAACTTGTATACTCGCCTTTGCTTTTGCATTGAACTCTATTTTAATATATGTTGCAGGTTAATTGATGAAGTGATGTTACAAGATGAAACAAGATTTAGGGTGGACTAGATACACACCTAGATTAATCTATCTTTTGTTGTTATGTTACAATTTGAAACAATGTTGTTATTTTTATTTGAATCTTGTATGACAATTAGTCTTGAAATGAAATTTGAATTAAATTAATATTCTCACATAGTGTTATGAAGTCTCTTGCAATCTACGCACTTCGTCTCATCCCGATGTTTCCGCAATCGGTTGGGTGTGACAAATGTCACGTGGCCATTCGGTTATAACCGAATGGTTGTGCACGATAAAGCCTTTCTAGAAGGATTACAGCTGTAATCCTATGTGGCTCTTCCTCATGGTAATTCTGTTATGACAGAAAGGTTATTTTTATCCAAGTCTGGGTTGGGTGACTTTCGCGCTGAGATATTGTTAGGATTTTATCCTATCTGTTGTATGAGAGCTTGCGCAAGAATATGTTATATCTTTCTTGGCGCGCGGATGTTGGAGATTGCTTTCTTTTAGACTCTCTTTTTCTTGGAACCAGTGCGCTGCAGCGCAAGGTTCTTTAAAAGAGGTTAATTGTTGGTGAAGTTTGTGGTATGGTCCTGAACACCTGTGCAGGGTTTTTGGGACCTTACCCCTTCACCTCCTAATACAAACGGTGTGCTAAGTATTTCATAAAAAAAAAAAACAGAACAAGTTAAAAAAAATGCTATACCACACTGCTTTTCGGAATAAACGTGCTCGTGTTTGTGTCGGACGACTCGCCGAAAATGTGGTTGAAGCAAGACATGTTTGTTAGCGAATGTGAATATATAACGAAGATGAAATATATCATTGTCTTCTTGATCGTTTAAATAGGGGAATGAGAATGCAAATTTAGAATTCAATACGGGTTGTATAGGCCTATACGACCCGTATAGGGGTTACGTCAATCACTTTATGTCACTTTTGAGTGACAAAAAGCAACCTCGTACCTTCAATAAAAAGTACTAACGAAGATGAAATATATCATTGTCAGCTTTGACGTACAACCTAATACTAATACGCATCGTATAGGCCTATACGATGCGTATTACTTTTTATAATGGGGACATTGTCAGCCTTTGACTGACCTTGAATTTTGAATCAACCCTAATACGGATCGTATAAGCCAATACGATGCGTATTGAAGGTATCGATTTAATATTCCAAGGTGTGCCCATAATACGACCCATCGCATATGTCAATAAAAAGTTTATGTTAAATCTATGTAAAATTACATTTTTACCCCTAATCTTAAAAACAAATGCAAAAACAAAAATTAAATGTAAAAAAAAAAAAAACCCCTCTCACTTCTTTGTTGACCTGACTTTCATCTTTTTGTCTGACCCCAAATTTGCTTTAAAAAGTTTAAAAATTGGTGATGGCATAACGGTCTATATTAAGAGCATTCACATTCTATCCATCAAATAATGAGAGGAGAAGTTTTTATATTATAAAGGGTATAAAAAGTGGTTGTGAGTGGAGGAGAGAGAAAATGTTACTGTTCATCTGTATATTTGGGGGGACACTGTTCATCCAGTATAATTTTTTTAATATATATTGAAAGTGGTTGTGAGTGAAGGAGAGATAAAAAAGTAATGATAATATTATTTAATTGAAAGGAGAAAGAAAAAGTATTTGTTTTTAGTGGAAATATATTGATATAGGAGTTGTTTTTTAGTGGAATGTATGTATAAGTTAACGGTATCTCTCAACCTTTTTCCTTCTCTTTTTTTCTTCAATTTGTTTTTAGTTTTTTCTCTAATAACATGTAACAATTATAGATTTTTAAAAATCTCTGTACCGGTGTAAGAGATTTGTGTTTTTGAAATATGTTATCAAGGTGGGAAGCGAGGTCATAAGAGGATTGTTCGAGAACTGAGTAGAACCAACAGGTGAGAGTTGTTAGCTTCGAATGGAATGGATTCACAAGAGAGATGGAAAAGACAAGGGATTGAGATAACCGCAAGAGCTCTAATCAGGTGTGCTAATTAATTGCTAGAGAAGAAGTAGGTGTCAAGAAAAATCGACGGAGCAGACAACCACCACCGAACATGGTAGTTTTTTTTTAACGGCTAATTTTTTAATTCACTGTCGTCTGTGGGACTTGAACTCAAGACCTTGCCTATGCCAATGGACCACCGCCTCATTAATACCGAACATGGTAGTGATCGAGATAAGTCGTTATCGTTTTGTACTTCTACCAATTCCGCATGACCACGTTAGAGGGGGGGGGGGGGGGGGGGTACGTGGGATTTAATTCTTTATCAGATGGTAATGGCATTTAAGTCGTTTACGAAAATTTAATATGTACTTTGGTGTAGGTTAATGTTAAGTACCATCTGTGTTACGGACCTAACTAGGATGATTATTGTAATATTACGTCATCTAACTTTAATCATTGTTTACCCTACTTATTAAGACTTTATTAAATGCATATCACATGGATTGAAAATTCGATATATGTTTGTTTAAGTCTATTATCCATTAAATTTAGTTTTATTTATAATTTTATATTAAATTCTGAAAAAGACATGCTAGTGCTAGGTAATAAAAAACAATATGGAAACAATAAAATTACTTTTACTTAATTTGTTAATATCAAACCTTGTAACACTTTAAAAGATATTGTTTTAATTTATCATGTAATTAATCAGATTTAATGAACATCAATTAGTGGTTTAGTAGTGTGGTGTCTGATCATTCATAAAACTGGTATAAGTTCGACTAGATGGTATTTTGGATTTTATTATATATATAATTTATTACATATACATTCTTTTTTATTTATACAAACTATTAAATAGTGTGGTCATCAGAATTTAATATACATATAATCTGTTACATACGTTTTTTTTTAATTTATACAAACTATTAAATAGTGTGGTCCCTATACATCATCTCTTATGTCGTTTTAGAGTTAATAACATAACTGGTTGATATTGTTTGACCAAAGTCACACATTTGCGTGTTCTATAAGTCATTGTTGGATCTAAGAGTGTGTGATAGTGTGTTTTTGATAAAACAGTTTTAATCAATTCAGAAAATCAATCAAAGTGGATTTAAGAATAATTACAGAATGATTTCAATATATTCAAATGCTTCAATACAATTAATCAGTACAAAGTACTCCCCTTCACCAAGTGCATTCTCTCTCTTGGTTCTTTACTTTTTTTGGCTCTTAGAGTTAACTATTACATTTGCAGAATAAACTATACACGAAGGAGAGAACTACTAGTGACGTCACTGTGAAAACGACTCTAAACAACGCATTAATGATGTAATTGCCAACAGTTGTGCAAAATGCTTGACAGTTAGAAAATAAACATTGCTACATAAAAGTATTGCTAAAACAATGAGATTAAACAACTTGCATTTCAAAACTGCTGGAAGGATTCTATCACTTTTGGAATCCAGTACTTCTGGTCTTGTTTGACTTGTTGACTTGGTCTTTTGGTCTTCAGCTTTGACTTAGTTGACTTGGTTGTTGACCCTACACTTTAGCAATCCAACACTTTGTACTTGTCTTCATGTTTTGGTTAATGCAACAGTTTTGTTCCAGTAATTTGGGTGGCTGTTTGGGAAGCCTTCAATGGGGGGGGGGGGGGGGGGACTTATGGACTGTTGTTTATACTTCAACTTATTTCATGAGGCAGGGAAGATGGTTCCCTTGGGTTTTGGCTTTCATTATCAGCAGATCTTACATAACCCAACAATCCTCCTATATCTGTTGATGCCAAAATCACACTTATTATAGCATGTCTTTTATTCTATTATTTGCTGATACCCACCAATTTTTCCCTGATCATGCATTTGATTCCAAGTTCTAGATTCAGAGCTTGAACATCTTCATTTTTTCCCATTTCTTCATCAAGGCTAAGACTCAAGACATCATACCCATCCACCTGGATTCTAGAGCCATCTTCTCTAAAGATCCCCACATCATTGGAGTCCTTCATTGCTTCCATCTCACAATCCTTGGGTTAGGGAGGATGGAGGAAACTGGTCTTGAAGGCACTGTTACCTCTTGGTGTGCCACTGATTGATGTGGTAGATCTTGTGGATCTCCATTTGGAGACTCCTCCCAAGCAATTGTGTAAGTGCATGTAGATTGATTTTGGTTCATGAAAACATGAGTAGTTTCAGGCATGCAACATACTAGCAGAGTCTTCTTTTCTTCATCTAGATCTACAATCCATCTAGCAAAACCATGTTTTTCTTTTAAATTATTCATGTAATTCACCATGATTTTTGGATTGTAAGAGAAGATTTCTTGTGGCTTGAATGGAACAACAATAAACTCCTTCTTTTCAACAAGGTAGATCTTTGTGCTCTCCCAAGTTAGTCTTGATGGATACTTTTCAGGATTTTTCTTTCTTGCACTAAGATAATCGATATATTCTTTTGAAAGTGTTGAGTCGTTCCACCTTGAAATTGAGCTCTTAGGAGCCTAGTTGACATATATCAACTCTTGTTTCATTTTAAAGGTCTTTGCTGCCTCTTCTGGAGTTGGCTTTCTTTTACTGCCAAGCTTCTAATTTGGATGAGTGATCTTGATGTTTGGATTTACCAGCATCTTCTTTACCCTTGCAACCTCTGCCAATAGGTTTTGGGTATCCCAATTTTGGAAAATATAAAAGTTCTTGACTGGATAAGGCACAGTCTTTTTGAGCCAGACAATATTTTCCTATTTTGAAATCATGGCAACTTAGGGATTCTTGAATAGAGGTATTTTAGAGAGTCTCTGAGATTCCTGGTACATGTATTGTTCATAATTTTTTATCTCTCTCATTCTCCTATCCATGATGTATTAGGTATTTCTGTAAGTCATCCTGCCCTGATTTGTTGTAAACTCTTTCATTGCTTCCTCCTCCATTCTTCTTGAATTTTCATCATGATTAAGCTTGTTATCAATCTTCAATGGTTGCAGCTTTTGACATGACTGAATGAAGTTTGGAGGGGGAGGAGGATCTATAGTAGTTTTAGAAACTTCTGGATTTGTCATGAAGCTTCCAGTGAATGTTGTTATAGATACTAGAGTTGTTGTTGGTGGTGCTAAATCCTTAGTGTCATCTTGTAGGAACAACTTCCTTTTTCTTGAAAATTGCACAGTTGGCTTCTCAGGAAGTGTTGGTTTTGTAAAAACAGTTGGTTTGTCTTGAACTGCTGGTTTTGTGACAACTGCTGGTTTTGCACCATGTTGTTTACCAACAGTTTAAGTACCAGGTTGTGCTTTTGAAGATCTTGTAGTAGGAGGCTGAGATGGTAATGGAGTACTAGCAGTTTTGTCTGGTCCAGGTGTTTAAATTTTCACTCTAGCTGTTTGATCTGGAGCTGTTGTTTAGAGCTTTACTCTAGCTATTTGTCCTTGGGCAATATAAACTACTGGTTGAGTTGAGGAGGTTGTCTCTTCTTGGCTTCAAGGTTTGCAAGTGTTTTAGCCTTTTGAATGAAAGTTGGATGCCTCATATCAACTTTGACTGTCTTGGTGATATTTATGTCTGTTCTTGCAACTTTTTCCTCAGCTCTTTGTCCTATAATTGGCCCTTAACTAGTGCAAAACTTAATCCTCTTTAATCTCTTTTAAATTCTTCTATTCTTGCAGCATGTTCAATATCACCAACATATAGGCCCTTTTGTTTTTCCACCATAGCCAGTGCCCTTGCCTCATCAGCCTTTTTCTTTGCAGCTGCTGCTCCTGTAATTATCATATCTGGTTTGTCATTTTTCTCCCCCTTTTTAGCGTCAAGAGCTTCCTGTCTGTGCATAAAGTTGGTGTGCACCCATGGTCTTGGGTAGAAGTTCCAAACACTTTGGCATCAAAGTTGTTAAGATAGCGTTGGAACATGGGTTCAAGAATACGTTTGAAGGCATTTTGGAGCTACCCTTCTGGCAATGATGAGGTAGCTATAGCCTCACCAGCAGTTTGGCTTTTTGTGGCTGTGCTGGCTTTTAATGAGTGAGAGTTTGTAATATGGAATTTGAGCTCCTTTTGTGAGGATGCCGGCTTTTGGGTACATTGTTGGTTTAGCTGGACTTTAGCTTGGGGCATTTTGGTGACCAACTCTCTGAGTTTGGATACTACAACACCCAGTTGTTCCGTCAACTCCTTAAACTACTAGTTTTGGGCATCATCCAAATTAATGGACTCATCTGCTCCCCCACCAAATGTGGATGTATCAGTTGGTATTTGTGTCTTTTCAGACACAGGGACACTTCTTGATGCCCCTTGTTCTTGGTACTAGGGACTTCTAGCACTTTTGCTTCTAATACCTTAGAGGCATGGTGGATTTCAGTAGTTGTTGCCTGTAGGGTGGTCTTAAGGATGATTCCACTGTCTTCTTACAAACCGATGGGTTTACCAAAAATAGTGAAAGACACCTCTATAATCATGTGGGTGAGTGTTATAATCCTTTTGTACCATAGCTTCATTTTGTGTCTACATTTATGTAATGGGTGGTTGAGATGTGCCCTTTTCATGGTATAAAGGAAGTTTTGCTTTCACGATCATCTATCGAAACTACTAGTTGGGCTTGTTTAGGTGGTTGGAGGTTTTAGAGACTATGGTGAAGAAGTAACGACAATCCCTGGCTAATTTTGTGTTTCAACCTGACTATTAGGGACCTCCTCTGCCCGAGTAGTTCTTTTCTTGGCTCTTGTTGAGGGAATGGATTTGAGTTTGGATTTAGAGGATTTAGAAGTCTTTTGTGCAGAAGACTTCTTCCTCTTTTTGGTGATTTTCGCTGTGGGTTCCACATGGATGGGTTTATGTGCTTGGTCAGCAGGAGCAGTGGGCTCAGGAAAATGTATCTCAACAGCTGGCTATGTAGGATTATTGCCTTGCATAGGCTTAGCTTCCTCTATAGTTAGTTAGTTACATTAGGCTCATTTTTTGGTTGTTTACATTCTTGTAAAGGTTTGAGCTAAAGAGATTTTATGGGAAGAACCTGACCCCTTTGTAAACTTCATCAGGTAATTCTTGTTGTAATATTGCCATGATGAGCCTGGGGTACATTAAAAACATGGTTATAGATGTGACATTTGGACAAAGTTTTTTCAAAATTCTGATTTGATAATTTAAAAACAGATTCAGTCAAAACTGAATAAGCAATGTTTTGAGTTGACTGAGGAACTTCATTCCATGTACCTAGTTTACCTGAGAGACACTACATGAGAGTGTGAAATAAGTACTTGAGACCAGCATAATAGTGTTTCTTCTCATAGGTGGCATATTTTGTTGAGCCATGGTACCCTGCTCAATAAACTCCACATCCATCACAGGTTTAGAAAAATTTTCATCCCCATCATCATCTCCAAGTTGGAGTTTGATTGTTAGTACTTCTTGGGTGATGGCTATAGCTTCTTTTCCAACTGTTGCAGTAATGGCCAACACTTTGTCTTTGTCATCATGGGTGGGCTTTGTAGTGGACCAGAACTCAACAAGAGTGGTTTTGTAGATAGGTGGGTTAGTTATGAGTACATGGTGAAATGGTGACTTTGTAATAAGATCTATGATATTGTGGTATAGAGGATGATCATTCTCCTTGGTAAGATAATGAAGAAGGCTATAGGTTGGACGGAAAGCTAGGTTAGCCATGATTGGTGAAATTGAAAGATGAGAGCTCAAAGAGTAAAATTGAGAGTTAGGGATTGCAATTGATCTTCAGATGAGTTTATGAATGGTAAAATTTATCCTCATCCCTAAGAGAGTATTTATAGGATTTATGTAACGGTTAGGAGAAACTGATGGATTTTAGCAAACTGCTGGAATATCCTAGCCGTTTTAGGTCAAATGATGAATAATCATCAGTTTCCTTCATTTTTTACTTTTTCAATTTTTTCTTGAAAAAGGCTTGTCGTTTGTATGATCTTGGAACCCAGGCTTGTGAACTTGCAGGCCTGCTTCCATTTGAGCTTGACTGGTCACTTTGACCACTATTTTGACTCATTGACAACTTTTGTACCATAATCGTTAGTTACATTTGGTTCTCTATCAGTGCCTTTAATTCAGCACTTTGATCATACTTCCTATGTTTGTATTGCTAAGGGGTAGATTTGTGAATTTTCTATTTTGGACATTTGTTGGAAGGTGATGCATCAGTTACTTGAACTGATCTAGTGAATTTTCTATGATTTAGTGTTCTTGTGACTTTAGTATCAACTGCGTTGAATACTTCAAAAGGTCTTGTTGATTCACAATAGTTGGATTAACTACAAGGATAGAATACTGGTTTTTCTTGAAAGTTTTCCATAATTTTCCTTTTACTATTCTCATAGGCAATGACAGTGTGGCACTCTTATGTGTTTGATTTGTTCTTTCACAAACAATATAAAATAAGGTGCCTTTTGTGTTTTTACCCCTTTATTAGCTAATCTTTGATTTTATTTTAGAATTTTAGCTTGGGTCAGTGTAACACCTCGTAAAATCGTGTCCGATGATGTGTTGACACGTGTCCTTAACCCTAATTATGTTAAACGTTGACTAGGAAGGACTATTGTTGCCAAACAATGAAAAGATGTATGTGGAGGGACTAAAGTGTCAACATGCATAACCTATGCCTCTGAATGACCTTTAACGGTATTCGTATTCTTAATTGAGCCACATGTTGGACGTACGAAGCCGTTTGTGATTTAAATCATAAGTTCATGAATTTAAAGGTTAAAAGCGTCAACATGTTTAATTATACCTAACTTGAAGGATCAAAGTGCCAAATATGAAACTTATAATGGCTTGGAGGGGCTAAATGTGTTAAAAATGAAAGAATATATAAGTTTTAAGGACCAAGGACTAAAATTGACAACTTCTGAAACTTGGTAGAGCCTTGGCGTCGCGTGACCAGACCCCCCCCTCGTCGTCGCGTGATGCGACGATGCCTTTTGCGCAGAAAGAAAAGGACAGTTGCATGTTTGCAGCCTTGGTCACCACTCAGACCACCATGCACTCTTAAACTCGAAACCATGGATCCAATCCTTGTTTTTAACACCTGCTAGACACCTGGGTTGATCTTGGAACTCCTCTAACACCTGCCATGATCCAAGGAATTCATCTTCAACTATAAATAGAGGTCCTTGGTGGCCATTGTTCCTTGCACCTCTCAAAAATATCTCTTCTCATTTCTCTTGCTCTCTTGGAGATTCCTAATCTGAAAGGAGACTCCACCTTAGTCAAAATTTTGAGCTAGGACCCTTTGTAATTGTCCCTAGCCTCTGCTTTTTCGTTTTATAGGCTTTTAAAAGCCGAAAGTCAAAGTTTTTTTCGATAAAAGCTTTGACTTTCGGTTTTGACCATTTTGGTCCAGCCATTGTTCGAGGAGAACATGGCTACGTGATCGTAATTAGGTAGGTGTTAATCCCTAAAAAGGGCACCTCCTAATAATCACGTTTGATTGGTCAATTGATGGGTCAAAGTTATTAATTTAAAAAGTCAAACGGGTCAGTTTTTAAAATAATTCAAATCTGATAATGTAGGTGTTATAAAATATTTTTTTTCACGTTAATTCCAGGTTTAGAGTCGGTTCGCAACCGAAAGTTGTGAAATTTGACTTCTGCTTTGACTTTCAGTTCTGACCCGAATTAGATTAGTTTCATTATGTTTTAAGGTTCCATTATGACCATATTATATTGTAGTATAACCCTCTGAGGTTATATTACATGGTCATATAGTAATCTGAGTTTATATTGCAAGTTCCGTTATTCTGCATAATCTTGACTAAAATGCCCTTTTGTTTAAAAATAAGTTTTTAATATAAATGAGCATGCAAATGAGTTATGTAATGATAAGTAAACACATTTAGCATATGCCGGTTTAAGTCTATGACTTACATAGGACCCGTTAGCATTCTAATTGGCTAATATTACCATCATTCCAGACTAGAGCCTTCTAGTAAAAGCTACCTACACTTGTCTAGTGAATTATACGACTGAGTTATTTAAATCTTGCATTGAATCGAGTAGTAGCTTAGGTAAATACTTTTAACTTATTTTCCCTATACGGGCTTGGGATACGGTAAATTATTACCGCTTTGTCGGGTAAGGGATCACTTAGCCGGATTGTGATTATCAAATCTGCATAACCTGTTTTGTTTGATAACTTAAACATTGGGGGTTAACGTGACCGTGTCCTGGATATCCTCTGCTCATTTAAGTTACTAATGGCCACGACCTAAGCACGGGGTGTAGGCATACACCTGGCAGATGCAAATGCTAAAATATAATTTACCCACAAGTTGGGGATAACTCCTTCGTGGGTTTTATATGTGGTGTGTCGGTTAATCATGTCTCGGTTTCTATACCGGGCCCCATGTATTGACAAAAATGTAAAATTGTGTACAAGATTAAAATTCTTAATTGTCCCAAGTTATAAAAGATTTTCATGTGCCATGTGCACTTAAATAGGCTGGAAGCTGCACGGTATTAATAAGAGGATCTTGCAAATCCTTAGAATGCCTAAAGTCTGTTGAACATCATTTTGTACATTTATTTGATCCACCAGTGGATCTTTTTATAAAAATAGTCTGTATTATTATTTTGAACTTTGAACACTCGGTTTGTAATAGTAATTTTGTTCCAAGACTTCCGCTGTGCTATTCTGTGTTTTTTTGAATATGATGATATCAACTACGTCACGATACTCCCCACCGGGCCCATCTGTTTATGGTCGAAATATCGAGGTGTGACAAGTTGGTATCAGAGCCAACGTTTGAGTGAATTAAACACTAGCCTTTTGTGTTTAAACACAAATGACACAGTAGCACATTCCTTAGACTTCCTGAGTCTAGACTTGACGTAGGAATGCTCTCATCCCTATTAAGTAAGCATTGTTTTCGATTTTATGTATTTCAGGAATATGTCGCCAAGCAAAGCAGCCGTTGATGGAAACTCTATTAACTCGAAGCCAAGGAATGCCAAGTTTTGTACCACGGCCCGAATGAGCGTGCGGCCAGTGTGGAGAAAGGACATTTTTGGACCTATTCCCAAAGTAAGACCTGTTGAAACCATTAACCAGACTTCAGAGTCCATACCTAAGGTCCCTGAAACTCCAGTTGTGAAGTCTACATCAGTGGAGTCCATACCAAAAGTCCCTGAGGCTCCCACTCCAAAAATGATACCAGTGGACGCTAATGATCCATATTTCTTACATTCAAATTTTTGGAATCCTAGAATTGAATTATACTAGTCTTAACCCAATCCATGATCCATATTATTCTTTAACTATTGAATCCTTGGATTCTACTTTTACAACGGGTCCCAATTTGGAAGACTTAGACTATCCACTGAAACCTTCAGTGTCAATATCACAAACAGCGAACCTAGAAGAGGAGCAATAGGAATGAAGCAAAGAAGGAATTAGAGAATCCTTCTTCTAGTTATTCATTTTTCGTTAAGTCCCATGCGTGGACATGTCTCTTCTGTTTAGTCCCTACGTGGACATTTGTTTCTTATAATCCCTATGTGGACATATTTATCTTTTAGTCCCTGCATGGACTTGTTTTCCTTTCAGTCCCTGCGTGGACAAGTTAGTTATTTTATTCAAGTCCTGTTTAAGGCACTATTGTAATTTCCTAAAGTTTAATGGAAAGAATTTTGGAAATTTTTATATATGTATTTCATTACATCCTTTGTTCAAGCGATCGTCTCGATTTTAATTCGAACTTTATCGATTTGCTCAATAATTCCAAAAGATCTTCTTAACGGTTTAACCTTGCCTATATGTCAATGCGAGCATGGCTATATTGGTAAACCCTCTTAAGACAATTAATCTTTGTTAGCATTCATAAAATGTTAACATTCCTGGCAGAGTGGCTTGAGTGACCACACTAGCCGTCAAGGTATTTGGACCACGTCCAAGCCTTATTGTAACAACCCAACTTTTCAGATCGTTACCTAATGCTTGTACTCTTCGGATTCGATTACCGCAATTTGGTTTAAAACTATATTTTTTACGCATGTCACAATGCTTATTTAATCACACTACCGCATTTAAAAGCTATTTTATAATGCTTACCATTTTATCGCTTGATTACATCGCTTATTTAGACTAAACGCTAACGCAACGCAAACTCAACGCAAATTCGAAAGGCGGATTTAATTATATTAAGTGTGTTATTTGTGTGATTATTTATTGAATGTTATGTGGTTATCAACGCAACGCTTTTACGCTCAAATGCTCACTCGCAACTCGATTAAACGCAACGCAACGCTTAACAAACGAAACAAAAGTTGGAAAACTAGCAAAAGCAACACGGCCGTCCGAATGGACATCCGTCTGGATGACCATCCGACCGGACGCTGTCTTTCGCCACCAACTTAAACCTTCGCCTCTCCCTATAAATACTACCCGTACACCTCCATTCTCTGACTTTGACACTCTCATCCGCTACCCAAGACTCTGTCGCAATTCAAGGCCACTTTGTAAGCTTTTTCCCTCAAATCTTCTCTAATCTTCATCTCTGATCACTTCTACATCATCTTCTTCATCAAAATCACACACAAACACTAACTTTTTCCTCGAAATCAACTGATTTGGACCTCTTGAAGGTAGATTCCGCTTGGTTCGGTCATGTAACTGTTATGGAAGCATCAATCAATTAAGATTGGTTCTAGATCTAAAGGATTTCACACTTTTCAACTAAGTTATGAAAGGTCTCAATACTTTTCCATCTGTTTTCGACTTTTCTTCAATTTTTTTACACAAAATTGATGGAATCTGGAATTAATCAGTCTCTCCACTCGTTCCTTAGTCGAGAGCCGGCTTGAAAACGGATTTCCACCGGAGAGATGGACCGATTAACGGGTTAAACATGAATCTTCATCAAGAACAACACATTTGACCGAATGGGCTGAGACCATCCAATCGAATGAACTTGACTTGGTATTTTTTTCGTTGCTTGACACATCATCACACCGTCTCCGTTAAACTTAAAATTTGTTACTTAGAAAATTTTATAAAAACTTCAACTACAGATTATCTCGCTCGAATGGCCATCCGTCCAGATGACCTGACCCTTATAATATTCACTGTTTAAACACTTTTAATCAAAACTTCAAATTTTAACGATTCACAAACACCCACCCACTGTTCGGATGGAACCCATCCGTTTGGATAGATTGTTTAACACTTATCTCGCTCGACACGCTGTTTACACTCTGATCAGTCCTGAGGAAGACTTATGCTTCTGTTTCCATGCACAGGCTAACTCAACACGCTACCTTCAATCCAATCCAGATTGTGTTTACTAGCTAAACACACACTGTGAGTATACTCGAACCCAGTTTCGTTTAACACACTTTTGGGTGTTACATACGTTCTATATCAAAACACAACACACAACACAAACACTTTATCAACGCTAACCGCTCCCGCATGCTATACGTGATTTGTTGAAAGCTTATTACTATGCTTATACAGTGCTACACTAGACCGCCTCTAGAAACGATAGTTCTATAGTTTGGACTCAACACTTGTCGTGGACAGGGGTTGCTAGGGATCACGTTTTACTTCACGTGTTCACAGTGGTGAACGTATGTCGCGCATACTCTACAACGCAGTCTCGTGGTTAGGTTGTAATCATTGTTGATAGTTACATGCTTCGCCCGTTACGTGATACATGCTGGTTATGCGTAAACGCTTTTTATACTATATGCTATGCAAACTTGTGTATTCACCTTTACTTATGTATTGACTTTATTTTAACGTATGTGACAGGTTGATTTGGATGTTATGCTGGAATCGAGTTAGGAAGTCTAGAAATCCACTAAATAAAATCTGAGTTGTCGGAATGGAACTTGTTTTTTAGATTAATATTTGTAATGACTGTTATGCTTTATATGTTTAATAGTATGGGATATTAAACCTTAAATATACTGTCATTAATGGTTGTTATGGATTCTCATGAACAATCTATTCCGCTCAGTGCCACGCCCCGATGATTCCGCTATCGGTTGGGGTGTGACAGATTGGTATCAGAGCCATAACTATAGGGAATTAGGTCGAGTCGTGTAGAATTGACCTATTCTATTGTCTAAGTACCAACAGACCAGCTTCATGCGAGCCCAGTAGGGGTTTTGCACGAGCCCACCTTTGATACTCTCGTTCGAACTCGCGAAAACTGCATCTTCGTGCGAACCCGCATACTACAGCTTCGTGCAAAGTCGACCTCTCCTAAGGTTGAAAACTACATTGCCTTTCCTAAGGTTAACACAAAGCACACATTTTTGAAAACACTCGCATAACATAACCGAGTGATTGGGTCGAGATTAGGTGTGAAAACCAGGAACTCTCGATAAGATCACTCACTCTATGCGTATTTTACTCTCGGCATGAGAATCTTCGTTGAGCTAGGAGTGATATCCACATCTCGACGAAATTCTCCATCTCCATCTCGTGGTTTTGCCACACTTTTAGGAACAGAGTTGTTAAGTTGGGGGTGAAGCCCGCATCTTAACGATCAGTTCCACTCCCTACTTCGATTTTACAAACTCCCACCAAAGTCTCGATTATCCTGATGACTCGAGTCGCGTAGTAACTGGAAGGATGAGCGTCGTTCGCTTTATTTCGGTGAGAGCAGAGTCTGTTAGGCCAAAGCGTGTACTCGAACTCATCGGGAATAATCGAATCACTTTGGGTAGTTGATTTCTAACACCCTAGACACCCCATTTATTTTATTTCTAGCCTACAGTCTTCGATTTTACGCATTATCGATTTTATGTGTTTGTATGATTATATGTTTCTATTTTGGAGATTTTACACTTTCCGCTTATCGCTCCGCAAAACGCGCACAACTCGCACAACTTCCGTAATCTCAAACTCTAACTAATCGCAAACCAAAGAACTCACGCACGCCATACTACTCGCTACGCTACTCGAAACTCTCGAACGCCCAACGCAACTTTGAAAGATAGGTGAATACGTGCAAAATATGTAGGTGAATACATGCAAAATATGTGCTTACGTGGATTATGTGCTCCTATGTGCTTACGTGCTTATGTGAATACGTGCCTATGGGGTTTATGTGCCTACGTGACTATGTGCTTATGTGCCGACGTGTTCTTGAGCTTTACATAATAATAATAATAATAGTAATAATAATAATGAGTATGTTGATTAAACGCCAAACCTTTCAAAACATAACCTGATATAATCAAATCTCGTCTAATTCATTTGACGACGTCTACTGCAGAATCAGCACTCGACAATGTCGTCATTTGGCTCACACACTCAACATGCTGCTCGACGAAACCATGCTGACAAGAGTATCGCTTCACTTGTGACCAAGGAAATGGCTAAAGTCATACCTTAGATCGTCAGTGAGATCAACGGGTTTAGCATCAAATCCTCTGTCGAGTCAAAAAGCGACGCACCACGAACGCCCTTCAGCTTTAAACAATTCAAGGCATGAAGTCCTGCAAACTTCACTGGTGAAGATGGACCCAGTCCTATGTTCCAGTGGTTTGACTCTATCGAAGTCACCTTCAGGCAAAGCAGATGCCCGGAAAATCTCCGCACTGTGAATGCTACTGGAGTTTTCAGTCAAGGGCTTTGGATTGGTGGACTGCTGAGCACAACAGGCGCAGGTAATGATGCAGCTTATGGCCTCTCATGGGAGGAACTCAGGGAGCTTATGATGAAGGAGTTATGTCCTCCCCATGAAGTCCAGAAACTAGAGAATGAATTCTGGCACATCAAGCAGGAAGGAGGTGACAACGCCGGTCTCACCGCTCGTTTCAAGTAGCTGAGTATTATCTGTCCTAGTCAGGTGGCTACACCTGATATGACAATCAAGAAATACATTCGAGCTCTCCCCGACTGTGTAGCTAATTTTGTTCACGCAGCAAGACCTTCTACGATTGAGGAAACTTACCAAGCTAGCAGCCGAGATCAACGATAAACGAGCCTTGGATAGAGCTTTCAAGACCTCAACCAAAAGTCTCAATCAGGCTACCGCAACACCCAGCACCGACAATGCAGCATCTCAAGGTTCAAAGTCTTCACGCCAGAGCCGCAAGCGAAAGAATAACACCAACAACAACAAGAATTATGCTACTACCGCCTCTCCACTCAACGATGTCCCCATACAACCCAAAAACCAGAACCGTCAAGCTACTGTTACCAACGCACCGCATGCTAAGCGTGCGTACACTGGTATCCACCCTCTGTGCCCAACTTGCACTTACCATCATCCGAAAAGGGTCAACTGTTGTTTCTATGCAAATTGCAACATCTATGGACACTTTACTACTCATTGCCATTCAGGCCCTGCCAGTAAGCTGTTCAAGCTTCTCCAGCACCACCAGCTCAACTTCTTGCTATTCAGGGTAACCAATCAGCTCCTACACCCGCTGTCTACATATGAGCTTGCTACTCTTGTGGTGACCCGAATCATTTTGCTAATGCCTGCCCGCTCCGCGTTGTGAAAAAAGAACCGCAGCAACCACCGCAGTAGCAACAACAGCAGTAGCAACAGCCACAACAAGCAGCCCGCAGAAGAACCTTCAATATCAACGTCCGCCAGGCTTAGACTGACAACAATGTTGTCAATGGTACGTTCCTTTTTAACGGTATTTATGTTTCGTGTTTATTTGATACTGGAGCCGATAACTGCTTTGTGTCGTTTGAATTCGAAAAGCTCCTAAAACGTAAACGCGCTAATCTCCTGACGACCTTCGACATAGAAATTGCCACCGGAAGAACCGTCACCGTCAGCTTTATTCTCCGTGATTGTACTCTCGAACTCAACAATCATGTTTTCCTGATCGATCTCATTCCTATGCAACTTGGTAGTTTCGATGTCATAGTAGGCATGGATTTTCTTCATGAAAATCGTGCCGAAGTCGTTTGTTTCAAAAATATGATCTGTTTCTCTCTTTCGAATGGTGATCAATTGTGTGTCTATGGCGAAGTATCCTCGAAAGAACTGAAACTGATGTCGTGTATTCAGGCAAGCAAGTATCCCCGCAAGGAATACTTGGCTTTCTTAGCCCACATTGTAGTAGCGGGGGAGGAAAAGAAGCCGATGGAAAAGGTACTGATGGTTCGTGATTTTCCTAATGTCTTTCCTGACGATTTACCTGGTCTACCCCCGCCTCGTGATATATATTTTTGTATCGACCTTATTCCTGGAGCTAACCCTGTTGCTAAAGCTCCTTATCACCTCGCACCGTCCGAAATGCGTGAACTTTCTAGCCAAATCCAGGAGTTACTTGATAAAGGCTTCATATGCCCTAGCACATCACCATGGGGCGCACCTGTCCTTTTCGTGAAAAAGAAGGATGGATCGTTCCGAATGTGCATCGACTATAGGGAACTCAACAAGCTTACTATCAAGAATCGCTACCCTCTACCCCGAATCGATGACTTATTCGATCAACTGCAAGGCGCTATGTGTTTCTCTAAGATCGATTTACGTTCTGGTTATCATCAACTACGTATTCAGGAGCAAGACATCCCGAAAACCGCTTTTCGTACCCGTTATGGCCATTACGAATTGGTGGTCATGCCTTTTGGTCTCACAAACGCACCCGCAGTCTTCATGGATTTGATGAACCGTATGTGTAAACCGTTCCTTGATCGCTTCGTTATTATGTTTATCGATGATATTCTCATCTATTCGAAGTCGAGAGCTGAACATGCGTAGCATCTTCGTTTAGTTCTCGAGCTTCTCCAAGGAAATCGCCTCTACGCCAAATTTTCCAAGTGCGAACTTTGGCTCGAGGAGGTTCAATTTCTCAGTCACATCGTTAATAGTCAAGGAATTCACGTCGATCCTGCGAAGATTGAAGCAGTTAAGAGTTGGATTACGCCGAAAACCCCGTATGAAGTTCGTTCTTTTCTTGGATTGGCGTGTTATTACCATCGATTTATCACTGATTTCTGTAAAATTGTTGTTCCTCTCACCTCCCTAACGTATAAAGGCAGACCTTTTGTTTGGGGAACCGAACAGGAGGATGCCTTTCAAACTCTTAAGCTTATGCTTTTTAACGCTCCCGTACTCCCGCTACCCGATGGAAACGATGACTTTGTGGTTTATTGCGATGCCTCTAACCTAGGTCTTGGTTGTGTTCTTATGCAACGGGACAAGGTTATCGCGTACGCATCTCGCCAGCTCAAGGTCCATAAGAAGAACTACACAACCCACAATCTCGAACTCGGTGCAGTTGTTTTTGCGTTGAAGATTTGGTGACACTACCTGCATGGTACCAAGTGTACGGTCTTCACTGACCATAAGAGCCTACAACACATCTTGAACCAGAAAGAACTAAACATGCGCCAACGCAGATGGGTTGAACTTCTCAACGACTAGGATTGTGAGATACGCTACCACCCAGGCAAAGCAAACGTCGTTGCTGATGCTCTTAGTCGACGAAGCTATTTACATAGTGTTCGTAACGTTCAAGCTCAACACGACCTCGCAACTCTCATTCGCGACGCTTAACACGCATGTTTTCTCGAGAGCACCTTGAAAGAAGAAAGAATCCTTAGAACCGAAAACCAATTAGTGAATAAACCGAAGGGTATTTTTCACTATCTCGACCGAATTTGGATTCCTAGTCGCAATAACCTCCGAGAGATTTTGCTGATTGAAGCCCACAAATCCCGATATTCCATTCACCCCGGTGCCGACAAGATGTACCAGGACCTCCGTGCCAGGTACTGGTGGCTGGGAATGAAGAAGGATATCGCTCTCTATGTTTCAAAATGCCTAACTTGCTCGAAAGTTAAGGCCGAACATCAACGACCCTCTGGCTTACTCGAACAACCCGAGATCCCGATGTGGAAATGGGAGAGTATAGCTATGGACTTCATTACGAAACTCCCTCGCATGCCATCAGGTCACGATAGCATTTGGGTTATCATTGATCATCTTACGAAATCCGCTCACTTCTTATCGATACGAGAAGACTTCAAGGTAGAACGACTAGCACGAATCTATACCGACGAAGTCATTTGTCGACATGTGACACCTCATGACATCATCTCTGACCGCGATGGTCGCTTTACCTCACCTCTCTGGGAGACATTCCAAGTCGCACTTGGTACGACTCTTAATCTCAGTACCGCATTTCATCCCCAGACCGACAGTCAGACTGAGAGCACGATCCGCACCCTTGAAGACATGCTTCGTTCGTGCGTTGTAGATTTTGGGTAACTGGGAATCGCATTTACCTTTAGTAGAATTCTTGTACAACAACAGTTATCATGCTAGTATTCAAATGGCACCCTTTGAGGCATTATATGGCAGAAAATGTCGATCGCCTATTGTATGGCATGAGATCGGAGACGCTCAAATCACCGGTCCTGAGATATTACAAGAGACGACTAACAAGATCCTCCAAATACGAGACAATCTCTTGAAAGCTCGGAGTCGTTAGAAGAGTTACACCGATAAACGCCGCAAGCCCCTTGAGTTTGTAGTTGGTGATCACGTACTCCTAAAGGTTTCACCTTGGAAGGGGGTGACCCGATTCGGCAAGAAAGGAAAGCTAGCGCCACGATACGTGGGTCCCTTTAAGATTCTGGAAAGAATTGGCAAAGTGGCCTATCGACTCGAATTACCGGAGGAACTCAGCAACGTACATCCGACTTTCCACGTCTCAAACCTCAAAAAGTGCCTAGCTAAAGAAAATCTTCACGTGCCTCTTGAAGATTTGCAAGTAAACGAGACCCTGAACTTTGTGGAAAAGGCAGTAGAAATCATGGATCGAGAGACCAAGAAACTCCGACGCTCTCGCATTCATATAGTGAAGGTTCGCTGGGAAGGAAAACGCGGTGTTGAGTTCACTTAGGAACTCGAAAGTGATATGAAAGCTAAATATCCGCAACTCTTTGTTACGCCTGCTCCTTAATTTCGGGACGAAATTTCATAAAGTAGGGGAGGCTGTAACAACCCGACTTTTTCGGATCGTTAACTAATGATTGTACTCTTGGGATTCGATTACCGTAATTGGGTTTAAAACTATATTTTTGACGCATGTCACAACGCTTATTTAATCATAGCTATCACATTTAAATGCTATTTTATAACGCTTACTACTTAAACACATTTTATTGCTTGATTACATCGCTTATTTAGACTAAACGCTAACGCAACGCAAACTCAACGCAAACTCGAAACGCGGATTTAATTATATTAAGTGTGTTATTTGTGTGATTATTTGTTGAATGTTATGTGGTTATCAACGCAACGCTTTTACGCTCAAATGCTCACTCGCAACTCGATTAAACGCAACGCAATGTTTAACAAACGAAACAAAAGTTGGAAAACTAGCAAACGCAACAAGGCCGTCCGAATGGACATCCGTTCGAATGGACATCCGTCTGGATGACCATCCGCTCGGATAACCATGCATCCGGATGACCATCCGACCAGACGCTGTCTTTCGCCACCAACTTAAACCTTCGCCTCTACCTATAAATACTACCCGTACACCTCCATTCTCAGACTTTAACACTCTCATCCGCTCCCTAAGACTTTGTCGCAATTCAAGGCCACTTTATAAGCTTTTTCCCACAAATCTTCTCCAATCTTCATCTCTAATCACTTCTACATCATCTTCTTCATCAAAATCACGCACAAAAACTAAATTTTTCCTCGAAATCGACTGATTTGGACCTCTTGAAGGCGGATTCCGCTTGGTTCGCTCATGCAACTGTTGTGGAAGCATCATTCAATCAAGATTGGTTCTAGATCTAAAGGATTTCACACTTTTCAACTAAGTTATGAAAGGTTTCAATACTTTTTCATCTGTTTTCGACTTTTCTTCAATTTTCTACACAAAATTGATGGAATCTGGACTCCATTAGACTCTCTACTCGTTCCTTAGTCGAGAGCCAGCTTGAAAACGGATTTCCACCGGAGAGATGGACCGATTAACGGGTCAAACATGAATATTCATAAGGAACAACACATTTGACCGAATGGGCTGAGACCATTTGACCGAATGAACTGGACTTGGTATTTTTTTCTGTTGCTTGCCACCTCATCACACCGTCTCCGTTAAACTTAAAACTTGTTACTTAGAAAATTTTATAAAAACTTCAACTACAGATCCGTTCAGATGACCTCACCCTTATAATATTCACTGTTTAAACACTTTTAATCAAAATTTCAAATTTTAACGATTCACAAACACCCATACACTGTTCGAATGGCCATCCGCTCGGATGACCATCCATTTAGATGGAACCTATCCGTTCAGATAGACTGTTTAACACTTATCTCGCTCGAAACGTTGTTTACACTATGATCAGTCCTGAGGAAGACTTATGCTTCTGTTTCCGTGCACAGGCTAACTCAACGCTCTTCCTTCAATCCAATCTAGATTGTGTTTACTAGCTAAACACACACTGTCAGTATACTCTAGTCCATTTTCGTTTAACGCACTTTTGGGTGTTACATACGTTCTATATCAAAACACAACACATAACGCAAACACTTTATCAACGCTAACCGCTCCCGCATGCTATACGTGATTTGTTGAATGCTTATTACTATGCTTATACAGTGCTACACTAGACCGCCTCTAGCAACGATAGTATAGTTTGGACTCAGCACCTATCGTGGACAGGGGTTGTTAGGGATCACATTTTACTTCACGTGTTCACAGTGGTGAACGTGTGTCGCGCATACTCTACAACGCAGTCTCGTGGTTAGGTTGTAATCATTGTTGATAGTTACATGCTACGCTCATTACGTGATACATGCTGGTTATGCGTAAACGCTTTTTATACTATATGCTATGCAAACTTGTGTACTCACCTTTACTTATGTATTGACTTTATTTTAACGTATATGACAGGTTGATTTGGATGTTATGCTGGAATCGAGTTAGGAAGGCTAGAAACCCACTAAATAAAATCTAAGTTGTCGGAATGGAACATTTTTTTGAGACTAATATTTGTAATGACTGTTATGCTTTATATGTTTAATAGTATGGGATATTGAACCTTAAATATACTGTCATTAATGGTTGTTATGGATTCTTATGAACAATTTGTTTCGCTCAGTGCCACGCCCCATGATTCCGCCATCGGTTTGGGTGTAACACTTATAGCCTATAAGATTAAATTAGATCAGGGCTAGTATCATCAATGTGATGATCATATTATTAACATTCATAGTGATGAAGTGCCTACGGGCTATACTTGTTATCTAATAAGACAAAGACAGTTGTGAGCGTTATAGTTCACTGTCCAAGGTGGTGGGCTATGCCCAAGCCTAATAGTCTATAAGATCAATGTGTTCGTGAATAATATCATCAATACGATGATTATTATTTTAAAACATCCAATAGTGATGTCAATTGATTTGCCTATGGGCCAAAATAAATCGTCTTTCATGACGATGACAGTCATAGTCTATGACTCCATGTCCAAAGGTGAAGAACTATGTTTAAGCCATAAATCCCCTGATCAAATAAGATTGTGGCTTATATATATATATATATACACACACACACACTTTTAATGTCCTTGTGACAAGGCCATTTGTGCCATATTTTAACATCCTTGTGACGAGCCATCGGGCTATTTAATATTGTCAGTGCGACAATGACAGTTGTGACTTATGATTCCATTGTCTAATATATGAAGGACTATGTCCTATTTTAAATCCATTGACGGTTCTTTTGCAACCTAGGCTAATTCTATCGAATTTGTTTCAAAATAACATTCATTAGAAATGTTATAACTCAATAGCCTATATGGTTTAATAATACCATGGCTTGTTAATCATCAAATACGATGATTCACTTTTAAATTGAAACTAAGCAGTTGTTATTATTGGTGTTTAGCACTAAAGCTTCAAAAATGGTGAATTCCGATGAAGCTCACAGCAATAGAAACGATGTTGCAAATGTGAATTTTAATGGCACTGATCTTCAGGCCATAATTGGCGCAGCTGTTAAGGAGTCGAGTGCTACTGGCTCCAAGTCCCACTCCAAGCCACATACATCTCGAAAAGAAGAGTCTGTTCACTCATCGAATGCGAAGAGTGAACCATCGAAAAAGATTGTTTTTGATCAGGAACCCCGTTCCTCCAAAAGATGCACTTATAAATACTTTGTCTCTTGCAAACCAAGAGACTTTAATGGTAAGAAGGGAGCTATTACCGGTATGAAATGGATGGATGAGATGGAAATCGTTGTAGAAATCAGCGGTTGTGCCAAGGAGACATAGTGAAGTATGTGTCCCAATAGTTCAAGGGTGATGCCCTTACATGGTGGAAAGCGTTGGTGCAGTCCACAGGGAAAATCCCCCTCTATAATATGTCATGGTCTAAATTTGTGGACCTTGTGAAAGAAACTTACTGCCCTCAACATGAGGTCGAAAAAGTAGAGTCAGACTTCTTGACTCTAGTCATGAAAAACCTGGATTGCAGGACCTACGTCACCGATTTTAATTCCATGTCGAGATTGGTTCCTTATCTGATTACACCTGAACCCAAGCGAATTGCGCGCTTCATTGGTGGTCTGGCACCAGAGATAAAGGGAATGGTGAAGGCATCAAATCCTGCTACTTACAGATCCGCTGTGGATCTATCTTTGTCCCTCACATTAGACGTGATAAGAAGCAGGTCTGGAAAGACCAATGATGAGGGTAAGAGAAAAAGGGAGGATGATAGCTCCAACAGATTAGATAAGAAGAAAAAGGGGAGGTTTAGATTCAAGAAGAACCAGGATAGATCAGGTGAGAAGCCCACCTACAAGAACTGCAACCGCAGGCATTGGGGGCAGTGCCCCTTGGACCCACAGGCTAAACCCTATGGTATCTGTAAAAAGAAGGGTCACAAAACCCTTGAATGCAAGAATCTGAAAGACGCAGTCTGCTATGGCTGCAATGAAAAGGGGCACATTAAAACCAAATGCCCCAAGAATGCAAAGAAGCCCGATGAGGCCAAGAAAGGGAATGCGAGGGAATTCCAAATGAATGCTAAGGAGGTGGTAAATGATGACAACGTCATAACAGGTACTTTCCTCATAAATGACGTTTATGCTAGACTCATATTCGATTCAAGTATAGATAAGTCTTTTGTAGACCTTAAGTTTAGTGAACTATTAAATCTGCATATAAGAACTCTAGATATTAAATATGAGGTAGAGTTTTTCGATGGAACCATAGAAACCGCTTCTTCCATTCTTGATGGATGCTCTATATCCATTAAGAATCATTCTATTCCATTATCTCTTCTTCCAATGAAATTGGCGGGGTTCGACGTAGTTTTGGGTATGTATTAGTTATCACACAACCAAGCTCGTATCGCGTGTGACAAGAAAATCGTCGAAATCAAAACCCCTTCTGGTGAGATGATCACCATCTAGGGAGATATACATTATGGATTGCCTGATCAAGTATATATACTTAAGGCATCCAAATGCTTGAAGAGCGGATGTGTCATTTACATGGCACAAGTGACAGTGGATAAACCGAAGCCCAAGATAGAAGACATTCCACTCATCGTTGATTACTTCGATGTCTTTCCTGATGAGCTACCTGAATTACCTCCTGAGAGGCAAGTAGAGTTCAGAATCGACATCATGCCTGGAGCTGCACCTGTAGCACGAGCTCCATACCATTTAACACCTACTAAAATGAAAGAGCTAAGAGCTTAACTAGATGAAATTTTGGAGAAAGGCTTTATTCAGTCTAATTCGTTGCCATGGGGAGCGCCTATTTCTTTGTGAAGAAGAAGGACGGTTCAATGTGTCTATGCATTGATTACCGTGAATTGAACAAGGTAACGATCAAGAATCGTTATCCTTTACCCAGGATCGATGATTTGTTCAATCAGCTGCAAGGGGCCAGCTTCTTCTCGAAGATTAATTTAAGGTCGGGGTATCATCAACTCAAAGTTAGAACTGAAGATGCACCCAAGACCGCTTTTAGAACCAGATATGACCATTATGAATTCTTGGTGATGCTTTCGGGCTCACTAATGCACCTGCATCATTCATGGATCTCATGAATAGATTCTGCAAGCCGTACCTAGATAAGTTTGTCATTGTCTTCATAAACGACATACTTATCTATTCTCATAATCAATCTGATCACGAGAAACATCTTCGGTGCATATTAGAGCTTTTACAGCAGGAGAAGCTTTATGCAAAATTATCTAAATGCGAATTCTGGCTTTGCGAAGTCCAATTCCTTAGACATGTTGTAAGCGAGCGTGGTATCCAAGTGGAACCCGCTAAAATAGAAGACATCATGAACTAGGAAGCACCTAAGATACCCTCTGAAATTCATAGTTTCTTAGGTCTGGCTGGTTATTATAGGAGGTTCATTGAGAACTTTTCGAGGATAGCCACTCCTTTGACTACCTTGACCCGTAAGAATGTTAAATTTAATTGGGGTCCTAAACAAGAAGAATCTTTTTAGATTCATAAAACACAAGTTGACCAATGCTCCTGTGTTAACTTTTCCTGAAGGCATTGAAGAGTTTGTTTTTTACTGTGATGTTTCGCACACTATGTAAGGACCTGCAAAAATGTCCCAAAATGACTCGTAAGTGAAAACCCGGACCCCTGAAACCCTAATGTGCATGAAAAATAAAAAATTTAAGAAATTTGGGTTCCACGCTGGCCGCGTAAGCCATAAGAGAAGGCTACGCGGGCCGCGACAACTTATAAAGTCTCCGGATAAGCGAACAGGCCACGTGTCGCACATGTGGCGGGCCTACATGTGACACGGCAGCCCCAGTTATAGACTAGGTGGCCCTCGCGGGCTGTATAAGTTCTTATAAGGGTTTACGCGGGCCGCGTAAAACCCAAAAAGTTGCTATAAATTGCTGGTGCATGAGCAGTTCATCTGTGTTCGAAAATTTTGTTCAAAAATGAAGTCTACTGCTCAAAATAAAAATTCTAAGTAGGGAAACGCTGCTACGAATACATGGTATTAACTCGATCACTGCTACGATACAATGTCCGATCGCTTGAAACCGATCCGATGGATGTTTAAGTGCTGCCCAAATCAGGGCTATACTTTGTCATTCGTCGTGAGGGTTTTGATTTCGTGAGCTTATTGTAAATGTTGTATTAAGTTACTGACCTAGTTTCGTGTGCATTGTTGTTTAAATTAGGTTATCAGGCTTATCAAGTGGCTAAACTCTACCCAACTAAACTTGCAAAGTGAGTCATTCTCTTTTTATCAAGTTATTTTGCCAAAACCCTACTTGTTTTCAAAGTTATAATTACAGGGATTAAGTCGTGGTTATCTTAAATCACTAGCAAGTGGGGTATTGTGCACATTACTAATCTCTCACGGTTAGGTTCATCAACCTAACAGTGATAATCATCACTACTTGGGTGAAAGGACCCAATAGTGATATGACCATCGTCACCAGGGTGTGACACGGCGCCAGATAAAAATAAGATAGTAGCCATTGTAATCGCTCTTATACTGTAATTTATAACTAAGAGTCGTTTTATCAAATTTCAGTGACTCGCCAGTATTTCCCCGCTGATAAAATATTTTAAAACATGTTTCAGGTGACATACTGTGAATCAAGGAAAAGTGCTACGGAGCATTAATAAAGCTTGAAGTGGTGGCTTAGTTAAATAAATAAACATGTTTTGTAAAACAGAGAATTTCCTCATGAAATTCCTCTATTGTAAATTACGGGGTTTGTCCCAAATTATGAAATAAAATAATTGGGCATTTGCAAGTTTTAAAAGATCCTGTTAAACTTCCGCTGTCAAGTCAAATAATAAATACCACAGGTTTCTGCCCGCGGCTCCTGGACCGGGTCACACCGGGACGGGGGCCGTGATAGAAAAAGGTGGTATCAGAGCCACTGATTTAAGCCAATTAAGTATTTAGAAATACTTAATTTTTCTGATTGCCATTCTGGGATTCTGTGAAAATTTTATTTACAAAATTTTAACTTAAAAATTTTGTGTGTTTCTTCATGTATGCTAACAGCATGAATGAACTATCAGTAGCCCTTCAAAACTTTACTATCCATACCACAGATATGGATACCACAGGTACCTTCACTGGCTACCAGGCTGATACTGAAGAGCCAATGGTATTCCAAGCCCAACCTCAGGAGAAACCAAAACCGAAAAAGAGAAGAAGACTCGTAGGCTTGAGACGTATGCGTAGGAAGAAACCAGCGGTACAGAAAGTTATAAAGACTGAGGATCCAAAGGATAAAGGAAAAGGAAAAGAGATCGGGGAAAGTTCCGGGCAAGCCCAGGAGATGCCACCGTGGGAGAAGCTGGACCGCCAACTGGCAAATAGTGACCTCATCGGACCTGCCGATGAAAACCTCTTCAATTACCCAGCGGAAGCACAACTTCCAGTTAATCTGGAACCTGCTATCCTAGATCCTATTATCCACCCCGACCTCTACCAGGAGAGCTAGAAGAATGGTGGACAACTGACTGGCAATTTCAGAATCTCTTGAATAACCCTAACACCTTTTCCCCCAGTTTGACCCTAAGCCTGCACTAAACCCACCTATGAGCACAGAAAACCTGGCTGAACTCCGCCACTATGGCGAGGAGCTGGTGAACGCATGAAATAGAATCCGAGAAGTGGGGGAGAGGATATCTTGGAAATAAGACGAGAGGGAACGTCGTTTCTGAAGTGCCAGCTGACAGGGATCGTTTGTGGTTGTGTGGCTACATGTTTAATAATAATAAAATAATAATAAATATTAATAAAAATATAATCATATAAAATGACTTAAAATAAAACTTTTGTAATATATTTGGTGTGTATGGATGCATACTAAAATATATAAAAATATGGAAGTCGCAAAGTCGACAATTTTGACTATACATGTTGACATGATTATGTGCGATTGTTTTATTGTGTTTGGTTGTTATTTATTTTGTGCTAATCACTTATATATATATATATATATATATATATATATATATATATTAATTACCAGATGGAACACGCTGGTAATGAACCAGTTAACGAGGTTAGCCAATCTGAACAAAACAATGGAGACCAATTTCTTAATAGACAGGATATAGAAAATATCGTTGCCCAAGGAATAACTAATGCTATTCCAGCAATCCTTGCTGCTGCCTGAAATCCAGTTGAACCTCAACCAATTATTCCCAGCAAACGTACTCACGGCGACAATTTCAGTAATAGTGTAAATGGAGGCGGCAACAATAATAATAACGATAATGATGGGATGCAAGCCCCATTCCTTAAGAAAATGAAAGCTGCAACGCCTGATTGCACTTACAAGGAATTTCTTGCCTGTAAACCAATCGAATTTGCAGGAAATGAAGGGGCAACTGCAGCACTGCGTTGGTTAGAGAAAACCGAAGCAGTAATTAAAATAAGTAAATGTGTCGAGGAAGACAAGGTCATGTACGCGTCGCATCTTTTTAAAGAAGGGGCATTAGAATGGTGGAATACGGTACTACAAGCCAAGGGAAGCAATGTGGCTTATGCCATGAATTGGGAAGAGTTCAAGCGTCTGGTAGAAAGGAAATTCTGCCCCGAATATGAAAAGGAACAAATGGCGAATAAGTACCTGAGCCACCGAATGGTGGATGTTGATGGTCGAGGGTATACTTCGAAATTCTTCGAATATGCCAGAATTGTACCAACTTTGGCCTCGCCAGAACCGGTACTTATTTCTCGCTACATCTGGGTTTTGATTGGCGAAATTCGTGACATTGTCAAAGCTGCAAGACCCCGCACTATTGACGATGCTGTGGAATTAGCCAACACCCTGACCGACGGACTAGTACGCATACGAGAAGAAAATCGGAAGAAGGAAGTGGCCCAAAAGATTAACCAAGGATTTCGTGTGGATAATAGTAGTAATTTCAAGAAAAAGGGAACCGGGCAACCTTCTACTGCTCCATTCTGCAGTACCTGTAAAAGAAAGCATTTTGGAAAATGCAAAGGGTATTGCAATTTCTGCAAAATTCCAGGGCATCAAGAAGAAGATTGCAGAAGAAAGAAATCGACAATCTGCTTCAACTGTGGAGAAGCTGGACATTTTAGACTAGACTGCCCTAAATTGGTCAAACCAGCGGACAACAAGGCCAAACCAGCTGAAGGAACTAATAAAAAGAACGCAAGAGCATTCCAGTTGACTACCCAAGAAGCAGAGCTAATCCCTGATGTAATAGCTGGTACATTCCTAGTTCATGACGTTTATGCAAAAGTATTATTTGACTCTGGTGCAAACCAAATTTTATAAATACTTCATTCTGCCAAGCTCTTAACTTACCCTTAACCAACCTTAGACAAATTTTTACGGTAGAAACTGCATATGGGAATTCTGTTAATATAGATAAAGTCTTGCAAGAAGAAAAAGATAGAACTCTTAGGCCATAAATTTTCTGCAAACCTGTTACCTATGAATTTAGCTGGATTCGATGTGGTGTTAGGAATGGATTGGCTAGTAGACAACCATGCTCGAATCCTCTGTGATAAGAATTCCATAAAAATTCATGCACCCACAGGAGAAGTAGTAATGATTACAGGAGATAAGCCACGTAAGCCAATGAAATTCATTTCAGTAATGAAAGTAGCCAGTTATTCAAGAAAACAAGGAATAGTGTATATGATTTCGGCAATCATTAACACTAAAGGTAAGGAACTTAAGGAAATTCCGGTAGTATCAGAATACCCGGATGTATTTCCAGAAGAACTACCTGGATTACCACCCGATAGGGAAGTAGAATTTAGAATTCATCTAATTCCTGGAACTACACCGATAGCCAAGGCACCTTATCGGTTAGCACCCACCGAAATGTTAGAACTGAAAAAGCAGTTAGATGAGTTATTAAGCAAAGGATTTATACAACCTAGTTCATCCCCGTGGGGAGCGCCAGTGTTGTTCGTAAAGAAGAAAGATGGTTCGATGCGAATGTGTATTGATTATAGGGAATTGAATAAGGTTACAATTAAGAATCGATACCCATTACCTAGGATTGATGATCTTTTTTATCAGTTGCAAGGAGCTAGATATTTTTCTAAGATGGATTTACGCTCCGGATACCATCAGTTGAAAGTACAAGAAGAAGACATACCTAAAACTGCTTTCAGAACTAGGTATGGTCATTACGAGTTTACAGTCATGTCATTTGGATTAACAAATGCTCCTGCAGTATTCATGGACATGATGAATAGGATCTCTAAACCGTATTTGGATAAATTTGTAATTGTCTTCATCGACGATATACTCATTTATTCCAAAAGTCAGGACGAGCATTGTGAACACTTGCATGCACTCTTAACTTTGTTAAGAAAAGAGAAGCTTTACGCCAAATTCTCGAAATGTGAATTTTGGCTACAGGAGGTACAATTTTTAGGACACGTGGTGAATCATGAAGGCATTCACGTAGATCCCTCCAAAATAGAAGCGATCACAAAATGGAAGGTCCCGCAATCAGCCACGAAAGTTAGAAGTTTTCTAGGATTAGCTGGGTACTATAGGCGATTCATTAAGGATTTTTCCAAAATAGTTGTGCCATTAACTAAGCTAACATGTAAAGCAGTGAAGTTTGAATGGGGATCTAGACAAGAAGAGGCTTTTAAGATTTTAAAGCAAAGGTTAACGAACGCCCCAATTCTTGCCTTACCAGAAGGGACAGAAGATTTTGAAGTTTACTGTGATGCATCTAAGCTAGGATTAGGATGTGTGCTAATGCAACGCAAGAAGGTAATTGCATATGCATCAAGACAATAAAAGAAGCACAAAGAAAACTATACAACTCATGACTTAGAGTTAGGAGCCATAATTTTTGCCCTTAAGATTTGGAGGCACTATATGTATGGAAGTAAGTTTACAGTCTATACAGATCATAAGAGTTTAAGATACATATTTGGGCAAAAAGAATTAAACATGAGGCAAAGGAGATGGATGGAAATTCTAAGTGACTACGACTGTGATATTCAATATCACGAAGGAAAAGCAAACGTAGTTGCAGATGCCTTAAGTCGTAAGTATCATGAGAAACAACGACGAGTTCGTGCTCTTAGGTTAAGCTTACAATTAGATTTAATGGAACAACTGAAAAACATTCAAGAAACAGCAATCAAGGATGATGCTGAAGGAATGAAAGGACGAATAAAGGAATTAGAGCAATGAAGTGATGGAATTTGGAGATTCCATAAGAAAAGGATTTGGGGTACCTAAACAAGGAAATTTAAGAAATAAAATTTTAGAGGAAGCCCATAAATCTAGGTATACCATGCATCCTGGTAATAATAAGATGTACCAAGATTTAAGAAATAATTTATGGTGGATAGGTATGAAAAAGGACATAGCTAGATATGTATCTAAGTGTCTTACTTGTTCACAAGTTAAGGCAGAACACCAGAAACCTTCAGGATTACTTCAACAATTAGAAATGCCTGTTTGGAAGTGGGAACTAATAACCATGGATTTCGTTACTAAGTTTCACCAGTACTTTGGTCAGGGTCTCACTTAGGGTTTCTAAAGTAACTAGTGCCAAGTTCATGGTGTCATGATCCATAACAATTTTGCCAAACTGCTCATCATTCAAATCTCAGGCAGACTACCCCAATCTACAAAGCTTTAAGTGAAAAAACTTTGTTGAGTAGTTTCTAGTGTAGGGGAACAATTGGGTTCGGAAACTACTTGTAATTGTGCTTGGGATTGAATTTATAAGTGTGAGAGGGTATTTGGACATGTGCTTGTGGTATATGAACTTATGCAGACTGATGTTGAGGTGGCCCGTTAGCATATTGGTATGCCATTTACACAGGTCCATGTGCAAGATGTGCAGTGTACTATGTGGATGGACTAGGGGCAATCTGGGAAGAATGTTGATATGCATTTGAAAAACTTGAATGTTGTCCAGTGGTTGAGTCAGATTGATTCATTTGACCAAGGTATGTCACATATGATGTGGGATTCTGTGTAGAACCTCTACATCCCCTAGCAAAATGTCATAGTTTATGGCACTTGTAACATTCAACCTTAGATTTATCTTTTTCAAATTTACCCTTACCCTCCAAACCAGGGAATTATCTACCAGTTTTGTTGTAAAAATTGTTTGTTTTGATGCTTAAAAGTGCAAGCTGGTCAAGAAGATCAACTCCTCTTGGTCTGTTGGATCTATGGGTTTTTGATCATTCATTATCAATGCAAAGTTCTGATTTCCAACAGTTGATAAGATAGAATGAGAAATAAATCCACTAGTTATGTCAACTAAGTGCTCATAACTGTGATCACTTACACTGTTGGTCGATGATGATCCATCATAACTTTTCAGGGCTGTGTTGCCAAACATGTCAGCAACCTTACCGATTAACATCAACTTCTGTTTTTTTTTCTTTGTCAAGTTCTCTCTCAAATGTGAGAAGTTTGCCATGAAATTGTGTTATAGTCATATCCTTGAATCCGACAGAGTTCCTTAAGACAATTACTATTGTATTCCATTTGTCAGGAAGAGATCTCAAAAATCTATGACTCGGAGCACCATTTGTGTAAGTTTGATCAGCAAGCCTTAGCTCACTTATTAAGCAATTAAATCGCTCAAACTGTTGAGTCCGAGATTCCCCCTTGATAAGTGTGAACGTCTCATACTGTTGATTTAAAATCTCTCTATTCTCCTGCACTTCCTTTGTACCACTAAATTGTTCGCTCAAAGCATCCCACAGTTCTTTGGCAATCTCACAGGAGCAATCAAGCACAGATTTCATTGTCTAAGGCCATGGACAGTATCTCGAATGCCTTAGCATCGGGCTCCAATTTCTAGAAATCTTGCTCATAATAGTCAGTGGGTTTCTTAGGAACGGTAACATTTGGTTGGTCATCACTTGGTGTAGAAGGAACATACGGATAAAAAACCACAGACCTCCAGCAACCTGTGTTCTCCTAGGATAAGGGTGACACATCCTTCGTTTCCAAATTTTGAAGTTATGGCGAACGAGCATCAGAGGCTTGTTTGCCAATCCAGTATTGTGAGAATCATAAGTGATTGACATCTCTATAAGTTCTACTTAGAATTACTTAGAAACAGAGTAACAGAATAATTTAATGCTCTGATTGGTCTAGTTCTTCTCAAGTCCTTTTGATCACTCAATTAGTTATCAGTATGAGCTAGTTTATCTTCCGAATCAACGTTTAAGTCAATTCAGTGTAACCTGTTCTGATACCAATTGTTGAATCTAAGAGTGTGTGATAGTGTGTGTTATTGATAAACAGTTTTAATCAATTTAGAAAATCAATCAAACAGTGACAATAAACATATCATCATAAACACAACTGGATTTGAGAATGATTGCAAAATGATTTCAATATTTTCAAATGCTTCAATACAATCAATCAGTACAAACCACTCCCCTTCACCAGGTCCACTCTCTCTCTAAGTTCTTCTGCCTTTTTAGCTTTTGGAGTAAACTATTACATATACAGAATGAACTATATATAGAGGAGAGAACTACCGATGACGTCACCATGAAAACGACCATAAACAACGCATTAATGATGTAACTACTAGCAATTATGCAAAACAGCTGGACAGTTAGAAAATAAGCACCGTTACATAAAACTATTGCTAAAACAATGAAAACGACTGGGATTCCAAAACCGCTGGAAGGATTCCAGCACTTTTGGAATCCAGTACTTTTGGTCTTGTTTGACATGTTGACTTGGTCTTTTTGTCTTCAGCTTTGACTTAGTTGACTTGGCTGCTGACCTAGCGTGTACTTGTCTTCATGTTTTGGTTGATGCAACAGTTTTGTAGCAGTAGTTTGGGTGGTTGTTTAGAAAGCCTTCAAGGGGGGGGAACTTTTGGACAGTTGTTTGTACTTCAACTTATTTCATGAGGCAGGAATGATGGGTTCCTTGGGTTTTGGCTTTTATTATCAGCAGATCTTACATAACCCAACAGTCATAAGTTTAGATTTCATGATTTCGATGTTGTAACAAGTTTGAGGTATAAGGCTAACTATCACTAATTTTCTCTTTTAAATTTAGATCATCTTGTGGAATCGACATATAATCGAAACTAAGAGTGGCCGTTGACTTCTTGGAAAAGCAAAATGAAATTAAGCTTGGGCATTTGTAATTAACATAATAACAATCCATGTTTAACTCTTTATTAGTTTAACAAAAATGCTAATTTCAATCCCAAGACCTAGGTGTTATAATATTTGTAATTATTTAATTAAAGAGTCTTTTGACATAACGATACCAGTGCACATAAAATAATGTCTCTTCTCGAGGCCATGGGTTTGGGTGCTACTATACACACCCCCCTATTACTTTCTACACCCCCCTCCTCTCACATACTTACAGGTGGGGCCTGCGTGGGACCGACAGTTTTCCTCTCACAAGGGGGGGGTGTAGAAAGTAATAGGGGGGGTGCGTATAGAATAAGCCTTGATTTATGCAGTGGACAATGATATAAAGCTATAAATAGATTATATTATTGTTAAAAAACAAAAAATGGTATTTTAGTCATTTAAAAAAAAAGTATAGCCTACCACCAAAAACTTGCTACAAAATAAAAAGAGTAAATTGTCATTTTAGTCCCTGAGTTTTGTCTAAATTTGCCATTTTGATCCAAATAGTTTTATTTTCCCCCTTGGGTCCCTGACTTTTACATTTTGTTGCCATTTTGATCACTTTGCCTAACTCCATCCAAACACCCAGTTTGTAACAGGGGTATTTTGGGGATTTCCTTAAAAAATGTTTTCAGTTGCCATTTTGATCCAATTCCAAAAAATCAAAAAAAATTCCAAAAAAATCAAAAAAATTCCAAAAAATAAAAAAAATTTCTAAAAAATCTAAAAAATTCAAAAAAATCTAAAAAATTCAAAAAAATCTAAAAAATTCTAAAAAATCATAAAAATTCAAAAAAATTCAAAAAAATATAAAAAATTCTAAAAATCATAAAAATTCTAAAAAATCCAAAAATCATTAAATGTTTCGGCACGAACCGTTTCGACCCGTACCGTTTCGAACCGAACCGTTTCGACCCGTACTGTATCGAACCGAACCGTTTCGACGCGAACCGTTTCGAACCCGTACCGTATCGAACCGTACCGTTCGACGCGAACCGTTTCGAACCGTACCGTTTCGACCCGTACCGTTTCGAACCCGAACCGTTTCGAGCCGAACCGTTTCGACGCGAAGCGTTTCGACCCGTACCGTTTCGACCCGTACCGTTTCGAACCGTACCGTTTCGACGCGAACCGTTTCGAGCCGAACCGTTTCGACACGAACCGTTTCGACCCGTACCGTTTCGAACCCGAACCGTTTCGAGCCGAACCGTATCGAACCGAACCGTTTCGACGCGAACCGTTTCGAGCCGAACCGTTTCGACACGAACCGTTTCGACCCGTACCGTTTCGAACCCGAACCGTTTCGAGCCGAACCGTTTCGACGCGAAGCGTTTCGACCCGTACCGTTTCGACCCGTACCGTTTCGAACCGAACCGTTTCGACGCGAACCGTTTCGAACCGAACCGTTTCGACCCGTACCGTATCGAACCGAACCGTTTCGACGCGAACCGTTTCGACCCGTACCGTTTCGAACCCGAACCGTTTCGAGCCGAACCGTTTCGACGCGAAGCGTTTCGACCCGTACCGTTTCGACCCGTACCGTTTCGAACCGTACCGTTTCGAGCCGAACCGTTTCGAACCCGAACCGTTTCGACGCGAACCGTTTCGAACCCGAACCGTTTCGAACCGTACCGTTTTGAGCCGAACCGTTTCGAACCGTACCGTTTTGACGCGAACCGTTTCGAACCGAACCGTTTCGACCCGTACCGTTTCGACCCGTACCGTATCGAACCGAACCGTTTCGACGCGAACCGTTTAGAATTATTTGGATTTTTTAGAATTTTTATGCTTTTTTAGAATTTTTTTGATTTTTATATTTTTTTGAATTTTTTATATTTTTTATGATTTTTTTAGATTTTTTATGATTTTTTTGAATTTTTTGAATTTTTTAGAATTTTTTGGATTTTTTTTTTATTTTTTTTTATTTTTTTGATTTTTTGGAATTGGATCAAAATGGCAACTGAAAAGGTTTAAATTGAAAAGAGTAACTGGGTTTTTGGATGGAGTTAGGCAAAGTGATCAAAATGGCAACAAATGTAAAAGTCAGGGACCCAGGGGGGAAAATAAAACTATTTGGATCAAAATGGCAAATTTGGACAAAACTCAGGGACTAAAATGGCAATTTACTCAAATAAAAATCACAAAAACTAAACTTTCAACTTCTAAAATAAAACTTGGTATTTAAAGAAACTTTAACTAAATTAAATGGACTATTTCTATACTTAGCTTTATTTTTTAGATAGGATAAACTATCTACACACTTGGTGTGTAGATAGTCACCCCAAAAATGTGTTTTTTATTCTTATATGCACACACTGCAGTGTCGAACTGTGGCCAAAACGCGGCGTTTTGGTCCGGTTAACCAGACAAAGACTGATGGGTCTGTTGACCGGGTGTCAGTATTTTGTCTAGTTGACAGGACCAAAGCTAGGCGTTTTGGTCCGGTCAACAGACCCGTCAGAAACCCGTCAGTCTTTGTTAAGTTAACCGGACCAAAACGCCACGTTTTGGCCACAGTTCGACACTGCAGGATGTGCATATAAGGACAAAAAAACATCTTTTAAGATGTATAGATAGGCAAATAGGTATGCCAATAGGTACACCCTTCCTTAATTCATCATATACTAAACTTTATTTTTTAGATAGCATTCCTTAATTCATCATTTTTATTGTACTCTAAATAAATCTTTATTCTCTCTCTTCTTTAAAGCCTTCAAACTCCAAAACCTATTCAACCAAAACTAGACACCTCTTCTCACTTTCTCTCTCTCTCTCTCTAACATCTCTCCCATCCTATTTCCTCTCTCTCTATACTTTCTCTCTCATGTTCATCGTGTCACCATCTCCAAAGAACACACATGTTGCTCTTGAACAACAACAATAGTAATAGCAACCCTTCATGGAAGTCTCAGAAAATCTTTCTTTTCTCTTCGTCTCTTTCTAACCCTCAAAGCAACCCGACCCATCATGTCCGACCCAAACCCGACTCGACCCGTTTCATCCTTCCTCCCTTCACCAAAATTCTTCAACACCCTATTCTCCCAATCATCACCCACTTCAACCCTCAACAACCCATTTGAAAAAACCCCAAAAGACCCGACCCGAAGCCCGGTTGAAAAACTTGACCCGGAAGGCATAGCTCTAGCACTAATTGAAACCCGACCCGGTAAACCCACGGGTCAACCCAACACAATAAGTAGAAAAGTGTTATTTGCATCAAATTTAAAGATCCAGATTCCTGAATTTTGTGGGGATTATGGGATCAAGACACGTAGTCCACATTTTTCAGGGGGGTCGGTGGGAACCGGGTCCGGGTCGCCCCGGAGTTTTGCTGGGCCTTTGTCTTTGAAGGAGATGGAGAGTTCAGAGGAGTATACACGAGTTGTTTGTCATGGGCCGAACCCGAAAACGACACATATATTTGATAATTGTGTTGTTGATAATTGTTGTGGGTCGCCCGATTTGAAGAAGCCTAGTCCGAGACTGAGGAGTAGAGGTGCACAAACCGGTTAATTTTAATAACCGGACCGGTTAACCGGTTATACCGGTTAATTTGACTTTTTGACTTTAACCGGTTAATGCTTTAACCGGTTATTACTTTAACCGGTTATTTTATTAACTGGTCCGGTTAATTACTTTAACCGGTCCGGTTAATTAACCGGTTATTTTCGGTTAAAAACCGGTTTTTTTGCCTTTTTTTTGAATTTTTCGGTTATTTTTTCGGTTAACCGGTCTATCGGTTAAAAAACCGGTTTAAAAAAACCGGTTAATAACCGGTTATTATACTAAAAACTTGTAACCGGTTACTAACCTACGGTTAAAAATAACCACTAACCGGTTATTCCTAAATCGGTTATTAACCGGTTACGGTTTCGGTTAATAACCGGTTACGGTTAATTAACCGGTTATTTTGAACACCTCTACTGAGGAGTAAGAGCATTCACATTCTATCCATCAAAATATGTGATATGTGAGGGGAAGTTTTTATATTATAAAGGGTATAAAAAGTGGTTGTGAGTGGAGGAGAGAGAAAATGTTACTGTTCATCTGTATATTTGGGGGGACACTGTTCACCCAGTATAATTTTTTTAATATATATTGAAAGTGGTTGTGAGTGAAGGAGAGAGAAAAATGTGATGATAATATTATTTAATTGAAAAGGAGAGAGAAAAAGTATTTTTTTTAGTGGAAATATATTGATATAGGAGTTGTTTTTTAGTAGAATGTATGTATAATTTGATGGTTTGGATGTGAATGCTCTAAGAGTTTTTTGAGCTTTTGTCATTCATGCAACAAGAGTCTTGAAGAGGGTAGTGATATCCTTATTTATGGGTTAGTACGATTATTATTATTATTATTATTATTATTATTATTATTATATATTTAAATGATTTTGAATGCTTTATTATTATTACTAAGTTAGAACCCCGTGTATTACACGGGTTGAATAAATATAATTTTATATATTAAATAATAAAAAAGTTATATCTTTATAAACCCCGTATATTGTACGGGTTAAATAAATGTAATTTTATATATCAAATAATAAAAAAATTATATCTTTAAAAACCACGTGTATTACACAGATTAAATAAATGTAATTTTGTATACTAAATACTAAAAACGTCGTATCTTAAAAAAAAACCCGTGTACAATCGGGATGAATAAATCTACCAAATAATAAAAAAAAAATTCTTAAAAACCCCATATATTACACGTTTTGAATAGATCTAAAAAAGATTTGTATCTTTAAAAACCATGTGTGTGACACAGATTAAATAAATGTAATTTTGTAAACTAAATACTAAAAACGTCGTATCTGTAAAAAAACCCGTGTATAATCTGGTTGAATAAATCTACCAAATAATAAAAAAATTACATCCTTAAAAACCCCGTATATTACACGTGTTGAATAAATCTAAAAAACAGTTGTATCTTTAAAAACCATGTGTATTACACAGATTAAATAAATGTAATTTTGTATACTAAATACTAAAAATGTCATATCTTTAAAAAATACCCGTGTATAATCGGGTTGAATAAATCTACAAAAAAATAAAAAATAATTACATCCTTAAAAACCCCGTATATTACACGTGTTGAATGGATCTAAAAAAGAGTTGTATCTTTAAAACCATGTGTATTACACAGATTAAATAAATGTAATTTTGTATATTAAATACTAAAAACGTCGTATCTTTAAAAAACCCATGTATAGTCGGGTTGAAAAATCTAACAAATAATAAAAAATTATATCCTTAAAAAAGCTCGTGTATTACACGTGTTGAATAAATTTAATTTTACATAACAAATGATAAAAAGTTGTATCTTTAAAAACTTCATGTATTACACAGGTTATATAAATGTAACTTTGAATAGTAAATAAAAAAATTATTTTTAAAAACCCAGCGTTTTACACGAGTTGAATAAATATAATTTTGTATACCAAATAATTAAAAAAATTATATTTTTAATAAATTAGGGTAAAATATTTAATATAAGATAAGTAGGAAAGAGGGGTATTTGTTTTAAAAATATATTAAATTAACAATTTAGATTTAAGGATAATATTTTATTAAAGTATGATAAAATTTAATATTAATTTATTATTTATTTAGTTAATATAAGATAAGTATCGATTTGAGGACACCTTCAATCAATGACACGTGTCCAAAAATTGGTTTCTTTTATTATATAGTATAGATTTAGTTTAATTTATTTGTTTGTAAACCTAGAATAATAATATTGGGTTATGGTAAACTTACTGTTCTCTTCTCTTCTCTGGTGTTTATTGAATGTACCGTTACTAGATTGGTCATATCGTATTTTACTTGATGAATTGACCTGTAATAATTCCAACTAAAGGTCATTGGGACTGATGGAGGGAATATTTAATGGTGGGACTCTCGATGGCTAGAAATCTCTAGTTGGTATTATTACAATCCAATTCCACTTTTTACTTTTTCTTATTATGGTGTGTTAAGCATAACTAGGGGTATCTTTAGTTTCATTCATAAACTAATATTATTAGCTACAAATTATTGATTTACATTTTACACTTTAGTGGCGTATCTATGAGTCTCTGTCTATGGTTGATTAAGTATAGAATAATATTATTAGCTACAGGTTATTGGCTTACATTTTACAAACCTAGTGGCATATCTATGAGTGTATGATTGATTATGCTGCACGTGTCTCGAAACTCATATATATAGAGAGAGTAAAAAGAATGTGAAAATAAGTTCAAGGGGGTGTGATAACAATGGAATCGATTGATGAAGTTGAAGGTAGGTAGTTTGTATAAAAATTGACATGACTTGGAAATTAGGTTCTTTTTCTTGTTTTGGTAGTTTGGTACTTTATTAGACCGGACGGTATGGGGACCGGCCTCAGGCCCATCCCCTTGCCGTCGCCCCAGCAACGCCACCCCCTGCTCCGTCGCCGCCCCTGTGGCGTCCTCTTCGTCCGCAATCAGCCGATCTCGCGGTCCCTCACTCCCACAAACACACCTATACATACATACATACATACATATACATAAAGGGGCTCATCCCCCACCCCTTAGGTCCATCCCCTTTAGGCCCATCATCAAACCCGCTTACGTGGCGGTCAACGTGGCGACCCATCCCCTTGGGGATGAGGCTCACCATACCTTCCAGTCTTAGGCTAAAGGGTGTGGTTTGCTTAGTCCTTTTGGAGATTACCCGGCACATAGGCGCCACATCACCATGGTAGGAGAACCATCCCCTTGGAGACTATCTAAGGGTGTGGAGGATGAACCATCCCCTTATTGTTTATATGTAAAACTAGCTGAGGGACCCACTTTATCACAAAACAATACACACATTAATGTGGGGCCCCACCTTTTGGATCGTCTCAAACGTCCTGAACCGCCGGAAGCGCCGTGACGAGCCCCAAGGGGGCGGTGTGCGACGTGGGGGACGAGCCGGAGACGAGGAGCGACGACCCCCACACCCTTCCGTCTTAGTTGATGCTTGTATAATTTGATATTTGATATTTTATTAATTTGTTATATGGGGATTTTATTATAAATAGATGGACAATAATCAAAATTAAAAAAAAAAAATGTGAGTCAAGTTTGTCGAGCGATGAGATGACTCAAGTTACATACAAGCCGAGTATAAGCTTAGTTTTTCTCAGTTGAAAATATCAAGCGGAGATAACTTGTGTTGTCGCTGGTTCAGGTCTGAGTTAATGATTGCTCGGTTCGACTCATAATCTTTTTAGCTTTTAATTATTTATATTGATAGCTCAAGTGGTAGGATGTCTTGAGTTCTTATTTGAAGACACTGGTGGTGGACAGTGAGACACTGGTGGACAGTGATAGGAGACCCAGGGAAACCTGAGTTCGATCCTTGAGCCAGACGGGTTTTACTGGTAATTTACCGTCGTGTCTACTAGCGGGTGGGTTACCGAGTTTTCTCCGGAATTGGTGGTGGACCACTTGGGTTACTCTCGGAGTACTCCGTTTGTCCAGTGGATGCCTCGAGAGTGCGGGCTTGATTTGTTGACCGCTCAAAAAAAAATTTAACAATTTAAAATTTGGCGATCATAATGAGATGATTGGGTTAGTAGCTTACTAACATATGAGTATGTAATTTGTGTAATGAAACTTTTGGATGATAATGAAGTTTTTTGTCGTTAAAAAAAATATTTAAAAATTTAAAAGTATTTAATGTTATACAGGGGTGACAAGGCTTTTTGCAGTGAAGAATGCAGATGCCAAGAAATGATTTTGGATGGATTGATGATGAACTAAATCCTGAAGTGACTATTTTGCCCCTTGGTTAGTTGGTTTCCGGTGTTAAACTTTCTACTGTCTTCATAATCATGAGGACAAGATATGGGAATTTGGTTAGAGTTTTGTTTGATTTGTGTAATTTTAGCAAAGCTAGCGTGTGGATGATTTACTCTGGTGTTTTTATTTATTTACTTTGTTTAAACTTTATATCAGCTTCCGTTTTACCATTCCACTATCCTTGTAATGATTTTGTAGAAAAAGAAAAAGAAAAGATATGTTGTAATGATGTTATTTTGGACTTATCTGATTAATGATTGATGTGATTTATAACAATATTAAAATATTAATTATTTCTATAAATGGCCCACTTAGACATTTAGACCAAAGGGAGTGTGGCATCCTTTTGAGAGGGCGTCTTACGACACGTGGCGCCACGTCAGATTAGAGAATTTTGGGCAAAAAAAGAGGAGTGGAGCAATTTGGCTGGCTAGGGCGTCTTGCGACACGTGGCATTGATTTATTTTGTCTTTTTTTATGTAAAAGATATAAAAAAGTCCTATTTTTTTATAAAAGTATTGATCAAAGTAAATAAAAACTAATACTTCAACAAAAAAAAATTACTTCAACAAAATAAAAAATACATCAACCGAAAAAAAAAATACATCAACAAAAAAAAAAATTTATACCATTTTGTTGGCTCGATCCTCCAACGTTTTGAAAACCACCGGGTTGTTGTGTGTTCCAAGTGGTGAACCCCATATTTTGCGGTATCGTCATATTGTTGTAGTATACTTGCGGTGTAGGGCTAGGAACGTGCATATTATTGAAATAGGTGTAAAAAGCGGGGTTATTTAAAACGTTTGGGTCCGCCATATCGGGTTGTGGATTCGAAGATTGTGTATTCGGGAATGGGGTTCTTGGATTTTGGTTGAAAGGAGGGATGTTGTGGAGATACATTTTTTTATAAAAAGGAGTAAAAAATATAGAGAATGGTATAAATTTTGATGAGTTGAGAGAAGATTGTGGTATTTGTGTTTGGTATATCGTATTATTTATAAGGGTAGGGGGTTATAGTTTTATTAAAAAAAAAATGTAAAATCAAAAAGTATCCGTTGGCAATGGATAGATTTATGGGGAAAAGGAATTGTTGGGCGTTCGGTTGGAGACGCCATGGTGGGAGACGCCCAGGTGGACGCCTATGGGGGGCGGTGTTCTCGGCGAATTATGGCGGCCTGGGTAGGGGAGACGCCCCACTCCCTTCAGTCTTATAGTCCAAAGCCTATTATTATTATTGCGCTAGTGACTTTTTAGCTTTTAGATTTTGGCTGTTGGTGCATAAATGTCTGTTAACTACGTCTTGTATCGAGTCGTGTGTCTAGATAGGATAGAATGGAGCTTGGTATGTAGGAAATTAGGGTTTAAGTGTGAATGGTTCATTTCGCACGAAATAGCAAAAGGCTATTTCGCACGAATTGAGATTTGATCATTTCGCACGAAATGAATCAAAGTCATTTCGCACGAAATGAGCTTTGGCTATTTCGTACGAAATACCACGTCTATAAATACCAAGCTTGCTAGTTCATTTGTAACGATTCCGATTTAGAGCCAAGGTGCTGCCAGTTTGTCAAACGATCAGAATTGTTTTGAAATCAATAAAAGAAAGATAATTAAGGAGAATCAAGCTGTTATCACGTCTATATCACTGATTCCGCCTTTGATATGGATTGTAAACTCTTCTGATTGACTCGTTCGGGTCACACGTCGATCCAACAAGTGGTATCAGAGCTCAGGAAGAAGAGTTTATACCAATTCAGCTTGTTTTAATCAAAATCACTGACTTCTACTCATTCTTTTCAAAATTAAACGAGATTTAGCTGACAAAATGGATTGAATTTCACATATATCACGTAAAACACTGTTTTAACTAATCCTTGAAAGAATTGGACCGAAATTCGAACAAAAACCGGATCAATTTGACAAAATGGTGGCCGATATGATGATGTCATCATCATCATTTCACACGAAATAGTCAGCATCTATTTCGCACGAAAACAATCCTGTGAAATCTATTTCGCACGAAATCAACTTTGAGAAGTTCATTTCGTACGAAATCAAGCTGATTAGAGGTCATTTCGTACGGAATAGTCTTTGATATCCTTATTTCGTACGAAATCAGCAGATTATTCTTCATTTCGTACGAAATCAAGTTTGTGAACTTCATTTCGCACGAAATCAACTTGGAACCTCATTTCGTACGAAATAGACATTCATTTCGTACCAAAGCTGCTATTTCGCACCAAAAGGGTATTTCGTGTGAAGACCATTTCGTGTGAAAGCTCATTTCGCGTGAAATCCATTCCGTTTGAAGTCTTTTCGCTTGAAGACTGTCTATTTCGCTTGAGATTCATTCCGCGTGAACTCATTTCTTTTGAAATTGTTTCTCAAATCACAAAAAAAAATTTCTAAGTGTTTGTTGATTATTTCAGGTACTTAAAGATGGATGATTTTCTAAATCCGTTTAGTGATGGTTTTGCTTACACTGGAAGCACAGAAGATGATACATCAAACAACACAAATGAAACTGCTCCAAATCCGAGTGCGAAGAAAACCCTTTCTGATGCTTTGAGTGTAGAAAGTGCCTATGGCATATACAACAAACCGCCCAAGCTGATGGCAATTGAAGAATACAACAGATGGGCTAAACGGTTTGAAGAATGGCTAAAAGCCTTTGCATATCTCAGTTGGAAAAGCATGAAGAATGGTTTTGATATGGGAAGATCGGATTATGAAAATATAGCAGATAATGAAGTAGAAAGATTCGCTGCTGAACAAAAATGCATTGCTTTACTTCATCAGTCCGTAAGGGATGACATGATATCGTTGATTGAATACACAAATTCGAAAGATCTATGGGAGAAACTGAAAGTAAAATGTGTGGGTAGTACCGAAATTGTTAAAAACAAAAAGAAGTTGTTAAGAAAAGAATTCGATTTGTTTGGATGTTTGAAAAACGAATCAGTGTCAAAGATGATTGAAAGATTCAGGCATTTGAAGCTGGAACTTGCAAGACACGGAATCGTGTACACTCAAGAAGAATTGGTTGACAAACTGTTTGACTCGCTGCCTGATGAGAAAGACTGGCAGTACTTTGCTTTGATGCTGAAGAACACAGTAAAGTCGGAGGATCTGACGGTTGATCTGTTAATCGAAAGATTGGAGAGTCATGAACTTGAGATCAAGAAATCAAACAAAGTCAATCATTCCTCATACCAGCAGAATGTTGAGCTGTATTATCGAGGAAGTATGATCCCGAAGACTGTGTCCCCTAAGACAGCTTTCTCAGCAGAAAGTTCTAACATGTCAAATCAAGAAAGTTCAAACAGTGGTTTTCATGGAGGTTCATCGTCAACTATTCCAAGTCAATCAGTTCCAAAGAATCCGTTCCAATGTAACATTGCTGTGGATCTCAAGAATGCTCAAAATTTCAGTGAAGAATCCGCAAAGCAGCAAATGGTGTTTTTAGCATCTGTCCTAGAATCATACGAGAGCCTTGTGGCAGGCAAGATTGGAAACACTAACCTCACCAAGGAGGACTATGATCAGATCGACCCAGAAGAGATGGAGTTGATCGATATCAGATGGTGTATGGCTAGTGCGGTCAGAAGGGCACAAAGGTTCATGGAGATTACATGCAGACATTCTATTGGCGGACCTTCCACAAAGCTAGGGTTTGATAAATCAAAAGTCACGTGCTTTAAATGTAAACAAAAAGGACATTTTAAACGTGAATGTCGAAACGCATCTGCTGATGATACGACAAATCCATTCAGAGAGGATTATTACAAAAGAGCAATTTACCATCAAAACAAATCTGTACCTCCCAGAATGAAGTAGCTTGAAGATACCCCCAAAGAAAAATCTAGAGCACTTGTTGTTATTCATGATGACGAGGGTTTCGATTGGAGCGAATTGCTACCAGAAGAAGATGCAGTGGGCTATGCGTTTATGACAAAGATTGTTCCTTTCAAAGATTCCAGAACAGAAGAAGTGAAATACATCAACAGAAAGATGCAAGCTCAGTACATGAAAAGTAAAATTTATCATACATGGAAAGAAGCAAAAATGGCAAATAGATGGGATGCTGATAGAGAATGTTACCTAGATCCCAACGGAAACATAGTTGTTGATCCAGATTCTGTCAGTGTTGAAACTCTCACCGAGCAAATTGCTAAAGAAGAAGAAGCGAGACAAAGAATGTGGTGGGGAGGAGGAGAAGCTGAAGAAAAAGAAAAGGAGAAAGAGTCACAACCAAAGAAAGTTGATGACGAGATTATTGACACGTCACAAGAATTAACTGCAGAAAATTTGAAGAAGATGGCTGATAAAGTGCTTGCAGCGAAAGAGTTAGAGGTAGTTTCTGGTTCTGGAACTGAGTCTAAAAGCAAGGTCAGTCCAAATGATGCAACCAATGATTCAGGTAAGAAAGCAAAGATTGAGAGTGACTGCAAAAATTGCATGAAAGACTGCAAGGTTTGTAGTACACTTGCTTACCTCAGCAGTAAAAAGACTGAAGAACTGACAGGAAGAGTCAGAGATGTTGAAGATCAGATCTTAAACCGTGACAAAATGTTAAAAGCTTCAAATGATAGATTAAAAGAATTAACTGAGAAAATTGAAAATGATAAAATTGACGTAGAAAGATTTAGGAAAGAAAACGAAAAATTAATTCATGAAAACCGTCAACTCTTAGAAAATCACGAGAAGCTGAAACGAACGGTAAAAGATTCTGATGAAAGAAATGGTAAAACAAACAAAGAAAATCTTCAACTGACTGGAGTTCTTAGGGTAAAAGAAGAGCAAATTAATCAACAATTGGATGAGATTGCTAAGTTGAAGCTTCAGTTTCAAGAAGCTAAAATTGAAAACGAACGCATCCAGTTGAAACTAAACAGTTACAACTCCGCAAGTTTTTTTCTTCAACATATCGTTCTTAAACCAATTGGGAAGAACAAAGCAGGCGAAGATGTATACTCGGATGGAACCGGGGTTGGGTATCATCAGGTTCCACCGCCAGTTTTAAACAATTTTTCAAAGAAAAAATCCGGGTTGGTTAATGATGAAGAAGAAAATGAAGTTAAGCTTCCAGACACAATTGATGTCACATTCACTTCATCTTCCGATGAAGATAGTGTCCAATCTGAAGTTGTGAAAAGCATGGTTGAAAATGTTTTAAAGTCTGAAAGAGACACTACTAAGGATGATGAATGCTTTTTAGACAAATATATTCCGAAATCAAAATCCAAAAACAACTTAAATGAAGAACCTAATCTTGTGATGTACAAGATGGCGGGATCTGATAAGTTGTATTCGGATCGTGATTTTCCTTTGGAGAATGTGAATGTTGGTAAATTGAGAAATGTGTTTTGAAGTTGATTGAGATTGATGTGTCTGAAATTGAAGGTTTGAAACATTCCAAAAGGAAATTAAACTTTGAAAAAGATAAATCTTACTATAAAAAACCTGTTGTACCATCACGTTTTTCTAAAAACAATCAAAACAAATGTTCGGGTGGATATTAGGGTGGTAAGAATTATCAAAGAAGGAACTTTCAAAACAAGAAGTTTGTTGAGAAAAAGGTGTTTGTAAAAAGCTCGAGTTCTCATTCCGAGCAAGAATCTGAAATTTTTTCAAAATCAAATGAAGAGTTTTTTGAAGAAAAGGCCTCACAGCCTCAGACCGAAGGCACAGGTCGGGTAGCTGATACTCGTACATGCTTTAAGTGCAACAAAGTTGGACATATAGCACGAAAGTGCACCAACTTAAAGCCTAAGTCTGAAGTTGTTGAGAGTCAGAAAAGGAAAGCTGATGCAAAAGGCAAAGCTCCAATGGTTGTTGAGAAGAAAGTTTTGAAAAATGAAAACACCAAACTAAAAACTGAATCCGTAAAGAATGTGGTAACTAAAACTGATAAATTTTACAAACGGGTTGCTTCGCCTCAACAAGCATGGAAGCCAAAATCAGTTGAAATGAAACCAAGTTCTCCAAAACCAAAGGTTTCTGAGATAGAAAAACAATCATCCTCTACCACTCCGGTAAAGATGAATGTTCCTTTGGATTTCTATGAGAAAATTGAGAAACAAAAGTCTACTGCTTCTGAGAAGAAGTATGTACCAAAGAAAGACCAATCATCTGGTCAACCTCCTAAAAATGATTTCTTTATATACAAAGAGGTTGAGATTGGGTCTGAAGAGAGCTTAAAGATGAATGACAAAAATTTTCCGCCACTTTATATTGCAAAAACTCACCTCAATGTCAAGCTACCTGAGTCAAAAGAGACTTGGGTGGCATCAAAATCTAACTAAGTGTTTGTGATATGTGCAGGAGCTTCCAAGATCTGTTTCACGTTGGATTATGGATAGTGGAGCTTCTCGGCACATGACGGGGAAGAAGACCCTACTGTACGATGTTCGAGGGTTTAATGGAGGATATGTGGGTTTTGCAGGCAATCAAGGTGGTCGAATAGTTGGTGAAGGAACTTTATCGAATGGAATTGTCACGTTTGAAAGAGTAAACTACATCGCCGAACTTGAAAACAATCTTCTGAGCATCTCTCAGATATGTGATCGTATGTATACAACGCACTTTACAGATAAGGAATGTTTGATTTTGAAACCAGGATTTGTTGTTCCCGAAGAGTGGGTTATCATGAGAGCACCTAGAGTCAATGATCTGTACGTGTTGGACATGAGTGTAGCAACTACTACCACGGGTCAGGCTCACTGTTTTATATCAAGAGCAACGGAAAAAGAATCACAATTGTGGCATCGAAAGATGGGCCACATTCACCTGCGAAAAATGAATCACCTGGTGCATAATGACTTAGTAATTGGTGTTCATGTGAAAGGTTTCCATCTTGAGGGGGAGTGCATTAGTTGTGTCAAAGGCAAGCAGAGAAAGAAATCTCACCCTGGGAAGAAGGAAAACTCAATCTCGAGACCATTAGAGAGACTTCATATGGATCTTTTTGGTCCAGTGAACGTCAAAAGCATAACTGTTGATCTCTACTGTCTAGTAGTAACAGATGACTACTCGAGATTTTCGTGGGTATCATCTCTGAAGTCAAAGGATGAGACATTTGAAAGTTTAATGACGTTGTTCAGAAAAATTGAAAACTTGTACCAAACTCGAATCAGAAGAATCAGGAGTGACAACGGTACAGAGTTTAAGAACAACAAGATGGAAGAGTATTGTGATGAGAGAGGTATATTGCAAGAATTTAGTGCTCCTTATACTTCACAACAAAATGGAGTAGCTGAAAGAAAGAACAGGACGCTAATTGAAACGGCTAGGACGATGCTTGCTGATTCGAAATTACCAGTCAATTTTTGGGCATAAGCAGTGTCAGCTGCTTGCTATACACTCAACCGGGTTCTTACAGTGAAGAAATTCAACAAGACATGTTTCGAGCTAATCAACAACCACAAACCTAACCTGAAGTATCTGGAACCGTTTGGGTCTCCCTGTACAGTTCTAGAACCTTATGGCAAATTTGGTGCAAAGAGCATTGAAGGAATTTTTGTGGGTTATGCAAGCCCATTAAAAAGAGTCTTTGTTCCAAGTTTGAATCGGATCATCGAAGCACATAATGTTGAGTGTCAAGGTTATACCATGCCACATCAGAATCCCGGTGACTCATGGCGTTTCAATTACGATATTCTGTGGAATTCGTTTGACATAGAAGAAGAACCAGATTTCTTTGACGAGTTAGATATTCTAAGAGAATATGAAGAATCACAAGAAAGATTCCCAGTTGAGCCTTCTAGACGTCAATATCGAGCTTCCAATGACGATGAAGCCGGTCCTAGTAATGCTGGAGAACATGATGATATTCAACAATCTCTTGAAAATCAGACGGCAGTCAACGATAATCTAGAATCTGATGATAGGCCTGTATTTGATCATGGTGATTCAGATTCTGAGGGGGAGCAGATCCAGATTTCAAGTCAAACAATTCCAGTCAGTGAACAAGGTGCAAATCAGAATGTCACAAATTTGGAAGGTGAGGTAGATGTTCCAGGCAAGGTGATGCCGAGAACTCTTTCGTACCATCCAGAAGAACTGATTATTGGAGAATTACAATCAGGCGTTCGCACTTGTTTTTATTCTACAGTTGCTCCGTTACAAACAGAGTTTTCACTTAGTTGTTTTATTTCGCAGATTGAACCGAGAACATATAAGGAAGCACTAACTGAAGATTCTTGGGTCAACGCGATGTAAGAGGAGCTGAGTCAGTTTGAGAAGTTGGGAGTGTGGAAATTGGTAGACTTGCCTGATAGTCACAGGAAGATAAACACCAAGTGGGTGTTCAAGTGTAAGAGAGACGATCGAGGGGTTATTATTCGTAACAAAGCTCGACTCGTAGTCCAGGGCTTTAGTCAGCAGGAGGGTATAGATTTCACTGAAGTGTATGCTCCGGTTGCTAGACTTGAAGCGATCAGAATCTTCCTAGCATTTGCATCTTGGAAAGGATTTAAAGTTTATCAGCTAGATGTTAAATCGGCGTTTCTCTATGGGAAGGTAAAAGAGGAGGTATATGTCGGATAGCCACCGGGCTTCACCGACCCAATCCACAAAGACAAGGTCTATTTACTGGATAAAGAGCTGTATGGTTTACACCAGGCCCCGAGAGCCTGGTACGAGACATTGTCTCAACATTTGCTTGCCAACAGTTTCGTCCGTGGAAAAGTGGATGCCACTCTCTTCACCAAAGAAGTCGACGGACATCTTCTGATAGTTCAGATATACGTGGATGATATCATATTTGGGTCAACAAATGAAAATCTGTGCAAAGATTTTGAAAGAGTTATGAAGCAAAAAATTGAAATGTCATCGATGGATGAGATGAAATTCTTCTTGGGACTTCAGGTTGATCAACTGCCCGAGGGAATTTTCATACATCAGACGAAGTATGTTCATGATATCTTAGAGAAATTTGGGATGTCAGGGACTACTCCAGCTTCCATCCCATTAGCGACGAACCATGGGATAAACCCTGATCTCACCAGAGAGAAGGTAGATGAAACGATGTATCGTTCCATGATCGGATCGTTGATGTACTTGACAACTTCAAGACCCAATATCATGTATCCAACATGCCTCGCAGCGCGGTTTCAGTCGAACCCCAGAGCTTCACATATGGTGATTGTAAAACGGATATTACACTACCAGAAAGGAACTCCATCACTGGGGTTGTGGTATCCAAGAGAAGGCGATTTCACGCTCGAAGGGTATTCTGATTCTGATTTTGGATGCTGCAAAGTTAACGCTAAGTCAACAACAGCGGGGTGCCAGTTTTTCGGATCACGATTGGTCACCTGGCAATGTAAGAAGCAGACCTCTGTAGCTTTATCCACATGTGAAGCCGAGTATGTATCTGCTAGCAGCTGCTGCTCTCAGATATTGTGGATCCAGCAACAGATGCGAGACTACGGTTTGCAATTTCTTAACACCCCTATCTTTGTTGATAATGAAGCAACTATAAACATTACGAAAAATGTCACACCCTGTCTTTTGCGGAAGCGTATGATGTGTGACTGGTTTAATGTCATTGCATTCAATCGTAATAAACAACTACATGATCAAAACGATGTTCATCCATTCATAAAATTTGAGTATTATAAACACTTGTTATTTAAGTTTTTAAACACAACCTCCGTCTAGGTTACAAATCAACAAAAGTGGATGACATCTAAACTTGGAGTTTACTTCTAGTTACGACACTTGCGCCCAAGATCCATCCTGCTACCAGAAATACATGTAATTTTGGAAAACATCAACATAAAGTTGAGCGAGTTCATGCGTCTTGTTTGTATATCGTAATTCTTGTAAATCTTTGAGAGACTCCTTTGTAAACAGGTATGAAAAGTGTGTATGAACATGAATGTTTTACAAGGACTTTAAGGCACAGGGAGCACTCGTAATGGCTCCTTTAAGGCATGTGAGGACATAGGGAGTACTTGTTATGACTCCTTGACTATGTCGATTACCCTCGACTGTGTCGATTTCCCTCGACTGTGTCGATTAACCTCGACTGTGTCGATTAACCTCGACTGGGACTCCGAAGCACTACTAGGTACTAGTTGTGACCATGAGTGGGGTTCGGCCATACCCGTTAGATCTAACCCTCGTCCCTAATTAATGAATGTTTTTAATGGCTTGGTACTAGTTTTCACCAAGACTTTATGGCATATTTAGTATTAAGTCTATGCTCACATGATCTAGTATTTCATAGGCATTTCATACCGTTTAAGTATTTATACATGTATTTCACCCCCGAGAGTTATAAAACCAAAAACAGTTAAAGAAAAGGGGGAGCATGAACTCACAACTTTGTGTTCCTGCGTCGTAAACTTCACCGGATTTGATTTGCTTATCTAGCGTCGTGACCTAAACGTGTTTTATTAACGTTAGTCACTAGACTTGTATCGCACAAGTACAAGTCACTATCTTTTGTATATGTTTTCTTGTGTTAAAAATAATTTATATTTTTAACTATGTATTTTACTTATATCATTTTCTCAAAAATAAATATAAGTATCTTGCATTTTGCACCCGAATTATGAATTTTGTCCAAGTAATATATTTTCATAAATATATCCTCTTGTATGTGTCTAAGCACGTTGTATGTGTATTTTTGTATTCTTACTCTTATGAGTATTTAGTGTATTTTCAAGTCCTAATACACTATTCATGTATAATACATACTACATACACTTAGCACAAAATTTGGTGATCAATAAATATATATTTTTCTCAAAAATATACATACTTAATATCAAATTTAATCTTGAAGGGATCATCATTTCTTAACTCAAAAATTAGGGAAACCCTGGTAAATACTTTGAGATACATTTTTAGGGGATAAGTTTCTCAAAACTTATATTTTTTTCTAAGTGTCAAAATTTATAAAAATTTTGACAGAGTTTCCCCTAAAAATGGAGGTTTCCCATGTTTTCAAAACATGTGTTTATTTTCTTTTAAAACATCATCAACAATCAACAACTCATTTTTCATTTAACAAGTGTTAAAATCAAGTAAGTTACATGACAACATGAACTTGTTCTTTCTCAAAACTTGTAGTAACTTGGCAATGTCTCTAGTGGACTTAGTTACTCTTTAAAGTGTGTTTATTTCCTCAAAAATTCCATTCTTGAAAAGATTTGGCATTTACAACTTGTAAACATATTTTACGAAAATGTTTCTTTATTAAATCTTCTTGTTCTCTAGTGTCTTTACACTTATTTTACCACCAAAAATAGTGTAAGTTTGAGTAAAAATCATGATCTTCTAAAAATCATATTTTAAACTTGGCTTTCTTGAGAAATTATTCATAAATCTTAGATTTACAAGATTACTAGTTCACTTTGTTTGTTATTTTACAAGAAAAACATTTTTCTTTCAAGTCCATGTTTAGTTCTAAAGATGATTTTTTCTTGTAACACATAACCACCTCTAATCTTGTTAGACCATGTTTTTAATCATGATTTAACAAGTTTACTATGATGATCATTCATTATATCACCAAGAAATCATCAAATAATCATCACATATACAAAACAACTTTATATCATCAAGATTTCATCATCAAGTTAGCTTATGTTCAAGACTTATCTTTATGATCTTTAGTGTTCTTAAGTTTTCGTCATAAATTTAACTATTAACCACCCTAAACATGAAGTAAATGATGATTCAAGAGACTTACTACTAGCTTTTAAGCTAGGGAAGATCAAGAGTAGAAATGAGGTGGTTAATAGCAAGTAGAGAAGGTCCTTCAACTTCCGAGAACACCAAGCTTCGTTGTATGACCCTTAACACCCTTGAGAGTATGTAGAATGAATGGAAGTGAAGTGAGGGTGGTGGTATGGTGATGGTGGTTCTCGGCCGAACAAGAGGAGGAGGGAGAGAGAGTTTGAAGGTGTTGATGGTGAATGAGAAATGAGGGCTCATGACACTTTAGGTTATTCTTATAACCAATTTAAGAGTTAGTCCATTGTATAAAATGTTCCATAATCCATCAACATCATCTAATATAAAATTGATAGAAAATCCAAGAGTGGGGCCACTTGGGGCCGTCCACTAGGTGGGGGGGGGGGGGGGTCTTAGGCTAGGGTTTAACCAATAGTTAGTTATTTAGTTAGAAATCAAGTATATAGTTAGGGGTTTAGTTATTAATATTTATATAGTGTGTTATGATGCTCGGGGACCATAACTAGCTTAGTAAAAGTGAAACAATGTGTTTAACAATATTTTTTGTGTTCCGGGTAATGCCCGGTTGTTCGGTTGGGTATCGTTTCGTTAAAGTGCTAAACTGCACCGTTTAATGTCTTTTATGTACCCTTTTGTACCCCTTTCAATTCTCAACACTCGGGGAAGTATTCTGGATCAATTTGTTATGTTTTTTTTGCATGCTACAATCATGTCATATTGCTGAATTTTGTTGAATTATATAAAATTCAGCTTTTAAAGTGTATTTCGGGTGCTTTTTAGTGCGTATTTTAGCTTCCGGAAAGTCTATATATAAACCCTTGTATGTACTCTTGGGTTTTAATGTATTATTGTCGTTGGACCTATACCTAGGCTCCAATTCTATTGTCTAACTGCTTTCTGCAGAATTGTTGACACTATGTGTCTTACCGGTGAGTTTACTAGTATTTTTGACGCAACGCTGTCATAAAGTAATTCTTGTAGTATAAAACGTGCATGAATTCACTTGCATGGAATTCAGAAATTTATTTGTCTGGTAACGGTGCCAATTCTGTTCTGTGTATCATTAGAACTATCTCGTGTTGCATGTAGCAACGAATAAAGTCTTGTATCATGAAATGCCATTGTATGTATATAACAGTAATCAATAATTCATTTGTCTTGTAAACTAGATCATGCACAATTATTTAAGCACATATTACTGTTCAGTTAGTGTACGAAATGTACGTAAAAGTGACGGTTGTCACAGTCTCCCCCCGTTAAAAGAATTTCGTCCCGAAATTCAAGCGATGCCATCGGTCGCAGGGGAGTTGTGAATCAAATATGGTCACTTAGATTCATGATTTGTCTTCATGTTCCCATGTAATCTCTGGGTCATGTTATGAATTCTATCGTACTTAAGTAAATCAATTATGTCTTTTCTGTGTCTTGTGGACCCTTGGTCCGTAACCTTATCAGGTTCTATAGTAATTTTGTCGTTTATCATTGACGTGAATCTTAATTATGGGAACAACGGCTGTTCCTTGAGTCAGACTCCTCTAAAGACTAGACACATGAATGCGTCGCGATCACTACTGATCTTTTTCTGGAAGTTTCATCTTGTGCGCAATGGTTCTGATCCCTACACCGGGGATTCAACCTTTTCGTTTTCCAAATCACACTATGCCTTCTCTAGGCGAGGCTCTCATTCAAGCCATACTTCTTATTTCAAATTCCTACGATTTCCGCCGCTCATCGGCGCAATCTTTCTGTATTCTGTGGGCTGTCTCGATATGATCACATATATGAACGACTTTGCCTCTAATTTTCCCAAACCAACTCGGGCCAGTAGATTGTTTACCTCCGGTTTCCGTTCAACATGACGGGGATCGACTTAGTGTGTTTCATTTAAAGCTTCACTTGAAGCGGTTTAAACGGCGGTGTGATAAATACTGTTGTAGGAAGACTCCACTAAGGGCAAGTGAGTGTTCCAACTTTACATCACAGTTTATCACACAAATACGTCTCATGTCCATACAGTTTGCATCGTTCAGTAGTTTAGTCCATCTACGTTAATATTTAAGTTTTTACGATCAACGGTGTGCTGCAACCCTTGTGTTCAGTAAAGGTCGTGCAACCTGTTCTTTCAGGTAGTGACGTCAAGTTTGCGGCGCGCAATTTCTGTATCTAGCTCAAGGTTTCTTCTTATGATTCCTTAATCAATGTGCCGCGTATGCAATGTTGTGGTCTCGTTGCATCGACGTACAATCGAAACTTTGTCGAGAAGCGTCACATAATTGCAACTCTAGCTCCTTAGCTCTTGGTTGCAGGGTTGGCATGAATCTCGTTCTTATCCACCACGTATCTTAAGGTTCTCACTTTGCGAATTCGAAATCCGCTTTTTGTCATCATAGCATATAACTGTTCTTTTCTCTTAGAGTTGCAAGGTAAATTGCAGCTGTTGCTCACGACCTCCCTTGGTCGTTGGCCATATAAGAATGTAGTCAATAAATGTAATCATGATCTATCCAAGTATGGCTTACACGTTCGATTCATGAGGTCCATGAATATTGTCGATGCATGTGTTAAGCCGAATGGTACGACAAGGAACTCGTAATGTTCGAAGCGTGTCCTAAAGGTCGTTTTAGAGATATTCCCTTCTTGTATTCACAGTGGAGGACATCGTGTCCTCAAGTTGATCTTCGAGTGGTAACTATAACCTGACGATTTGTCTGTTCATGTTATCAGTCCTTGGCAAAGGATTCTGATTCTCAATTCTCTAGAATTTATGCAAAATGGAGTCTATCAACTTTCTCCTCGTGTCCTTACTGAGGATGTCATGTCCTTAATTTCCTCTGTCTAGCAGCTCTTGTAGTTATAGCGGAAGCTCATGCTTCGCGACAAGGCTATTCGGTAAGGCGTCATTCGGCACTGGTGTCGCTCCTGGCATGAGATTTAGCCTAAACTCCTCTCGTCGATGTGGAGGTATTCCTGGCAAGTCTTCAGAAAAAGGCTTCTAGAATTTCTTCCATAACGGGGATGTTCTCAGGCTTTATACCTGGGTATCCAATCCATGCTGGCTATCATATTATGACTTTGCAAGTCAATGGTAATAGAAGGTTTCGGCCTTCTGAGTTCCTAAATGCAATCCTTAATCGCTTCGTGTGTTTAAACTAGCCTTCTATACGTCCCTTTCTAAGGAATACGGGACGTCTATTTTACTCGAAACTAGGCCAAGCAGTTTCTTATGTTCTAAGCATGCAAGGTTAAAGTTAATGCCAGTATTAATTAAAAGTAGATGCATTAGGTTGGTTAGTAGGGGGCGTACCCGCAACCGCATCTGGATCCTGGCGTGCTTCATGAGTTTCGATCGTGAAAACCCTTCCTTGCTTGTTTCTTCCCAGGGCAATCTTTCCTAAAGTGCCCTGCTTCACCACATCTGTAGCAACCAGGTATTCTCTTGTTTCTTCCATCTGGGTCCTTCGCCCAACAGGCGTCCTTGCTGTGTCCTTCTTTTCCACACTTTCCGCACTTAGGCCTCAGACATCGACCTTCATGGTGAAAATTGCATTCCCCGCACCTCGGCTTAGTTCCCGAGTAAACTTTACCACCAGCCTTATTAATGGCTCCATCAGTTTTCCTGCCATGTGGCAGATTCACTTTCTTTCTTTTGTTTGCTTTAGAGCTTCCATAGCTGACTTGTGTGCCCACCTTTAGGTTTGAAGACTTCCTTTTCTTATTACCTGATGACTCCACATGAGTCTCTTTCTTGTTATCCTCAGATTCTGAAAATTTTCCCGCACGTAGAGCTTCTTCAGTAAGCGTAACGCTTAAATCGATAGCATCTGCGATAGTTGGAGGCCTTGAGGTAGTAACCAAGCTCCTGATCTGAGGTGCAAGTCCCCAAATGAATCGCTCAATTCTCTTGAATTCTGGCTTGACTAAGTAGGGGACGACCCTAGACAAGTCGTAAAATCGTTGGACGTATTCAAGAATCTTCGGTCCGTCCATTTTCAAATTCCAGAACTCCACCTCAAGCTTCTGGATTTCAGCCCTAGAACAGTATTTCTTTTCCATCATTTCCTTGAGCTCGTCCCAGCTCAGTGCATAAGCAGTATCTGCACCAAGGGTTTGAACCTGAAGGTTCCACCAGGAGAGTGCGCCGTCTAAAAATAACCCGGAGATAAAGGTAACTCTCTGCTGGGATGAACAGTTACTCATTCTTAGAACGGAGTCAGACTTTTCTGTCCAACGAACAAATGCAACGGCACCTCTTGTGCCATCAAAATTCAGTGGCTTGTAGTCCAGAAATTGTTTATAGGTGCAGCCAGTTGGAGGGTTATTTCCGGTAGTGCCACCACTGTGTTCGGAGCGGAGGGCTTCATATCGTGCAATTGTCTGTAAGATTCGTTCTTGAAGCTCAGCTTCTGTTCTTGGTAACGTGCTGGTGTTTGTGTCTCGTCTGGGCGGCATTCCTTTTCTGTCAAAAGGTATGAGGTGGGTTAGACAATATTCCATAATTGTCTATGAGGTACATAGCACCATAAGCCATCATGTAATCACCCAATTTCACATGTATATATAATCAATGTATGAGCGTGGAGACAATTACTGAGCATTCACATAGGCTTACCAACTTGGCTTATTGTTTGTATTGGGGAAAATAAAATGAACTCGAGGCTACATCGCCTTGGTCATTCAAGCTTTATGAAATGGTAGTTGTTCACGTAGGGGTGATAGAGAGTGTGTCGTCATTGATTCTTTCTGAATGTCACCCATCTTCACTTGTTTAAATGTTGTTTTCTGAAACGTCTCGTATACAGGTAGAAGTGTCAGTCACGAAGTAGGCTAAGACAGGCTTCCTACTTTATAAAGTGCTAAAGCACTGATCTATGTATTGTTCTACCAGATGAAGGTGTGAACACCTATAGATTAATTTTGTGTGGTTTCATTAGCTCGACCCGCAGAGTCCACCAGGATTTCTGTGCACTACAAGTCGTTATTACGTGGGCCCCCGTAATAATAAATTGTCTTGCACAGTTACCCCAATTTTCTCTCGTCCAAGCAGATGATCAATCAAGGAGGGGACACTACTGTCCTTATACCTCTGTCATGGAAAGGACCTTTGCGCTGGTCCACGCGCTAACACTCGTTATCGTTACGCGCGTATAGGCACGATGATTAGATGGAATAGGAATAGAGAGAATTCCTAGTAGTTGGAGGGGCACCTTCAAGATGAATACTTCATCTTCCTTTTCCGGTCAAGTATGTCGTCAATCTTGCTTCACATAAGCCGCAGGGATCTCGTCCCGTTGATCAAGAGTTCGTTCAAGGTTGCCGCCTCTGCCTCGTCATCGTCACCGTAGTCAGGCACCTTCACGATCGAGAGGGAAGAGCAGCCATTTCCTACGGAAGGAAGTTCAGAATCTTGTCTGGTAACTACTCTAGCTACGAGCTTTGCAATGAACGCGAGGTTGATAGCTTCATCGTGCGAGTTACGTACAATAATAGGAGTCGGAGTCGAAGGTATCTTGTTCACGTCAATAATCATTCTGTACACTTATTCGTATGTATGTATATCAATAACAAATATGCTACTTAGTATAAACAAGCAATTTGCTTATATCACGTATAACTCTCGTTTTTGGGGGGTCATTTTTCTAGTTGTCGATTTATGACAAAAACACTACTTGGTACTAGTTTTCACCAAGAGTGTATTTTATCTTTGGCAAGTCTAACTCGTGTAGACTATGCCTTAATTGGCACCTTATCTTGAGGGTATCCCCTACCAATGTCCATGCCTTGTCTCTTTTGAAAAGTGTTTGACTCGTGGATCTTGATGCTTACGTGGATGCAATGAAAACCTTTTTGTAAAATGTTTTCGTGAGAGAATTCTAGTGATTGTAGTCTAGACTCGAGAAGGAATCCTAGTTCACTACAATCGAGGCTCTGATACCAAACTATCACACCCTGTCTTTTGCGGAAGCGTATGATGTGTGACTGGTTTAATATCATTGCATTCAATTGTAATAAACAACTACATGATCAAAACGATGTTCATCCATTCATAAAATTTGAGTATTACAAACACTTGTTATTTAAGTTTTTAAACACAACCTCTGTCTAGGTTACAAATCAACAAAAGTGGATGACATCTAAACTTGGAGTTTACTTCTAGTTACAACACTTGCGCCCAAGATCCATCCTGCTACCAGAAATACATGTAATTTTGGAAAACATCAACATAAAGTTGAGCGAGTTCATGCGTCTTGTTTGTATATCGTAATTCTTGTAAATCTTTGAGAGACTCCTTTGTAAACAGGTATGAAAAGTGTGTATGAACATGAATGTTTTACAAGGACTTTAAGGCACAGGGAGCACTCGTAATGGCTCCTTTAAGGCATGTGAGGACATAGGGAGTACTTGTTATGACTCCTTGACTATGTCGATTACCCTCGACTGTGTCGATTTCCCTCGACTGTGTCGATTAACCTCGACTGTGTCGATTAACCTCGACTGGGACTCCGAAGCACTACTAGGTACTAGTTGTGACCATGAGTGGGGTTCGGCCATACCCGTTAGATCTAACCCTCGTCCCTAATTAATGAATGTTTTTAATGGCTTGGTACTAGTTTTCACCAAGACTTTATGGCATATTTAGTATTAAGTCTATGCTCACATGATCTAGTATTTCATAGGCATTTCATACCGTTTAAGTATTTATACATGTATTTCACCCCCGAGAGTTATAAAACCAAAAACAGTTAAAGAAAAGGGGGAGCATGAACTCACAACTTTGTGTTCCTGCGTCGTAAACTTCACCGGATTTGATTTGCTTATCTAGCGTCGTGACCTAAACGTGTTTTATTAACGTTAGTCACTAGACTTGTATCGCACAAGTACAAGTCACTATCTTTTGTATATGTTTTCTTGTGTTAAAAATAATTTATATTTTTAACTATGTATTTTACTTATATCATTTTCTCAAAAATAAATATAAGTATCTTGCATTTTGCACCCGAATTATGAATTTTGTCCAAGTAATATATTTTCATAAATATATCCTCTTGTATGTGTCTAAGCACGTTGTATGTGTATTTTTGTATTCTTACTCTTATGAGTATTTAGTGTATTTTCAAGTCCTAATACACTATTCATGTATAATACATACTACATACACTTAGCACAAAATTTGGTGATCAATAAATATATATTTTTCTCAAAAATATACATACTTAATATCAAATTTAATCTTGAAGGGATCATCATTTCTTAACTCAAAAATTAGGGAAACCCTGGTAAATACTTTGAGATACATTTTTAGGGGATAAGTTTCTCAAAACTTATATTTTTTTCTAAGTGTCAAAATTTATAAAAATTTTGACAGAGTTTCCCCTAAAAATGGAGGTTTCCCATGTTTTCAAAACATGTGTTTATTTTCTTTTAAAACATCATCAACAATCAACAACTCATTTTTCATTTAACAAGTGTTAAAATCAAGTAAGTTACATGACAACATGAACTTGTTCTTTCTCAAAACTTGTAGTAACTTGGCAATGTCTCTAGTGGACTTAGTTACTCTTTAAAGTGTGTTTATTTCCTCAAAAATTCCATTCTTGAAAAGATTTGGCGTTTACAACTTGTAAACATATTTTACGAAAATGTTTCTTTATTAAATCTTCTTGTTCTCTAGTGTCTTTACACTTATTTTACCACCAAAAATAGTGTAAGTTTGAGTAAAAATCATGATCTTCTAAAAATCATATTTTAAACTTGGCTTTCTTGAGAAATTATTCATAAATCTTAGATTTACAAGATTACTAGTTCACTTTGTTTGTTATTTTACAAGAAAAACATTTTTCTTTCAAGTCCATGTTTAGTTCTAAAGATGATTTTTTCTTGTAACACATAACCACCTCTAATCTTGTTAGACCATGTTTTTAATCATGATTTAACAAGTTTACTATGATGATCATTCATTATATCACCAAGAAATCATCAAATAATCATCACATATACAAAACAACTTTATATCATCAAGATTTCATCATCAAGTTAGCTTATGTTCAAGACTTATCTTTATGATCTTTAGTGTTCTTAAGTTTTCGTCATAAATTTAACTATTAACCACCCTAAACATGAAGTAAATGATGATTCAAGAGACTTACTACTAGCTTTTAAGCTAGGGAAGATCAAGAGTAGAAATGAGGTGGTTAATAGCAAGTAGAGAAGGTCCTTCAACTTCCGAGAACACCAAGCTTCGTTGTATGACCCTTAACACCCTTGAGAGTATGTAGAATGAATGGAAGTGAAGTGAGGGTGGTGGTATGGTGATGGTGGTTCTCGGCCGAACAAGAGGATGAGGGAGAGAGAGTTTGAAGGTGTTGATGGTGAATGAGAAATGAGGGCTCATGACACTTTAGGTTATTCTTATAACCAATTTAAGAGTTAGTCCATTGTATAAAATGTTCCATAATCCATCAACATCATCTAATATAAAATTGATAGAAAATCCAAGAGTGGGGCCACTTGGGGCCGTCCACTAGGTGGGGGGGGGGGGTCTTAGGCTAGGGTTTAACCAATAGTTAGTTATTTAGTTAGAAATCAAGTATATAGTTAGGGGTTTAGTTATTAATATTTATATAGTGTGTTATGATGCTCGGGGACCATAACTAGCTTAGTAAAAGTGAAACAATGTGTTTAACAATATTTTTTGTGTTCCGGGTAATGCCCGGTTGTTCGGTTGGGTATCGTTTCGTTAAAGTGCTAAACTGCACCGTTTAATGTCTTTTATGTACCCTTTTGTACCCCTTTCAATTCTCAACACTCGGGGAAGTATTCTGGATCAATTTGTTATGTTTTTTTTGCATGCTACAATCATGTCATATTGCTGAATTTTGTTGAATTATATAAAATTCAGCTTTTAAAGTGTATTTCGGGTGCTTTTTAGTGCGTATTTTAGCTTCCGGAAAGTCTATATATAAACCCTTGTATGTACTCTTGGGTTTTAATGTATTATTGTCGTTGGACCTATACCTAGGCTCCAATTCTATTGTCTAACTGCTTTCTGCAGAATTGTTGACACTATGTGTCTTACCGGTGAGTTTACTAGTATTTTTGACGCAACGCTGTCATAAAGTAATTCTTGTAGTATAAAACGTGCATGAATTCACTTGCATGGAATTTAGAAATTTATTTGTCTGGTAACGGTGCCAATTCTGTTCTGTGTATCATTAGAACTATCTCGTGTTGCATGTAGCAACGAATAAAGTCTTGTATCATGAAATGCCATTGTATGTATATAACAGTAATCAATAATTCATTTGTCTTGTAAACTAGATCATGCACAATTATTTAAGCACAGATTACTGTTCAATTAGTGTACGGAATGTACGGAAAAGTGACGGTTGTCACAAAAAATCCTGTTCATCACGCTAAAACGAAACACATTGAAATTCGTCATCACTTCATCCGAGACTGTTTCGAGAAGAAGTTGATACGAATTGAGAAAATCCACACTGACGAACAAAAACTGATTTACATACCAAAGCGTTTGATAAAACTCATTTTCAATATCTTTTAAAACTAAACGGTATGAAGCTTTTATCGGTATTGGAGGAGATTATTGGCGTAGATGAAGGTACCACTGTAGATGATGTTGAGAAGCAATCTGCAATAGTTTGTCGATTTTTTACTTGTTTTGGTATTTAGGGGGAGGTAGGTTATATTTTCAGAAAATACAAAAACAGTAAAAATTCTCAAAAATCCAAAAACAATAGAAAATGGAAAAAGAGCTTGTGTAAAAAGGGAAAATGATAGTACATCAGCTTGACAGTTGCGGTATGCTAAAGATATGTAAAGTTTAAAAGTGTTAAACAGTCTCGCTGATGATATGCCGATAGGTTTTTACACATTTAGTAGGTTTGTTCGGGATATAAACTTAAATTCAAACTTGCTTGTTTCGTGGGGAACACTACTTGGATATATAGGTAACCCCTGAAATCTCGTTTGAAGGACCCCTCTTTCTGAAATACTAGGTCTTTATACTCAGTGATATCTGGGGTATTATCCCGGGACTTCTGATAATGCGAAAGCAATGGCCTAGTCCCCGTATAATACTTTACTGCTGCTTGAAATAAAAGCCCGCCCTCAGCATAAAAAATGATGAAACATTGAAAAATGCTAATCATGTGCTGTTGTAAAAAAGATCCTCTAAAGGGGACCCACCTAAAGTCGAAGCCATCATCTCTCTGATTTTGCGGAATCAATAGCCTGAGGTCTCATGGCCCTCGCATTTAACCCCTTACAGATATCATCTGTGGTATACTCACCTGTAAGACTGAATATTGGGATCTGGATACGGGAGTATATTCAAGAGGTGGGACACATGAATGAGTTTAAGTTCTTAATACACCTAATTCGTATCCTGGACGGATTGAAATTTGTGTGAGAATTTAAGTGGATCAGTATATCGACAATCTAAGCGAATTGTTTAATTCTGAGTATGAAATCAAAGCTTAACGGTAGTTGTGACTTGTCGACAGCTGATATGATTCCCTAACACACTCACCAAAAATATGTTTGTAAATAGTTTACATTTACTGCATTTCATTTCTGTTTAGCTTTTTAGTCTAGAAACTTTATTCAAAATCCAAAAAGATTTTACATTTCTGCTTTATTTTTCCGACAAACCAAAGTGGAAAGCTGATCTTCAGATTCACAGTTTGAAGAAGATGCAGGAAGTTTCTGAGTTGGACAGAAGAGTTGGGAGCTTAATATGTTAAACTATTGAATATGAAAAGTCAAAACAAGCTCATTAAGTTGAAACTTGTAATTTTCAGAAAAATGTTTTTGAACTATGTTGAACAAAAGTTAGTTTTGTTTCGTCTTGGATCAACCAAGGTCATTAAGTTGGACTTGGTAGACAAATTAAGTGCCTAGGGTCATTAAATTGGACCTAGATACTTAAGTGGATTATTAAAAACTGATATAAACAACAAATGAAGTAAAAAAAGGAGAATAGATTGTAATGTCAAATCTCTAAGATGCAGGGAACAGGTTTGAATCTGTGAAAGCAGCAAAGCGAGATCCCCGTTGTCACACCCCGACCGCGTAAAACAACAAAGCGCGGCGGAAACATCGGGGCGTGTTGCAACAGAATTAATGTTTCATATCCATGGATACCAAAAAGTGTTTCGTTTTATTAAACATTGAATAATTACATCGTCTTGAAATCTAAATACACTATTTAAACATAGTCTATCATTGTTATTGAGTCACTAAGGCCTTGTCCAGTCCTATGTGAGCATGCATCTTATCAATCGATATCATTCAACAATACCTGAAACATATGTGAAAACGAGGTCAGCAAAGAAATGCTGGCGAGTACATAGGTTTTGTAGGAGTGTCGAAATCATGGCTAGTTTAGACGTTGCAATACTTTATTTAAAAACCTTGTTTTGAAAAGAGTATAATATTGCAACTTAATTAACCAACTCAAATCAAGCGGGTTATAATTTGTAAAACCTCGTAGCCATGACTCTTAACCCAAAAACATTTGTTTTAGTAAATTATTTGAAAAACAATGATAAGTTCAGGTGATATGTATAAATAAGAGAATAATGCATGATTAAATGAATAACCATGTAAAATGAGTTTGTATAAGATAAGTTGTTTGTAAATAAATGTCTTGTGAAAAGTATGTTACTTGTATAAAATGTTCTATGTCTCAAACTAAAATGATTCAAATAACGCTACAATATGTAATACCATACAAACACTTATATATAGGAAGTACCAGCGGCGTATCCACCATGCTTGTATCATATTCCACACGCATTGTTACTTAATCACTTAATCCAAACCAAACCACCAAAGTAATGTTCATGCCCAAATGTAAATCATGTAATATGTATAACCAAAATAATATCGTATATCGCTTTGAAGCCAATCGTTTACCCAATCGTTAAAACATCGTGTGAAACCCAATCGTTACCCAATCGTTAAAACATCGTGTGAAAACCAATCGTAAATCGTTTAATTCGTTTTAGGTCGTGAAACTACTTATAAGGTCGTCTCGCTAATAACATTCAAACCTTCGTGACTTTCATCGCTTCTCGTTTTCGTCGCTTCTCGTTTTCGTATTAACAAACCTCCATAGGGTAAGTTAATAATTACAGATTCAGTCGCTACCTACCATACCCACACATAACCACGGGTGTAGTAAATAACGGGATTTGTCAGATCCTATGGTACCATAACCTAATACTGGTCGGCTTGATCATTGCTAATGAATGTCATTTGTTATGTAACTACAACCAACAAGTTTGTTCACTTTATGAAATCGTTATTAGTTTTGTATAAATCGTCTTAATCGTTTTTGAAACCATCGTTATAACATCGAAAACATTTAGCACATATGAGTCACCCCAAAACAATTGAAAACAGTAAAATAGGGGAAGAATGTACTCGCCTGATAATGCTTGGAGGTCTTGAACAACAACCAAACAAAGCTAGAGGGAGCACGGAATCAGTCGGCAAACTAAAACTATATAAATAAACCGGACTTAAATCGGGAGATCGGATAGAATGAGGCTTGGTAAACCAAATGAGTATTGGAACTCATATGATATGGTTTAACAAGGCCTACATACTACATTGAGACTAACCTAAGCGCTTTCGACCCATCGCGACCCATTAAGGTAACTTATGCTACTTTAACGCGTCGTGCGCGTGAAACGCGTTCGGACCGTCTAACTAGTCCTATGACAAGTGTTATATGCCTAAATATGTTACATAATCAGTTATGTGACAAAAGTTTAGGTTACATATGCTTAATTACCAATTATAAATGAAAAGGGTATTCTGGTAATTTACCTAAGGCATATAAACTACCTATCATACAACTACTCAAACGATGTGACCATAGGGTATAACCTCGGAAGGTTATTCCCTACCTACTATGGTCACCCTATGTATTTGGTCGGATCCTAATGATCGACCAAACTGGGTCGGGTTCGAAGGTATAGGCGATTTATTAGATCGCCTACCCTACGACCCTAGACAACGTGGTAATCAGTGGGCATAGTCCCAAGGGACTATGACCAACGTGATTACACTCACGTTGCGAAGTTCAAACGAACTTCGCATTGACCATTACTGGTCAACGCTGAAAGTCAAACAAAGTTTGGCTTTCTGACTCGAAAAGCAGTAAAAATAAGGAAAAGAACGAAAGAATACTTACGAAGGGTCCCCGAATGCTAATCCCGATCCAAGAACTCAGGTATGAAACAATGGTTTCAACTTAGAGCTCTCAAATCAGAATTCTTGTGCAAAATGAGGTTGTGTGGGTTGGGTATTTATAGGAATACCCGAACCGTTAGGATCGTTTCATGGAAAACGTGCCATGATCCAACCCGTACACTTGTCGGAACCTTATGGAAGCTTAAAATGGTTCTTATCATCATGACTAGGCAATTGGGAACATGTGGTGGAGGATCAAACAGCTGCAGCCTGCTGTTTAAAAACTCTGAATCTGGTCAGCAGACCCCTAGCGCACCGCTACGCTATAAGTGTAGCGCACCGCTAGGCCCAAGTTTGGCAGATTTACACTTTTGGTCCCTGTCATGCATTCAGCCCATTTTTGACACGTTTAAGGCCCGTTAACCCCATTTCAAAGCTCTAAAATGAAGTTAAAGTATAGGGAGCTTAAAATGTGTTCAAAAATATCTCGGATGTCGGTTCGTTTAGCCGTACGAACGCAATGTTCGCTTAATTACGACGGAATGCGCATAACCGCGAAAAACGATCCAAATGACGAAACGAATGGATTTTTCTTATGCCGAACACTAAAATAAAATATTATAGTGCTTACATAAATTTTTGGATGTCCGGATGTATTTAGAACGTAAGTTATGCGTAAAAATGCGAACTTGTGCACTTTTTGGCGCTTTTAGTCCCTGAATGACACAAAAGTTTATTTTAGCATACCGAACACCTCAAAGCCTATTTCTAAGCTATGTAAAGGATATTGATGGTATGTTTAACTTATGTTCATGTTCCGGAAGGTCTGTTACAGTTCAAATTGGCATACTTTCGCAGTTTGTCAACTTTAGTCCCTGTAAGCGATTAAACTTTGATTTCACCACACCAAACCTTCCAAAACTTATAACTAAGTTATGTAAAGGTTATTTAAGGTATGTTAAGCCTATTTCACTTTTCCAGAGTGTTCGTTGGATTAAACTGGTTATATCTACACATCAGAGCGCGTATAACCCTCCAGAAAGCGATTTAAAGCTTGAAATCGAACAAGAGTCGATATGTGCAAACGATACACATATTTTTACAAATCCCAAGTATGAAATACAATATTTCATTGGTTTGGTATTTGTTTGATGGCCGTGGAGGCACAGGTGTTACACCCGTGGCTAAATTTGAACAAAGCTTGAACCAGAATTCTATCCCAGCTTATTGAAAGGGGGAGTCTAAAAGATGTAAGAGTCAGATGCAGATTCTGGATCAACATTCAAGGGGGAGTTTAAAGATTGTCAAAGTCAAGTTTGAGTGCTAGCTGCTGATGCTAAAGGAGATTGAAGAATGATTACAGTGTCAAATCAATTTGGAAAGAAAGACAAGACTGATCAAGACTAAAGACTCGATCCCGAAGACTTTGTCAACATCCAAGGGGGAGTCTGTTGGTGTATAAATGTCTGTTAACTACGTCTTGTATCGAGTCGTGTGTCTAGATAGGATAGAATGGAGCTTGGTATGTAGGAAATTAGGGTTTAAGTGTGAATGGTTCATTTCGCACGAAACAGCAAATGGCTATTTCGCACGAAATGAGATTTGATCATTTCGCACGAAATGAATCAAAGTCATTTCGCACGAAATGAGCTTTGGCTATTTCGTACGAAATACCACGTTTATAAATACCAAGCTTGCTAGTTCATTTGTAACGATTCCGATTTCAGAGCCGAGGTGCTGCCAGTTTGTCAAATGATCAGAATTGCTTTGAAATCAATAAAAGAAAGATAATTAAGGAGAATCAAGCTGTTATCACGTCTATATCACTGATTCCGCCTTTGATATGGATTGTAAACTCTTCTGATTGACTCGTTCGGGTCACACGTCGATCCAACATTGGCCACATTTAGTTTTCTCATTTTACAACTTCACACAACAGCATCGCAATATCCATAGGCATAAATCATTGTTTCTACCATGGTCCACTTTTCTCTTTCATCTTTCTCTCTCTAGAAATTACACTATCAAATGCATCGCTCTGAGAAACTGAATCGGAAAAGTTGAAAGATCGTAAAACGAAAAGCGGCAGCGAACGTATAGTGCAACCTTTTTTGAGTTCCCGGCCACCTTCACCACAGCCAGCCCATAACGTTGTACCACCTCCGGTCCGGCTGACCATCAACGATGGAATCACCACCACTACAGCCGCTCCACCATTTACTTTCCCTCCCTTCGGGTTTCCGAGCTAAAAATATGAAGTCGTCGGAGCCATAGCCACGGTGGTTCTGCACTCGAATCTCCTTCTTTGTTCCGGATCTAAGACATGCAACAATCGTTAAGCAGGGAATAAAGCTACAACCACATTTCAAATAAAGAAATCAACAACCCATCCAGATTACGAATTTTATAACAAAAATAAAAAACAAAATTAAAATAAGTGGACCAAAACCTTTAGGATTACAAGCTTCATAAGAGAGAAAGAAAGGCAAACAAAGATTTGATTTTTATCTTTGAATGATCCAAAACCTATTGTGGTACTAGTAGGTGATGGGGCTGGACAGGGCAACTTGAAAGAGATGATACAATAAATGAATTATTTTATCCTAATAAAAAAGATCTTGAGATTTGTTCCGTTTGACTATTTTGTGGTTTCATAAATTAAAACTAAACTATTAAAATAAAGATGTGAATCTGAAATATTAAGTACACATTACCAATTAAAAATTTAGCATTGTTTTTGTTTTTTTAAAGAAAAATGATACTTTTTTACACTAATATTTATTTCCTTTTCTAAAGTTCGAATATGAAATCTCTCAATTAAAACATGTGTTTTTTCTACCGAGTGAACTACCCAATATTTATAGACATTGTTTTCGTAAAGATAAATTTATGAACATACTTGTGTCATGAACTGATATAACTATTTTTGTATATTATGCTAACAACCATAGGGTTAGGATATAATAGGAAGTTTATTTGGGTAGGAAGCCTAGGAAGTAATCTTGATCATCCATTTATTTAATCAAGAGCTAAGATTAAATGATTGAAATTGAAGGGAAAAAAAAAAGAGGCGCGTGGGTTTGTATAGGGGCATTCTAGTCAATCCAAGACAATAGTTTCTCTCTCCTCAAATTCCCCCCATTTTTTAAACGTTAATAACTCTTTCATACGACATTATTTTTTTTATAAAAATTGCACAAAAAAAACATGCGTTTTTTTTTATCTTTAAAACGAGTATACTATTGCTATATTTTCGAAATTTTTTTCGAAAACCCAGTTGCGTAAAACGCAATGGAAAAAATTCAGTTGCGTAAAACGCAATGGAAAAAAAACCTAAAAAATGACATTTTTCTAAAATGCAATGCACCAAAAACACAAAGAAATATCTTATTTGTAAAACGTAATGGCTAGAAAACACAAATAAATGTCTTATTTGTAAAACGCAATGGTCAGAAAACACAAAAGAAAGTGTACTTTCTAAAACGCAATGGACTGAAAACACATAAAAATGTGTTTTACCTAAAACGCAATTCACAAAAAACACAAACAAATGTCTTATTTCTAAAAAGCAATGGCCAAAAAACACTTAAAATGTCTGTTTTCTAAAACGCAATGGACTGAAAACACATAAAACTGTGTTTTACCTAAAACGCAATGCACAAAAAACACAAAGAAATGTCTTATTTATAAAATGCAATGGCCAGTAAACACTTAAAAATGTCTCCTTTCTAACGCAATGGCCTAAAAAAATAAAAGAAAATGTTCTCTCTAAAATGCAATGGACTGAAAACACCAAAAAATGTGTTTTACCTAAAACGCAATGATTAAAACACTTCAAAAATGTGTTTTTTCTAAAACGCAATGGCCAGAAAACATATAAAAATGTCTTAGTTCTAAAACGCAATGGCCTAAAAACACCAAAGAAAGTGTTCTCTCTAAAACGCATTGAACCAGGACAATATTTTTGTCTGTGAATTGTCTGAACCAGGAAGTAGGAGATCAAAAGCTGCCTACGAATGCAGTTTTCCAGCAGCTCGACCCCAGCCAGGGGCTCTGCCCCTTGGACCCCGCCCGGGGCTGCCGCCCCTTGGACCCTGCTACCAGGGGCGCTGCCCTCGGATCCCCGCCAAGATCATAAAACGCAATGACTAAATCAAAAACCCAGATCGTAAAAATGAAATTAAAGAATTTCTTACATGGATCGAAGCCGATTTACTCAACGATTGACGAAATTTGAATGATAGAAACACTTATTAGCGATCGAATAAAACGGATCGAGTGATTGTCTTCAAAATCACGGGAAAAACGAGATTTTGTATGAAATTAAACTGGGTTTTCTTCAAAAAAGCTAAAGAACACGTTGACCGGGTGTTTGAATCATTGATTGGTAACGAAAATCGCACTATAATGTAGTGATTATTGAGTTAGTAAGTGAAGAAAAGGTTGAAGATGGTTGGTTTTGAAATTGGTGGGTTTTGAAGTTAATGGGGAGAAGAAGAAAGGATACGATTGACTAAAATATCCTTTCTCTTTATTTTAAATTTTGCCACATGTCATAATCCTATTGCTTCCCATCCTTCCTAGCCAAAATAAACTTCCTATTTGATCCTCACCCAACAACCATATATCTGAAGTTCCATGTTTGATAATAAACATACAAAAGAATCTTTAATTTTATGATGTTTGAAAATAATATTTTTAATTATAATTCCCGCTGCTATTAAAGTTTGATTATTCATAACACGAATCCCAATATGTTATTGATGAATCGAACCAACACTGACATCGGTACCGATAAATGCATCATGAAAATCGGCACTAGCATCTGTTTTTATGTTACTTGACATATGTTAAAAATGTGTCGTCACTCTTTTAGACATAGCACGACTTTAATTTTTTTTTGTTTTTCCCTTCGGCTGATATACCGAGTGTCGGTACCGTACCAAAACCATAACGAACCGAATCGATACTTACCGAATTTCCGCGCATCGCCCGGAGGAATTCCCCTAGTTAATATCAAATACTGTTTATAATTTATTATTTATCGTAAAATGTGTAGTTTTTTTTGGGATACTTCTATACACACAACTAAATCTTATTTTCACATCTCTAGTGCATACAAGTCGTATAAGTTACCCTTATAATCTTATTTTCACATCCTTAGTGTATACGGGCCGTATAAACTTACATGACCGGTATAGAATGCTGTTGCACAGACATAAATGCAGTAGAATGTTTTTATTTTTATTTTACATGTATACGGGTCGTATAATATTATACGAGTCGTATACAATTGCATACGAGAAATATAATGTTATACGGCCAAATGTATTTATTTTTGTGAGGTTTTGAGTTTTTAAGATCTATATACGAGCCATATAATGTTTTATACGACCCGTATATAAGGTTTTTTTTTTGTTGTTGTTGTGGAAAACCGAATGGTTTAATAAGTTTTAGTAATTCTTTAGATAGCGTTTCCAGTATCCGGAGTTTGTTGGGTGGCGACGACGGTGGGTTGTGAGAGTACTGAGAGTATGATTGCTGAAGGTTTTCAGTATCCGGAGTTTGTTGGTCCCATATTCATGTGTTGCAGTTTGGAAAGAAGACCGAATAAAGATCATAGCCAACCTAAAACCACGAATTCTTACGTCTTGTATTTATCAACGATGTTCTGATATCAAGTTACACGTTCCTTTTAAAAGTTTCCCAGCTCTCTACCGATGTATAACCTTCACAGCAACTCATCATTTTGCTTCACTATGCTTCAAAGAAATAAAATGCAACTATCTGTATACACTACAAGCATCTCGAGAAACCATAAGAATTTTTCAACACAAGTTAACAAATTATTTTTAATCGAGAGATGTGAAAACTGTAATACAGATTAAGCAATTTTTCAACTTAACACCAAACTCTCAAAAACTTTTTCCAACACACTAGAACCGGCAATGAGTAAAAATTTTGAACTTAATTTCTAACACCAGCTCCCCCTATCGGTAACAATATCTCCATGAACAACCATTTTCCGTACGCTAAGAATTTTTAAAGAAAAAGACAATCTTTTTGTATTTTTATATTTTTCTGAAAGCAAATACAAAACAAAAGCAGTAAACACTCCATTTGAGAGAATCACCGGTAAGAAGATCATATAAGAAAAATCAAACTGTTTTCACACTATTAGATAATTTTCTTTATATAATTTTCTTGAAAAGCAGTCCAAAACGATTACCAGTATTGTTTATCCACTTACACAAAATGCATGAACATTTCAAGTTCCATTACCGTAAGATACGTTAAGGTAATATTACACTGATATACTAGTGTGTCCCACTTAAGGACATACCCCCGTGATCAAGGTATGCGCAAAGGTTCCTCGTAGTGGGTGAGTATACTGAATTCATCCGTTTTGTTTACAACGTTAGATAATTGGTGATCAGGTCAGTACTTCCGTACAGCAAAGACACCAAAATCTAATGAGTGCTAAGACAAATACCAACTTTGGTATGATTTATGCATTTTGCACATTTGAATAACTCTCTAGGAGAGCTTCTTCAATTTATAGGTTTTGGCATTTTTAGCTCTTTCAAGATATCCTGGTTGTGCCTAGGTCAGCATGTATCTGGATGCAGCAGAAGGACAACTGTCGCAGCCCCCGACCCCTACCCCGGGAGCGGGCGGCCGCGAGATCCATTCAGGTGGTATCGGTGTTTATTAATTTGGTAGCGGAATTTAAACATCAGGACCGTAGTTAGGAAATATTATCAGAGTTTAAAACACCAAGCTTTTATAAATAAATGGGATAAAACCAAAGTTTCGTACATAATATATTTATAGGGATAAACCCTAATTATTGAAAACATTTTTATTTAGGTAACTTTTATAGCCACTTCTTTAAGCCTTCAGTGCTCTCCAGCTGGCTTATATTAGCTTCACATTAAGTTACCTGAAACACGTTTTAAAAAGATTTTATCAACAAGAAATACTGGCAAGTGCATCCCAGTTTAATCAAAAACAGCTTTTATAACTTTAAAGTATTAAGAGCGATTACAATGTTTATATCTACCAATATACTCATTCAGTATTGTTAAATCCATGACTTGTGGTCATGTTACTCATTGGCTAACTTGTCGTCCAATAGTAACGGACTAAAAGTAATGTATACAAAACCCCAACATACCGGCAACAATTGTAGAATACATAGACTCAATCACTGTTAAGTATAATTTAAAACATTTGAGGTTTTGGCAAAACAGTTTGGTAGAAATGACTCACAAAAAGGGTTTACAAAAATAGAATGTACTCACATTGTAGACTTAGATAATACTATCCTTCCTGATGATTCTCCTGGTTATTATCTATTAAAATTAAACAATGCACACGTATTAGTAAAATAACCCAAATCACATTAGCCATACAACACAAGACAGAACTCTAATGAACTGAGTCAGATAGAGCCTTAACATGCGTTACGGAGCCCTAGATCAATCGGGTAGGGTAACAAATACGTGATCGGGGGTTATAATACTTACAACGAGGCAGAGCTTCGCTTTTTAGGGGGTATTATTCCTGATATAATTTTCCTACTAGAGATTTTAGAGAGAGAAATTCTGAACGAAATGAAACTGAGGCCAGAGGCCTCCTTATATAGGCTGGTCGAAGGGCGGCTCGCGCCCCGCGAGCCATTTAGGTTAGCCCTTCGCGGCCCGCGAGCAAGCTAGACTAGGTTCTAGCTTGGGTGAGTCAACCCAGTAGCTTCAACACGCAGGTGGACACGTGGCGGCTTGAGGGCTCACCTGGTGTTACTCGGTCGCGGCGACTCGCAATCCCAAGGGGGTCGCTCCCCGTGAGAACCTATATTATTTGTTTTATTTGATTTTTATTAATGTAAATGTTATTTAGGGCCGTTTACGAGTATACGGGGTGCATTAAGAGCGTTAGGGATGTTTTAGGAGGGTTGTTATATCCTCCCCACCTTGTTTTAAATCTCGTCATCAAGATCTACTAGAACAGGTGTGGATATTTCCGTTGCATTTCTGACTCGAGCTCCCAAGTGTATTATGGTACTCTCTTAGAATCCCATTTCTCTTTGACTAGAACTAATCTCTTGTGTTTAAGATTCTTGATCTTTCTATTTTCGATCTGAATGGGTTTCTCTACAAACTTAAGTTTATCATTTACCTCTATGTCCTAAAAAGGTACCACTAATAATTCGTCTGCTAAGCACTTTTTGAGGTTACACACATGAAACACATCAGGTATTCCTGCCATTTCCTCTGGCAGTTGTAGCTGATAAGCTACTGGTCCTATTCTTTTGATAATCTCAATAGGTCCAACATACATGGGGCTTAGCTTTCTTCTTTTAACGAATCTGACCACTCATTTCCATGGAGAAACTTTTAATAATACCTTATCTCCAACTTGAAATTCTAATGGCTTTCATCTGTTATCTGGATAACTCTTTTGACGATCTTGTGCTGCTTTTAGTCTTTTCTTGACATGAATAATCTTGTCCGTTGTTTCTTGTACTATCTCTGGTCCAGATAGTTGCTTTTCTCCAATCTCTGCCCAACAGACTGGAGTTTGACACTTTCATCCATAAAGTGCTTCAAATGGTGCAGCATTAATGCTAATGCGATAGCTATTATTGTAAGAAAATTCTATTAATGGTAAATGATCGTCCCAATTTCCTCCGAAATCAATTACACAGGCTCTAAGCATATCTTCCATGGTCTGAATTGTCCTTTCGCTTTGTCCGTCAGTTTGAGGATGATAAGCTGTGCTTAGATTTAACCTGGTTCCCATTGCTTTTTGGAAACTTGTCTAAAAATTAGATGTAAACCGGCTATCTCTATCAGATACAATAGATAAAGGAATTCCATGTAATGAAACTATTTCATTTACATATAACTTGGCTAATTGTTGCATACTGAAAGTTTCCTTCATTGGTATGAAATGATAAGATTTGGTTAATCTGTCTACAACCACCCAGATTGTATCATTAACTTTTCGTGTCTTGGTTAATTTAGTAACAAAATCCATTGTTATCAATTCCCATTTCCATATTGGCATTTCCAATTGCTGTAATAACCCTAAGGGTTTCTGATGTTCAGCTTTAACCTGTGAACAGGTTAGACACTTAGCAACGTAGCTTGCTATATCCTTTTTCATTCCTATCCACCAGAAATTCTTTCTTAAATCTTGATACATCTTATCGCTACCAGGATGTATCGTATATTAGACTTATGAGCTTATTCTAAAATTTGATCTCGTAGGTTTCCTTGAGTAGGTATCCAAATCCTGTTCTTATGGAATCTCCAAATTCCATCTGTCACACCCCGACCACGTAAAACAACAAATCATGGCGGAAACGTCGGGGAGTGTTGTAACAGAATCATTGTTTCACAAACATGGATTAAATTGTTTCGTTTTATTGAATTATTGAACTCATTGTTTTATTACAATTCAGATAAATACAAATATTATCTTTCTAGTTTTAAAGTCACTAAGGCACGAGTCCATCCTATGTATGGCATGCATCAACAATCCTCTCATAGCAGCACCTGAAACATATGTGAAAATAGGTACGTCAGCATAAAAATGCCTGTGAGTAACATAGGTTTTGTTGATTTAGATTCATGGCTTTAGTTAACACAAGAAAAAGGTTTCATGTTTTACAAAATTATAGCCATGAATCCTTGTAAAAAGTTTGGTTTCGAAAACACATTGCTTCGATAAAAAAGGTTTTGTAGTATATGTATAAATATACTTTGGTTTTGAAATAGCTAAGTAGATAGTATATCAAATATACTTTGGTTAATGAAATAGTAGGTTTGGTAGTATATCTCAAGTATACTTTGGTTTTGTAAATAGCATCTCAAACTATGATTTGGTTTTGAAAATAACATATCAACTATGTTTTGGTTTGATAATAGCATATCAACTATGCTTTGGTTTGAAAATAACATATCAACTATGTTTTGGTTTGATAATAGCATATCAACTATTCTTTGGTTTGAAAATAGCATATCAACTATGCTTTGGTTTTGAAAATAACATATCAACTATGCTTTGGTTTTGAAAATAACATATCAACTCTGTTTTGGTTTGATAATAGCTTATCAACAATGCTTTGGTTTGAAAATAGTATATCAACTATGCTTTGGTTTGAAAATAGCATATCAACAATGCTTTGGTAAATAACAAGGTCAGTAGTATATTAAAACATATGTTGGATTTTGTACATAGTATATCAAATTATACTTTGGTTAATAATATCACATTGGAGAGCACATCAAACTGTACTTTGGTAGTATATCAAAATTTACAAAAGAACTGTGATTTAGTATTCATTCAAACCCTAGTGTATCAAACTAAACTTTGGAGACTATAGAAATACCACAAAGGCAATTTCTATTTGGTTAAAATTTGGTTTCTGACATTCCATACAACAGGAATGGGGTGTCTAGTCCTATAGCGCTATATCGTACTACCAATCGGTTTGGTGAATGTATAAAGAAAGTACAATCCAACAATTAGTCTTAGGATCTTTGAAAATTTGTGTTTAAATCATAGATAATTGTGCAATTCATCAAAAGGTAAGTACTTGCATGTATATTCATATGGTTGAAATCATGAAAATAACAAATAGGCACATATGTTTCACCCCAAAACATTTGAAAACAGTAAAAGAGGGGAACTATGTACTCACTTGAGATTGCAAGTATCCTTGATTAAGTGTCCTAACGAAGCTCGGGAAATCAAGGAATCAAGTGGCACCTAGTATGGAATCACTATGTTAAATAATCGGATCCTAAATCGGGAGATAGGATAAAATGAAGTCCTATAAATCAAATGAGTATTGGAACTCTTATGGCATGATTTAATAGACCTAACATTCTGATTTGGAAGTCTACCTAAGTGCTTTTGACCCGTTTCGACTCATTATGGTAGTATAAGATACTATAACGCGTCGTTTGCGTAAAACTATGGTCGGATGGTTAACTATGTGCTATGTTAACTCTTACATGCCCAATTATGCCTAAACATGTTACTAAATCAGATTATATGTCAAAAATGTGTTCAGATATGCAAAATACGGATTTATGCTTCAAAAGGGCATTTTGGTCATTTCCTATGGGCATATAAACTACTTAGCAAATAACTAACCAATCCTAAGTGATCATAAGGTATAACCTCAGTGGTTATTCCCTATGCAACTATGATCACTAAATAAGCTTGGTTGGATCCTAATGATCGACCAATGGGTCGGGTTCGAAAGTCTAAGGGGTTGTTTAGACCGCTTAACATACGACCCTAATCAAGCACTAAACTAGTAGTGACGAGTTAAACATGTCAAAACATGTTTAACTAACTTAGAAAACTGATTTGGTATCAAAACAAAGTGTTTTGATACCTAAAAGTAGTTCTGTTGCAAAATTGCGTGCTAAAACGCATTTTGACCAAAACTTTGACTCGTCACTACACCTAGTTAACGTGGTAATCAGTAGGTATAATCGCTAAGGATTATAACCATCGTGATTACAATCACGTTACAAAGTTCAAACGAACTTTGTATTGACCATTGACTGGTCAAAGCTGAAAGTCAAACACTGTTTGACTTTCACGCTAGAAAAGCGATAAAAGAACGAAAGAAGCTTACAAAGGGTCCAAGCTAGGGAGAACATGATCTTAAAATTCTCAGGTATGAAGTTATAAACCTCAACTTAGTGAAAATCAGATCAATGGTGAGTAGAAATGAAAGAGGGCTTGGGTATTTATAGTTTTCAGTAAACCGTTAGGATCGTTTCTTGCTAAAGAGGGATTAATCTAGGCCATACATGTGGGCAAATGGTTTTAGAAACCATGGGGACATGAAATACAAGCTAAAACAAGCAGATGGTATCCAAAACAATGGTTAAAAACCATCAAAACAGTTGAAATGGACCAAGTTCAATGCTTATGTCTGTGCATAGGTCGCGCCCCGCGTAAGATATAGGCTCATCTTACGCGGCCCGCGAGAGCCTAGTTTGGCAGAATGTCAAAACTAGTCCCTGCAATTGAAAAACTTGTATTTTGATGCATTTTTGACACGTTTAAGCCCCGTTAACCCCATTTCAAGGCTTTAAAATGAAGTTAAAGTATAGGGAACATAAAACATACTCAAAAATATCTCGGATGTCGGTTCGTTTGGCCGTACGGTTGCGTTATTCGTCTAATTACGACGAAACTAGAACGGACACGAAAACGATCCAAATTACGCGACGAATGGTATTTTTGCATGTAGATCATTAAAATAAAAATATTTTAGTGTCTACAAAAATTTTAGATGTCCAGATGTGGTCAGAACGTAAGATATGCGCGTAAATGCAAACTTACACCGTTTTTGACACTTTTAGTCCCTGTAAGATCAAATAAGCATATTTTTGCACACCGAACCACTCAAATCTTATTTCTAAGCTATGTTTAGGTTATTTATGGTATGTTTAGCTTATGATCATATTCTGTAGTGTTCGTTACTATACAAATCGGTATAGTTTCGCAGTTTGACACAAATAGTCCCTGTGATCGAACAAACTTGATTTCGACACACCAAACCATTCAAAACTTATTTCTAAGTTATGTGAAGGTTATTTAAGGTATGTGAAGCCTATATCACTATTCCGGAGTGTTTGTTTCATTAAACTGATTGCGTTTACGCATCAGTTCGCGTATAACCTTCTAGAAATCGATTTAAAGCTCGAAATCGAACAAGAATTGATATGTGCAAATGATACACATATTTATACAAATCCCAAGTATAAAACACAATATTTCATTGGTTTGGTATTTTTTTGATGATCATAGTGACATAGGTGTCACAGTCTCCCCTAATTTAGGAAATTTCATCCCGAAATTTAATTTTAGAGGAAACTTGTGAAGGCAACTGTGATTGTTTCGCTTCCGAATGAATCCTCTGTTTCCCAAATATAACTCTAGGTCGCGTTTGGATTCTTAGCGAATTTGTTAATTGCCAAAATGATGTCCTTGTTGTAACAAAAGCATGGAGCTTTGAACAACAGATAGGAGAATGCTTCCTATGAAGATTATTATAGGAAACTTGTGTGTGCTCGAAATCAGAGTCGGAGAAAGCAAGATAAAATAACACTGGTCAAGGTCCAGGACTTCTAGTAACTCAAATAACGCTACGTTCTCAATGTAATAAGGAACACTTATATATAGGAAGTACCAGCGGCGTATCCACCATGCCCTTTTTGCATTGTTCCCGTCTTGTTATTGTTATCACTATAGGTCTTAACACATGACAAAACTTGCTGTGATTTATGTGCACTAAATTTCGTAATTATGTATGCATCCATAATTACGTAACTCCTTGCACAGTCTGCACAATTCATTTTATAATGTGTAGGGGAAAATCAATCGGACAAACATGGAATGATTTGACAAGACCATCAGAGGATCTTTTTAACTAGATCAATGAATGATCTTTTTAACTAGATCAACACATGATCTCCTTAACTAGATCATCGTATGATCTCTTTAAATAGACCACCAAAATGTCTTTTTAACTTTGAACCAAATAATCGTTTTGAACCAGCACTTTGGAATCCAAGGGTCTGACTATTTGCATAGATAGCTCCTTAAGGATTTAAGATAGTACTTTGAGTATCCTTCCGAGAATCTAACATATGGAAATACAGAAAATTCTACCCGGACTTAGATACCGAGCTTTAGAATTTCACATAAACACAAAATCACAAATTTGTGCATTCGTTAATTTAATTATTAGCTCGTTCATTAATTTGAATTAATGCATTTGAAGTACACTAGAAATCCAATCATGGACTTCAATTAGTACTTAAAACATCCTCAAGAATCTAACTATGAAGATAGGAAGATCTTATAAGGATTTGGAATTTGTGTGGTGAAAATGTTTTGAAACCCATGTACTAGGCATGCTAAGGCAACACACGAAACAAAATGTACTTGATAATCGTGTACATAGTCACATAACATGGGTCTAGTTAAGGATTTATGAAAGTACCTTTAGATAACAAATCAAGGATTTGAAATGGTACTTTAAATATTTGTTTAAGAATTTGTACTTTGTACCTTTTACTTTGTTTCTTTAAAAGAAACGAGTACTTAGGATTTTAGGGGAGATCACAAGTGATCATAGAATGAAAGAACCACAGGTGTAGTTTGTTCTGCAAGGAACACGGTTCCTTGGTGTTAGTATCGTAGGGGTATGTCACACAGACACACAATCATAACAGCTTCGTAAAATAAAATTGGAACAACAATTTTATTTATATAATAGATGAATTGTTTCAAAAGATAACAAGGGAAAAATACAAGGTCTAATTGTTCACTGCTGCATTGTCGTTTGCATTTGCCTCGTGTATGTTAAATACTTGTCCACGTGCTGGATTTGCATTAACAAGTCTTGGACAATTGTTTCGGTAGTGAGTAAGATCACCATAGTTGTAGCACGATCCAGGTGGATATGGTGCTTGAATAGCAGCAGGATTTGCAGCATGATGACATGTATTGATCAAATGTCCCAATCGTCCACAGTGGGTACATTTGTGACACGGTGTCTGATTCTCATGATGACGGTTGCATTTATTGCACAAGGGTGCAGTACCAATATAATTTTTCCTAGCACGAGGCTGTGCTGGCTGGTTTGGTGCAACCTGATCATTCTGAGCAACTACTGCGAAGTTTTGTGAAGTCTTACGCTTCTTCGACTTCTTAGAGGACTCGGTCTGTTTATCCTTTGGTTTTTCTTGTGCTGACTTGTCAGAAGGTTTCTGGTCGCCTTTTCTGAAAAGTTTACCCTTCCTGATTTGAGATTCAGTTAGGGTAGCAGATAGTTCGATGGCTTGTCTGACAGTAGTAGGGTTGCTACCAGTAACAATGTCCTGAATTGGATCAGGGAGGCCATCGATGTACTTTTCAATTGCCTTCTCCAAAGGCGTAACCATGGTAGGACATAACAAACTTAACACCTCATAACGATCAGTGTAGGCTCGATGTTCATCGCTGTCTTGCTTTAGATCGTCTAATTCCCGTTCCAAAGCCATGAGCTCATGACGAGGACATAATTCCTTCATCATTAGAGCCCGAAGCTCTTCCCAGGTTTGTGCCATTTCCACATCGGCACCCCTATCACGCATCACACCGTTCCACCATGTAAGAGCACGCTTCTCGAACGCACTGGATGCAAACTCAACCTTGCGCTCATTCGAACATTGCACATGTCTGAGTGTGCTCTCCAAACTTTCCAACCATTGCAGGAGTTCGGTTGCTCCTTGAGACCCAGGAAACTTCAAAGGCTTAGCAGAATTGAAGGTTTTGAAACTACACTAAGCATTGTTGTTGTTATTGTTGTTGTATAACTGATGGATCTGGGTTACTATGTTCGGAAGCACTTCAGCCATTTGTTGAGAGACAAGGGCTGTGACTTCTTTGTTGGTTAGAGGTTGTGCATCTCGTCGAGGAGTCATTGTCTAAAAGGAACAAGGGAACATGAGGAACGAGTGAGGTCGACAATTCGGAAAAAAACAAAAGAGGTATTGAAACATCGACAAAACACAAGGAAGGCGATCATTCGTTTGTTACCTCAAACAAACAAACGACACGCAGTGACTAATTAAAGTAAATGGGTCAATATAATGTATCACTGAAGACATGCTCGCCTATAAGTGAATACTCACCCCAAGAGTTCCCATGTAAGAGTGACTGGTCCAATACTGCGGATTTGTACGAACACTCTAGCCTTAGACAGAAAACTCAGGGTACAGGCATTCACCCTTCCAGTTTGCACGTGTTCACATTATTTAGACCCAAACTTTGACGAGATTTTGAAAACTCAGAAGACACTAAGCCAAAAATGAAACATCCGGAAAGGTGGGTGATCATTTTCAAAATCAATTCGGAAGCTTTAAAGGTTCAAAACCTTATAATAAATCATCTACGAAGAGATGATTGGTTTTCAAAGCGGATTTGATATTGTGTTCTCGTTGTGGTTATCACCTAAGGATAGGTGACGGTATTGTTTTAAAATCTAAACACAAGAACCTTGTGTTAGGGTCCTAGGAAGGTTATAGTCTAGGTCAAAGCATTACTAATAACCTAATTCCCTATAACCATTGGCTCTGATACCAACTTTTCTGTCACACCCCGACCACGTAAAACAACAAATCGTGGCGGAAACGTCGGGGAGTGTTGTAACAGAATCACTGTTTCACAACCATGGATTAAATTGTTTCGTTTTATTGAATTATTGAACTCATTGTTTTATTACAATTCAGATAAATACAAATATTATCTTTCGAGTTTTAAAGTCACTAAGGCACGAGTCCATCCTATGTATAGCAGGCATCAACAGTCATCTCATAGCAGCACCTGAAACATATGTGAAAATAGGTATGTCAGCATAAAAATGCATGTGAGTAACATAGGTTTTGTTGATTTAGATTCATGGCTTTAGTTAACACACGAAAAAGGTTTTACGTTTTACAAAAATATAGCCATGAATCCTTGTAAAAAGTTTGGTTTCGAAAACACATTGCTTTGATAAAAAGGTTTTGTAGTATATGTATAAATATACTTTGGTTTTGAAATAGCCAAGTAGATAGTATATCAAATATACTTTGGTTAATGAAATACTAGGTTTGGTAGTATATCTCAAGTATACTTTGGTTTTGTAAATAGCATCTCAAACTATGCTTTGGTTTTGAAAATAACATATCAACTATGTTTTGGTTTGATAATAGCATATCAACTATGCTTTGGTTTGAAAATAACATATCAACTATGTTTTGGTTTGATAATAACATATCAACTATGCTTTGGTTTGAAAATAGCATATCAACTATGCTTTGGTTTTGAAAATAACATATCAACTATGCTTTGGTTTTGAAAATAACATATCAACTATGTTTTGGTTTGATAATAGCATATCAACTATGCTTTAGTTTGAAAATAGCATATCAACTATGCTTTGGTTTGAAAATAGCATATCAACTATGCTTTGGTAAATAACAAGGTCAGTAGTATATTAAAACATATGTTACTTTGGTTAATAATATCACATTGGAGAGCACATCAAACTGTACTTTGGCAGTATATCAAAATATACAAAAGAAACTGTGATTTAGTATTCATTCAAACCTTAGTGTATCAAACTACACTTTGGAGACTATAGAAATACCACAAAGGCAATTTCTATTTGGTTAAAATTTGGTTTCTGACATTCCATACAACAGGAATGGGGTGTCTAGTCCTATAGCGCTATATCGTACTACCAATCGGTTTGGTGAATGTATAAAGAAAGTACAATCCAACAATTAGTTTTAGGATCTTTGAAAATTTGTGTTTAAATCATTGATAATTGTGCAATTCGTCAAAAGATAAGTACTAGCATGTATATTCATATGGTTGAAATCATGAAAATAACAAATAGGCACATATGTTTCACCCCAAAACATTTGAAAACAGTAAAAGAGGGGAACTATGTACTCACTTGAGATTGCAAGTATCCTTGATTAAGTGTCCTAATGAAGCTCGGGAAATCAAGGAATAAAGTGGCACCTAGTATGGAATCACTATGTTAAATAATCGGATCCTAAATTGGGAGATAGGATAGAATGAAGTCCTATAAATCAAATGAGTATTGGAACTCATATGGCATGATTTAATAGACCTAACATTCTGATTTGGAAGTCTACCTAAGTGCTTTTGACCCGTTTCGACTCATTATGGTAGTATATGCTACTATAACTCGTCGTTTGTGTAAAACTATGGTTGGATGGTTAACTATGTGCTATGTCAAGTCTTACATGCTCAATTATGCCTAAACATGTTACTAAATCAGATTATATGTCAAAATCGTGTTCACATACCCAAAATACAGATTTATGTTTCAAAAGGGCATTTTGGTCATTTCCTATGGGCATATAAACTACTTAGCAAATAACTAACCAATCCTAAGTGATCATAAGGTATAACCTCAGTGGTTATTCCCTATGCGACTATGATCACTAAATAAGCTTGGTCGGATCCTAATGATCGACCAAACGGGTCGGGTTTGAAAGTCTAAGCGGTTGTCTAGACCGCTTAACTTACGACCCTAATCAAGCACTAAACTTGTAGTGACGAGTTAAACATGTCAAAACATGTTTAACTAACTTAGAAAACTGATTTGGTATCAAAACAAAGTGTTTTGATACCTAAAAGTAGTTCCGTTGCAAAATTGCGTGCTAAAACGCATTTTGACCGAAACTTTGACTCGCCACTACACCTAGTTAACGTGGTAATCTGTAGGTATAATCGCTAAGGATTATAACCATCATGATTACAATCACGTTACGAAGTTCAAACGAACTTTGTGTTGACCATTGCCTGGTCAAAGCTAAAGTTAAACACTGTTTGACTTCCACGCTAGAAAAGCGATAAAAGAACGAAAGAAGCTTACAAAGGGTCCAAGCTAGGGACACTTTTAGTCCCTGTAAGATCAAATAAGCATATTTTTGCACACCGAACCACTCAAAGCTTATTTCTAAGCTATGTTTAGGTTATTTATGGTATGTTTAGCTTATGATCATATTCTGGAGTGTTCGTTACTATACAAATCTGTATAGTTTCACAGTTTGACACAAATAGTCCCTGTGATCGAACAAACTTGATTTCGACACACCAAACCATCCAAAATTTATTTCTAAGTTATGTGAAGGTTATTTAAGCTATGTTAAGCCTATATCACTATTCCAGAGTGTTTGTTGCATTAAACTGATTGCGTTTACGCATCAGTTCATGTATAACCTTCCAGAAAGCAATTTAAAGCTCGAAATCGAACAAGAATTGATATGTGCAAATGATACACATATTTATACAAATCCCAAGTATGAAACACAATATTTCATTGGTTTGGTATTTATTTGATGATCGTAGTGACACAGGTGTCACACAATCTGTTCCTTTTTCTAATTCCTTAATCATTCCTTTTAAACCTTCAGCATCATCCTTGATTGTTGTTTCTTGTACCTCTCTAATTTGCTCATTTAAAGTTATCTGCAGATTTAATCTGAGAGAGCATATTCGTTTTGGCTTTTCGTGATACTTTCAACTTAAAGCATCAGCGACTACATTAGCTTTTCCTGCATGATACTGGATATTACAATCATAATCACTAAGAATCTCTATCTAACGTCTCTGTCTCATATTTAATTCCTTCTGCCCAAAAACATATCTTAAACTCTTATGATCTGTGAAGACAACAAAATTACTACCATAAAGATAGTGTCTCTAAATCTTAATGGCAAAAATTATGGCTCCTAACTCTAGATCATGGGTCGTATAATTCTTTTCATGTTTCTTAAGTTGTCTAGAAGCATAAGCTATAACCTTTTGACGTTGCATCAACACACATCTATATCCTAACTTAGATGCGTCACAATAGACTATAAAGTCCTCAGTTTTTTCTGGTAACGCGAGTATGGGTGCGTTGGTTAACCTTTGCTTCAAAATTCTAAAGGCTTCATCCTATTTTGGTCCCCATCCAAACTCAACTGATTTACAGGTCAGTTTGGTTAATGGAATGGCTATTCTAGAGAAATCTTGAATGAAACGTTTATAATATCCAGCCAGTCCAAGAAAACTTCTTACTTCTGTTGGTGATTCAGGGACTTCCAATTGGTAATCGCTTCGATCTATGTGGGATCCACATGAATTCCTTCATGATTAACCAGATGTCCAAGGAATTGCACTTCTTGTAACGAAAATTCACATTTTGAGAATTTAGCATAAAGCTTTTCTTTTCTCAATAATATCAGAAGTGTATGCAGATGCTCTGCATGATCCTCTTTACTCTTAGAGTATATTAGAATATCATCTATAAAGACAATTATGAATTTATCCAGGTATGGCTTACATATCCTGTTTATCACATCCATAAATGCGGCTGGGGCATTGGTTAAACCAAATGGCATGACTGTAAATTCATAATGATCGTACCTTGTTCTGAAAGCAGTTTTAGGAATGTCCTCTTCCTGTACTTTCAATTAATGATATCCTGAACGTAAATCGATCTTAGAAAAGAATCGAGCTCCTTGAAGTTGATCGAACAGATCATCGATTCTCGGTAGAGGGTACCGATTTTTAATCGTAATCTTGTTCAATTCCCGGTAATCAATGCTGTTGGTGCATTACGTCTGTCGACTTCGTCTTGTATTGAGTCTTGTACTAGAATTGTTAGATCACGGCACGTTGTACGAGAAAATAGGATTTATGTGTTGAAGGTTAATTTCGCTTGAAAGTGTACATGGCACTTTCAAACGAAATCAGCATGGTTAATTCCGTTTGAAAGTGTCACTGCCACTTTCAAACGAAATCACCTCCACTATATATAGGCCTTCATACGAAATCATTTGTAACATTGATGTTTCCGGTACCGAACTGCTGCCGACGTGTCTACTGATCTGAAATCTTGTTTTTTCAATAATACAAGACAATTTAGTGTGAAACAAGCTGTTTTCCAAATCTATTTCATTGTTTCCGCCTCTGAAATAGATAAGAACTCTTCTGATTGACTCGTTTGGGTCACAAAATGATCCTACAAGTGGTATCAGAGCTCAGGAGGAAGAGTTCTTGCCAAAACAGCCTTAATTTCTGACTTCTACACCATCTTTTTCAAAATTCACAAAATTTTACGGTCAAAATGGTCTGAATTTCACATATTATAAGCGAAACAGTGTTTTAACGGATCCTTGAGAATATTGGACCTTAATTCAGCTTAAAATTGGTAAAATAAGTAATTCCGTTTGAAAACCAGATCGAATAAGATGACGTCAGCAACATTTCAAACGATATTTGCACTTGATTCCGCTTGAAATAGCTATTTCGCTTGAAAAGTTCAACTAATTCCGCTTGAAATTACCTGATTTCGTTTCTGGGTGTAATTCCGTTTGAGAAGGTTCAAACGAAATTAGTGATTTCGCTTCAAGTAGTGATTCCGCTTGAACTGATTTCACTTGAGACAGCTATTCCGCTTGAAAAGGGATTCCGTTTGTGAAGTGATTTCGTTTGAAAGATTAATTCCGTTTGAAACTATATTTTTGAGACTTGTGTTTGTGAAACAATTTTCCGAAACATGGAAGAGGAATTTTACAATGCTTTTGCTACACCAATTGCACCAGTTACTGCTGCTGAAACATTGTACAGTGAGAATGAAACGGGAACGCATAAAAAACCGCCAAAACTTATGTACATTGAAGATTTTAAAGGATGGCAGAATCGATTTGAGAACTGGGTGCAAGCTTATAAGTTTGATGCACGGTGTTCATTAGAGAAAGACTATGAGAAACCAAAAAATGAACGTGGACTTGAAAAAGCATTTTGTGACTTTTCGGAGATTGATAAACTGAAATATACAAGTGAAAAAATGATGATCAGTATTCTTCAACAAGCGATTAAGGAAGATATCTTTGTTTTACTTCAACATGAGGGTACTGCTAGGTCAATTTGGACGGCATTGATTCAAAAGTTCAAAGGAAGCGCATATATGATCAAGAACAAAAAGGCTTTACTGAAGAAGTCATTTGATATGTTTGTAGCCTTTGACCATGAAACAACAAAGATGACTATTGATAGATATTGTCATTTAGTTTTGGAAATGGGAAGATTGGATATAAAGAAAGACGATGATGAATGGGTTGATAAACTTGCTGATGCATTACCACAGCAGAAATGGGGAACTTATCTGTTGATTGTGAAACACATGAGAAAATCGGAAAATATGAATCTGGCACAGTTTATTCAAAAGACTGAAGAGTACGAGTTGGATATTCAGAAAACGGCAATCATGAAGAATCCAAATGCTCAACAAGATGTCAGTTTATATTACAGAGGGAACAAGTTTTAGGCTACCCCCAGCCCTAGCCCAAAGATCCAAACTGGTTTCAGTGCTGATAGTTCTTCTGGATCAAAGGGAAGTACTGTGAATCAAAGTGGTGGATCTTCATCTCCGTATTCAAGCTTTGATCCAAACTTTACAACACCAAGTCCTCAACAACAGAATTCTACAAATTTGCAGTGCAATGTTACTTTAAACATTCAAAATGGTCAAAATCTTTCACCAGAAATTGCTAAGCAACACATGGCATCACTTGTTGCTATGTTGGAATCATATGAAAGCTTGATTGGTGACAGAATTGGAAATCCAATGCTTACTAAAGAGGATTATGACCAGATTGATGCAGAGGAACCTGAGTTGATGGATGTGATGTGGTGCTTAGCCAGTGCTGTTCGAAGAGCAGAAAAATTTACACAAATCACTGGTAGAGATGATTTTCGGGGAATAAGTGAATCTCCAATAGCGTTTGACAAATCGAAAGTCACATGTTTTCGTTGCAAAGGAAAAAGGCCATTTTAAACGAGAATGCAAAAACAAAGAAGCAACTGGAAGACAAGATGGAAAGAATGATTATTATCAAAAGTTGATAAACAACCACAAACTGCTCATGCAACTACCATTGAAGAGAAAAGAGTTTGGTTTGGGATAATTGATCAAGATGATGAATTTGTGGCAGAGGGATTTAGCTGGGATAAATACATTCCACCTGGTTCAGGTCTTGTTGCTAGAATTCTGGGTGAAGATGAGGTCAAATCTAGTCAGAAAAGAATCCCGATTTTTCCAGATCTAGGAAGTGATATTGATACCGATGATTAGGAAGAATATCTTAACAAAGCAAGAAAAGGTATAGATTCTGACAGTTTTAATTTGTTTTTTGCAGATAAAGTTGAGTTGCTGAATCAGAAGAAGATTGCCAAATTGAGGAGAGAGCTGGAAACAACAAGAATATTAGCTGATGAAAAGGCAAAAATGAAAGCTGGAGAAGCAAATGTTGAACCAGTAACTGAGAAAGTAGTAGAAAAAATCATTGAAGTGGAGAAAGTGGTGGAGAAAATAGTTGAAGTCGAAAAAATAGTCGAAGTTGAGAAACTCGTTGAAGTTGAAAAGACTGTTGAGATTGAAAAGATAGTTGAAGTCATTAAACCTTGTCAGAAATGCTTAGAATCTTGCAAAGATTGTAAAGAAAAAGACAAGAAGATTAGTGAACTGGAAGTGTTGAAAGAAAATTTGTTGTTTGATGTGAAGTATGTGAAGGAATCATATGATGTCCTGAACAACACAGTAAATAGTTTGAAAAAGACAAATTCAGTAATTGAAGCTGCTATGACAAAGATGAACTCAACATTAATGTCAAAGTAGAATGTCATTAATGAGTACATTGAAGATTATGCACAGTTGAAGAAAGAATTAGAACTCGAAAAGATTGAGAGTGAAAGAATTAAAAGGTTACTGTTGAGTTATACAACATGTGATTATTTGATTGATCGAGTTTATCCTACTGTTGCAGGTCTTGAAGCGTTTAAAGATAAAGAGACGGAAGACACAGATGCTGGTAAGAAACAAAGTGTCAAGTATAACAAGTGTCCGCCTCCAATCTATGAGAGTTATTCCCCCAGGAATCCTAACGAGGAGTTACCAGATAATATTGATGTCACATTCACAGCGTCTGACACTGATCATGAGTCTGAGTTGTTAAAGAAAGTGGTCGATCAGGTGTTGGATATGGATGAAGAGTCAAAGTCAGAGTCTAAATCTGAAAGTCCGAGTTCGTCAGAAAAGAGTCTGAGTTCACCGGTTAAAAGGGTTTACAATAAAGAATTCCTGTTATCAAAATCTAATTTGAATGACGGACCAATCAAAGTGGCATATACTTTGAATGATTCAGACAAATTATATTCTGATGAGGAATTTCCAATAAGAAGTGTCAAATCTGAAATGATCAAACTGGTTTTCAAATTAACAGAAATTAATATTTCTGAAATAAAAGATTTAAATCTTTCTAAAAAACCAAGACCTTACACTTCAAGAGTTCAACAGAGATTGAACAAGAAAAAAGGGTTACAGTTCTGGTTCAGGTTATCGAAAGAAACCAAACCATAATGGTAATTTCAAAAAGCAAGGATTGGGTTTTAGTTCTTCAGAAAATTATAAAAATGAGAAAAATTATAAACCAAAAACAAAATTTGTTACAGGAGGAAGTTCTGAAGAAGAGCAGAAGAAACCATTCTGGAAACAATCAAATCAAGAGTTTCTTGCTGAAATAAAGAAGAATATGAAGAAATTTGCTCCAAGAGTTGACAGAAGAACCTGTTTTAAGTGTCAAAAAGCTGGACACATTGCTTGGAATTGCCACGAGTACACTTATTCAAAACAGGGAGTTTCTTCTAACTTTGAAACATACAAGAAATATGTTGATAAAAAGAAACAACCAACTGAGAAATCTAAAGTGTTTGAGAATTCAACTTTAGAAACGGGTGATGTTTCAAAACGTTTTTACAAAATAAATGTCGATTTAAATAAACAAAAATGGGTTGTCAAAAGTTCAGATGAAAGTTTTAGTGATGAATTTGATTCCATAAAATCAGAGGAGCTATCTGTTGAGAAGAAGAATGAGAATTCCGTTCCAGAGTTGAACGAGGAAAACTTTCCGCCATTGTCAAAAGATAATTTGAAATCAAAAGGTAGATTTGAGATTTCAGGTCAATTCTTTGCTGGTAAGAAAGAATTTGACGCTGAAAAAGTGTTTAATGGAAAAGTTAAACATATTTTTGGGAAGATGGTTGATGGGAAGGTTAAAAGTGCAAAAGATTTTTATCAATAAAAAAGATGGTGGGATAGATGTGTACCAAAATCACCCAAGGCTGGCCAGGCTTGGGTGACACCATTTTCAAACTGAAAATCCAAACTTGCTGGAGCTCCCAGGTTGGTAAGAGTGGAGCAGGAATTGGCATCTTTCTTGAATATGTTTTGTTGGTAAATCTACAGGTGGTATCGTTATATTGTTATATTTTGATTTACAAGTGGTTTTGGTTGATAAGTGAACCTACAAGTGGTTGAAGAAAGGTTTTCACTTACAAGTGGTAAATCAAGGACATTAATTTGTACTTGTTTTTCCTACAAGAGGTATTTTGGAGAACAATGTGATGAACTCTAATTTTACAAGTGGTAAAATCAACGAAACTTATTTTCCGGAAAAATCATTTGATTAAAACAAACTTAAGTGTTTTGAAATCACAATGGGAAAATAGTTTGTTGAAAGGGGGAGTTCTGATTGTTTATGCCAAGTGGATGGCGAATTGAAGTGATTCGATATCAGTTGTTACTTTACTTGTACAGTTTGTTTTCAAATTTCCTTTAAATGATTTTGAATTTTAGGGGGGGTAAGAATTTCGGAAAATCCAAAAACATTAGAAAATTTGAAAAAGGCAAAAAAATGATAAAATAAAAAATTGAGTTTTGTTGTGAAAAAGAGGAAATGATAGTACATCAGTGGACTATCACAACATGCTAAAGAATTGGTTAGATAAAATGTGATAAACGGTCTCACTGATGATGTGTCAGTAGGTTTTTGCACATTTAGTAAATTGTGACGAGATATAAACCTAAATATCAAACTTGCTTATATCGTGGGTAACATCTCTCGGATATATAGGTAACCCCTGAAATCTTGTTTGAAGGACCCCTCTTTCTGAGATACTAGGTCTTTATGCTTAGTGATATCTGGGGTATTATCCCGGGACTTCTGATTTTGCGGAAGCAATGGCCTAGTCCCCGGAGAATACTTTACGCTTGCTTGAAATATAGCCGGCCCTCAGCATAAAAAATGATGAAACATTGAAAAATGCTAATTGTGACAACCCTCACAATTCCAGGTATCCGTACAATTAATTAATATTTAATTTATGCTTAATGACTATGCTTGATTACAACTGTGATTAAACTGCTTTCCGATTTCTGTTACATGCATACACATGCATCACTTTTATATTGTCACTCCATTTATTACATACAAACATTAGTGACAACCATGATGCACAAAGCACAGTTAGCACAGTGAGCGGATAACCCAGAGACATGCTGACAATGCCAGCACCTAGACATACAATGCTTTTGAGGCCAGTATGAGCCGGAGATAGAGTACTACACTAGTAGGGAGTGTAGGGAAGTGAGGACCATAAAACTGCGTCACTAGGTGATAGTTACAGTGCCGGAAAGTGCCAAAAACACACTTTAAATGCAGAATTCTGCACTTTTAAACAAAATTCAGCATTTAAGTAAGCTAGTAAAGTGCAAAAACTTGGTAAAATAGTCCTAGATACTTTCCAAAGTGTTGGAAATTTATTGTGTCACTAAAAGTAACATAAAAGACACTTTAATGGTTAATTTAGCACTTTAACGGACAACACCAAACCAAACAACCGGACTATACCTGGAACACAAAAATATTGCCAAACACATTGTTTTTACTTTTCTGAGCTAGTTAGGGTCCCCGAACACCCTAACACACCTTATATTACACAACACACCTTAACATACAAGTTTAGCCTTTAAATCCTAACTAAATTCTAACTAAATATGTAACCAAGGATTGAAACTGTAACATCCCGAAAATATAAAACTTTATATTAGAATTATAAAGTATAAATAAATGAGAATTTACTAACTAGGAATTTTAACTTAGTTAGCTAATAGTCTAGAAATAACTTATAATAGGGTTATAATCAGCCAAACTATAAGTTATACAAAAGAGGAGGGGTTAATCTTGTAAAAACTGAAACTAGAATTAATTAAAACAAAAACCAAACACACCATTTGTGTGTCTGGTCGATCAAGAAACACAGGGGAGCGACCAAGCTTCTCCAAAACCCTAACAAGCACAAATCTCATAAATTGAAGGTGATAATCAGGTCCAAAACGAAATCCGAGCTTAGAATTGTGATCCTCATCGCAAGAGGGTTATAAGGTATGTAAAATTTTATGAGAATTCTCCACTTGAAATTCTCATGAAATTAGGAAAATCTGAAATTCATGGTTGCATGTTTGTTTTATGACGAATTAGGAACCATATAGTGTCTAGGGACAAACCCTAGACAAATACAAGTTGAAATCATGTGAAATTTTAGTGAAAACTATGAACACCATTGTAGGTGATTAGTGGGTTATGTGTATGGTGATGAACACTAGGAAATCGGGTGTTGTTCTAGTGTAATTTGACAATTTTGAAGTGATTTCAGAAATTTAGAAGCTAACAATCATGTAAGATGGTTGATTTATGTGAAATTAGGGCTAAATGATAAGCTAGAAACTTGCTAAATAATCATGTAAAAATCTGCCCTTAAAGTGTTTGTGAAAATGCCTCAAAGAAGGCTTGAAGTTGAAATTCAAAGTCTAAACGCATAATTATGATGTTCGGTAAATTATGCGATATATGGTTTAAAGAGAGTTCTAAACATGTCGTTAATGAACTCTATAGGAAAGGACGCAGGAGCGTCAAGCGGACAAGCGGGTGGCGAATCACGTTTGAAAGGCCTACTTTGAAGGTATGTAACTTAACTCGTTACATTTGATATTTTGATAACTAGCATAAATGTAGTTGAATTGTAGAATAGAAGTCGAGATGAAATAAAGTGATAATGATCTATATGTTGAATAATAGATAAAGGATTGTTTAGATCGCGTTGGTAGTCATCACAATGGAGGATTTCATAGATGAGCCAAACGGGTCGAATAATCAAATAAAGCATGAGTATTGCTTCGTAATATGATTGATTGTCTTTGTTTATTGATTGATAATTGACATATCAAATTGCAAAAATTTAGAATTTTGGATTGTTAAAATGAAAGATCCGAGAGAATTGTTTGGGCAAAACCAACAAATCAGTCAAAACTTATATGTGCAGAGTCTACCGTAAATTACGGTATGTACCGTAATTTACGGTAGAGGTCAGAAAGCTACGGTGGTTTACCCCTGTGTTACGGTGGAACCATGATTTTCCAGAAGCTACCGTAACTTACGGTATCTACCGTAAGTTACGGTAGAGCTTTAGAATTTGTGACAAATTTTGTATTTCTTTGTTGAATCGAATACGTTTTAGACGTAGTTCGAATATGTTTTATTTCTAAGTATTCTAATATTAATGTTTAATGCAAACATTTCAGTTTTTAGGTATCCAAGAATTATGGATGACGGTCAAGCAAGCTTTTGAAGAACCGAACACAACTTTTGAAGCTTCCGCATTGATTTACTTTGTTTAGACAATGTTTATGATGTAACTAGTTTGCAAAACAACTTATGAATGTTTGAATTAGTCGGTGGTTGACTAATGTTTGTTACCTTAAAACTTTGTTTTTGGAACTTATGTTTTAAATGGGTCATCTCTTATATAAATCTTTTGAATTATTGTTAAATTCGAGTAGTAATTAGACAGGTGTTACAAGTTGGTAATCAGAGCTTTAGGTTGTCAACAAAGTGTTCGGTTCAAGCTTGATCGATCGTCCGGTAAGAATTAACTTATTATGTTAACAAATTGTGTCTTATATAAGAATGAGAAAGGAATTGATGTGCATGGGAAGAGCGTGTTAACACACTCAAACCCGGAAAGTGCATTAAATGTGAACGGTTAAAGCAAGTTGAGAACTTGGCTAAATCGAAACAAATGAAGCAATGTTATGAATGAAATGCTTAACGTCTAAATGTAAACATTTCAGTTTCAAGATGTCTGATGGAAACGATGATAATCCGGTGCAAACAAGCACCGAACAAATGAAAGAGATAATTGCCGAAGAAGTAGGGAAGGCAATTGAAGGAAGTCTATTCGGGTTTATAGACAAAATTCAAAACACGGTGTTGTCGCTTGTAGAAGAGCGAGTCAAAAGGTTGGAAGATAGTGTCAACCTTATAAAAGGAAAATCGAGAGAACGCAAGGGGTGTTCGTACAAGGAATTCATGGCGTGTAAACCGCCAATTTATAACGGGGAGGTTGACCCGATAATATGCCAAAGATGGTTAAGTGATGTCGAATGGGTGTTTGAACGGACCCATTGTGAAGTAGGCGACTTTGTTGCTTACAGAACGGGTCAATTGAGGGGCCAAGCCAAGGATTGGTGGGACAACAAAAAGAAGGAAATAGGAGCCTAAGTGGCAAGGGTCATGAATTGGGATGAGTTTAAGGTGCCGTTCCTTAAACATCATAGTCCCAAAGCGGTTATCAACAAGATTAAGGAAGAATTCATCCAGTTAAGGCAAAAGGGTGAAACAATTGATAAGATCACGGGCATCTTCATGGATAAGCTGAGATTTTGTGACGAGTTAGTCACCACTGAAGAGCAAAAGATATACTACTATTACAACATGCTGAGTGTTGAATACCGGGAGTTTATGACTCCCTCAAAATATGAAACTCTCACAGAAATCATCAACACCGCCCGGGAGCGGGAAATTGAGTTAAAGAAACAAATTGAAAGGGGCGAGCGGAGGGCACAAGATGTGAATCCAAGCCCTACAAAGAAAGCTAGAACTGCTGAATCGGGGAAGAAGGTAGAGGCTAAAGGCGGGTCGCCAAGTTGCAAAGTATGTGGAAAGGGGCACAAAGGCGAGTGCCGCTTCAAAGACAAGCCGTGTCCGGTATGTGGGAAGACGGGCCACACTGCATCGTTATGTCCCGGAAAAGTTTCAGTTTGTTACAAATGTTATCAACCCGGCCACAAGAAGTCTGAATGCCCCGAGTTGGTTGGAAAGAGTGATACAAAAGAGTTTTCAATGGAAGCTCCAAAGGCAAAGGCTAGATCTTTCCAACTTACTGCGGCTGAAGCAAAGACAGAACCCGATGTGGTCTCAGGTATATTCACAATTAACTCAATTCCAGCACGTGTATTGTTTGATACGGGTGCGAATAAATCCTTCATTTCGCATGGATTTATTCGACATCCTTCATTTGTATTGACGAAGTTATCTGTGCCCTTAGAAGTAGAAATAGGGGACAACAAAAGTTTTATAGTTTGTGACGTTTGTCGAAGCTGCAAATTAGGCATAGACGATGAGGAATACTTGATAGATCTAATCCCGATGTCAATGGGAGAATTTCAAGTAGTCGTTGGGATGGATTGGCTATCTCAACACCACGCGAAGGTCGTGTGTTTTCGTAAGGAGATAAAACTAATATCTCCGAGCGGGAAACACGTCACTATCTATGGCGAAAAAGGAGGCAACCCCATAGTATGCTCAATGTTGAAAGATCACAAGGTTATGAAGCGAGGATGCAAGGCATTCATGATATACACAAATGAGCCCGAGAAAGAATCACGGAAGATTGAAGATGTACCGGTAGTACGAGACTATGAAGATGTGTTTCCGAAGGATATACCGGGGATACCGCCTGAACGGGAAGTAGAGTTCAGGATCGAATTGATTCCGGGCACAAAACCCGTGGCTAAAGCACCTTACCGACTCGCACCGTCGGAATTACAAGAGTTGATGTCCCAGATTCAAGACCTGCTTGACAAAGGATTCATAAGGCCGAGTGTGTCTCCTTGGGGCGCACCGGTATTGTTCGTGAAAAAGAAAGACGGAAGCATGCGTATGTGTATCGATTACCGGGAGTTAAATAAACTCACGGTAAAGAACCGATACCCGCTTCCGAGGATAGATGATTTATTCGACCAATTACAAGGTGCCAATTGCTTTTCGAAAATTGACCTTAGATCGGGGTATCACCAATTAAAGGTCGAGGAAGAAGATGTGCTGAAGACGGCTTTCCGCACGCGATATGGACATTACGAATTCCTCATGATGTCATTTGGGCTGACAAATGCACCCGCGGCTTTCATGGACCTCATGAACCGGGTTTGCAAACCGATGTTGGATAAATCAGTCATCGTGTTTATTGATGATATTTTGGTGTACTCAAAAAGCGAAGCTGAACATGCACACCACTTACGAGAGGTGTTAGAGACACTTAGACGAGAGAGGTTGTATGCGAAATTCTCTAAGTGTGCCTTTTGGCTACGAGAAGTGCAATTTCTAAGCCACATAATAAGTGCCGATGGAATATTGGTAGATCCGTCAAAGATCGAGGCTGTGTCGAAATGGAATCCCCCGAGGAACCCTTCGGAAATTAAAAGCTTTTTGGGGCTTGCGGGATACTATAGGAGATTCATCCAAGATTTCTCCAAAATTGCGTCGCAGCTAATAAAGCTGACCCGGAAGAAAGAAAAGTTCATTTGGGGTGTCGATAAAGAAAGAGCGTTTCAAACGCTAAAAGAAAAGTTAACTCAAGCTCTGGTATTGACGTTACCGGACGGGGTCGAAGACTTGGTGGTTTATTCGGATGCTTCACTATCGAGGCTCGGATGCGTTTTGATGCAAAGGGGCAAAGTTATAGCTTATGCCTCGAGGCAATTGAAGATACACGAGAAGAAATATCCTACGCACGATCTCGAGTTGGCTGCGATAGTATTTGCATTAAAAATATGGAGGCACTATTTATATGGAGTAAAGTGCACTATATTCACCGATCATAAGAGCTTGAAATACTTCTTTGATCAGAAGGAGTTGAGTATGCGACAAAGGCGATGGTTGGAAACGGTGAAAGATTTCGACTGTGAAATACACTATCACCCCGGAAGGGCAAATGTGGTGGCAGATGCGCTGAGCAGAAAAGCGGACTATGTCCCAATACGAGTAAGATCGATGCAGCTTGTGGTGACCTCGGGTATACTTGAACGTATCCGAGAGGCGCAATTAGAAGCAGTGAAAGAGGAGAACTGGAAGAAAGAAAGAATAATCGGCCAGTTGAAAGATTTGTCAGATGGAAATAACGGGTTGAAGGCTCGATCCGGAAGGATATGGGTTCCAAATACTTGTGGGGTGAAGACGCTTCTACTTGATGAAGCTCATAAATCCCGATATTCCATCCATCCGGGAGCGACCAAAATGTATAACGACTTAAAGCAAAACTATTGGTGGCCCGGAATGAAAAGAGATGTGGTGAAGTAGGTGGAAAAATGCTTGACATGTTTACAAGTCAAGGCAGAGCACCAAAAACCATACGGAAAACTCCAACCGTTAGAAATCCCGGTTTGGAAATGGGAACATATTACAATGGACCTATTAACCAAATTACCTATGACAAATCGTGGTTTCGATGCCATATGGGTAGTGGTGGATAGATTAACGAAATGTGCTCACTTCATTCCGATTCGTGAGACTTATACGTCAGAAAAGATGTCAGAAGTTTACACTAATGAGATAATAGCACGTCATGTAGTACCGGTATCCATCGTGTCTGATAGGGATACCCGGTTCACTTCAAATTTCTGGCGGGATTTCCAAGAGCAGATGGGAACCAAATTGTTCATTAGCACTGCGTACCATCCTCAAACAGATGGACAGAGTGAAAGAACAATACAAACATTAGAGGACATGCTACGGGCATGTATAATCGACTTTGGAGGAAGTTGGGATGTTTACCTACCATTAGTCGAGTTTTCGTATAACAACAGCTACCACACTAGTATTAAGATGGCGCCGTACGAAATGCTCTATGGTAGGAAATGCCGAACCCCGGTATGTTGGGGTGAAGTGGGTCCACGTGAACTCGCCCACCAAGATATAGTACAAGCTACTAATGAAAAGATTGATGTGGTTCGGGCACACTTGAAAGCGGCTCAAGATAGGCAAAAGGTGTATGCTGATAAAAGGAAGAGGCCAATCGAATTCCAGGTTGGCGACAAGGTTATGCTAAAAGTTTCCCCATGGAAGGGCGTTATTAGATTCAGAAAAAGGGGGAAGCTAAGCCCGAGGTTTATTGGGCCATTTAAAATCATCGGAAGGGTCGGCAAAGTGGCTTATCGCCTCGAATTACCGAAAGAGTTGAACGAAATACATAGCACGTTCCACGTGTCGCAATTACGAAAGTGCCTAGCGGATGAAACAACTTATATCCATTACGATGATATCGAAGTGGATAATAGCCTAAATTATGCGGTGAGACCGGTGGAGATTTTAGATCGAAAGGTCAAGCACTTACGAAATAAACAAATTGATCAAGTAAAGGTCAAGTGGGAGCATAGAAAAGGCTCGGACACTACGTGGGAGTCCGAGGAGGAAACGCGACACTTCTATCCTACTTTATTTGGTACGTAATTCGGTTTCGGGGACGAAACCCTTTTTAAGGGGGGTGGACTTGTAACATTCCGAAAATATAAAAATTTATATTAGAATTATAAAGTATAAATAAATGAGAATTTACTAACTAGGAATTTTAACTTAGTTAGCTAATAGTCTAGAAATAACTTATAATAGGGTTATAATCAGCCAAACTATAAGTTATACAAAAGAGGAGGGGTTAATCTTGTAAAAACTGAAACTAGAATTAATTAAAACAAAAACCAAACACACCATTTGTGTGTCTGGTCGATCAAGAAACACAGGGGAGCGACCAAGCTTCTCCAAAACCCTAACAAGCACAAATCTCATAAATTGAAGGTGATAATCAGGTCCAAAACGAAATCCGAGCTTCGAATTGTGATCCTCATCGCAAGAGGGTTATAAGGTATGTAAAATTTTATGAGAATTCTCCACTTGAAATTCTCATGAAATTAGGAAAATCTGAAATTCATGGTTGCATGTTTGTTTTATGACGAATTAGGAACCATATAGTGTCTAGGGACAAACCCTAGACAAATACAAGTTGAAATCATGTGAAATTTTAGTGAAAACTATGAACACCATTGTAGGTGATTAGTGGGTTATGTGTATGGTGATGAACACTAGGAAATCGGGTGTTGTTCTAGTGTAATTTGACAATTTTGAAGTGATTTCAGAAATTTAGAAGCTAACAATCATGTAAGATGGTTGATTTATGTGAAATTAGGGCTAAATGATAAGCTAGAAACTTGCTAAATAATCATGTAAAAATCTGCCCTTAAAGTGTTTGTGAAAATGCCTCAAAGAAGGCTTAAAGTTGAAATTCAAAGTCTAAACGCATAATTATGATGTTCGGTAAATTATGCGATATATGGTTTAAAGAGAGTTCTAAACATGTCGTTAATGAACTCTATAGGAAAGGACGCAGGAGCGTCAAGCGGACAAGCGGGTGGCGAATCACGTTTGAAAGGCCTACTTTGAAGGTATGTAACTTAACTCGTTACATTTGATATTTTGATAACTAGCATAAATGTAGTTGAATTGTAGAATAGAAGTCGAGATGAAACAAAGTGATAATGATCGCTATGTTGAATAATAGATAAAGGATTGTTTAGATCGCGTTGGTAGTCATCACAATGGAGGATTTCATAGATGAGCCAAACGGGTCGAATAATCAAATAAAGCATGAGTATTGCTTCATAATATGATTGATTGTCTTTGTTTATTGATTGATAATTGACATATCAAATTCCAAAAATTTAGAATTTTGGATTGTTAAAATGAAAGATCCGAGAGAATTGTTTGGGCAAAACCAACAAATCAGTCAAAACTTATATGTGCAGAGTCTACCGTAAATTACGGTATGTACCGTAATTTACGGTAGAGGTCAGAAAGCTACGGTGGTTTACCCCTGTGTTACGGTGGAACCATGATTTTCCAGAAGCTACCGTAACTTACGGTATCTACCGTAAGTTACGGTAGAGCTTTAGAATTTGTGACAAATTTTGTATTTCTTTGTTGAATCGAATACGTTTTAGACGTAGTTCGAATATGTTTTATTTCTAAGTATTCTAATACTAATGTTTAATGCAAACATTTCAGTTTTTAGGTATCCAAGAATTATGGATGACGGTCAAGCAAGCTTTTGAAGAACCGAACACAACTTTTGAAGCTTCCGCATTGATTTACTTTGTTTAGACAATGTTTATGATGTAACTAGTTTGCAAAACAACTTATGAATGTTTGAATTAGTCGGTGGTTGACTAATGTTTGTTACCTTAAAACTTTGTTTTTGGAACTTATGTTTTAAATGGGTCATCTCTTATATAAATCTTTTGAATTATTGTTAAATTCGAGTAGTAATTAGACGGGTGTTACAGAAACCCAACCCTATACCCTCCTCCCCCACTCGACGGTTACAAGAGGGTGGGACACCCTCACTTTCTTTTGATTATTTTAATGGTTAGTGTTGGTGGATTAAGAACACATTACATGTTGGTTAAACTTGAAAATGGATTATAAATTAGCACATAAGGCACTTGATCATTTCATTTCAACATCACACAAACAAACTCTTCTCTCTTCCTCCTTCTTTGAGTTCGGCCGCCACCCATCACCACCATACCACCACCTTCAAGTTTCCTTTCAAGCAATCTCCATACACTCAAAGGTGTTAAAGACCCTACAACTAAGCTTGGTGCACTCGGAAGCTCAAGGACCGCTCTTGTTTTCTTTTATCCACCACTTTTACGCTTTGAAACTCCCCTAGCCTTGTGCTAGTAGTAAGTGCTTCAAATCTTCATCTTGCTCTTATTTTTGGTGGTTAATAGTTGAAAGAATGATAAAATGTTAAGAAACTCTAAAGAACTTACACAAGTCTTGAAACATAAAGGATGAAGAATGGATAAAGTAATGAAGTAGTGTTAAGTGATGATAGAATCATGTTGTTCTTATGTTATTATGATTATTGAATGTTGTTTGTTAGTAAAAGTAAGATGGTTCATCACCTAGACTTGCTAGATCATGTTTAAAGACATGAACTAGCAAGATGTGAAGGTTAAAGATATGAAGGATGATGAAACCATCCATACATAAGCTTTGAACTTGAATAAATGAAAGTTTTCTTGAAAAATAAAGTTATAAACTTGTAGATCTAACGATATATGAGGGGTTTTTCAAAAGAACCAAGTGAAAGGAACAAGTTTTGTTAAAACTTGGATATTACATGAAATAAACACATTTTTAGTGGGTAAACAAGTGTAGGAACACTTGTGTAAAAAGAAAATTTAACAAAAGGATGAAGAATGGATAAAGTAATGAAGTAGTGTTAAGTGATGATAGAATCATGTTGTTCTTATGTTATTATGATTATTGAATGTTGTTTGTTAGTAAAAGTAAGATGGTTCATCACCTAGACTTGCTAGATCATGTTTAAAGACATGAACTAGCAAGATGTGAAGGTTAAAGATATGAAGGATGATGAAACCATCCATACATAAGCTTTGAACTTGAATAAATGAAAGTTTTCTTGAAAAATAAAGTTATAAACTTGTAGATCTAAAGATATATGAGCGGTTTTTCAAAAGAACCAAGTGAAAGGAACAAGTTTTGTTAAAACTTGGATATTACATGAAATAAACACATTTTTAGTGGGTAAACAAGTGTAGGAACACTTGTGTAAAAAGAAAATTTAACAAAGAAATATTTTTAGAAATATGACTAGAAGTTGTGAAAATACAAACTCTTTAAAAATAAAGTTTTTTAAGAAATTAATCACATTTTTTTAAAGATAGCAAGACCTACTAAGTATGTTAGTAATTTACTACATATTTTTACAAACTTTCAAGTTCATAAGTTTATGGTTCACGTTTATTTTTGAGGTTGATGATTAGAAATTGTATGTTGTGGGATGATGATGGTTTGAATGATTTTACAAAAGAAAATGATACGCTAGTAAGCGTGGACGCCTCCATTTACAAAGGAAACTCTGGCGAAATTTTTCTAAAATTTCAACACTTAGAAATATTTTTCTAACAAGTGGTTACAAATATATTTTTTACTTTATTTTCGAAATAAACTTCGCCATGATTTTTATTACAAAAATATTAAAGTGCCGGAGGTTGATTTTCGTAAGTAAAATTTGATAAGTATATATTTAGAATATATATTTATTACTAAAACTCTTGTGTGTTTAGTTGTTTATTTTGAGAACTAGTTATATTATTTTTAGGATAAAAATAATATAACTTATAACGCCATGATATTACGACTCCAAAATAATACTAAAACTATTACGAAATAAATATTTAAGTTGCACAAGTATTGTGGTATTACGACACACTAAAATGTAACTTATGTATGTTTCAGAAAAATACTCTTATACGTATATTTTTGGTAAAGTATTATTTTGGGAAACTTTATGAAGTAAAATATAATATTTTTGGGAAATATATATATATATATATATTTTGGAATTAAGATGTTTTAGACAAGTGATTAAAATATATTTTTCTAAGTGGGACTTAAAATATATCTTTCGGAATTACAAGTGTACATGTATAAATACCCCCATCCTTGGGAAGGAAATACACTTACAAAATAATTAAGAAGTATGGATACAAAATAGTTGCCTAACTATTTTCCTAAATACAAACGTTAAGATAATTAATATTATTTTAACAAGTATAATATCAAAGTAACGCAATGATGTGCGTTGAAGTGTTATATATATTAGGTGTATATTTTAAGCCCCTTTAACACTTATTTTAGCCAAGTTTTAAATTTATAAAACACGATATTTTACTAACACTAAACACACATATGGGCAAGTGCACCCATCGTGAGCGTAGTATAGCGTTGGTAAGATACCGAGGTCGTCCAAGGACACAAGAGCTTTTAGTACCGGTTTATCCTCAACGTCTAATCAAAATAAAAAGGTTAGAAAAATGTTTTTAACTAAGAAAAATAAAAACTAACTAAAATGCTGAAAATAAAATAAAAAGAAAAAACAGATAGACAAGATGAATCACTTGGTTCCGACTCGTATCTAGTATAACCTTTGATTATTTCCGCACTTTTGCACATAATTAAGAGATTATCTTAGTTATTGTAGTAGGCCCCTCTTTTGAAGGTGACGTTACCCTCACCCCAGTAGTTTGAGTCAGCAAGGATACAATCCTAAAAGGGTGGATTATTGGAAGATAATGAATTAAGTTATTAATGCAGTATTATGGTAGGCCCCGCTTTTGGCGGTGACGTTACCCTCGGCTAAGTAGTCTGAGTCAGCAGGGATACAGTCCTAAATAGCCGGGTTATAGTATTAATAGTAGTTAACTTATGAGGGGATCAAAGAGTTTGGACCCCCGCCATCCAATACCGTGAAGCATTGAAGGAGGTCCTACTAAATTTGACCCAGGTCCATTGCAGGACCTCTAAACGCTGAACAACGGCAAGACCTTTACCAAACCGTTCCCTTAACCCCCGACCAGGTAGCCAACATACCTCCATATAGACCGTGGAGATATGAATGGTGAAAATCTTTTATTTTATATAGACAGTAAAATAATGCCAAGACACCACGGACAAACGATAAGGAAAGATCACCTTCAACATAAGTAACTAGTTATTAAAGTCATTAATACAAAACCAAATAAAAAGTGCAAAAGATTAGAAATAAAAAGTATTATACTAGACACTTTGTCTTCACCAAGTGATGTAAGAGACTTAGGCAAACATGGCCTTGATTGTCAAGAACTCTTACGATCAATCTTGGATCCCGAGACGACTCACACACTCTACGATGGACAATGGATGATGGTGGTGGATGATGGTGTTGTGATGGTGGTGGGTGGTGGATGAAGTGTGAGAGAGGTGGTGTGCCAAGGGATGAGTTGAAATGAAACCAAGCACTCCTATTTATAGGCTGAACAGAAGGCTGGGCACGCCCCCGTGTCCGCTGGACACGGCCCCGTGCCTGTCTGACACTCTCTCTCTTCATTAATTGTAATTCGCAATTACAATTAATGCGTCTGCTGTACTTTCGCCACGCCCCCGTGTTCACTGGGCACGGCCCCGTGCTGGCTGAGCACGGGGCGTGTTCAGTCTTCTGCCTTCTCTATTTTGCTTGGGAAGATGCCGTTGAGGGGTCGGGCAGTCCACTTATGTTCCTTTCCTTGTATTTATGTTAGATTTAGCTGTCTTTTTTGCTTCTTTTGTGAATTTGAGCTCATTTAATCCTGAAAATACAAAAGGAAGACAAAAACACTCTTTTTCCAACATTAGTACTTAAAAAGGGTTAGTTTTATGCCTCATTTGATGTAATTTATATGTTGCATTTTACACACATCACGCAACTTAAAACACTAAACCCAAAGCCAAGGCACGACCCATTCGTCTAATAGACATTAGTACGTGTAGGTCGTCACGCAGCAGTTCGAGTTTGAGATTGACGTTACAGGATACACACTTCTGTGAGTTCATGTCCCCCTTTTCTCTTTATTGTTTTTAGTTTTATACTTCGGGGGTGAAATACATGCGACAATTATTACAAACAATTATTTACATGGTATGGTTAGCTTAGGGAGGGTTTATACTACTAGATCATGTGAAGGGTGGGTACAACACTTAAGGCTATTAATCCTCGTCGTAGGACCGAGGGACATGAGTGATAGATCTATTTGGGTGTAGCGAGCCCCACTCCTGAGTCCGCTGAGTGGACCAGGCGGTGACTATGTGCCCGACACACAAATTTGCTAGGTTTGAGTTTTCCTGCACCTTTTCACACATACCAGTGGCTTTGCAACCCAGTGGTGATCTCTTTTTCCTTAATGCTACATACCAGGGACTTTTATACATACTACAAAGGTTTATACATACTCACTTTTACATGAACTCGCTCAAATTTTTGTTGATTTTTCAAACTACAAGTATTTCAGGAAATTAACGGATCTGGCCAAGTATGCAACGATGTTAAACTGCGTAGGGAGTAGTGATGTCATCCGAGTTTAGGAACTGTGACCCTTGCCTGGACGGGTTACAAGTCTTAAACTATGTTTTTATTCAAGTCTTTTGTGATGTCGTATGAACACGTTTTCATTATGTCATGGTTGTATTTCGGTTTATGTGTCGACTTTTAAAACAATGTTGTTGTGGTAACTTTTAAAACTTGTTGAATGGATGACTATCATGTGTTTTAATTCATATAGCATTTTTGTGATTGTGCTATGGTATTAAGAAGTCACACCAAATAAACCCACGCTTCCGCAAAAGCCAGGGTGTGACACTAATCATGTGCTGTTGTAAAAAAGATTCTCTAAAGGGGACCCACCTAAAGTCGAAGCCGTCATGTCTCTGCGGAACGGAAGTTCTGACCTGAGCTCTCACGGCCCTCGCAATTTAACCCCTTACAGATATCATCTAGGTATACTCACCTGTAAGACTGAATATTGGGATCTGGATACGGGAGTATATTCTGAGGTGGGGCACGCGAATAAGTTTAAGTCTCTAAAACATTAATCTCGTATCTCGAAACAGTTGAACTTTGTGTGAAAATTTAAGTGGATCAGTATACTGACAATCTAAGTGAATTGTTTAGAACTTAAAATGTTTAAAGCTTAACGGTGTTGGTGATTTGTCTCAATAACTGATATGATCATCTTACACAAACTCACAAAAATATTGCATGTAAATATTTCTTTATTACATTTTATTTCTTTAAAAAATCCAAAAGTTTTTCGGAGTGTTTTAGCATAAATTTTGAAAAATTCAAAAAGATTTTAGACAACTGATGTTGAAAAGCTGATTTTCAAAATTCCGAGTGCTGAACATGACGAACAGGTTTGGGCATGTGAAGAAAGAAACTGTTATGTTTTACAAGTGGTCATCAGAAATTTAAATTGTTATATCTTTAATTGATGTTTTGATCTGAAGATTATCAAGTGTTTAGCAGAGTTTCTAAATTTGTTATATCTTATCCTTTATGAAACTTATGTTTTGGGTAAAGAACTTGCAGGTGAGCCAGGAATCAATCCTGAACCTGTAAACATGTGAGCAGAGTAAAAGCCAGACTACGATCCTAGCACAATTCAAGGGGGAGTCTGCTGGTAGATCAATATCCGAGAAGGAGAAGAGTCTGTAGATGCAAGAGCCAGAATCGAATCCTGATGATAAGAGAGAGAGTAGAGGATAAAGATTGCGGATGCTTACTCTGTCAGATATTTTGGAAGAGCCCGAAGATTGATAAAGACTGAAGACGTTGAAGACTCGACACTAAAGACTCGTCAACATCCGAGGGGGAGTCTGTTTTAGCATTACGTCTGTCGACTTCGTCTTGTATCGAGTCTTGTACTATAATTGTTAGATCGGGGCACGTTGTACGAGAAAATAGGATTTATGTGTTGAAGGTTAATTTCGCTTGAAAGTGTACATGGCACTTTCAAACGAAATCAGCATGGTTAATTCCGTTTGAAAGTGTCACTTCCACTTTCAAACGAAATCACCTCCACTATATATAGGCCTTCATACGAAATCATTTGTAACATTGATGTTTCCGGTACCGAACTGCTGTCGACGTGTCTACTGTTCTGAAATCTTGTTATTTCAATAATACAAGACAATTTAGTGTGAAACAAGCTGTTTTCCAAATCTATTTCATTTTTTCCGCCTCTGAAATAGATAAGAACTCTTCTGATTGACTCGTTTGGGTCACAAAACGATCCTACAAATGCACATACACATTGATCCGTCCTTCTTCTTGACAAATAACACTGGTGCTCCCCATGGTGATGAGCTAGGTTGTATAAAACCTTTTTCAATTAGTTCATCCAATTGTTTCTTCAGTTCCTGTATCTCTGTTGGTGCTAGTCGGTATGATGCTTTGGCAATCGGTGCTGTACCTGGTATGAGGTGAATCCTAAATTCAACCTCTCGATCTGGTGGTAATCCAGGTAACTCTTCTGGAAAAACGTCTGGGAATGTAGATACTACTGGAATATCTTTTAATTCTTTTCCTTTAGTGTTAATGATTACCGAAATTATATATACTATTCCTCATTTCCTTGCATAACTTGCAGTTTTCATCACAGAGATGAATTTTGTTGATCTGGTTGGCTTGTCCCTTTTATTTGTGATCTTTTCACCCTTGGGTGTACTTAATTACACAGACTTTTGATCGCATAAAATACTAGAATGATTGGTTACCAACCAATCCATTCCTAATACGACATTGAATCCGGTTAGATTCATAGGGTAAAGGTTAGCAGTAAAATTATGGTTTAGAATTTCTATCCTTGCTCCCTACAAGATTTCACTTATCTTAATGGAATCTCCATTTGTTGTTTCCACCAAACAGTCTTGTTGAAGTTTAGTTAATGGTTGGTTGAGAAGTTTGTAGAAAGAAGTATTGATAAAACTTTGGTTTGCACCAGAGTCAAATAATACTTTAGCAAAAACATCATTAACTAAAAACGTACCGGCTATCACATCCGGAATCATTTTAGCTTCTTCAGCTGTCAAAACGAATGCTCTGGCATTCTTTTTGGGTCCTTCAGTTGCTTTAGCTTTGCTGGTTGTTGCTAGAGCTACTTTTGGACACTTTGGTTTGATATGACCAGTTTCTCCACAATTGACGCATAGCCTATTGCTAGGTTTCTTCCTGCAGTCTTCTTCCTTATGTCCAGACATCTTACAGAAGTTGTAGTATATGGAGCACTTTCTTGAGTGCTTCCTTTTGCAATACTTGCAGTTGGGTACAGAGGAAGAGCCTGTACCTTTTCGACGGTAGGAATTACCAGAACGAAATTCTTAGGTAATCCTTTGAGCTAAGTTTTTTCTCTGGTTTTCCTCTTGTGTACGTACCAATTCATTAGTCAGGGTGTTGGCTAGTTCTACTGCTTCTTCTATGGTTTGTGGCCTAGCCGCCTTGACTACGTGTCTGATCTCACTAATTAATCCCCAAATATAACGGGAGATTAACACTGGCTCAGGTGAGGCTAATGTTGGTACTATCCTAGCATATTCAAAGAATATAGTAGTGTACTCCTTACAGTCTATTCCTGACATTTTATGATTTAGGAACTTATTGGCGATTTGTTCCTTTTCATGAGGAGGACATAATTTCCTTTCAACTATCTCCTTAAAGTTAGTTCATTTCATAATATAAACTCTGTCACTTCCTCTAGATTGGAGAATGGTATTCCACGACTCTAACGCTGCATTCTTAAAAAGATTAGAAGCAAACATAATTTTATCTTCATTTGCGCATTTACTTATTTTTGTGACTACTTCGGTCTTTTCTATCTAGCGCAAGGCTGAAATGGTTCCTTCATTTCCTGAGAATTCTATTGGTTTGCAAGCCAATAATTCTTTATAAGAACAACCATAGGGTATGGTTCTTCTTCTTTTTGGAATAGGAGCTTGGATCAAAGGTCCGCGATTTTCGTTCACGCTATGACTGGGTTCAGAAATTTGACGTTTATTTCCAATTGTAGAGTTATTATTTTCTGCTTCTTTAATAGTCTTGATAATATATGGCATAATATCTGTTAGGATCTGAGTTTCTTTTTTATTGTGTTTTTGTTTAGAAATTAATGAAGATGAACACGTAATTGCAGCGGAAATAAATGGAAATAAACTTTGCACACAATCAAATAGGAGAAATGCTTTCAACACACATGTTTGAACATTGAACCGAATGATTAAATTTATTTCAATCACTGATTACAACTTTGCATGCATGAAATACAAACTCCCCCTCAGCCTGAGCTCACAGTGAATTGTTCGTACAAGAGACAAGTGGTGAAAGAGCCAATAGAACAGTATAGGGTACTGTTCTATTTATAGGCACGAGCAAACCACTGAAGCATCTTGGCTGACGTCACCATGAAAGTGACATCTAACCTCCTAACAAACTCTAACTACTGATCTAATACAAACACTGCTTAGCAAACTACTGATTACAATACATAACAAAAGAAAGACTAAACTACTGCTTTCTCCTTCCACTGTTGTGACTCCAGCAATACTTGTATCATCAGCAGTGCTTGACCCATAATCGTAGACTAATCAACAGGTCTTCAGTCTTCATCAGTCTTTAACATGATCAGCAGTTGTTTGTAGAACATCACTTGTATATGGACAGTGGATAGAGGCCATCAGTAGATAGAATCACTTTCAAGGGGAGAGACTTGTGTACATCCACTGCTTATTCTGGATCCACTGCTCTGATCCAGTTTTGGCTTTACTCAACTATTCCTTTGGTAGGGTTCAATCCCAACAATCTCCCCCTGGAACAGATGATGCCAAAACTCTTCATTATTGTGGATCTTTATTGCCTCATCAACAATTAACTGATTGGGCCTTTTAATTGTAATTCAAAGTCCAGGGAATCTGTGTCATCCTCATCCCTGCACAGTGTAAGATCAAGGAGATCCTGTAGATCTTCAACACCCTGGCCCAATGCTTGTTCCCTTGATATTTTCTTCACATCACCATTGGACTTGATCAGAGTCAATACGTGGGTCTGTTTGTCAGATTTCCACTTTAGTACTTTAGGGTCCTTTGGGTTTCTTGGGAGAGGTTTTATTAATGATGAGTTTGGAGATGGTGGCCTGGTAATAACTGGCTGAGTAGTGGTTGAAGTTTGGGCCGATTCAAGTCTTTCTTCAATCATCTTCTTAACCCCTTCTTTTACAAGGTAATCCTCTGCTTCTTTATCTTCTGCAGTTAGTTTATCCATTTGCTTTTGTTTCCTTCTTTGGTAAAGGATGGCAGCAGGTGGAGCAGTGGATCTCTAGGATTGTTGCTTTGGTGGCTCAACCGAAACCTCTACTTCAGGGTAAACAGGCTTTTGTGGAATATTGGGATTTTTCTTTCTCAATTCTTCCAGCCTTTGGTAAGAAGCAATCACCTTATCTTCTTTCCACCTTATCACTTGATTCCTAGACCCAAAGTCAGCAGTAATGAGTTCCTCTTTCATTCTCTTTAACTTTAACACTTTATCAGGCACATTCTTCTTGTAATTTGCCCAAATAGGAGGAGTATGCTTAACTTTGTCTTTATTCATTTTTTCAATTCTTTCCAACTCCTCTTTGAGTTCACCCACTGTCCATTCTTTATATTGAGCTTTGTCACCCTTGTACCTTTTGAAGGCCAAGATGTGCTCAATGTAGTCTTTCCTTAGGGTCTCATCAGCTCTTTCTGACAGTTGCTGACATAGGTTCTTTGAAAACCTTTCCAAAGTATTGACTTGAGTAAGAAGAAATTGGTAGTATCTTTGGATTTCCTTGTCAGATTTACCCTTTGAATTTCGTTTGGAGATATCCTCTGCTTGTTGACCTTTCACTTTCAAATATTCTTCAATATTGTTAGGTCTTGGATATCCTTCAACAGATGGCAAGCTCCTTTTATCAAGATCATCTTCTGAGTAAAAAGACTTTATTTCTTCTCTGACAGCTGCAAGTTCTAAAGGATACTGAACAGCTGTAGATACAATGGTAGTGGTTGGGTTAAAGACTTGTGCTGATGAGAGTGGAACAGGATTTGGAATAGTAACAAGTGACAAAGGTTGTGAAGATGTTGGTGGTGGAGAGGAATCATCATCTGGTAAAATTATCCTTCTCCTTTTTGGTTTAGGAGAGGCTGGTGGTGTTTTGGATGGTTGTGAAGTGGTGATTTGAGTTGTGGTGTTTGAGGTGGATGGTGGCTGACTAACAGTTGTTGAAACAACTGGTGTTTCAACCACTGTTGTCATTACAACAGATGATGTGTCATCTGAAGTCTTCTGCTTTTTAGCAGGAGGTGATGGTGGTGATGAAGTTGTTTTTGGTGGTGAGGTGATTTTTGGTGGTGGTGGTAAGGCAGTGGATATGGTGTGTGTTGAAGTGGTGGTAGTTGTTTGGCTAGCAGTTGTTAAAACCACGGAAGTATCAACAGCTGTTGATACAACAGGAGTCTTAACAACTGCTGGTTTGGGAGATTGATGTTTGGAGCTTTTGGAAGATTTGGGAGTGTGTTTTGTGGGTTTGGATGGTATGGATTTGGGTTGCCTCACTTTTCTAGTGGGCTGCTTCTTTTTGGGCTCAGGACTTTCAGGCTTTGGACTTTCCTGATCATCCTTAGGCTCAGAAGTACCCTGCTCATTCAGCTCCATAAAAACTCTTTTCTCCTGTGCAAACCTTGCTTTATCCTTAGCCTCCTTATCCTTTTTCACATCAGCTTTTGCCTTAGCAATGGCATTTGTGGTTACATCAATATTTTTAGAACCATCTGGCAAGGGTATGTCTGCAAGCATGCTTGAATTATCAGGTGCAATGTAAAGACCATCTTCATACCCCTTTTTAGTCCACTGCTTTAATTTCTCCCCCTTTTTGGCATCAGTTGGTGGTGGGTTGTCCACAAATATAATAGAGGGAGGAGCAGTGCCAGTGGTTTTCAACAAACGAGCCTTGATAGCTTTAATATCTGCCTGAGTATCCATAAACCTAGCTTCCATCATATTCCTGATCTTTTGAACTTGTATCTCATGTTGCTGATCAGCAATTTCTCTTTGTTGGATGAGCATAGGTTGAAACAAATGCCAGAGCTCATTTGCAGCAGGTGCAGGTGGTGGTTCAGGTGCTTGAGCTGGAGCAGCAGTGGGTGGTACCTTTTGAACTTTCAACAAATGTTGCAGCATGTCTTTGATTTCTGCAACAGAAGTATCCAGTTTGTCAACTCTAGCCGTCAATTCTCGGTACATTAAACCATCACCCAACTTAATGGGATCATCTGATTTCCCACTAGCAGTGGTTGCAACAGTGGTTGATTGAGGAAATATATCCCGGAAATCATCCACTGATGCCCCTTTTTCTTGGTACTGGGGACTTCTTCCTTCAAAATGAGAGACACTTTTTAGTGAACCAGTGAACACTGGATACACAAATGTTCCCAGAGAAGAAATTGCCTTCAAGGAAGTCTTATTGATGAAACCACTGTCCATGTGTAAACCAGTGGGTTCAGCACTTGTAGTGGCTGCTTCACTTGAACTACCTCCAAGAGTTACTTGTAACTCAAGGGGTGTAACCTCCTCAGGTGTTGTTGGTGGGTTAGCAATGATTGAAACACCAGACCCAGTCACTTGTTGGGGCATATTCTCATTAACAGGTGATTGAGAAGGATTGGTTTGTGGCTGGTTCAAATCAAGAGCATCCAACAAAAGTTTTGTTTGTGGGGAATTGTGGCAGTGATTATGGGTGTAGAAAGCGAATTTGCCCCAGGCATTGGGCTGTTGATGATGGATTCAAGTGATTCTAGAGCATCATATTGTGGTGTCCCTATGTGCACAACCTGTTCTTTTTCAGAAGAAGCAGGAGGAGTTTGAGGCATGGGTTGAGATCTTTCTACCAACTGCTGTGAGGAAGTAGCAACATTGGTTTCTTGTGACTTTTGTGTTGTCACTGGCAGTTTCTCTGGGATCACATCTTCCAGAGTTGCCTTTGTTTTGGGTTTGGGGGGCTTTTGATTTTTCTTTTGTTTTGGTTTTCTGGTGGTTTTAGGTGTGGGTTTCACAACAGTTGTTTTGCTGTTGTGATCACCTAGAGCAGTAGGCTCAGCCGCAGATACCTGAGGAGCAGTGTTAGCTGCTAAATTCTGCTCAGGAACCCCGGCTTTTGTTTTGGAAACTTTTGCTAGCCTTGTAAATGTTTCAGATGTAAGGCCATTTATTTGAAAAGGTTCACCCTGGATAAGCACATGAGCATTATCCTTTGCAAATTTCTTTTGAAAGTAAAAGCTTAGGAACCTTGGAAATAGTAGGAATGATTTTTTATCAACATTTTTAACTAAATCATCAAAGATCTCCTGGGAGTAGTTAAAATATTCTTTATGTAAAATAGCATAACCCAGGTATTGGATTTTAATTGTATTTCGTTAAAAGCAGTTGTTTTATTTGAGACACACATCAAGAGGGTATGGAATAAAAATCTTGTTACAGGAGGAAAACTACCTTTTTGTAAGGTATCCTTTTTCATTTCCTCAGCATACCCCCTCTCAATAAAATCAGTTTGATACTCGATTTTGGGAAAAGAAGTTTTACCTTGCTGATCATCGAGTTCAAATTCCTCTGAAATGGATTGTGGTGTGATTTGAACTTGTTTACCCTTTATTGAGGAATTGATGGCTATGATTGTCTCTCCTTGAGATTCAAGTGTGGCATTCTTCCAAAATTCTCTCTGGGTTTTTAAGTAAATCGGAGCATCAGCAGTCAACAAAGTTTTGTACTTTGAAGACGAAAGAGCGTCAATGATGGAATTGAAGGTATCGGTGTGACTGGGTTTTGTGAGTAGACCCAAATAGTTGTGGGGAGCTTTGTACGGAATTTCAATGGGTTCGGCGGCCATTTGAGTGACCTTTTTAGAAGATGAAGATGGTGATTTTGGAGCAGAAGAAGACATGAGTAGGTTGAGAGATGAAGAAGACGATGAGGGATTTGAGAGAGAAAGATGGAAACTGCTTTGAGAAAGGAATTTTAGAATTCAATTCGATAGTGTAAAACCCTGTTTGGGGGTTTGAGAAGGGTTTTATAAAGGAAAAAGTGAATGCTGACGTGGCAGCGGTTAAAAAAGATCTGACCGCTATGTACTAACCACGTGCCAACCCCTGATGAATAATGGAGGACAGTTGTTTTATGAAACCACTGATGGAGCAATATCAGTGGTTGCAACGGTTATAATGAAAGGAGTGGGTGATTTTAACTATCAGTGGATAGCATATCAGTGGATAAAAACGCTGATTTTGAACAACAGTGATTACCAAGGAAATGAGAGAACAGGGGTTGACTTTCAGCAGTGGACAACTTTTAGTGGAACAGATGTTTGAACAAAAACATTTGTTATGGCAGACTTTTAAGGATTTAATGAAAAATTCATTTTTAGCTATTTTTAAGGATGTATTTTTTATTTTCAGAAAACATTTTAATGCTTTTATTCATAGAAATACAGGATTTTGTCTGTTATTCCATGTTTAGCATGCCAATCCTAGAGATCAAGCTCTCAAAGGTGGATGTGTCTAATGCTTTTGTTAGCACATCCGCCAGCTGATCTTTAGTTGGTACATGGTGCAGAGAAATCAAACCTTTTTCATGGCAATCCCTCACAAAGTGATGTCTGATATCAATGTGCTTGGTGGTTGAATGGGAGACTGGATTTTTGATGATATTTTCTGCTGCTTGACTGTCCAACATGAGAGGTGTCTTTAAGGCAGTGATACCAAAATCCAGTAATTGATTTTGAAGCCAAAGCAGTTGGGCTGTACAGCTTGCAGCAGCTATATACTCTGCCTCAGCAGTGGATGTGGAAACAACTGCTTGCTTTTTGCTTTGCCAAGACACTAAGCTACTGCCTAGGAATTGGCACCCTCCTGAAGTGGACTTCCTTGTTTTGTCACATCCAGCAAAGTCACTATCTGAGAAACCTGAAAACTTGATATTTCCATCAGCTGGATACCAGATACCAAGTGTGGGAGCACCTTTTAAGTATCTGAATGTCCTTTTTACAGCAATTAAGTTTGACTTTCTAGGGGCTGATTGGGATCTTGCACAGACACATGTTGCAAACATGATATCTGGCCTAAATGCATTTAGGTACAATAAAGACCCAATCATGCTTTTATATAAAGTTTGATCAACCAATTCATCCTTTTCATCAGACATGACTATTATATTGGTTGCAATGGGTGTACTGCATGGCTTGTAATCATCCATCTCAAATTTCTTTAAAAGTTCTTTGGCATATTTTCCTTGATGGATAAAAGTGCCATTTTGCAGTTGCCTTACTTGGAGACCAAGAAAGCGCTGGAGTTCACCCATTGCACTCATCTCAAACTCAGCTGTCATGAGTTGCCTAAACTCTTCACACATTTTATTACATGTGCTTCCAAAGATGATGTCATCCACATAAATCTGGACAATCATCAAATCCTTTCCTCTCCATTTTAAAAACAGTGTTTTATCTATTTTACCTCTTGTGAAACCAATGGAAAGTAGAAAGGTGGAAAGAATTTCATACCAGGCTCTAGGTGCTTGTTTCAGGCCATACAAAGCTTTATTTAGCTTGTAGACATGATTTGGATTAAATGGATCCTCAAAGCCTGGAGGTTGACAAACATAAACCTCTTCTAGAATCTTACCATAGAGGAATGCACATTTGATATCCATTTGATACACCTTGATATTTTGGTTGACAGCAAAGGCCAGGAATAGTCTGATAGCTTCAAGTCTTACTACAGGGGCAAATGTTTCATCATAGTCAATGCCCTCTTCCTGTCTGAACCCTTGAACCACAAGCCAAGCTTTATTCTTGACAACAATACCCCTTTCATCAGTTTTGTTTTTTAAGACCCACTTTGTGGCAATAGGACTTAGACCCTATGGCAGTGGTACAAGTTCCCATACTTGTTGTCTTTTGAACTGTTGGAGCTCCTCTTGCATGGCTTCTACCCAGCTGTTGTCTTTCAGTGCCTCTTGGTACTTGACTGGCTGATGGAGAGATAGGAAACTAGCAAAAAGACAGATGTTTTGGGATTGACTTCTTATGAGCACCCCTTCACTGATGTTGCCAATGATTTGGTCAGGTGGATGAGACTTCAAGAAGATTAGATCCCCTTTGTATGGAACAATGGCATTTAATGATGAGGGTTGCAGATGTGAATCATCTGAGCTAACCACTGCTGGTGACTTTGATGATCCAGCAGTGGCTTCAAATGGAGGTGGAGGAATGGGAGGAACTGTTGTGAAACCATGTTGACTTTTATCCACTGTTTGATGGCCTTTATCAACAGTGATTGATGATGTGGAAGCAGGGGTTAATGGGCTACTTTGGTCAATAACTGTTGAGGTAGCAGTGGATGAGCTTTGACAACTGTTTTGAACATCTGCTGCTCTTCCCATTGAAGCAGACTTTTGTTGAGGAATGATGACTTCATACCCATAGTCTGATGGAGGATTTTCTGATGGACCTGCATTGTTAGACTTGACAGCAACACTTTCAAATGTGAATTTATCAAGATCAAATAATTCTGCAGGGTTTGCTGGGATTTTCATTGATGAAAGTTCAGTGAACTTTACATTCAAAGTCTCTTCCACTGTTTTGGTCCTTACGTTAAACACTTTGTAGGCCTTAGCAGTGGTTGAGTATCCCAGATGATAACCACAATCAATTTTGGCTGCAAACTTTGAGATAGAATCTTTTAAGTTCAAAATGAAACATGGGCAGCCAAAAACTTTGAAATATGAAATTAATGGCTTTATTTTATACAGCAGTTCATAGGCAGTCTTTTGATGCCTGGGGTTGATTAAAACTCTGTTTTGGACATAGCAAGCAGTGTTTACTGCCTCTGCCAAGTTAATGGCAAACCTGAATCAGCAAGCAGGGTTCTGGCAGCCTCAATCAAAGTCCTGTTCTTTCTTTTAACAACCCCATTTTGTTCTGGTGTCCTGGAATGCTGTACTGCCTTACAATTCCTTTAGACACACACAAATCATCTAACTCCTTGTTTCTGAACTCTGTGCCATTATCACTCCTGAAGACTTTTACTTGCAAGTCAAACTACTTTTCAACCTATGTAACAAAGTCTTGCAGAATGCCTGCAGTCTCATCTTTTGTGTGTAAAAAGTAAGTCCATGTAAATCTAGAAAAGTTATCAACAATTACCAAACAATATCTTTTCTTCCTAAGACTCATGACTTTTACTGGACCAAACAAATCCATGTGAAGCATTTGCAAGCACTTGTTTGTTTTGGACTCTTCAATTGATTTGTATGAGCTTTTATGTTGTTTTCCTTTTAGGCAGGAAACACAATGCTCAGGACAGGTGAACAGTTTTTGAGGTAAACCTCTTACTAACCCCTGTTTTGAAATAGCAGTGATTGTCTTGAGATTTGTGTGCCCCAATCTCCTGTGCCATAATTCTGTCTTTTTGTTAGAGGCAGCTGAGAACAGACAGGCATCAGTTCTGGGGCTCTCTTTTGACACTCCACTACATAAACATTGCCACTTCTTTGAGCAACAAGTTGGGTTTTTCCATTTTTTATTATTGCTTCAATCTTTTCAACCATTTCTGGTCCAACAATCCTACAACACTCTTTTGTAAAGAATGAGCCATAGCCCTTATCACTCATTTGAGAGACACTTAAGAGGTTGAATTTTAGATTGTCTATTAGATTGACATTTTCAAACTTAACTTTATCAGACTGAACTGTACCAGACCCCAGAACCTTCCCTTTACTATTATTGCCAAAGGATATATCACCCCCTCCATGAGTTTTGAAATCTTTGAGTAGGGCTTTACATATTGTCATGTGCCTGGAGCCTCCACTATCTATATACCAAAGACTATCTAAGCATGTAGAAGCTCCATGCACATGTAGTAAAAGGTTAGTTCATTAGGGTCTCCAAAGCCAATAAGGTTTTGGATGGGGTCTCAACAGTGTCTAGGTTAAGTTCAGGTGGATGGACAGTGGTTAGCTCAGGGGTTTGGACAGTTTTAGCTCTGTTTTTCTCTAACCACTATTGGGTGTCTTGCCCAATCATCTGCTGATACCCAAAAGGATGCCTGTTCACTCTTGGTTTAGAAGGCTTTTTGTAAGCCTCATAAACATGTGGGATCCTTTGGTATGGTGGTTGTCCCTTACCTCTTCTGTATTGGTTGGCAGGGGGTGCATCAGTCACCTGAACATCTCTTTTAACAGAGGTTTGGTTCAGCTATTTTGTAACAACTGTTTGGACTGGCACAAATAGTGGTTGGTTTTTGGTGAATTTGACAGATGAATTTGATGAACTCAAGGATGTTTTTGCAATGTACTCATTCCTTTTTACATCAAATGATTTGAGATACACACATTCTTGAGTTTTGTGGTTTGATTTACCACAGATGGTGCAGCTCTCAGCAGGTACTATTACACTTGTTTTGTTGAGATCATATGCTTTTAGATGAAAACAGTCTTTTGTTAGATGATTCTTCTTTTCACAGAAATCACAAAATAGGTTTTTGATCTTTTCTCTTTTCTTTCTCTTTTCAGACTCCTTTGCAACAGAGTTTTGAACTACTGTTGGGATGTATTTGAGAGGAATTACTTTTGCTTTCGGAGCCTTTACACCATCAGTGGATGTGAAGTCCATGGGTTTTAAATTTTCAAGAATGTCACACTCATCAGACCATCTGGGTTTAAATTGGTATTCCTCAATCTCCTCATAGGTTGAAGAGTCCAATGGTCTTTCAAGTGTGATTTTGTTGCCATTTTTGTCAGTTATTTTGATTTCTTGGCCATTCTTGTTTGTGGGAATGATTTCCACTGAACCATATTTATTTACAGCATTGTTTTCAATTTGGTCATGCTTTCTAAAACCTACACCAAATTTTACATTGCTTTTGATCTGTTTTTCAAGCATTACTTCATAGCCTTTGCAAGATTCCACCCATTTTTCACAAGTGATTTGGGTGGACACCAACTCCTTTTTGCAAACTTGATATTTTTCTATCATAGTTTGGAGTTGGTTTTTGGTAATGCTTTGCTCTTCTTTTAGACTGCAAATTTCTTTATCCTTTTCAGCCAATTTGATTTTAAGTTCTTTTAAAGACTTCTCAAATTTGACCTCATCATTCAACACTCTATCCCTAAGGTTTTCATTCACCTCTTTGATGTTAGCAAATGCTATGATGCATTTGTCTGAACACAGATTTTCAAGAACCTGAGATGATACCTTGGCTGCAGCCATCATGGCACAGTCACATTGATGATCACTTTCTTCATTAGCCCTCTCTTCTTTCTCACCTTCTTTCTTCTTCTCTTCTTCTTCTTCTTCTTCTTCTTCTTCTTCTTCTTCTTCTTCTTCTTCTTCTTCTTCTTTGGAACAGGGGTCAAACAGTGGTTCAATCAGGGTTTCTGAATTTTCTCCTAGCAGTATTTCACCAGCAACTGCAGTAACCACTGCTTCAGCCACTTCATCCACTGTTTTAGCACTTAGCTGTTCTCCTTCTGCTTCCAGCCCTTTTGGTATTGACTCTAATGCCATAAAACAAAATTCATCATTAAGAGCATCATTAGAAGCATAGAGTGCAAAATTTTCATCACCAGGCTCATCAGGCATGCTGCTCTAGTCAACAAAGCCTTGGGTGAAAAAGCTTTGCTGATCTGGTTGAACCACTGCTGGAGCAGCTTGTTGAGGTGCAACTGGTTGCACCTGAGCCTGAGGGACAGGGGCTTGAACATACTGGATTTGTGGAATAGTGGTTTGAACATAATGCACAGGCACAGGGGTTGCAGCATAGTGAGCAGTGTTAACATGGGCTTCAGGGGTATATTGAGCATAGTGCACAATACTTTGGTTTTGTGGTCTAGGGTTTGAGCTGGGATGAGTAATAATTGGACCAGTGGTTTGACTCCTGCATTCCCTAGCAAAATGACCTAGTCTATTGCACTTATAGCACTTGATTTTTGACTTATCCAACCCCACTTTTAAATTCCCCTGTAACCCTCGAATTTTCTCCCTGTTCTTTTATAGAATTTGCTTGTTCTTACACTAAGCAAAGCCAATTGATGCAAAATGTCCATTTCTTCTAAGTCAGTAGGATCAAAATGCTGTAAGTCATTGAGTTCAAAGCACAGATTATCAGAGATCTGGCTTTCTCCATTTGCTGTGAAAGCAAAGTTGGATGAGTGAGGATTAGAGTTGAAGTTTGCACCAGCAGTTATGTCAATAAAATGATCATAACTCTGATCCTTACTGCTGCCAGTCTCTTCCTGACCTAGAAGAGCTGTGTTGCCAAATGTGTAATCATCTGCAACTTTGCCAGAATCTTGGAACTTCTTTTTCTGGTTTAACTCCCTTTCATAGGTCAGGAGTCTACCATGAAGTTGGGTCAGTGTCAGATCTTTGAACTCAACAGAGTTTCTGGTCACGAATGCAATGGTGTCCCATTTTTCAGGTAGTGATCTAAGAAACCTGCTATTTTGAGTTGAATTTGAAAATTTAACATCAACAAGTCATAGCTCACTAAGGAGACAACTGAATCTCTCAAAGTGTTGGGTTAATGTTTCACCCTTAACATGACAAAACGTTTCATACTGCTGAGTCAGAATTTCCCTGTTATTTTCAATAGCTTCTTCAGTCCCCCCAAATTGTTCCTTAAGTGCATCCCATAATTCTTTGGCACTGTCACAGTGTAACAGTCCAACATAGATTTCATTGGGCAAAGCAGATGCAACAATGCTAAATGCTTTGGCATCCAGTTCGAACTTTTGAAAATCAGTTTCAGTATAGTTTTCAGGTTTTTTAGGTTTGAACTTCTTTGAATCCTCAGCACTCGGTACCATTGGAACATGGGGTCCAAAGATAACCGACTTCCAACATCCGGTATTCTGTTGAGCAAGGATGTGACCCATCCTTCTCTGCCAGATGAAGTACTCATTTCGCTTCAGCATGGGAGGTTTGAAGAGTGAATCGATGCTATTGTTAGCATCTTGTGATTGTGACGTCATCTTGGTTGTTTTACAGACACTGATTAATCAACTTTGTTCGTGATTAATCCTTGCTCTGTTTTTCAACGAAACAAACAATAATAAGTATCAATGATTTTGAGCTGAACTTTTACGTCAAAATGATTGTTAGATCAAATTTGACTGTCCTAGCTCTGATACCAATTGTTAGGATCTGAGTTTCTTTTTTATTATGTTTTTGTTTAGAATTTAATGAAGATGAACAAGTAATTGCAGCGGAAATAAATGGAAATAAACTTTGCACACAATCAAATAGGAGAAATTCTTTCAACATACGTGTTTGAACATTGAACTGAATGATTAAATTTATTTCAATCACTGATTACAACTTTGCATGCATGAAATACAAACTCCCCCTCAGCCTGAGCTAATAGTGAATTGTTCGTACAAGAGACAAGTGGTGAAAGAGCCAATAGAACAGTACAGGGTACTGTTCTATTTATAGGCACGAGCAAACCACTGAAGCATCTTGGCTGACGTCAGCATGAAAGTGACATCTAACCTCCTAACAAACTCTAACTACTGATCTAATACAAACACTGCTTAGCAAACTACTGATTACAAGGCATAATAAAAGAAAGACTAAACTACTGCTTTCTCCTTCCACTGTTGTGACTCCAGCAGTACTTGTATCATCAGCAGTGCTTGACCCATAACAGTAGATTGATCAACAGGTCTTCAGTCTTCATCAGTCTTTAACATGATCAGCAGTTGTTTGTAGAACATCACTTGTATATGGACAGTGGATAGAGGCCATCAGTAGATAGAATCACTTTCAAGGGGAGAGACTTGTATACATCCACTACTTATTCTGGATCCACTACTCTGATCCAGTTTTAGCTTTAATCAATTGTTCCTTTGGTAGGGTTCAATCCCAACAACATCTATAATTCCTTGTGCCACTATATGTTAAATGGCACTTTTATTCACTTGGTTCTCGTTATTATCGTTATTCTGGTTTTCCTGATTTACTTCGTCCGACATCTAAATTGGAAACATTTATCAGGTATTAATATCACAGAATAAGATCTAATACAAACAATCACACAAGCAGATTGATAAAAAACGTCAAACATTGCGACTTTACTCTTTATATATATGTATGTATGTATGTATGTATGTATGTATGTATGTTTGTATGTATGTATGTTTGTATGTATGTATGTATGTATGTATGTATGTATGTATGTATGTATGTATGTATGCATCGATTACATATTACAACTAAAAATTAATCACACTAGTAGTTATAAATCGATATGTATTCTAGTCTATTTTTTCAAGTACAAAATTACACACATATATATATTATATTAAACTAGGTGCTAGTTTGTCCAATACTGCATCTCACGCTCGTCGTACTTCCAGACGAGTTTCTCTCCTATCTGACGGATTCTATTTCCCTCTTCAACTAATTCGTCGCCATATGAGCGAAGTTCCTCCAAATTTTCTTGACTCATGGGTGGCATAGGTGCTGGTACTGGGTCAGGGCATCGAGGTATGGGTTGTTCGTATGGGTATGGGTTGTTTAACACATTCTGAATATACATGTCGTCGTTTCAAAATGGGTCTAAAGGGTTCAGGTCGGTATACTGTGCTATGGGATTTGGTGCGGGAATTATAGGAATTTCATTGGTGTCGAATGCTGGTATCGGGAATTGTGTCGCAACCCCCGACCCCTACCCGGGAGCGGGCGGCCGCGAGCTACTCACAGAGCGGGTAGTATCAGTGTTTATTAATTTAGCAGCGGAATACATCAGGACCGTAGTTAGGAAATATTTTTATCAGAGAAAAACACCAAACTTTTATAAAAATATTTTTTCGGAATAAAATCCAAGTTCATTTGATAATACATTATTAGGGATAAACCCTAATTATTGAAAACAAAATGTCTTGTTTATTTAGGTAACTTTTATAGCCACTATTCCAAGCCTTCAGTGCTCTCTAACTGGCTTCTATTGGGCTTTCATATTATGTTACCTGAAACGCGTTTTAAAAACATTTTATCAGTAAGAAATACTGGTGAGTGCATCTCAGTTTAATCAAAATGGTTTTATTATTTTAACAGTATTGAGGGCGATCGCGCAATTACATTTGTTTATATTTCTACCTTAATTACCACCCACGGTACTGTCAATCCATGACTGGTGGTCATGTTACTACTCACAGTGTAGTAACAAATTTTGTATACAAAACCGCAACATACCGATGATAATTGTAGAATTACAAATACTCAATCACTGTGAAATATAATTTAAAATAATTGAGGTTTTGTAAAAAACAGTTTACAAAAAACAGATGTACTCACTTTGCAAGTTTAGATGATACTAAGGCTTCCTGAGAATCTCCTGGTTATTATCTATTAAATCACATAATGCACACGTGTTAGTAAAATAACCCAATTCAATTTAACCGTACAACTCGAGACAGAATTCCAATGACTGATTCGGGCAGAGCCAACATGCATTATGGAATCCTAAATCAATCGGGTGTACACACGAGACAGAATTCCAATGACTGAGTCGGGCAGAGCCGACATGCATTACGGAATCCTAAATCGATCGTGTAGGGTAATAGCAGGGTTATAGTATTTACAACGGGGCAGAGTTTCGCTAAATAGTGGGTATTATGCTCGGGCAGAAGTTTAACTATTAGAAAGTTTGAGAGAGAATTTAGAAATGAACGAGGAACAAATGAGCTGAAGCCCCCCTTATATAGGTTGATCGACCACTTGGTTGCGCCCCGTGAAAGAGAAGGCTAGGGCCTTCGCGGCCCGCGAGAGCCTGAAAGGCGGCGGTAGCTTCGCTGAGTCAAGGGTAGGTTTGACACGTGGCAGGGACACGTGTCAAAATTGTGTGTCGGCCAAGTAATGGCTGTCGCGCCCCGCGAAGGACCAAGATGTCTCTGTCGCAGCCCACGAGAGACTGCCAAACTTGGTTTTTGTTGGTTTTTCTACGTGTAGGGCTATTTCTGGTCCGGTTCTCGTATACAGGGTATATTTAGGGATGTTTAGGGTGTCCCAAAATATTTTAGGAGGGTTGTTATATCCTCCCCACCTTGTTTTGGATCTCGTCCTCGAGATCTACTGGAATAGGTGTGGGTATTTTCTCTGTATTTCTGATTCGAGTTCCCAAGTGTATTCTGGTCGTCTTTTGGAATCCCATTTCACTTTGACCAGAACTAATCTCTTATGTTTGAGATTCTTAATCTTTCTATCTTTAATCTGAACATGTTTCTCGATAAATTTGAGTTTCTCGTTTACCTCTATATCCTTAAGAGGTACTACTAGTGATTCGTCTGCTAAACACTTTTTGAGATTACATACATGAAATACATCATGTATTCCTGCCATTTCCCATGGTAGTTGTAGCTGATAAGCTACATGTCCTATTTTTCTAATAATCTCAAAAGGTCCGACATATCTAGGGCTTAGTTTCCCTCTTTTAACGAATCTCACTACTCCTTTCCATGGAGAAACTTTTAATAATACTTTATCTCCTACTTGAAATTCTAATGGTTTTCGTGTGTTGTTAGCGTAACTCTTTTGATGATCCCGTGTTGTTTTTAGTCTTTCCTTAACTTGAATGATTTTATCTATTGTTTCTTGTACTATCTCTGGTCCGGACAATTGTTTTTCTCCAATCTCTGCCCAGCAGACTGGGGTTCTGCACTTTCATCCATAAAGTGCTTCAAATGGTGCAGCATTAATGCTAGTATGATAGCTGTTATTGTAGGAAAATTCTATTAATGGTAAATGATCGTCCCAATTTCCTCAGAAATCAATTACACAGGCTCTAAGCCTATCTTCCATAGTCTGGATTGTCCTTTCGCTTGGTCCGTCTGTCTGTGGATGATAAGCGGTGCTTAGATTCAACCTGGTTCCCATTGCTTTTTGGAAACTTGTCCAAAAATGAGAAGTAAAACGGCTATCTCTATTGAATACGATAGATAAAGGAATTCGATGTAATGAAACTACTTCATTTACATATAGCTTGGCTAACTGTTCCATACTGAAAGTTTCCTTAATGGGTAAGAAATGAGCAGATTTGGTCAATCTGTCTACAATCACCCAGATTGTATCATTTCATTTTCTTGTCTTGGGTAATTTAGTAACAAAATCCATTGTTATCAATTCCCATTCCATATGGGCATTTCTAACTATTGCAATATTCCTGATGGTTTTTGATGATCAGCTTTAACTTGAGAACAAGTTAGACATTTTGCAACATAATTAGCTATATCCTTTTTCAATGCTATCCACCAGAAATTCTTTCATAGATCCTGATACATCTTATCACTTCCAGGATGTATCGTATACTTAGATCTATGAGCTTCTTCTAGGATTCTTTGACGTAGGTTTCCTTGTTTAGGTATCCATATCCTTTTCTTATGGAACTTCCAAATTCCATATGTTCCTTGTTCTAATTCCTTAATCAATCCTTTCAATTTTTCAACATCGTCCTTGATTACTGACTCTTTTACTTCTCTAATTTGTTCGTTTAAATCTACTTGTAGATTTAGTTTGAGAGAACGTACTCGCTTTGGTTTTTCATGATACTTTTGACTTAAAGCATCTGCTACTACATTGGCTTTCCCAGTGTGATACTGGATATCACAATCATAATCACTAAGAACTTCCATCCAACGTCTCTATCTCATATTTAATTCTTTTTGCCCGAAAATATACCTTAAATTTTTATGATCGGTGAAGACAACAAATTTATTTCCATATAAATGGTGTCTCCAAATCTTAAGGGCAAAAACTATGGCTCATAATTCTAGATCATGGGTGGTGTAATTCTCTTCATGTTTCTTAAGTTGTCTAGAGGCATAGGCTATAACCTTTTGACATTGCATCAACACACATCCATATCCTAACTTAGTTGCATCACAATAGACTATAAAGTCTTCAATTCCTTCTGGTAATGCAAGTATGGGTGCGTTGGTTAACCTCTGCTTAAGAATCTTAAAAGCTTCTTCCTGTTTTGGTCCCCATTCAAACTTAACTGATTTGCAAGTCAGTTTAGTTAATGGAATGGCTATTCTAGAGAAATCACGGATAAACCGTCTATAATATCCTGCCAGTCCAAGAAAACTTCGTACTTCTGTTGGTGATTCAGGGATTTTCCATTTAGTAATCGCCTATATTTTTGTGGGATCCACATGAATTCCTTCATGATTAACCAGATGTCCTAGGAATTGCATTTCTTTTAACCAAAATTCACATTTTAAGAATTTAGCATAAAGCTTCTCTTTTCTCAACAATGTGAGGAGTGTATGTAGATGGCTGTATGGTCCTCTTTAGTCTTAGAGTAAATTAAGATATCATCTATAAAGACAATTATGAATTTATCCAGGTATGGTTTACATATCCTGTTCAGCATGTCCATAAATGCGCCTGGGGCATTGGTTAAACCAAATGGCATGACAGTAAATTCATAATGACCGTATCTCGTTCTGAAAGCAGTTTTAGGATTATCCTCTTCCTGTACTTTCAGTTGATGATATCCAGAGCGTAAATCGATTTTAGAAAAGAATCGAGCTCCGTGAAGTTGATCGAACAAATCATCGATTCTCGATAGTGGGTACCGATTCTTAATTGTGACTTTGTTCAATTCTCGATAGTCAATGCACATTCGCATCGATCCATCTTTCTTTTTAACGAACAACACTGGTGCTCCCCAAGGGGATGAGCTTGGTTGTATAAAACTTTTGTTAAGAAGTTCGTCCACTTGCTTCTTCAGTTCCTGCATTTCCATTGGTGCTAATCGATATGGTGCTTTGGAAATTGGTGCCGTCCCCGATATTAGGTGAATTCTAAATTCAACCTCTCTATCAGGCGGTAATCCAGGTAACTCTTCTAAAAAAACGTCTGCGAATTTAGATATTACAGGAATATCTTTTAATTCTTTTCCTTTAGTATCGATGATTACAAAAATCATATATAGTATTCCTCCTTTCCTTTCATAGCTTGCAACTTTCATCATAGAGATGAATTTCGTCGATCTAGATGGCTTATCTCCTTTAATTGTGATCTTTTCACCACTTGGTGTACTTACTCGTACTGACTTTTGATCATATAAAATACTAGCATGATTGGCTACCAACCAATCCATTCCTAATACAACATCGAAACCCGCCAGATTCATGTGGTAAAGGTTAGGAAAGAAACGATGGTTTAGGATTTCTATTCTTACTCCCTGCAAGATTTCACTTATCTTAACAGATTCTCCATTGGCCGTTTCTACCAAACAATCTTGTTGAAGTTTGACTAAGGGTTGGTCAAGAAATTGGTAGAAAGAAGTATTGATAAAACTTTGGTTTACACCAGAGTCAAACAATACCTTGGCAAATATGTCATTAACTAAAAACGTAACGGCGATCACATCCAGAATCATCTTGGCTTCCTCAGCTGTTAGAACAAAGGCTCTGGCATTCTTCTTAGGTGCTTATGTTATCTTAGTCTTATGGGCATAGCTAGAGCTAGTTTCGGACAGTTTGGTCTAATGTGTCTTTTTTCTCCACAATTAAAGCATATCCCATTACTGGGTTTCCTCCTACAGTCTTCTTCCTTGTGTCCAGAGATTTTGCAAAAGTTGCAATATGCAGAGCATCTTCCAGAATGCTTTCTTTTGTAGTTCTTACAGTAGGGAGCAGAAGAACATGTTCCCTTTCCACGGTAGGAATTACTAGAACGGAATTCATGTGTAAGCTTTTGAGCTAGGTTCTTTCTCTGGTTTTCTTCTTGTGTACGCACCAGTTCATCAGTCAAGGTATTAGCTAATTCTACTGCTTCTTCTATGGTTTGCGGTCTAGCTGCCTTGACTATATGTCTAATCTCACTAATTAATCCCCAAATATAACGGGAGATTAATACTGGCTCGGGTGAGGCTAAGGATGGTACTATCCTAGCATATTCGAAGAATATGGTAGTGTATCCTTTGTAGTCAATTACAGTGATTCTGAGATTTAGGAACTTAATGGCAATTTGTTCATTCTCATTAGGAGGACATAATTTTCTTTCAACTATTTCCTTAAAGTTGATCCATTCTATATTATAAACTCTGTCACTTCCTCTAGACTAGAGAATAGTATTCCACCATTCTAAGGCTGCGTTTTTTTAAAAGATTAGAAGCAAACATAATCTTATCTTCGTCCATGCATTTACTTATTTTTATGACTGCTTCTGTCTTTTCTATCCAACGTAAGGTTGCAATGGCTCCTTCATTGCCTGAGAATTCTATTGGTTTGCAGGCCAAGAATTCTTTAAAAGAACAACCGTATGGAGCGGTTCTTCTTCTTTTAGGAATTGGAGCTTGGATAATAGGCCCATTGTCATTATTCACACTATGACTAGGTTCACTGTGTTGACGTTTACTGCCATTTGCAGATTTATCTGCTTCTCTAACAGTCTTGATAATATAAAGCATGGCATCTATAATTCCTTGTGCCACTATGTGTTGAATGGCACTGTTATCTATTTGGTTTCCGTTATTCTCATTATTCTGGTTTTCTTGATTTACTTCGTTGTCGATCTGAATTGTAAACATTTACCAGATTTTATTATCACATAATAGAATTCAATTATTTATACACAATCACACGAACAAGTTGGTCAAAATCGTCAATCATTACGACTTTTACTCTCTTTCATACATATATGCATCGGTTACAAATTATAACTGGAAATGAAAAATACTATGCATCCCTATATATATATACATACATATATATATATATTGTACAAAATTACACGTATATCTAGTTATGGGCTAGGTGCCGTTCATCCAGTATTGCATTTCCCTCTCATCATATTTCCAAACTAGTCGTTCTCCTATCTGCCTGATTCTATTTCCCTCATTCACTAAATCTTCTCCATACTGATGGAGTTCCTGCACCTGTTTTCGACTCATTGGTGGATCTAACGGTTCCGGTGGAGGTACGGGTTCCTCGTAGGGGTTTCCGCTATTCATTTCGAAAAATGTCCTATCGATTTCCTTCCACGGATTAGGTTCTAAAGGTTTTGGTTCTTCTTCAGGTGGGTACAAGGCCGAATATGACCTATTGTCATCAAACCATGGATCATATCCTAGAGGATGTGGGGTTGGGATTCTAGGTGATTCGTCTAAGTAAAATGCAGGTGTCGGGAGTTGGTTCTCGGAGTGGGATTCTAGCATTAGTTGGTCTGGAGGTTCGGTTATTTGGTTTTGGTCATTGTCTACGGCTGTAGTGGCTTACAGGTGAAAACTGGCCAACTGTCTATCTAATTCTTCTTCCCAAGGTGGTCTACTGGTTACTTCCTGAATTTGTGCGTTTGCCTCTCTATTGGCCCTGACTATTGCTCTCTGTTGCTGTAACTTTTTCATTCTTTTTCTCCTTTCATGAGCCCCTCTACTAAACCAACCTCTTTTCTTAGTAGTAAAAGGTTCCTCTTATTGAGCCTTAAAAATAAATATTCCTTCTTCGGTATCGGCTGAATATCCTGAGGGATTAGGCTGGGATGATGTTTCCTCATTTTTCTGTGAACTACCTAAATGACGATAAGCGTCCGATGTTCCTTGATCACTCATACTGTAAACTAACAAATAGTCAAATAACACATAACATATAATCACATAAATTATTTCCTAACACATAATTTGAAATTTCAGTGTCAGCAGAACACTTCTTTGGCTTAAATAGGTGGTTGTAGCTCAGATACCACCTACTGTCGCAACCCCCGACCCCTACCCAGAAGCGCGCGGCCGCGAGTTACTCACAGAGCGGGTGGTATCAGTGTTTATTAATTTGGCAGCGGAATACATCAGGACCGTAGTTAGGAAATATTTTTATCAGAGAAAAACACCAAACTTTTATAGAAATTATTTATGGGAATAAAACCCAAGTTCATTTGATAATACATTATTAGGGATAAACCCTAATTATTGAAAACAAAATGTCTTGTTTATTTAGGTAACTTTTATAGCCACTATTCCAAGCCTTCAGTGCTCTCCAGCTGGCTTCTATAGGGCTTTCATATTATGTTACTTGAAACGCGTTTTAAAAACATTTTGTCAGCAAGAAATACTGGTGAGTGCATCTCAGTTTAATCAAAACGGTTTTATCATTTTAACAGTATTGAGGGCGATCGCCCAATTACATTTGTTTATATTTCTACCTTAACTACCACCCACGGTACTGTCAATCCATGACTGGTGGTCATGTTACTACTCACAGTGTAGTACTAAATTTTGTATACAAAACCCCAACATACCGACGATAACTATAGAATTACAAATACTCAATCACTATGAAATATAATTTAAAATAATTGAGGTTTTGTAAAAACAGTTTACAAAAAGCTGATGTACTCACTTTGCAAGTTTAGATAATACTAAGGCTTCCTGAGAATCTCCTGGTTATTATCTATTAAATCACATAATGCACACGTGTTAGTAAAATAACCCAATTCAATTTAACCGTACAACTCGAGACAGAATTCCAATGACTGAGTCGGGCAGAGCGACATACAGTATAGAATCCTAAATCAATCGGGTGTACACACGAGACATAATTCTAATGACTGAGTCGGGCAGAGCCGACATGCATTACGGAATCCTAAATCGATCATGTAGGGCAATAGCAGGGTTATAGTACTTACAACGGGGTAGAGTTTCGCTAGATAGTGGGTATTATGCTCGGGCAGAAGTTTAACTATTAGAAAGTTTGAGAGAGAATTCAGAAATGAACGAGGAACAAATGAGTTGAAGCCCCCCTTATATAGGCTAATCGACCACTTGGTTGCGCCCCCCGAAAGAGAAGGCTAGGGCCTTCGTGGCCCGGGAGAGCCTGAAAGGCGGCGGTAGTTTCGCCGGCCAAGTAATGGCTGTCGCGCCCCGCGAAGAACCAAAAGGTCTCCGTCGCGGCCCGCTAGAGACTGCCAAACTTGGTTTTTGTTGGTTTTTCTAAGTGTAGGGCTATTTTGGGTCCGGTTCTCATAAACGGGGTATATTTAGGGATGTTTAGTGTGTCCCCAAAATATTTTAGGAGGGTTGTTATAAATTGGTTTTCATGGTTTGTTTCTAACTCCCTTTATTGATCGTGAAATAAGGGCAAAAGTTGTGGTTCAACTATTTGGTTCAGATTAGGGTCTGCTATGGTGGTTGCTAACATATGGAAATCTACTAACTGCCTATCAAGTTCCTCCTCCCATAAGGGTCTATTAACTTCCTGGGTTTGGGCATTCATCTCCCTTTTTGCTTTTGCTATTGCTCTCTGTTGTTGAAGTTTCTTCATCCTTTTCCTCCTCTCATGCGCTCCTCTACTAAACCATCCTCTCTTTTTAGGAGGGAATGGTTCCTCAGACTGTGCCTTAAAAATAAAAATTCCTTCCTCGGTATCAGCTGAGTATCCTGAGGGAGTTGGCTGGGATGGGGTTCCTTCATCTTTTAGGGAACTAGCTAATTGAAGATAAGCGTCGGATGTACCTTGCTCACTCATACTGTAAACTAACAAATTGTCAAATAACACAAAATAATATATATATATGTATATATTTATATTTACACAAAATCACATAAATTATTTCCTAACACGATTGATTAAAATTTAGGTATTAGGAGAACACCTAAATGACTTAAACCAGTGGCTGTGGCTCTGATACCACCTTCTGTCACAGCCCCTGACCCCTACCCCGGGTGTGGGCGGCCGCGAGATCCGTTCAGGTGGTATCGATGTTTATTAATTTGGCAGCGGAATTTAAACATCAGGACCGTAGTTAGGAAATATTATCAAAGTTTAAAACACCAAGCTTCTATAAATAAACGGGATAAAACCTAAGTTTCGTACATAATACATTTATAGGGATAAATCCTAATTACTGAAAACATTTTTATTTAGGTAACTTTTATAGCCACTTCTTTAAGCCTTCAGTGCTCTCCAGTTGGCTTCTATTAGCTTCACATTAAGTTGCCTGAAACGCGTTTTAAAAAGATTTTATCAGCAAGAAATACTGGCAAGAGCATCCAAGTTTAATCAAAAATAGCTTTTATAACTTTACAGTATTGAGAGCGATTACAATGTTTATATCTACCAATATACTCATTCAGTATTGTCAAATCCATGACTTGTGGTCATGTTACTCATTGGCTAACTCGTCGTCCAATAGTAATGGATTAAAAGTAATGTATACAAAACCCCAACATACCGGCAGCAATTGTAGAATACATAGACTCAATCACTATTAAGTATAACTTAAAACATTTGAGGTTTTGGTAAAACAGTTTGGTAGAAAATGACTAACAAAAAGGGTTTACAAAAAGAGAATGTACTTACATTGTAGACTTAGATAATACTATCGCTTCCTGATGATTCTCCTGGTAATTATCTATTAAAATTAAACAATGCACACATCCTGATATAATTTACCTACTAGAGATTTGAGAGAGAAAGAAATTCTAAACGAAATGAAACTGAGGCCAGAGGCCTCCTTATATAGGTTGGTCGAAGGGCGGCTCACGCCCCGCGAGCCATTTGGGTTAGCCCTTCGCGGCCCGCGAGCAAGCTAGACTAGGTCCTAGCTTGGGTGAGTCAACCCTGTAGCTTCAACACGTAGGTGGACACATGGCGGCTTGAGGGCTCGCCTGGTGTTACTCGGTCGCGACCCGCGACTCGCAAGCCCAAGGGGGTCGCTCCCACGAGAACCTATATTATTTGTTTGTATTTGATTTTTATTAATATAAATGTTATTTAGGGTCGTTTACGAGTATACGGGGTACCTTAAGAGCGTTAGGAGTGTTTTAGGAGGGTTGTTATAACAACCCCGGATGAAATAACAGTATAATGACCCAAAACCTCAGATTTTGGCAATCTATCAACGCAAGATTTAAGGTCATTAAACCATATGCCACTGATGTGTTACCCACTTTTACTCAGTTTGTTAGGTTTATATCACATTGGTAAGCTGATTTTTTCATACTTTTTGCCTACCGGTACATCATATGATGAAGCTGCTATCACACTTAAGCAATTTAAGTTCAATATCAGAGTGACAGTCTAACTAGCTGATGTACTATCATTTCTTCTCTTTCACACAGTGATAACTCATTTTTTATTTTATAATTGTTTTAATGTTTTCCCTTTTTCAATGTTTTTGGATTTTTATGGTTTTCTATTTTTTAATTTTTGATTTTTAAGAAAACAATAAAATAATTACAAAATTCTTATGAAAAACTGGTTATTCAGTATTCCTCATCCCGTTGAGTTCGACTAAATGTTCAAAACGAGCCCTGTCAAACACTTTTGTGTAAATATCTGCCAAGTTATCTAGTGTGTTGACTCGATGAAGTTCAATCAGTTTCTTTTCAGCACAATCCCGTATAAAATGATGACGAATGTCAATATGTTTAGTTTAACTGTGCTTTATGGGATTGTTTGTGATTGATATAGTGGTAATATTGTCTATCATTATAGCAGTACGAGTAAATCCAAACCGTAATCGCATATCTGCTGTTGTATACAGAGAACCTGAGAGCAACAGCTACCCGCAACAATATATTCAGCTTCACACATAGAGGTAGATATGCAAGATTGCTTCATGCATTACCAAGACACAATCCGCCCTACTAAGAACTGACAACCACTTGTGGTATATGTTCTGGTAGACTTGCATCGTCCAAAGTCTGAGTCAGTGTATGCAACAAATTTCAAATCACTATCAGCTGGATACCGCAACCCAAGTTTAGGTCTCCCCTTCAAGTAACGAAGAATACGCTTCACCGCTTTAATGTGTGACTCTTTTAGATTTGCCTGATATCTGGCACACAAACATACAACAAACATGATGTCTGGTCTTGAAGCAGTCAAGTACATTAGAGAACCAATCATTTCCCTATACTGAGTTGGATCAACATCTTCCACACTTTCATGATTTGGGCCAAGATTGTGATTCTCGCAGATAGGTGTGTTGATAGTAGCGCAATCCTCCATTTTGAACCGAGACAAAATGTCTGACACATACTTTGTTTGATGTATAAACATCCCATCCTTCTTCTGGTCAACTTGTAATCCTAGAAAGTAGGACAGGTCACCCATAACACTCATTTCAAACTTGCTCTTCATCACATGCTCGTATTTATGACACATGTTTTCATTAGATGACCCAAAAATGATGCATCCACGTATACCTGGACTAGCAGAAAATCTTCCTTCTTTCGCTTAATGAACAGTGTACTGTTAGTCTGACCTCTTTCAAAACCATTCTTTAGCAGATGTTTTGACAGTGTTTCATACCAAGCCCTGTGTGCTTGATGCAATCCATACAAAGCCTTATCCAGTTTGTACACTCGATCTAGATAGTCTGGATCAACGAACCCATCTGGTTGTGAGACATACACTGTGACAAACGACATTTTTCATGTAACTTCCGTACAATGTGAACAATATTTTATATTATATGGTTGTGCATTTTGAACATATAATGTGTATGAATTCATGGCTTACGTTTAAAGAACTCACAAAATATTTCATGATGCATGATGACTATTATTATTGATTTCGACTCGAAACAGTTCAAACAGTGCACAGAACGAAACTAGCACACTTATCAGATAAACTAGTAGTATTGACAGGAGTTCAGTACTCAGACAGACATCATTTTTAGGGCACAGGTTAAGTCCCAGAACCACTGATATACTAGAACTTTATTTAAGAAAGTAAGGGTTTATGGAACTGCTCTCCGAGTGACAAGTGAACACTAGAAACTGGCCAAAACTAGCACTAAACAACAAAATTCAGCAAAATTCAGCATTCTTCAGCTTATGTAGTAGTCTGAAATAACGCCAGAACGCTCAGAATAACTTAAAAGGGTGTTGAAAACATTAACACAACATAACTACATATTATACCACACAAGACACTGATGTTAACTTTTTAAGCTATCCGGTAACCAAATGGACATCCGAACACAACTAGAAGCATCTTGTGAACTAGTTAGTCTTGTGAACTATTTAGCAACATTTCTATGTCATGAAGCTAGTTATGGTCTTAAACATCATGTTTTACATCAAGAACATTTAAACACCTAAACCTTCTAACTTATTACACTTAAAACACTCATAAACACTTAAATAAATTTAAACCACAACACCCCCCCCCCCCCCATCCTTAACCGTCCCCATGGGACCCCACCCCCCCTAATTGTTTGACTAATTCATTGTTGAGTCAAAGATGCCTCCCTAGATATCCAAGAGTTAATGGTTAGGAGGGAAACCAAGGACCATTAGTCTAAACTCCTTATCTTCACCTTAAGATCTCATAATTATCAACATAACAAAACAACACCACACTACTCTCTTCTCTCCCTCTTGTCTTCAGCCGAGAGCACCCCCACCCCTATCATTTTTCTTCAATCAATTCCTAGCTAATCCAAGCATAATCTAAGGTGTATCAAGCACATACAAGAAGGTGTCAAGTGTTAGATCTTGAAGGACCACTCATTGGAGCTTTTAACCAGCAACATTGTGCCATCCTCTTTTCATCTTCATCTCCTTGTTCTACCCTAGCCTTGTGCTAGTAGTATGTGCTTCTTGAACCTATTTTTACATCTTGATTTAGTAGTTAAAGGTTATGTATAACTAAAAATCTCAAGATCTTACAAAACCAAGAAGATGAACATATGAACAAAACTAAAAATCACAAGAATATAAGTTATTTATGTTATGTGATGAACTTGTTTGATGATTTCTTGTGTGAATGGTGTTGAACACCACATGAACACTTTCTAGATGATGATTAAACACATGGTCTTACAAGTATGATGTTGGATCTTGAAAGATCCATGTTGAGCATACTTTATGTAAAGCATGAACTTGAAAAGTAAGCTTGATTTTGTGATGAATATGGTTCTTACAAAGTGTAGAACATAAAATGAAGGATTTCAAACATTAAAGTTACCAAGAAACAAAGTTTACTTCATATTAAGCATGGTTTTGGTTTTGAAAGAAAGTAAACCTATTTCTTATGTAAAAATGGAACACCTGAGGTATTTAGAACATGAAAAGTTAAGGAAGATGAATTTTTATGAAAATGGTTTACAAGTTGTAAAGATGGAACTTTTACAAAAATGGTTTTTATGGAATAAAAATCATGTTTTAGAGGTTTATGGAACTTGATAAACACCATGCTAAAAGACTACAAGTTTTTATAAAAGTTCAAGTTCATAACTTCATCAAAGAGATGCATTTTATGCATATGTTAGGATGTAATGTTGTTGTGAATGATTGTTGGTGATTTTTGAAAAGAAAAAGATATGCTTAAAGCATAGAAACCTCCATTTTTCAAAGGAAACTATGGCAAAATTTTTGTAGAAATTAAACACTTAGAAAAATATATTTTTAACAAGTGTTTACAAGTAATCTTGAATCATGATTTTAAATATAAAAATTTCCATAATTTTAGGTATAAAAATTTCACGTAATGGAGGTTAATTTTCAAACATAAAAATGACTAAGTATATATTTAGAAAAATATATATATATTTAGAAATCACACAAATTATGTGCTATGTGTATATTATTTGTATTAGTTATACTAAAATTTGGAACTTGAAAATAATATACCACATAAAATACCAAAAATTGTAATTAAAGAATTACAAAATTACAAGAAAATAAATATATATCTTGTACACAAATATCGTACAAACGGACATATTGGACAAAGTATATAAATATTCCGGAAATTTAATTTGTATTATTAAAAACTTGGTAAACGGTATTTTCTAAACCGAAGAAACGACAAAGTATGTGTTTTTACAATTAATATAAAAATATATCATATTTTGTCAACTTGAAAATATATTATTTTAGTTGAAACTAAAAATATATATATTTTCTAACTTGATCTTAAAAATAAAGTATTTTTAAGATATATATGAATATATCATTACCATGTCAAAATATAAATATTTTTCTATAAACATATCTTAGAAAATATATATTTTAAGAATACAAGAATATTGAATCTTAGTGGAAACAATATTCCAGAAAAAAATTGAATATATATTAAGTATGAGATGCTTAATAAATACAAGAAAATATGTATTCCTATACGTAAAATACATACCAACATACACTACCAACACTTGGAAAAATACCCTCATACAAGTATTATACATAAGCATGAGAATACAAAGTGACATACTTAACATACTCATAATACATGTATACCTATACCTGAAAATACGTACAAATGTATAATACTCATTAAACGGTATGTTGGTTATGGAAACTACAAACATGCGTATACGACAACTATATGTCAAAACAAGTTAAAAATATATTATTTTTAACAAAGCTCTTAAATAATATACATGCAATGCATGCAAACAATATGAGTTAAAATGTAATATTTTAACTAATATACTAAACTCGAATTTTATATAATTATGAAGAATTATATAAAGATATCATGCACTAAAAACGTAACTAAAAACAAAAACAAATCCAAAACAAGTCTTTTTAAATGACTAAGACTAAGAACCGTTACAAGACCGAAGCGTCTAACAAAACCTAGCACGATTGTAGGTTGCACAACAAACTCAGGAAAATGCATTTGAGTACGCACGTAGCACGGACGCATGAAAGGAAACTAGTACAAGACTCTTAAAAGTACGAGTTGTCACACAAAGCCTCGTGAAACTAGTCTTTTGTTAAACAAGTCCTTTTGTGGAACTTTGAATCTTATGATCGTTTGTAACTTAAACTTAATACTTGTGTTGGTTGGAAACTTAAACAACTCATGTTTTGTAATGTTTCAAACTTGTGTATGGATGAACATCTCTTATTTTAATCATGTAGTTGTTTGTTATAATCGAATGCAATGAAAACTGATCGATTCACACACATACGCTTCCGCAAAAGACAGGGTGTGATAGGTTGGTATCAGAGCTTCGATTGTAGTGAACTAGGATTCCTTCTCGAGTCTAGACTACAATCAATAGGATTCTTTCATGAAAACATTTTTGGTTGTCACAAAAGAAAAATGTTTTTCATTGCATTTACAATAAACGCCAAGATCCATGAAACAAACATTTTTTTCAAAGGAAAGAAACAAAGCAAGGACATTAGTTGATGGTATGGTCTATATGGGATAGACTTGCCAAACTAGAAGTGGCCCTCATAAGAACAAACGTGAATTATATGTGACATGTTGCCTTTATTTGCTTGTATATACTAAGTAACATTATTATTCATTGATATATATGCATATATGTGTAAGGATTATTTTGACAGGATACCATGGCATCGTCTGCCAGTAGCAGAGTATACTACGACTATGGCCATATGGACTAGCTTCCGACGACGAGCCCTCCGTATAGATTGTTTCATCCGATGATGAGGATCTGGATGACTTCCAGTCCTTTGCGTTGCCCGACCCTGTCCTTGATGGAGAGCCCATAGAGGATGACGTCCTAGCTGTGGGACCGCAGCTGAACCAGTTTGTAATTATCGGTCACCCAAACGGAGCCCATATCGTTGATTACATACCTTTAGATGTCGTTCCCTTAGCCGCAGTTCCAGGAGACATTCTCGTCTCTGATGATGAGGATGACGTTCCCGTCATTCATGTCGGCCATCCTGATGACAAGATCGATGATGGAGAGGTTCTTGACATAGCTATTCTAGAGGTATCTTCACTTTTTGTTTCGGTCATAGACATTTCTTCCTCAGATGTTAGCGATGACGAATCTTCCACTTACATCCGCCGAGCTGGGTTACAGGCAGATGCGAGTGATAGCAGTTTCGATACCATACCTATTGCTACCCAGTCACCCGATCATACACTTGCTTCCATATCAGCTCCTGTTGATACACCCACAGTTGCTCCACTTGATGCACAGACTCCCCACACTACCCCCGTCACTCCTATTCCAGGATGTCTACTTACACCGCCCCTTGTTGTACCCACCATGTTGATCTACCCATTATATTTTCCCATGAGATCCCAACACCCCGTCTTGGGGAGGGCACATCCTGACAGCCTCCTTATACTGACACTCGAGCACCCGTTGGTCACATGTTTGCACCCTACCTTTCTCCACCCGAGTCAAGCCCACCTCATCAGTCACCTCGATTGTTTCCTCCATACTCTATGCCATTGTCTGATATGTACCATCCTTCTCATCACTCTGGTTACACCAGAGATGATCTTTTGTTATCACTCTAGCTGTAGGTTGAGATCCTCTGTCGCTGAGTCTTTGAGCTAGAGAGCGAGGCCGACGCTAGGCGGCCTCCGCCACCGGATTATCCCCCACCAGTTACACCACCACAACCATCTTCACCCCCACCAGTGTCTCCACCATCCACTGCTCTTGCACCAGTTAATAGTCTTGCTGCTCGGTTTCTTACACTAGAACAACAAGTTAGTTTTCTGATTCGATGAATCCACGAGCTCGAGGATGAGGTGGCTCATCTTCGCAGTCTGGTTTTTCCTACACCTCTATCTCCTCTAGCACCCTAGACACGTTTGTTTGCAGGTACTTTTTGGGTGGGAGTTACAGACCCATTAGCATGTGTATATGAAGAACAGGATTGAGCTAGAGACACTTGAAAACTATGAAGACCAATGTAGGAGAAAATAGTTGCTACTTTTGTATTATGAAACTTGTACGACCGAGGCGATGTAACCATGAGTCCCTTTTTTTTCTTCTACAAAAAAAAAAACATTGTATCAAGTTGTCAGACATATATATGAAAGCTCATTGGTTGTTTTCTTTATTATACATTGTTGCTTATGTGTGTATATGTTACTTATGTGATTGTTTGTTTGGATGATGTGATGATCATTTATGTTATATGTATATATATATATATATATATATATATATATATAGGGAGGAGCTCATGCGAGAACCACTTTTATTGTGAGAACCGCGAGAACCAATGTGAACACAACCTAAAATAGCTAAAAAAACCTTAAAAAAACTAACCCCCCCCCCCCCCCAAAACCTAAACCCTCACCCCCCCCCCCTAAAAAAAAAAAACCTACCCCCCCCCCCCCCTAAAAAAAAACCTAAACCCCTCCCCAAGCTAAAATGCTAAAAACTAAACCCCCAAAAAACCTAAAAAAATCAAAAAAAATCTAAATTTTTTTTTAATATTTTTTATGTTAAAATCGCTAATTTTAGAAGCCAAAAAAAAATTAAAAAAAAATTAAATTTTTTTTTTGGCTTCGAAAAGTAGCGATTTATTTATAAAAAAATATTAAAAAAAATTTTGTGTGATTTTTAGCTATTTTTAGGCATTTTTGGTTGTGTTCACATTGGTTCTCGCGGTTCTCGCAATAAGAGGTGGTTCTCGCATGATCTTCTCCCTATATATATATACCTTATAGACATTTATTTGGTGAATATTGTCTAAACTACCCAATACCTCTTAATAGAAGAAAATGCCGCCCAGACGGAACACAAACACAAACTCGTTGCCAAGGACTAAAGCAGAACTTAACGAGCGCATATCTCTGGCAATAGCGCATCATGAAGCCCTCCGCTCTGAACAAAGCGGTGGCACTTCCAGAAGTGCTCCTCCAACTGGTAATTTTGGGTATTTCCATTCGTGCTTTGCGAATGCTCACTCGTCATTTGCTGTTGCATATGTTTCAGCATGCACGTAATAACAATTCCTAGACTGTAAGCCCTTGAACTTTGATGGCACAGGAGGTGCCGTGGCATTCGTTTGGTAGATTGAGAAGACTGGTTCAGTTCTGAGGATGAGTAAATGTTTGTATGAGCAGAGAGTTACCTACATTTTAGGATTGTTCTTGGATGGTGCACTCTCTTGGTGGAACCTTCAGGTTCAAACCAGGGTGAAGCTAATGCTTACGCAATGAGCTGGGACGAGCTCAAAGAACTAACGCGAAAGAAATACTGCTCCAGGGCTGAAGTTCAGAAGCTTGAAACTGAATTCTGGAACTTAAAAATAGATGGACTGAAGATTGCTGAGTACATCCAAACTTTTCACGACTTATCAAGGGTTGTTCCTCATTTGGTTGAGCCTGAGTTTAAGAGAATCGAGAGATTCATTTGGGATCTTGTTCCTGAGATCCTGAGCATGGTTACTGCCTCAAAGCCTCCTACCATCGCTGAGGCCATTGACTTGAGTGTCGCACTCACTGAAGAGGTACTCCGACTGGGAAAGTTCTCGAAGTCTAGTGCAAACAAGAAAGATACTCATGTGGAGTCTTCCAGCGACAACAAAAGAAAATTTTCCAACTTGAAGAAAGGTACCCAAACAAGCAATGACAACTCGAATGCAAACGAACGAAGGGAAGCAAACCCGAATCGTGGCACGAAAGCTTATGGAGCCACTAATGAGGCCAGTGGTAAGGGTTATATGGGTTCGAAGCCCAGGTGTGATAGATGCAAGTTTCACCATGATGGTCGATGCCCGAGACCTAAGTGTGACAAATGTGGAAAGGAGGGGCACAACAAAGAAACTTGTTGGGTAGGAACAAGAGGAAGAAATGCCAACCGAGGAGGAAATGGTAATTACAACCAAGGTGGTAACACCAATCAAGGCGAAAACAACAACAATAATTAGTGAGGAAGCAATAACAACAACAACAACCAAGGTGGAAATGGTAATGGCCGAGGCCAAGGTTGTTTTGGTTGCGGAGACTTAGGGCACTTTAAGAAGGATTGCCCCAAAGAAAATCAAGCCCATGGAAGTGTCTTCCCGATTGGAGCACGTGAAGCGCGCCAGGACCTGAATGTTGTTACGGATACCTTTCCTATTAACCAACACTATGCATCTGTTCTGTTTGATACTGGCGTCAACTTTAGCTTTATATCTATAGAATTTAAGGACATACTTGGTTTAGAAACAAGTAAACTAGACACCCCATATTCTATAGAGTTGGCCAATGGGAAATTAGTCGAAGTGGATGAAGTTATTAAGGGTTGTACACTTGAACTTGGGGAACGGGAATTCTCTATCAATCTTCTACCAGTTGGTTTAGGTAGGTTTGATGCAGTTGTTGGAATGGATTGGTTGTCCGACAACCGAGCCGAAGTGGTTTGTCATGAGAAGACCATTCGCATCCTGTTTCCGAATGGAGAAACACTCGTAGTTCATGGGGAGAAACGTGAAACGCCCCTACGAGTCATTAATTGTATGAAGGTGCAGAAGTGTCTCCGAAAAGGCTGCATAGCTTTCCTCGCACACGTCATTGACAAGGAGACCAAGGAGCCAAAGTTAGAAGACATTCCCATTGTGAAGGAATTCCCAGAAGTCTTTCCCGAAGACTTGCCTGGGTTACCTCCACAGTGACAAGTGGAGTTTCAGATAGATCTAGTGCCAAGAGCGGTACCAGTGGCAAAGGCACCATACTGGCTAGCTCCATCAGAGATGCAGGAGCTATCGACACAGCTGTAAGAGTAGCTAGACAAGGGATTTATCTGGCCAATCTTCTCACCTTGGGGAGCTCTAGTGTTGTTTGTTAAGAAGAAGGACGGCAGTCTTCGTATGTGCATTGACTACAGGGAGTTGAATAAGCTAACCATCAAGAATCGCTATCCCTTACCAAGGATTGACGACTTATTTGATCAACTCCAAGGTTCAAGCTACTACTCCAAGGTTGACTTGAGATCGGTATATCATCAATTGAGAATACAAGAAGAAAGCATCACTAAAACGGCCTTTAGGACTTGCTATGGGCATTACGAGTTCTTTGTTATGTCGTTTGGCCTAACAAACGCACCGGCGGTATTCATGGATCTCATGAATCGGGTGTGTAAGCCGTATCTGGAGAAGTTTGTTATTGTGTTTATTGATGACATCCTCATATATACTCGCGAACCAAGGAGGAGCATGAGCAACACCTGCGAGCTATCTTGGAACTCTTGAAGAAGGAACAATTGTATACGAACCTGTCAAAGTGTCAATTTTGGATTCGCGAGGTGTAATTCCTAGGTCACGTGGTGAATGAGAATGGAATTCATGTCGATCCGGCCAAGATTGAGGCGATAAAAAACTGGGAAGCACCTAGAACCCCAACTGAGATACGACAATTTCTAGGGTTAACAGGCTATTACAGACGGTTCATTGAGAACTTTTCAAAGATTGCCCAACCGCTAACGTCCCTAACCCAGAAGGATAAGAGATTTGATTGGGGCAAAGAACAAGAGACAGCTTTTCAATTGTTAACACACTAAAGGCTATAATCAAGCAAGGGATTGTTGTGTTTTTGCCCAAAGGCTACAATAATACATAAATATTAATCTAAATGCTTGAAAGATTAACAAAATTCTGGAAAGATTAGAAAACCAAACCATAAACAAGCATAAGATTAAGAATCTGGAAGACAACGGAGCTAATCGGCACAATGTGGCTTGAATCCGGGTGAAAGCTAACGCCTCCGGAGCCTGAAAATCGCCAGAATCGCTCCCAAAAATGTCCAGAGTTCCCAGATTATCGAGCAGAATGTTTCTGCAAGTTTTTATATTTTTTCGATCTCGCACGGTCGTGCACTTTATGGCACGACCGTGCACTTTTTGCATTATTGGAGTTACTGTGCACCATACCGCATGACGTCATCAGATCTTGACCAGATTTCGATTGGCACGGGCGTGCCATGGGTTGCACGGGCGTGCATCACCGAGATGGGCCTTGTTGTAGCATCCACACAGGGGTGCATCACCGAGATGGGCATTGTTGTCGCATCCGCACGGGGGTGCCACCATTCGCACGGGGGTGCATCATCGAGATGGGTCTTGTTGTCGCATCTGCACGGGGGTGTCACCAGTCGCACGGGGGTGCGTCACCGAGATGGGCCTTGATGTTGCATCCGCACGGGGGTGCCACCAGTCGCACGGGGGTGCATCACCGAGATGGGTCTTGTTGTCGCATCCGCACGGGGGTGCCACCAGTCGCACGGGGGTGCAACTTGCCCAGGTCAGAATTTTCTAACAGAAGGTTCGCAGCTTCGTCGTTTTGTCCGGAAAGTCCTCGTTTTCGCTATCATCTTGTCTGGTATGCTGTTTTGGGCCTGTAAACAAAAGTGTAGATGATTAAGCATCCGAATGACGGTTTTACGGCCGAAAACGCATAAAATGGGGGTAAAACGGGGGACTAAAATATGTGTAAATTAGCGAATATCAATCAACTAACAGGAAGTCAGAGTCCTCATACAAACCATATCACTCTAAGCCATATGGCAGGAATGATAGCAAGAAAGTGAATGCTGTTGAAGACGAGGATCCCGAGGAGTATCCTGAGTTGTCAGAATATTGTTTTTCTGTTAATATACCTGAACTAATGTATGCTATGCAGGGTTTAGGAGACAAAGCGAGGTGGCCTAGGAAGAACCAACAAAAAGCTGATTGGAAGGATAAATCCAAGTAGTGTGCCTTCCATGAGGATTTTGGACATGTTACGGAAGATTGCATTGCTCTGAGGAAGGAAATAAGCTATCTCCTAAGCAAAGGATATCTGAAGGATCTTCTAGGTAGAAAGAAGAATAAGGGTCAGGATCCTGAGAAGGATCCTGAACGAGCAGCATCACCTCCTGCCGATGCCAAAATAATTAACTTTATCTCAGGAGGATCCGACATTTGTGGAACCTCTTATTCTGTAGCAAAAAGGCATGCAAAGGAAGCTAAGGCAGAAAGGGGAGATAAGCCAACCAAGATGACATCCCTCACAACTGATAAAGTGATCAGGTTCGACAATGATGGCAGGGATACTGTCCAGGACCCCCACCATGATGGTTTGGTAATAACTTTATATGTTGCTAATCACTTTGTGCGCAGGATACTAGTGGATAATGGCAGCTCTGTCAACATTATTCAGCTGGAAACGCTAAAAAGGATAAATGTTTCCCCAATGGATATCACTTCAAAATCTACTGTACTTGTCGGGTTCAGTGGAGAGGCCAGGAATACTGTGGGAGAAATAAAGCTGCCAGTATATGTTGAAGGAGTCAACTCGATGCAACGCTTCTGTGTGATGGACTCCTTATCCTGCTACAATATTATATTGGGTAGGCCATGGATCCACAATATGAAAGTTGTGCCATCGACCTATCATCAGTTTATCAAGATCCCTACCCCTTGGGGGGTTGTCAAGGTGGAAAGTGATCAACAAGAAGCGAAGGAGTGTTATTCTTCTTCGATGAAATCCTCAACGAAGCCCAAAGCAGGATAGCAGTTAAAGATGCAAGCCCAGGATATCGTAGAGGCTTCAGAGCATGATGTTAAGAAAATTATCCTGGATCAGGATAATCCGAATATCTCGGTGCTCGTAGGAACCAATATCCCTCAGGATATTAAAAATTAATTGACTAACTTTTTGAAATGCAGGATGTCAACATTCGCATGGAAACATGAGGATATGACAGGTATTTCCAAGGATATTATAACTCACAAGCTCGGAATTGATGGTCCTTCAAGCCTGTTAAGCAAAAACGAAGGAAGTTTGCTCCTGAACGAAACATAATAATCCAAGAAGAGGTTGAAAGACTATTAAAGAGCAAGATGATTAGGGAAGTCAAATTTCCTAAATGGCTAGCAAATGTAGTTATGGTTCAAAAGAAAAACGGGAAATGAAGAGTTTGTGTAGATTACACAGACTTGAACAAAGCGTGTCCTAAAGACCCATTCCCTCTGCCTCATATCGACTCAATGGTGGATGCTACTGCTGGTCATGAAATGTTAACCTTTATGGATGCATCCTAAGGATTCCAGCAAATACAAATGGAACCTTCGGACCAGGAGGATACTGCTTTCATGACACCAACAGGTATTTATTGTTATACTGCTATGCCTTTTGGTTTGAAAAATGCAGGTGCAACATATTAGAGATTGGTGAACATGATGGTCAAAGACAAACTGGGGGACACCATGGAGGTATACATTGATGATATGGTGGTAAAATCTAAGAAGGCTGAGGATCATCTCCGGGATATTGAATGAGCATTCGATATCCTGGATCAGTACAACATGAAATTAAATCCAGCTAAATACCATTTTGGAGTGGGGGCATGAAAATTTTTAGGATATATGGTGACTAAAAGGGGGATCGAAGCAAACCCGGAACAGATTAAAGTTACCCTAGATATCAAGTCACCTTCAAACATGAAAGATGTACAAAGACTAACAGGGCGAGTAGCAGCATTAAACAGGTTTATATCGAGATCCTCGGAAAAGTGCAAGGAATTCTATGATATCCTGAAGAAGAATAAGAAATTCGAATGGGGAGAGAAGCATGAAGCAGCCTTGCAGGAATTAAAGCAATATCTTGCAACTGCACCTCTGTTGATGAAACCCGAGGATGGTGAACCATTATCCTTGTACCTTGCAGTATCAGGGAATGCAGTAAGTGCTGTTCTGGTAAAGGATCACGAAGGTCAGTAGTATCCTGTTTATTATGTTAGTAAGAGTTTGTTAGATGCTGAAACTAGATATTCTCATTTAGAAAAATTGATATTAGCCCTAGTTATGGCATCAACTAAGCTTAGACATTATTTCGAGACACATAGGATTCATGTTAAAACTAATTATCCTGTCAAGAATGTGCTTAGGAAACCTGAGATATCGGGTAGGATGGCTAAGTGGTCAGCAAAATTAAGTGCCTATGATCTATTATATGAACCTAGAAATGCTATAAAATCTCAGGCTCTAGCAAACTTTGTGGCTAATTTCAGTAGTGATATTCAAAATGAAGTAGACCTAGAAGTACAACTGTTATGGGCCATTTTCTGAGTATATATATCCTGACTAATATCCTACTTTTGGTTGTTTACTTGTGATCATGATACTGGATTAGGATATTGGTATCATCCTAGGCCATATCCTGGTGTTAACTAAATTAACCACGTGCAGGTTAGAGGCTGTGGGTTACTAACGGTCAGATGGACTTCTTCTCCTCAAGACTCGGGCGTATCTGTTATGTGAGAGACGTTGAACCCGAAAGACCAGGTCTACAACGTTCAAGTGGGGAATATTCGCCGGATCCCGGTTTATTAGGATAGTTTGTTGCATTTCTTTACTATAAATAGATGGGGGCAGATCAGATTACGGCACGCAACTTTCACACACACTTTCGAACACTTTTTCTCTCTAGCTTTCAGCAGTCACTACACACAAACACTTGTAATCGAATTACATTGTAACACCTAGTTGATCCGCATCACATCCTGCACTGTATCCTGAGATTTGAAGCAATAGAAGAACAAGGCAGCTGCGATTGTCAGCTCCCGAGGTTTTGTGCCGGCGATCTAGATTGATCAAGGGCTTTCCTCGTACATCACGTGTCAACCTTTACTTTTTTGCTCATTGTTTGATCATAGATACAACTCAATATCCTGAGCCGTATCCTGAAACTGTTTTTTACAACTAACTTGATTAACATATTTTCGACACTCATTTCTAGCACACTACCTCACTTAACTAATTTGATCACTTAATTGCTTCGGTAATTTTTGACCAAAACAATTTGGCGCCCACCGTGGGGCAAGTGGTGCTATTTTTGCTAAAAACTTTTGTAAAATCATTACTCGACTTTCTACTGTCAAAACTTTTTGCTACATTGTTTTCAATGGCATCGAGATCAAACATGAGCTCTTCCACCATGTCTGCTACAACCTCTGCAACAATTGGTTCGGTGCTTCCACCTCCTCCTCCACGAATGCAAACTTCTTCACATGGAACTGAAAGTCATGTGTCTCGGGATGTTATCCCCGCTCCCACTACTCAGGGATCTGGTCCTGTTTTGGCTTCTAATGATTAAATTCTGAATTTGTTTGGTAGTGTACAGGAACAGATGAGGCAGCAGCAGGAAACTAATCGGATGCTGATGAGAGAGATACAACTCTTGAAATCTGGCCCAAGTAGACCTGCTGAAGAAACTGTCACTCCTTTGCAGCCTAGAGCTTTGAACTTCAGTTCTGCAGTTTACACTGAAGATAACCGGGGGAATATCATGCCAAGCCATTCTCAGAATCATATTCCTGAGATACCCTCCTCGGTCAGGATGTCAACTGTGAGGAGCTCAGGATATGCTTCAGGATATGGCCAGAATCCTCAGACCGGTAACATGTCAAATAATAATACTCTTGCTACTAACAGTAATGGGTCTTTGCAGGATGCAGGTATGACGTCAACATTTACTAGGGAGCTTCAGAAATTGAAGGACATGATATCCAGTGTACCTGGAGTGGTTCAGCCAATTCCGGAAGTATCCCAAGGCAGCCACAGGATATCCCGCTTTGCATATCCCATCTGTGATGCTGAATTCCCAAAGAGATTTCAAACCCCCAACATGAAGCTGTATGATGGGACTACGGACCCTGGAGAGCATGTTTCTCAGTATAGGGAAAGAATGGAGATTAACCCTATCCCTCCGGAGCTCAAGGAAGCATGCTTGTGCAAGGGATTCGGATCTACCCTAACAGGATCAGCCTTAAAATGGCTGTTAAATGTTCCTCCTCACTCAATTACTTCGTTTGCTCATTTGGTTAATTTATTTAATAGTCAGTTTTCTTGCAACCAGAGTTTTGAGAAACTAACCAGTGATCTTTACAGGATTACTCAAGGACCTCAGGAATCCTTGAGGGATTATGTGAACAAGTTTAGTCGAGAATCCTTGGATATCCCACATCTTGATGTTGCGACCGCTGTGCAGGCTTTTAAGATGGGGTTACAAAAGGATTCTCAGTTTTATCAGGATCTTGTAATGAATCCCTGCAGGAATCTGGACGAAGCTCGTAACAGGGCCTAAAGATATATTCACTTGGAAGATAACAAAAAGATGCAAGAGAGGATGAATTCCACCTCAACCTACGAATAAACCAACAGGAAATCAGAATCCTCGTATAAACCATGTCGCTCCAAGACATATGGCATAAATGATAACAAGAAAGTGAATGGTGTTGAAGATGAGGATCCTGAAGAATATCCTGAATTATCTGAATATTGCTTTTCTGTTAATATACCTGAGTTAATGTGTGCTATGCAGGGTTTAGGAGACAAAGCTAGGTGGCCTCGAAAGAATCAACAAAAAGCTGATTGGAAGGATAAATCCAAATGGTGTGCCTTCCATGAAGATTTCGGACATGTGACTGAGGATTGCATTGCTCTAAGAAAAGAAATAAGCTACCTATTGAGCAAGGGATATCTGAAGGATTTGCTGGGAAGAAAGAAGAATAAAGGGCAGGATCCTGAGAAGGATCCTGAACGAGCAGCATCACCCCCAGCAGATGCCAAAATAATTAACTTTATTTCAGGAGGATCCGACATTTGTGGGACTTCGTATTCTGCGGCCAAGAGACATGCAAAGGAAGCAAAGACTGAAAGGGGAGACAAACCAGCCAGGATGACTACCCTTATAACCGATAAAGATATTGGTGGACAATGGTAGCTCCGTCAACATAATTCAGCTGGAAACATTGAAAATGATGAATATATCTCCGATGGACATTACTTCGAAGTCCACTGTGCTCATTGGTTTCAGTGGAGAAGCTAGGAATACCGTAGGGGAGATAAAGTTACCAGTATATGTTGAAGGGGTCAACTCGATACAACGTTTCTGTGTGATGGACTCCCTATCCTGCTATAACATCATACTAGGCAGGCCATGGATCCATGATATGAAGGCTGTACCATCTACTTATCATCAGTGCATCAAGATCCCTACCCCTTGGGGGGTCGTCAAAGTTGATAGTGATCAGCAGGAGGCGAAGGAATGCTACTCATCCTCAATGAAATCCTCAACCAAGCCTAATCCAGCATAGCAATTAAAGATGCGGGCCCAGGATAACGTGGAGGCTTCAGAGCAGGATATGAAGAAAGTTATCCTGGATCAGGATAATCCTGATATCTCGGTGCTCGTAGGGACCAATATCCCTCAGGATATTGAAGAACAATTAACTAACTTTTTGAAGTGCAGGATGTCAACATTTGCATGGAAGCATGAGGATATGACAGGTATATCCAAAGACATTATTACTCACAAGCTTGGAATTGACAGGTCGTTCAAGCCTGTTCAGCAAAAAAGAAGGAAGTTTGCTCCTGAATGAAATACAATCATACAAGAGGAAGTTGAAAGATTGTTGAAGTCCAAAATGATCAGAGAAGTCAAGTTTCCAAGATGGCTGGCAAATGTAGTCATGGTACAGAAGAAAAATGGGAAATGGAGAGTCTGTGTAGATTACACGGACTTGAACAAGGCTTGTCCTAAAGACCCATTTCCTCTTCCCCATATTGATGCAATGGTGGATGCTACTGTCGGGCATGAGATGTTAACCTTCATGGATGCATCCTCAGGATTTCAGCAGATTCAAATGGAGCCTTCGGATCAGGAGGATACTGCTTTCATGACACCCACAGGTATTTATTGTTATACTGCTATGCCCTTTGGTTTGAAAAATGCAGGTGGAACATACCAGAGGTTGGTAAACATGATGTTTAAAGACAAGCTGGGGGACACCATGGAGGTATATATTAACGATATGGTATTGAAATCTAAAAAGGCTGAGGATCACCTCCAGGATATTAAGGGAGCATTTGATATCCTGGATCAGTATAACATGAAACTGAATCCTGCTAAGTGCCATTTCGGAGTGGGGGCAGGAAAGTTTCTAGGATATATGGTGACCAAAAGAGGCATAGAGGCGAGCCCGGAGCAGATTAGAGCTATCCTGGATATAAAATCACCTTCGAATATGAAGGATGTTCAACGGTTAATAGGCCGAGTAGCAGCATTGAACAGATTTATTTCAAGATCCTCGAAAAAATGCAAGGAATTTTATGATATCCTCAAGAAGAATAAGAAGTTCGAATGGGGAGCAAAGCATGAAGCAGCCTTGCAGGATTTGAAGCGATATCTCTCAACTGCACCTCTATTGATGAAGCCTGAAAATGGTGAACCACTATCCCTATACCTCGTTGTATCAGGGAATGCTGTAAGTGCCGTTCTTATAAAGGACCATGAAGGTCAGCAATATCCTGTCTATTATGTTAGTAAAAGTTTACTAGATGCTAAAACTGGATATTCTCATCTAGAGAAATTGATATTAGCCCTAGTTATGGCATCAACAAAACTTAGACATTATTTTGAGACACATAGGATTCATGTTAAAACCAATTATCCTGTTAAAAACGTGCTTAGGAAACCCGAGATGTCGGGTAGGATGGCTAAGTGGTCAGTAAAACTGAGTGCTGATGACTTAGTATATGAACCTAGAAATGCCATAAAGTCTCAGGCTTTAGCTGACTTTGTGGCTGATTTCAGTAGTGACATTCAAAATGAAGTAGATTTAGAAGTACAGCAGCTAGGAGAAAACTTAGAATGTTGGACATTGTATACTGATGGTGCATCTAACATAAGAGGTGTAGGTTTAGGTATACTACTAAAATCACCACAGGGGGACATATTACCCCAGGCTATTAAGTGTGAATTTCCTGCTACTAATAATGAGGCAAAATATGAGGCTTTAATTGCAGGATTAGTGTTGGCTAAGAATATGAGTATCAAGAATTTGCAAGTATATGTTGATTCTTTGTTAATCACTAATCACTTTAATGGAACCTATGCAGTTAAGGGAGAGAAGTTAATCGAGTATCTCGAAATTCTCAAAAAATTAGCAGGATATTTCAATATTTTTACACTTGAACAGGTACCAAGAGAGGATAATGCTGAAGCTGATGCCTTGGAAAATCTAGGATCATCAGTCAGGATACCGGAAGGAGCCCGAATACCAATATTACATATCCTATATCCTGCGATGAATCCTCAGGATAAGGAAGTAATAAGTATTCAGGATCCTGATGATGAGTATCCTGAGGAGGATCCTAAGTCCTGGACGGCTCCAATCATGAGATATCTCAAGGAAGGACACATCCCAAAGAATGAGAATCCTAAAGCCTTTAGAATGAAGGTATCACGATTCACTATTATAAATGATGTTTTGTATAAGAAATCTCTTGCAGGACCATATCTGAGGTGCTTGGAGGATCCCGAAACCAAAGAAGTACTTCAGGATATACATGAAGGGGATTGTGGTAACCGTACTGGGGGCAGGTCCTTATTCTCAAAAGTATTAAGGACAGGATATTATTGGCCGACGATGAGGAAAGATGCCACAGAATATGCTCGAAGATGTGACGCATGTCAAAGACATAGTAACATATTACATCAGCCTGCTGAACCGTTGTATCCTATTGTTTCCCCTTGTCCGTTCATGAAATGGGGTATGGATATAGTGGGAAAGCTTCCAAAGGCTCCAGGAGGAAAGGTTTTCATGTTGGCAATGACGGATTACTTCTCCAAGTGGGTTGAAGCAGAAGCATTTGTTCAAGTTAGAGATCAAGAAGTGGTATCCTTCATAAAAAGGAATATCCTGACTAGGTTTGGAGTACCAGCTGAGATAATTTGTGACAATGGATCTCAATTTATAAGTAAAAGGACTACTGACTTCTGCAAGAGTTGGGGAATCAAAATGATTACATCTACTCCGGTATATCCTCAAGCAAATGGACAAGCAGAATCATCGAACAAGATAATTGTCAACAACTTGAAAAAGAGACTAGGGGCTAAGAAAGGAAGATGGGCAGAAGAATTACCCTTTGTTTTGTGGGCTGATAGGACAACGGTAAAGAGTGCAACTGGTCAAACCCCATTTTCCTTAGTGTTTGGAGCAGAAGCGGTGATCCCGACGGAAATGGTGATACCTACAGCAAGATCCAACCTCAGGGATCCTGAGCAGAATCCTGAAGTCCTATGCCAGGAACTGGATACTATTGACGAGACAAGAGATGCTGCAAGGCTAAGGATGGCAGCATATCAACAGAGGATATCTAAAGCATACAACAAGAATATAAGGACTAGAATATTTCAGATTGGAGATTGGGTATTAAGAAAAGCTTTTCAGAATACTACTAATCCTGCTGATGGAAAGTTGGCTCCAAAGTGGGAAGGACCCTATGAGGTTGAATCAGAATCAGGAAAAGGAGCATACCGACTCAAGAATATGGAGGGAGATATGCTACCGAGATCCTGGAATGCTATACATCTAAAGCTCTATTTTAAGTGAGTATGGAATTCTGACTCAGGGCGGTATGGATTCTGACTGTTTTATTAAATTTTAATATCATTTACTATTTTGAACCCGTTACTGACTTGAGCATCGGAGGGGTGTTAGCCAGCCTAACACCCACCTTAGCTTATAGTGGTTTTGCAGAATATACTTCGGGATGTAGCACCAGGATACACACTCAGGATACTTAGGAAGATTAGAGGATTGGCCCCCTCTCTCACGTCTAAGGGATCCTGATCCCTTCACAGGTTTAAAGGTGTTCACCTTTCTTTCGAATTGGGTTTAAACACCCCGCCTGGAGCGCAAGTTATTCGGGAATAGTTCAAGGTGGCGGGACCAGTTCATGTAAAAGTGGCTGACAATTTCGTTACTATTGGCTATATACTTAATCCTTAAGGTATATGAGGATTGATCACCTTCTCTCACGAAAGGGTATTTTCATACTCTCTAAGGTTTAAAGGTTTTCACCTTTCTAAGTCTTGGAGTTTATACACTCCCGCCTGTAGCGCACGAAAATTTGGGATTTCCCCCAGGATACGAAGGATTTATCTCCAATATATTTTGGGTTTTGCCCCTGTAACACAAAAATTGTCTATACAATTGGAACTATTGTTCAAAAATTTTCTAAGTGTTTAAGGACTTCATGCACAGGGGACATTCCATCTAAAGTAATTGTATGAAGCACAAAGAATCAAAGTTGAGCTAAGTGTATCGAACTGGGGACATCTTGGTAGGAGAAGCCACAAAAGGGGTTGGAGTTTAATACTAAGGCTACACTCGATTCCTGGTATGATCTTTCCTTTGTGAACCTTAAATGAATTTTTTAACTCTGATTAAGGACATATCTTTAGGATATGTCTTCGGAATCTGTTTTTGGAATATGTTTCGGGATATTTCATTGAAATATTTGAATTGAAAATGAAAACCCTGATCTAACGAATGTTGTCGAAACAGGTCTTAGAGAATGGGTTATCTTTTATCCTTTAGAGGTTTTGTCTGAAATTAATTGAATTTTTAGAAATTCTATTTGAAAAAGGTTTTTATAATATATCACAGAGTATATTGATCAGTATATGAGAGCAATAGCAAGTCAATTGAAAGATGAAATTATTTGAAATAAGCGATACCAATTGATAACCGAAGGTTTCATCCTAAAACCCAGGACCCATCCACCTTCGGCTATCAAGTTGTTTTAATACAGAAATAAAAACTGTTAATAAGACAAGAAATAAAATTGTTCAAACATAAGCATAACTCTCAAATTTAAAGAGAATAAATTCTAGGAGGCAGCGCCCTCTTTGTTCATGGTATTTTCAGCAGCATTCGTCTCGGGATCAGCCTCAGCATCCCTCTCAGCACCAGTTGGTGTTTCGATTGCTTTTGAAGATCCTTCAGCTGCAGGTTTGGTAGAAATGCCGCCGAGACTCCTTAGCTTTGTTTCCCAAGCACTGACGTCCCAAGAAGGGCATTCGAAGCCCAATGTTTTGGCTTAATGGGCCATCTTTAGCCTGGCCTGGAGGAGGGAAGTGACGATGGAACTTTTAAGGCTTTCCCGGTAGCTGACCATATCCAGTTCATGTTGAGCATGGGCAGCATCAAGATCGGCTTGGGCTTGGAGAGTAGCTTTGTTGAGAGCAATCTGGTGTTCTTGGGTCATAGCCTTGAACTTCTCCTCGTAGTGCCGAGATTTGGCGGCTGCAATCATGCCCTGATCGGAGATGGTAACCTCAGCTTTCTTCAACTTGGATTCAAGCATCTTGTTGAACCCACAGGATTCTTGATATAGATGAACCAGATGTTCAAGACCCTGCAAAAGTAAGAAGACAGGTATTGGTTTTAATAAATACTTATAATTGGTATAAGCTGCAGGATGTGGCTCAAGGATATTAACCTGGTTGAGAAAAGAAGTCATAAATCCGCTCGCTTCGATGAACCCGTGATTCTCATACGGGAATGTATCAGAGATAACGGGGGAAAGCACCGGAAGCTCTCAAAGCCGCAATGTCTGCGTTATCAAAAGCACAGACCTCCTTCTCGGGATTTTTAAGAAGATTCTGCTGAATGAAGGTCTCGGATGATTCACCGGTTTGGGAATAAGTTCTAGCAGCCATTGCAAATAAACGAAGAAAGATTGACAAAAAATGAATGAGAAGTAGGGAATTACCTGGAGACTCCGTTGGAGATATCTGCTTTTCAAACAAGAAGATGGAAGATATAGGAGCATTGTAGATCTCCATCGAGTTAAAAGCGCGTTGGAAGTTATGGTGTAATCTTGACCGTCGTCTCGATTTAATTGCCTTGATTTACGAGATAGAATTTTTAAAATATATCCGTTGGATTGGTATACCAACAGATATATTTGGGGACAATTGTTATGGGCTATTTTCTGAGTATATATATCCTGACTAATATCCTGCTTTTGGTTGTTTACTTGTGATCAGGATACTGGATTAGGATATTGGTATCATCCTGGGCCATATCATGGTGTTAACTAAATTAACCACGTGCAGGTTAGAGGCTGTGGGTTACTAACGGTCAGATGGACTTCTTCTCCTCAAGACTCGGGCGTATCTGTTATGTGAGAGACGTTGAACCCGAAAGACCAGGTCTATAACGTTCAAGTGGGGAATATTCGCCGGATCCCGGTTTATTAGGATAGTTTGTTGCATTTCTTTACTATAAATAGATGGGGGCGGATCCGATTAAGGCACGCAACTTTCACACACACTTTCGAACACTTTTTCTCTCTAGCTTTCAGCAGTCACTACACACAAACACTTGTAATCGAATTACATTGTAACACCTAGTTGATCCGCATCACATCCTGCACTGTATCCTGAGATTTGAAGCAATAGAAGAACAAGACAGCTGCGATTGTCAGCTCCCGAGGTTTTGTACCGGCGATCTAGATTGATCAAGGGCTTTCCTCATACATCACGTGTCAACCTTTACTTTTTTGCTCATTGTTTGATCGTAGATACAGCTCAATATCCTGAGCCGTATCCTGAAACTGTTTTTTACAATTAACTTGATTAACATATTTTCGACACTCATTTCTAGCACACTACCTCACTTAACTAATTTGATCACTTAATTGCTTCGGTAATTTTTTACCAAAACAACAACAACTAGGAGAAACCTTAGAATCCTGGACATTATACCCTGATGGTGCATCTAATGTGAGAGGTGTAGGATTGGGTATACTACTAAAATCGGCACAGGGGGACATATTACCCTAGGCTATTAGGTGTGAATTTCCTGCCACTAATAATGAAGCAAAATACGAAGCTTTGATAGCAGGATTAGAGTTGGCCGGGAATATGAATATTAAGGGTTTGCAAGTGTTTGTTGATTCCTTGTTAATTGCTAACCATTTTAATGGACCTATGCAATCAAAGGAGAAAGGTTAATCGAGTATCTTGAAATTCTCAAAAAACTAGCAGGATATTTTGATGTTTTTACACTTAAACAGGTACCGAGGGAGGATAATGCTGAAGCAGATGCCTTGGCAAATCTAGGATCATCAGTTAGGATACCGGAAGGAACCCAGATACCAATACTTCATATCCTATATCCTGCAGTGGATCTTTTCAAATTGTAGGATAAGGAAGTTGTAAGTATTCAGGATCCTGATGATGAATATCCTGAGGAGGATCCTAAGTCCTGGACGGCTCCAATCATGAGATATCTCAAGGAAGGACACATTCCAAAGGATGAGAATCCTAAGGCTTTTAGGATGAAGGTATCCCGATTCACTATTATAAATAATGTTCTATATAAGAAATCTCTTACAGGACCATACCTGAGGTGCTTGGAGGATCCCGAAACTAAAGAAGTGCTTCAGGATATACACGAAGGAGATTGTGGCAACCATACTGGGGGTAGATCATTATTCTCAAAGGTGTTGAGAACAGGATATTATTGGCCGACGATGAGGAAGGATGCTGCAGAATATGCTCGAATATGTGATGCATGTCAAAGGCACAACAATATACTACATCAACCTGCTGAACCACTATATCCTATTGCTTCTCCTTGGCCATTCATAAAATGGGGTATGGACATAGTAGGAAAATTGCCAAAGTCTCCAAGAGGAAAGGTTTTTATGCTGGCAATGACAGATTATTTCTCCAAGTGGGTTGAAGTTGAGGCATTTGTTCAAGTCAGAGACCAAGAAGTAGTATCCTTAATAAAGAGGAATATCATGACTAGGTTTGGGATACCGGCTGAGATAATTTGTGACAATGGCTCTCAGTTTATCACTAAGAGGACTACTGATTTTTGCAAAAGTTAGGGAATCAAGATGATTACATCCACTCTGGTACATCCTCAAGCAAATGTGCAAGTAGAATCCTCAAACAAGATAATAGTCAACAATTTGAAGAAAAGATTAGGAGCTAAAAACGGAAGATGGGCAGAAGAATTACCCTTTGTTTTATGGGCCGATAGGACAACAGTGAAGAATGCAACTGGGCAAACCCCATTTTCCTTAGTATTTGGTGCAGAAGCAGTAATCCCGACAGAGATAGTGATACCTACAGCAAGATCCAACCTCCGGGATCCTGAGAAGAATCCTGAAGCCCTATACCAAGAATTGGATACTATCGATGAGACAAGGGATGCAGCGAAATTGAGAATGGCAGCATACCAACAGAGGATATCCATAGCATTTAACAAAAATCTAAGGACGAGAAGGTTTCAAGTTGGAGATTGGGTGTTAAGGAAAGCTTTTCAGAACACCACTAATCCTGCTGATGGAAAATTAGCTCCTAAGTGGGAAGGACCTTATGAGATTGAATTGGAATCTGGGAAAGGAGCATACCGGCTTAAGAATATAGAGGGGGATATGCTGCCAAGATCCTGGCATGCTATACACCTCAAAGCCTATTTCAAGTGAGTTTAGAATTTAATCTCTAACTCAGGATGGTATGAATTCTATCTCTTTTAAATATAATTCTATTTTATTTGAACCTAATACTGACTTAAGCATCAGAGGGGTGTTAGCCAAGCTAACACCCACCTTAGTTTAAGGTTGTTTTGCGGAATATGCTTCGGGATATAACTTCAGGATATGCACTCAGGATAATTCAAAAGATTAGAGGATTGGCCCCCTTTCTCACGTTTAAGGGATCCTGATCCCTTCACAGGTTTAAAGGTATTTACCTTTCTCTCGAATTGGGTTTAAACACCCCGCCTGGAGCGCAAGTTATTCAGGGATAGTTCAAGATAGCGGGCATGTAAAAGTGGCTGACAATTTCGTTATTATTGGCTATATCCTGGATCCTAAAGGTATATGAGGATTGATCACCCTCTCTCACGAAAGGGTATTTTCATACTCTGTAAGGTTTAAAGGTTTTCATCTTTCTAAGTCTTGGAGTTTACACACTCCCGCCTGTAGCGCACGAAAATTTGGGATTTTCCCGAGAATACCTATGGGTTTATCCCTAGAATATTAAGGATTTATCTCCAGGATATTTTAGGGTCTATCCCCTGTAATATGAAAGATATACAAACAGTTACAATTGATGTCCAGAAAGTTTCTAAGTATTCAAAGACACTATGCACAGGGGACATTTCCACTAAGGCATTGTGAGAAGCTCAAAGAATCAAGTTCGGGCCTAGTTCACTAAGTATCCCAGACTGGGGACAGCTTCGATGGAAAGGTTACAAAAGGATTGAAGTTTAAGGATAGGATTGTACTTTGTCTCTGGTATGATCTTTCCTTTTTGTTTCTTTAAAAGCCTTATCTAAATTGTCTAAATTTCTGAAACTGTGTTTGACAAAAGTTTGGTTATAACATTTATGAGTATCCTGATCAGGATATATTCTCAGGATATATTCTCAAGATATATTCTCAGGATATATTTCAAGGTATTTGGTCATAATGTTTGGGATATGATACTTATATTGAAAATTGAAACTGTATTCGAATCAAACAACAGTTATCAAAACAAGCTTTGCAAAATAAAAATAAACAACAGTGGATAAGGCCAAAAGAAGTTAGTTTATTAACATAGCGAAAGTTTGTGCTTTTGGTTTCATCTCAAACTAAGACCCATCCACCAAAAGCACGATTAGTTTTCTACCATAACTACTTAACAGTTGGAGGTTTCATCTCAAATCGAGACCCATCCACCTCCAACTGTTATATTGTTCAAAATAAAGCATACTAATTGATGACCAAGGGTTTTATCCTGAAACTCAGGACCCATCCACCTTTGGCCATAATATTGTCTTAATGCAGGAAAGTAAATTGTTTAAAGGACAGGAAAGGAAATTGTTCAAACACCACAACCAACAAATTTAAAAAGTGGGCTCCGGCCTCGGCAACAATATCCATCATTGCCCACTTCGCTGCTTTCAAGGAGCAGCACCTTCTTCAATAGCAGCACCTCCTCCAGCATCCGCTCCAGCATCCACATCAGCATCGACCACCTTCTCAGCCACCTTAGCGGGTTCCTCAACAGCAGGCTTCACAGGATGCTCCACGGGATTGCAACCGAGATCCCTCAACTTCGCCTCCCAAGCTTCAACATTCCATGAAGGGTATTCAAGGCCCATGGTATTGGCCTCATAGGCCATTTTCAACCTGGCTTGGAGGAGAGAGATAACGACGGAGCCCTTAAGGTTTTCCCGATAAGAAGCTAAGTCCTGTTCGTGCTGAACCTGAGCTGCGTCGTATTTGGCTTGGGCCTCTTGGGTGATCTTCTTGATGGTGGCCTGATGCTCCTGGGTCATTGCCTTATACTTATCCTTGTAATGTTTAGACTTGGCGGCGGCAATGGTTGCTTGGTTTGCGACATCCGTCTCTGCCTTCTTCAACTTGATCTCCAACATCTTAACCAGTCCACATGAGTCTTTATACAAATGCACCAACTGCTCAAGACCCTGCAATCAGGTGAACATGTATCAATATGTATACTCAAAATATATATATCTAGCATATATGTGCAGGATATGAGGTGAGGACACTTACCTGGTTAAGAAAACCGATCATAAACTTGCTGGATTTTGTGAATCCATGATTCTCATATGGAAAGACGTCGGAGGTAACTGGGGAATTTGGCTCCTTCCTTTTGCGGGAACTCGAGGCATACGTTTTCATGGTAGGAGAAGGTTTAGGCACGGCTGTTTCTTTGGAACCGGTCATTGATTTAGAAGCGGTGGAAGGTTTGCTGGGCTCCGTCTTTACCTGGACAGGGTCGGAATAGCTGTCCAGCTCTTCGAGCTCGAAGGTCTCTGGAATCTGGGATCATGATTGGTGCTGCATAACAGGGAAAATCTAAACCTCTGCTTGTATTTTATTTAACTAAATATATATGTGTGTGGTAAATTTTGATCCTTACAAGACATTTCGGATGAAAAGTATTGGCTTGAACTTGGAAGATGCGATGAAAAAGATCTGACACTATCAGGGTACATCATCAGGATATTTTTGGGGATATTCTAAACCCTAAACCCTACATATCCTCATTTTTGTTGGCCTTGAGGATAAGGGGGTTGCTGGAAGTTAAAAAAAAGCAAGAAACAGCTGTTGCCGTGAGATCGGAGACGGTAGGCAATCGGAAGGTCTTCAACGCAAAGGTCAGGTACGTGGAAGGTCTTGATCTGGTTGAGAATAAGGAGTACCCTCCATACCATAGGCATTGTTTGTGAGAAACAGAGACCGGTAGTTTGAAAAAAATCCATAATAAATTCTAGAAAGGGATATCGAAGGCCAAGAGAAAATGGATATGCTAAGATGCAGATCCATTCATCAGATGAAACATCTGATCTGATGTTTCGATCGAAAGGATGGATGATTGCCTTATCGGGAAAAGCACCAGAGTTCCGTAATGCCGCAATGTCGGCGTTGTTAAAGGAGCACACCTCCTTTCCGGGGTAACTGATTAAGTTCTAGTTGACGAATGGCGAAGGTGAATCACCGGAGTGTGATCGAGTTTTGGTAGCCATAAAGCAAGATAAACAGGAAGAATTTTGAAAGAAAAAGAGAGAAAATACCTGAGATTTCTGGAAAAGATGAAGGATTATCAACAAGGAAGAGAGAAGATATAGGGGCTAAATGGATAGCCATTGAGTACAAAACGCGTCGGAAGTTGCAGCTTGTCATTTCAACCATCATTTCAACTTAATAAGCTCGATTCACGAGATAACATTTTTAAAATATATCCGTTGGAATTGGTATACCAACAGATATATTTTGGGGACAATTGTTATGGGTGGTTTTCTGCTCATACATCCTGGACAATACTCTGATTATAGTTCTTTTATTGTGATCAGGATACCGGATTAGGATATTAATAACATCCTGATGCAGTATCCTGATAATAACTAATTAGCTCACGTGCAGATTAACGAGGCAGGCATATAACGTTCGGATGGACTTGTTCTCCCCAAGACTCGGGCTAATCCGTTGAAATAGGAACGTTGAAGTCGGAAGACGTGGACTACAACGTTCACAAAGGGAATATTCGCTATATCCCGGATTTATAGGCTAGTTTGTTAGTTTCGTTTTACTATAAATAGGATTGATCGGATCAGATAGAACACACATAATTCTTTGAACACTCTTACTCTCTACTAGCTGCAATCACTCACATACACTTATGTTTTGGTCAAAAATTACCGAAGCAATTAAGTGATCAAATTAGTTTAAGTGAGGTAGTGTGCTGAAGAATTGTGTTGAAAATATGTTGGTTAAGTTGTTTGCTAAAACAGTTTCAGGGTACGGCTCAAGATATAGAGTTGTATTTATGATCAAACAATGAGCAAAAATGTAAAGGTTGACACGTGATGTACGAGGAAAGCCCTAGATCAATCTAGATCTCCGGCATAAAACCTCGGGAGCTGACAATCGTCGGCTGCCTTGTTCTTCTTATTGCTTGAATAACAGGATACAGTGCAGGATATGATACGGATCGACTAAGTGTTACAATGTAAATTCGATACAAATGTAAGTGTAATGTGAGTGTTTGCAGCTAGAGAGAAAGAGTGTATAAGAGATTGTGTGTGTGAAAGTTTTCTCTACCTATGATCCGATCACTCCTTTATATAGTAAAAGGAAATAACTAACTATGCTAAAAGTTCGGGATATTATGCTAAAAATCCGGGATACTGAGATCATTTCCTTTCTGAACATTGTCAGGCTGTTTCAACTCGTTTTCCACGCGCTTACTAACTATAACTCCGGGATTTAAGCTTCCATAACCGTTACAACATTAATAACTTTGACCAATCTTCGTAACTTTCCATAAAACATGCCAATCTTCAATGCTGACCGTTACAAGAGCTATTTTTCCGCCATCAACGTCCTTATCCTAACCAATTTGAGCGGGTCTTCAGGATGACTTGGTCTTCATGAACGTTAGTCCCTTGTAGCCAACGTTTACAAGCAAATTGTTAGTAATAGTCAGGATACTGCCTCAGGATGTTACCAATATCCTGGTCTGGTATCCTGATCTGGTGTCCTGATCATATACAACTAATAAAAAATCAAGATACAAAGTCAGGATATGGGCTCAGAATTTCACCCATAACAATTGTCCCCAAAAATATAACTGTTGGATATCCTGATTCCAACGGGTATATTTTTTAGTCATTCCAACATGTCTGGTAAGGATATATGTTTTCTTCAATCTTGAGAAGCTTGACAGCTATCCCAAGCCAGTCCTGGTGAAAAAGGAGCCATATGTTGCTGATGCCGAAGGTTTCTCTTATGGTGACCTTGGCTTCATGGAATCTATCGAGCCCATGACCTCCTTCCCTAATAAGGTAAATATCCAGATCCTGTATCCCGTACGCATATACTGAACCTGTATCCTGGTTAATTTGTCTTTAATGATATATGTATTTTGTAGGGTCTAAATCATCCGGTCGTCCTGCAATTAGAACAATTTTAATTTCCTGCAAGTAGAATATTTTGACAGTTGAAGGTGGAAGGATCCTGCGTTTTCAGGATGAAGCCTTCAACTGTTTATATAAATATGCTTTAAAAACTTAATTGTGTTCTTGGTGGATGTGTCTCTTTTTGAGACGAAACCAAGAATACAACCTTTTGGACTAATAATAATAAACTGACCTTTTAGTCTTATTTATTATGTTTTTATTTTGAAAGGTATGTTTTGAATATCTTGATCAAATATCCTGGTCAGGATACTGATGAAATGTCTTCTAAATGTTAGACAAAACTTGGTTGAATATGACTTTTTAGAAAACTTAGATCATTTAGATAAGGTTTTCGAGACTTGAAGAATAATAAATCATACCAGAAACACTTAGGCAATAATTTCCAACCTTAACCTTTGAATCCTTTGCAATGTCCCAGGCATGGATGTCCCCTGTCTGTGCAGGATATTGCATCAGTGCATGACATACTTGAGTATTTCTTCATTTAGTGATTAAACTTCGTAGCTTCTTATCCACAAAAGAACGTGTGTAATCACAGCTTGTCATATCTTTGCAATCTTGTTAAAAACTTTAGTTTTACTAGGGATAAACCCTTAATGTACTAGGGATAAACCCTTAGTATCCTGGGGAAAATCCCAAATTTTCGTGCGCTACAGGCGGGAGTGTATAAACTCCAAGACTTAGAAAGGTGAAAACCTTTAAACCTTAGAGAGTATGAAAATACCCTTTCGTGAGAGAGGGTGATCAATCCTCATATACCTTAAGGATCCAGGGTATAGCCAACAGTAACGAAATTGTCAGCCACTTTTACATGAACTGGTCCCGCCACCTTGAACTATCCCTGGATAACTTGCGCTCCAGGCGGGGTGTTTAAACCCAATTCGTGAGAAAGGTGAATACCTTTAAACCTGTGAAGGGATCAGGATCCCTTAAACGTGAGAGAGGGGGCCAATCCTCTAATCTTTTGAAGTATCATGAGTGTGTATCCTGGAGCTATATCTCGAAGCATATTCTGTAAAACAACCTTAAACTAAGGTGGGTGTTAGCTTGGCTAACACCCCTCCGATGCTTAAGTCAGTATTGGTTTCAAAAGAATAAATAATATCAACTATATTAAAAGAGATAGAATTCATACCATTCTGAGTTAGAAATTAAATTCTAAACTCACTTAAAATAGAGCTTTAGGTGTATAGCATTCCAGGATCTTGGTAGCATATCCCCTTCCATATTCTTGAGCTGGTATGCTCCTTTTCTGGATTCCGATTCAATCTCATAAGGTCCTTCCCACTTAGGAGCTAACTTTCCATCAGCAGGATTAATAGTATTCTGGAAAGCCTTCCTTAGTATCCAATCTCTAACTTGAAACCTTCTAGTCCTTAGATTCTTGTTATAGGCTCTGGATATCCTCTGTTGATATGCTGCCATTCTCAACTTTGCCTCATCCCTTGTCTCATCAATAGTATCCAATTCTTGACATAGGGCTTCAGGATTCTTCTCAGGATCCCGGAGGTTGGATCTTGCTGTAGGTATCACCATCTCTGTCGGGATTACTGCCTCTGCTCCAAATACTAAGGAAAATGGGGTTTGCCCAGTAGCATTCTTCACAGTTGTCCTGTCAGCCCATAGGACAAATGGTAGTTCTTCTGCCCATCTTCCCTTCTTAGCTCCAAGTCTTTTCTTCAAATTGTTGACAATTATCTTGTTTGAGGATTCTGCTTGTCCATTTGCTTGAGGATGTACCGGTGTAGATGTGATCATTTTAATTCCCCAACTTTTGCAAAAATCAGTAGTTCTTTTGCTGATGAACTGAGAGCCATTGTCACAAACTATCTCAGCTGGTACCACAAATCTGGTCAGGATATTCCTCTTTATGAAGGATACCACTTCTTGATCCCTGACTTGAACAAAGGCCTCGGCTTCGACCCACTTGGAGAAATAATCTGTCATTGCCAGCATAAAAACCTTTCCTCCTGGAGCCTTTGGAAGTTTTCCCACTATGTCCATTCCCCATTTTATAAACGGCCAAGGGGATATGATAGGATATAATGGTTCTGCAGGCTGATGCAGGATGTTGCCGTGTCTTTGACATGCATCGCATTTCCGAGCAGACTCCGTGGCATCCTTTCTCATGGTCGGCCAGTAATATCCTATTCTCAACACCTTCGAGAACAGAGATCTGCCCCCAGTATGGTTGCCACAGTCTCCTTCGTGTATATCCTAAAGTACCTCCTTGGTTTCAGGATGTTCCAAGCACCTTAGGTACGGACCTGCAATGGATTTCTTATACAAAATATTATTTATAATAGTAAAACGAGATACCTTCATCCTAAAAGCCTTAGGATTTGTATCCTTTGGGATATCTCCTTCTTGAAGATACTTCACAATTGGAGTCATCCAGGATTCAGGATCCTTCTCAGGATACCGATCACCAGGATCCTGGATACATGCTACTTCTTTATCCTGAGATTTGAAATGTTCCATTACAGGATACAAGATGTGCACTATTGGTATCTGAGTTCCCTCCGGTATCCTGACAGTAGATCCTAAGTTTGCTAGAGCGTCAGCTTCAGCATTCTTTTCTCTTGGTACCTGTTCAAGTATAAAAATTTCGAAATATCCTGCTAATTTTTTAACAATTTCAAGATATTCAGCTAACTTTTCGCCTTTTACTGCATAAGATCCATTGAAATGGTTAGTAACCAACAGGGAATCAACATATACTTGTAAATATCTAATATTCATATTTTTAGCTAATTCTAATCCTGCTATCAGAGCTTCATATTCTGTTTCATTATTAGTGGCAGGAAACTCACATCTAATAGCCTGGGGTAATATGTCCCATGTGGCGATTTTAGTAGTATACTCAAACCTACACCTCTTACATTAGATGCACCATCAGTATATAGTGTCCAAGATTCTATATTTTCTCCTAGCTGTTGTACTTCTAGGTCTACTTCGTTTTGAATATCACTACTGAAATCAGCCACAAAGTCTGCTAGAGCCTGAGACTTTATAGCATTTCTAGGTTTATATACTAGATCATAAGCACTTAATTTTACTGACCACTTAGCCATCCTACCTGACATCTCGAGTTTCCTAAGCACATTTTTAACAGGATATTTAGTTTTAACATGAATCCTATGTGTCTCAAAATAATGTCTAAGCTTAGTTGATGCCATAACTAGAGCCAATATTAATTTTTCTAAATGAGAATATCTAGTTTCAGCATCTAATAAACTTTTACTAACATAATAGACAGGATACTGCTGAACTTCGTGATCCTTAACCAAAACAGCACTTACTGCATTCCCTGATACTGCAAGATACAGGGATAATGGTTCACCATCCTCGGGCTTCATCATCAGAGGTGCGGTTAAAAGATATCGCTTTAATTCCTGTAAGGTTGCTTCATGCTTTTCTCCCCACTCAAACCTCTTATTCTTCTTCAGGATATCGTAGAATTCTTTACATTTTTCTGAGGATCTTGAGATAAATCTGTTTAGTGCCGCTACTCACCCCGTTAGTCTTTGTACATCTTTCATGTTGGAAGGTGATTTGATATCCAAGATAGCTTTAATCTGCTCTGGGCTTGCCTCTATACCCCTTTTAGTCACCATGTATCCTAAAAATTTTCCTGCCCCCACTCCAAAATGGCACTTGGCAGGATTTAGTTTCATATTATACTGGTCCAGGATATCAAATGCTCCTTTAATATCCTGGAGATGATCCTCAGCCTTCTTAGATTTGACTACCATATCATCAATGTACACCTCCATGGTGTCCCCCAGTTTGTCTTTAAACATCATGTTCACCAATCTCTGGTACGTTGCACCTGCATTTTTCAAACCAAAAGGCATAGCAGTATAATAGTAAATACCTGTTGGTTTCATGAAAGCAGTATCCTCCTGGTCTGAAGGTTCCATTTGGATCTGCTGGAATCCTAAGGATGCATCCATGAAGGTTAACATCTCATGACCAGCAGTGGCATCCACCATCGAGTCTATATGAGGCAGAGGGAATGGGTCTTTAGGACATGCTTTGTTCAAGTCTGTGTAATCTACACAAACTCTCCATTTCCCATTTTTCTTTTGAACCACGACCACATTTGCTAGCCACTTGGGAAATTTGACTTCCCTGATCATCTTGGACTTCAATAGTCTTTCAACCTCTTCTTGAATAATTACGTTTCGTTCTGGAGCAAACTTCCTTCTCTTTTGATGGATAGGCTTGAAAGACCTGTCAATTCCAAGCTTGTGAGTTATAATATCCTTAGAAATACCTGTCATATCCTCATGCTTCCATGCGAATGTTGACATCCCGCATTTCAAAAAGTTAGTTAACTGATTTTCAATATCCTGAGGGATATTAGCTCCTACGAGCACCGAGATATCTGGATTATCCTGATCCAGGATAATTTTCTTTACATCCTGCTCTGAAGCCTCCACGATATCCTGGGCCCGCATCTTTAATTGCTATGCTGCATTAGGCTTGGTTGAGGATTTCATCGAGGATGAGTAACATTCCTTTGCCTCCTGTTGATCACTTTCCACCTTGACAACCCCCCAAGGAGTAGGGATCTTGATACACTGATGATAGGTTGATGGCACAACTTTCATATCATGGATCCATGGCCTACCCAATATGATATTGTAGCAGGATAAGGAGTCCATGACACAGAAGCGTTGTATTGAGTTGACCCCTTCAACATACACGGGCAACTTTATCTCCCCTACGGTATTCCTGGCTTCTCCACTGAAACCAACAAGCACAGTGGACTTCGAAGTAATATCCATCGGGGATACATTCATCCTCTTCAACGTTTCCAGCTGAATTATGTTGACGGAGCTGCCATTGTCCACCAGTATCCTGCGCACAAAATGGTTAGCAACATATAAAGTTATTACCAAAGCATCATGGTGAGGATCCTGGACAGTATCCCTGTCATCACTATCGAGCGTGATCACTTTATCAGTTGTGAGGGTTGTCATCCTGGTTGGCTTATCTCCCCTTTCTGCCTTAGCCTCCTTCGCATGTCTTTTTGCTGCAGAGTATGAAGTTCCACAAATGTCGGATCCTCCTGAAATAAAGTTAATTATCTTGGCATCTGCAGGAGGTGATGCTGCTCGTTCAGGATCCTTCTCAGTATCCTGACCCTTATTCTTCTTTCTTCCTAAAAGATCTTTCAGATATCCTTTGCTTAGCAGATAGCTTATTTCCTTCCTCAGGGCTATGCAATCTTCTGTAACATGTCCAAAATCCTCATGGAAGGCACACCACTTGGATTTATCCTTCCAATCAGCTTTCTGTTGGTTTTTCCTAGGCCACCTCGCTTTGTCTCCCAAACCCTGCATAGCATACATTAGTTCAGGTATATTAACAGAAAAACAATATTCTGACAACTCAGGATACTCCTCAGGATCCTCGTCTTGGACAACGTTCACTCTTTTGTTTTCATTTTTATCATACGGCCTAGAGCGGTATGGTTTATGTGAAGATTCTGATTTCTTGTTTGTTGACTCATATTTTGAGGATGCATTCATCCTCTCTTGCATTTTCTTATCATCTTCAAGCCTGATATATCGCAAAGCCCTGTTTCGAGCTTCGTCCAAGTTCCTGCAAGGATTCATCACAAGATCCTGATAAAACTGGGAATCCCTTTGTAGTCCCATCTTGAATGCTTGGACTGTTGTAGCAACATCAAGGTGTGGGATATCCAAGGATTCCCTGCTGAATTTGTTCACATAATCCCTTAGGGATTCTTGAGGTCTCTGTGTTATCCTGTAGAGGTCACTTGTTAGTTTTTCAAAGCTTCTACTGCAAGAAAACTGACTGTTAAACAAATTAACTAAATGAGCAAATGATGTAATTGAATGAGGTGGAAGATTTAGAAGCCATTTCAAGGCTGATCCTGTTAAAGTGGAGCCAAAGCCCTTGCACAAGCATGCTTCTTTAAGATCCGGCGGGATAGGGTTAATTTCCATCCTCTCCCTATACTGGGCAATTACTCCTCAGGATCCGTCGTCCCATCATACAGCTTCATGTTAGGAGTCTAGAACCTCTTTGGGATTTCTGCATCACAAATGGGGTGAGCAAAGCGGGATATGTTGTGACTATCCCCGGATACTTCCGGTATAGGCTGCACTATCCCAGGCACACTTGATATCATATCCTTCAACTTTTGAAGCTCTCTGTTTATCACTGATGTCACACCTGCATCCTGCAATGATCCAAGATTATTAGTAACAGGGATACTAGTGTTAACAGACAAGTTACCTGCTTGATGATTCTGGCTATATCCTGGGGCGCATCCTGGAGCATATCCTGGATCCCTCACAGTCGACATCCTGGTCGAAGAGGGTATCTCAGGAATATGACTCCGGGAATGGCTAGGCACAATATTCCCCCTGTTATCCTCAGCATATACTGCAGAACTGAAGTTTAAAGCTCTTGGTTGCAAAGGAGTGACAGTATCCTCAGTGGGCCTGCTTAAGCTGGATTTCAAGAGTTGTATCTCTCTTATCAGCATTTGGTTGGTCTCCCGCTGCTGCCTCATTTGTTCCTGTACACTACCAAATAAAGTTAGAATTTCTTCATTAGAGGCCAAAACAGGACCAGATCCCTGGATATTCTGAGTGGGAATAACATCCCGAGCCACATGAATTTCGGTTCCTTGTGAAGAGGCTTGCGTTCTCGGAGGAGGTGGTGGAAGCATCGAACCAATTGTTGTAGAGGTTGTAGCAGACATGGTGGAAGAGCTCATGTTTGATCTCGAGGCCATTGAAAATAGTGTAGCAAAAAGTTTTGAAAATAGAAAACCAAGTAATGATTTTGCAAAAGCTTTTAGTAGAAATAGCACCACTTGCCCCATGGTGGGCGCCAAATTGTTTTGGTCAAAAATTACTGAAGCAATTAAGTGATCAAATTAGTTTAAGTGAGGTAGTGTGCTGAAGAATTGTGTTGAAAATATGTTGGTAAGTTGTTTGCTAAAACAGTTTCAGGATACGGCTCAAGATATAGAGCTGTATTTATGATCAAACAATGAGCGAAAATGTAAAGGTTGACACGTGATGTACGAGGAAAGCCCTTGATCAATCTAGATCTCCGGCATAAAACCTCGGGAGCTGACAATCATCGGTTGCCTTGTTCTTCTTATTGCTTGAATAACAGGATACAGTGCAGGATATGATACGGATCGACTAAGTGTTATAATGTAAATTCGATACAAATGTAAGTGTAATGTGAGTGTTTGCAGCTAGAGAGAAAGAGTGTATAAGAGATTGTGTGTGTGAAAGTTTTCTCTACCTATGATCCGATCACTCCTTTATATAGTAAAAGGAAATAACTAACTATGCTAAAAATTCGGGATACTGAGATCATTTCCTTTCTGAACGTTGCCAGGCTGTTTCAACTCGTTTTCCACGCGCTTACTAACTATAACTCCAGGATTTAAGCTTCCATAACCGTTACAACATTAATATCTTTGACCAATCTTCGTAACTTTCCATAAAACATGCCAATCTTCAATGCTGACCGTTACAAGAGCTATTTTTCCGCCATCAACGTCCTTATCCTAACCAATTTGAGCGGGTCTTCAGGATGACTTGGTCTTCATGAACGTTAGTCCCTTGTAGCCAACGTTTACAAGCAAATTGTTAGTAATAGTCAGGATATTTCCTCAGGATGTTACCAATATCCTGGTCCGGTATCCTGATCCGGTGTCCTGATCATATACAACTAATAAAAAATCAAGATACAAAGTCAAGATATGGGCTCAAAATTTTACCCATAACAACTTACACTTGTATTCAAATCGCATTGTAACACTTAGTTGATCCGTATCATATCCTGCACTGTATCCTGATATTTAAAGTAATAAGAAGAACAAGGCAGCTGCAATTGTCAGCTCCCGATGTTTTGTGCCGGCGATCTAGATTGATCAAGGGCTTTCCTCGTACATCCTGTGTCACCCTCTACCTTTTTGCTCATTGTTTGATTGTAGATATAGCTCGGTATCCTGAGCTATATCCTGAAAACTGTTTTTATTAACAACTTAATCAGCATATTTTTCACAATTACATCTAGCACACTACCTCACTTAACTAATTTGATCACTTAATTACTTAGGTAATTTTTGACCAAAACAGTACTCATTGCACAATCTTCACAGACCATAAGAGTTTGTAGCACATATTCGACCAGAAAGACTTAAATATGAGGCAACGAAGATGGGTCGAGTTATTGAATGATTACGATTGTGAGATAAAGTATCACCCAGGCAGGGCGAACGTTGTAGCGGATGCCTTGAGCCGCAAAGAGCGTGCAAAGCCTCTAAGGGTGCGAGCCTTAGAGATGACCATACGAACTGATCTCACTACTCGGATTCGTGAAGCTCAACAAGAAGTGCTTAAGCCGGATAATGTACAAGCCGAATTATTGCATGGATGGAAGTGTAATTGTTGCCAAAGGAAGATGGAACATTGTACTTCATGGAGTGAATTTAGGTTCCACTCTTCGGCGATCTACGCGTACTTATTTTGGACGAAGTGCATAAGTCAGGATACTCTATACATCTTGGATTCCACAAAATGTACCAAGACTTCAAGGATTTTTATTGGTGGCCTAAGATGAAAGCCGATATTGCTACATATGTGGAAGTGGGAATAAATATCGATGGATTTCATTACCAAGCTACCAAGAACTCAAAGAGGTCATGATATGATTTGGGTAATTGTTGACCGACTCACGAAGTCCGCGCATTTTCTTCCGATCAGCGAGAAAGATAGCACCAAGAAGTTGGCGGAAATATATCTCAAGGAGATTGTGGCACGTCATGGAGTGCTTGTTTCTATCATATCCGACCGAGATGGTCGCTTTGTGTCAAGGATTTGGCAAACGTTTCAGAAGGCTTTTGGATCTCAATTGAATCTTAGCACGACCTTTCACCCTCAGACGGACGGCCAGAGTGAACGAACAATACAAACTCTGGAAGACATGCTACGTGCTTGTGTGATGGACTTCGGTGGAAGTTGGTATACTCACTTGCCTTTAGTGGAGTTTTCATACAATAATAGCTATCACACCAGCATCCAGGCCGCCCCGTTTGAAGCTTTGTATGGGCGAAAGTGTCGGTCCCCATTGTGTTGGGTGGAAACCGGAGATAAACAGCTCACCGGTCCAGAGTTGGTTCAGGAAACCACATATAAAATTGCTCAAATACGTGATCGTATCAAGACAGCTCGTGATAGACAGAAGAGCTACGCCGATAAACGACGCAAACCATTGGAATTTGAGGTTGAAGACATGGTTTTATTGAAAGTCTCGCCTTGGAAAGGCGTAGTAAGGTTTGGGAAACATGAAAAGTTAAACCCGCGTTACATTCGACCCTTCAAAGATCAGGAAAGGATCGGAACCGTTGTATACAAGATAAAGCTTCCAGAAGAACTCAGCAGTGTACACGACACGTTCCACGTGTCTAATCTCAAGAAAAGTCCTACTCAAGAAACAGTCGTCATTCCAGCAGATGAGATTCATATTAATGACAAACTTCAATTCACTGAAGAACCTATTGAGTTTATGGACTGGAAGGTCCACAAAACATGGAGAAGTCGTATAAAACTCGTCAAAGTTCATTGGAATTCACGTCACACCCCAGAGTTTACATGGGAACGTGAAGACCAAATCAAGTCTAAGTACCCGCATTTGTTTCAAAACTCCCCTACAACCGATAACGCAGCTTGAATTTCGGGACAAAATTCTTTTAACGGGGGGAGAATGTGACAAATGGCATTTTTCATGTAACTTCCGTACAATGTGAACAGTATTTTATATTATATGGTTGTGCATTTTGAACATACGATGTGTATGAATTCATGGCTTACGTTTAAAGAACTCCCAAAATATTTCATGATGCATGATGACTATTACTATTATTGATTTCGACTCGAAACAGTTCAAACAGTGAACAAAACGAAACTAGCACACTTATCAGATAAACTAGTAGTGTGACAACCGGTCATTTACGGCTCCTAATTACGTGATTAACAAACATTAGGACGATAATAAATAGTGTTTAAGACGATCCGCGGAGAAACTACAGAATATTAAACGATAACGCACTAAAACTGAACAAAATACTGACAATGCCGACAAATACGAATTTTATATGAATATTTTATATCTATAAAGTTACTTCTGTGAATTTATCGTGCTTCCGTACGTCACAAAACGCAAACGTGAACGAAAACGCGACTGCAGGAATGCACCGGCAATGAAACGAAAGCATTGGACACGTGTATTAACTTCAAAACTAAAATTTTACTATATATTTAACTTTGTAATTTAATTTTAATATCCATAGCCGAAACGGGTTGAAAAAAGGTTTAAAGCGACAAACGACGCGATTTTACGCGATTTATACCGTAACCAATGATCAAACGCGCAAACAACGTCTACCGACTGTATTTTACGTGTTTTAATACTAAAATTATAATTTATGATGTTACGGAAAGATCGGGTTTTGATAACGGGTCTCGTAGAAAAATTCACGCCACTTAAACACGGTGATTGGGCTTGTGGACCTTGGGCCCAAGCCCAAACCCACTAATTTTAACCTAGGTATTTAAGAGCTCAAAACCTAGCACCTTTCATTTGAACCCAGCCGACACCCCCTTCTTTCCCTTTTAAATCTCTAAGAGCATTCACATCCAATCCATCAAATTATACATACATTCCACTAAAAAACAACTCCTATATCAATATATTTCCACTAAAAACAAATACTTTTTCTCTCTCCTTTCAATTAAATAATATTATCATTACATTTTTCTCTCACTTCCACTCACAACCACTTTCAAAATATATTAAAAAATTATAACGGGTGAACAGTGTCCCCCCAAATATACAGATGAACAGTAACATTTTCTCTCTCCTCTACTCACAACCACTTTTTATACCCTTTATAATATAAAAACCCCTCCTCACATAATTTGATGGTTAGGATGTGAATGCTCTAAGAGCATTCTCATCCAATCCATCAAATTATACATACATTCCACTAAAAAACAACTCTTATATCAATATATTTCCACTAAAAACAAATATTTTTTCTCTCTTCTTTCAATTAAATAATATTATCATTATATTTTTCTCTCTCCTTCACTCACAACCACTTTCAATATATATTAAAAAAATTATATTGGATGAACAGTGTCCCCCCAAATATACAGATGAACAGTAACATTTTCTCTCTCCTCAACTCACAACCACTTTTTATACCCTTTATAATATAAAAACTTCTCCTCTCATTATTTGATGGATAGAATGTGAATGCTCTAAGAGCATTCTCATCCAATTCATCAAATTATACATACATTCCACTAAAAAACAACTCCTATATCAATACATTTCCACTAAAAACAAATATTTTTTCTCTCTCCTTTTCAATTAAATAATATTATCATCACATTTTTCTCTTTCCTTCACTCACAACCACTTTCAATATATATTAAAAAAATTATACTGGGTGAACAGTGTCCCCCCAAATATACAGATGAACAGTAACATTTTCTCTCTCCGCCACTCACAACCACTTTTTATACCCTTTACAATATAAAAACTCACCCTCACAAGTTTTGATGGATTGGATGAGAATGCTCTAAGCCTGCATCTAACCTTATCCACACCCCACTCTCTCTAAATTCAAAACACAGGAACCATACATGCCTTCTCTTTCCCACAAGATTTTATGTCTGATTCTTTGAGACCTTATCATCTTCAACAAGCACAAACCTCTCATCTACACTCCCTCTCTCTCTCGGTACACACCTACAAAAAATGGAACCCTAACCTTCATAATCCTCTGCAGCTCATCAACAAACACATGACCTCATCTCTGCCTCTCCTTCTCGCTGAAATCCGGCCACCGGGATTCCATCTCCAGCGCCAGTTACCTGCGCCAAACATCATCAACAACATCCACCTGCTAACCACAACCCCCCTTTTTCGACTGCTAAAACGGATCACCACCACCACCGTCCGGTGGTGGTGCGGCGGCTACGAATAGAAGAGAGAGACTAGATAGAGAGAGAGAGGCCGAGGAGAGAGAGGGCGTCGGAGATGGAGCGGTGTCGCCGCTCACAACGGCGGTATCTCGGTGCGAAGATGATGATTTTGTATTGAAGGTGGTTCAGCAGGGTTCTTGTCCATGTCAGTTCCGATTCACTGTGGCTCAGTTCAGTTTCAGATATGTGGGTCAAGTTGTTGGTTCATGTACAAGGTCTGATTTTGATTTGGTTAGGATTGAGTAGCTTTGGAGCGGTTTGATTCGGGTCTCGGTCCAGAGAGTTCGGGTCACGGTTCACGCCAGTGGATTCGGGTTTATATTTTCGAATTTCCAGTTTCAGTTTCGGTTCGAGCTAGTCAGCAGGTTCGTGAGACTCGGGAGTCAGCGGGTCAAAGCTTCGGGTTGGTCAAACTTGGTCAAAGTCAGCAGGCTCGGGTCAACTCGCTTAAACCGAGTCAACTCGGTCAAACCTGGTCAACCTAGCGAGTCGACTCGGTTAACTCAATCAACGGTTCGACGTTCGACACGTAGAGTGGTAAAGTTTAACGGCGAATTAATTTGAATTTATATAGTTTTAAATTACATACGTGACAAACGAGCTTTAGCCGATTCGAATTGATTTATAGTTTGCGTTTCACTATATTTACCGAAATTTTATATATTATGAATGGACAATTGATATCAGGTGATTGATTATTGTGTTTTGAAAATTATAACGACAACTTGTGTTGTCGAGGCCGTCCAAAAAACAGAGGAAACTCTACCCGTTTTTTCGAGAAAACCCTGCCCGTTTTTTCGAGAAAACCCGTAACAAAAACATGTTTTGTTTTAAAAACGACAACTATCGATATCAAGCGACTTTTATGGAAACTAATACAAATGTATATATTATTTCAACGACACTTTATAGTTTACGAAAACGTAAATAACGCGAACTATTTTATAAATAAATATAATAACTTTATATTTATTTTCAAACACCTAAAACTCGACGATTCTTTTTATAAAAATAAATATAGTTTGTATATTTATTTCAAACATCAAACGATTCGGATTTCTTTTATAAAAAAATAAATATAGTTATACATATTTATTTTCAATGACAAACAACCTGAATTCTTATATAAAAATATATATAGTTTATGTATTTATTTCAACATCAAACAACTCTTATTCGTTTATAAAAATAAATAAATGTTATATATTTGTTTCGAATCTCAAACAACACGAATTTGTTTTATAAAATTAAATATGGTTTATATATTTATTTCAAATATCTAACACGAATTCGATTTATAAATATAGTTTATATATTTATTTCAAATATCAAACAATACGAATTCTTTTATAAAAATAAATATAGTTTATATATTTATTTCAAACATCAAACAACTCGATGATTCTTTTTGTAAAATGAATATAACTTTTACATTTATTTCAAACGCCTAAACGGGAAATACCATATTTTGATACTAATCATACGAGACGCGACACATTACGGGTTTGATTACATATTACTTTAATATTAATATTCCTTACATACCCATACGATTTCTCGAGTCAACTAATGAGATTTTATCGTTATATTTATATAATTTTATATAAATATTTATATATTTTAAATCTCATGAAAACTAAGTCTTCCCAAGACTTGTTAATCCTTAACGATGTTATATGAACTAAACGAATATTACTTAATCATTTTCATTAAGTTAACAACAAATCGTCGAATCGTTCGGTTAACGATTCGGTAGAGCTCGGTGACACGTAGTTTAGTTACCACATTAATTAGAAACTTATAAGATATTCCGTGTTAGGAATATTGTAGAATGCACGCTAGCGAGTCACATCTTGGAAACGACATCAAAAAGTCGTATTTAGCAAGCTTTGCACATGGAAATCCAGGTGAGTTCATAACCCCCATTTTTTCTATTTTTACATTTTTACAAATGTTTTCGGGGGTGGAAAGACATGCAAGTTTTGCAAAAATAAACAACTTGTCGATGAACGAAAACTCATATTTCTAAACCGTGTTGCAAATGGATTTCAAGAAACTTAAATAGTTTACGAATTAGACTAAACATACCGGTTTTACAAAACACACGCGTATTTACGAAAAGTGCATGAATTTCATGACTAGAGACGGGAATGTCCTAGTTACAACAACGTGACTGGGTTGGTCTGCGTACGCAAAACAACACAACCCAATGGGTTCATGTCCCCCTTTTCTCTTACTGTTTTCGGATTTATAACTTTCGGGGGTGAAATACATGTAAACTTGGGTATGATTTAGCTAAGGAATGAACTATTAGATCATGTGAGCATAGACTGAAACTGAAGTGCCATTAATCCTCTTAAGGACCACGGAACAAAGGTTAGATCTAATGGGTACGGGCGAGCCCCACTCACGGTCCACGGGTGACCACTTAGAGTGCTGTTGTGTCCCAGTCGAGGTGATTCGACACTAAAAATCGTCTACTCGGGTTGAGTACTTCCTATGGCGTCATATATATTAATGTCGTCGCAAAACGTTAATGATCAACATGTTCATAGACGCTTTACATACCAACTTACAACACTAAAACTTTCGTATGTTTTTAATATTCATTTGACGCAAGCTTATAATACATGGATTTACAAACTTGGGTAAGGTTTCTAACTTATGTACAAGTAAGAGGACAGTTTGGTCCTGCTTACAAAGACTTTAGTGGGCTAGACTCACAGTTTTCATACAACATGTCAAGAAAATGATTTTACTAAATTTTCTCCACAACTTTTAAAAACCGTTTATTCAAAAAGATTTATTCCAAATCTTTTACAGACAAACTATGAACTCGCTCAACTTTTTGTTGATTTTTTGCATGTTTATTTCTCAGGTTACTTTCTCAAATTATAGCACGGTTGGAATAGGAGAACCATTGGAGATTCGATTACTTAATGGGCATTCATTTCCAAGAAGTCTTAGCTTATTTGCTTCCATTGTGAAATGAAGATACCGGTCCAGTCACGCCAACTCTGATATTTCGGGGTGTGACAAGTAGTACTGACAAGAGTTCAGTACACAGACAGACAGCATGTTTAGAGCACATGTTAAGTCCCAGAACCCCTGATATACTGGAACTTTATGTGAGAAAGTAAGGGTTTATGGAACTGCTCTCCGAGTGACAAGTGAACACTAGAAACTGGCTGAAACTAGCACTACACAACAAAATTCAGCAAATTCAGCAAAATTCAGCATTCTTCAGCTTATGTAGCAGTCTGAAATAACGCCAGAACGCTCAGAATAACATAAAAGGGTGTTGAAAACATTAACACAACATAACTACATATTATACCACACAAGACACTAATGTTAACTTTTTAAGTGATCCGGTAACCAAACGGATATCCGAACACAATTAGATGCATCTTGTGAACTAGTTAGCAATATTTCTATGTCATGAAGCTAGTTATGGTCTTAAACATCATGTTTTACATCAAGAACATTTAAACACCTAAACCTTCTAACTTATTACACTTATAACACTCATACACACTTAAACAAAACAACACCCCCCCCCCCCCATCCTTAACCGTCCCCATGGGACCCCCACCCCTTAATTGTTTGAATAATTCATTGTTGAGTCAAAGATGCCTTCCTTGATATCCAAGAGTTAATGGTTAGGAGGGAAACTAAGGACCATTAGTCTAAACTCCTTATCTTCCTTCACCTTAAGAACTCATCATTATCAACATAACACAAAAATACCATCCCTACTGGAATATCTTTTAATTATTTTCCTTTAGTGTTAATGATTACCGAAATCATATACACTATTCCTCATTTCCTTGCATAACTTGCAGTTTCATCACAGAGATGAATTTTGTTGATCTGGTTGGCTTGTCCCTTTTAGTTGTGATCTTTTCACCCTTGGGTGTACTTAATTGCACAGACATTTGATCACATAAAATACTAGCATGATTGGCAACCAACCAATCCATTCCTAATACGACATTGAATCCGGCTAGATTCATAGGGTAAAGGTTAGCAGTAAAATTATGGTTTACAATTTCTATCCTTGCTCCTTGCAAGATTTCACTTATCTTAATGGAATCCCCATTTGCTGTTTCCACCAAACAGTCTTGTTGAAGTTTAGTTAATGGTTGGTTGAGAAGTTTGTAGAAAGAAGTATTGATAAAACTTTGGTTTGCACCAGAGTCAAATAAAACTTTAGCAAGAACATCATTAACTAAAAACGTACCAGCTATCACATCTGGAATCATCTTAGCTTCTTCAGATGTCTAAACGAATGCTCTGGCATTCTTTTTGGGTCCTTCAGTTGCCTTAGCTTTGCTGGTTGTTGCTAGAGCTACTTTTGGACAGTTTGGTTTGATATGACCAGTTTCTCCACAATTGAAGCATTGCCTATTGCTAGGTTTCTTCCTGCAGTCTTCTTCCTTATGTCTAGACATCTTGCAAAAGCTGCAGTATATGGAGCACTTTCTTGAGTGCTTCCTTTTGCAATACTTGCAGTTGGGTATAGAGGAAGAGCCTGTACCTTTTCCACGGTAGGAATTACCAGAAGGAAATTCTTAGATAATCCTTTGAGCTAAGTTCTTTCTCTGCTTTTCCTCTTGTGTACGTACCAATTCATCCGTCAGGGTGTTGGCTAATTCTACTGGTTCTTCTACGGTTTGTGGCCTAGCTGCCTTGACTACGTGTCTGATCTCACTAATTAATCCTCAGATATAACGGGAGATTAACACTGGCTCAAGTGAGGCTAATTTTGGTACTATCCTAGCATATTCAAAGAATATGGTAGTGTACTCCTTACAGTCTATTCCAGACATTTGATGATTTAGAAACTTATCGGCGATTTGTTCCTTTTCATGAGGAGGACAAAATTTCCTTTCAACAATCTTCTTAAAGTTAGTCCATTCCATAATATAAACTATGTCACTTCATCTAGATTGGAGAATGATATTCCACCACTCTAAGGCTGCATTCTTAAAAAGATTAGAAGCAAACATAATTGTATCTTCATCTGCGCATTTAATTACTTTTATGACTACTTCTGTCTTTTCTATCCAGCGCAAGGCTGAAATGGCTCCTTCATTGCCTGAGAATTCTATTGGTTTGCAAGCCAAGAATTCTTTATAAGAACAACCATAGGGTATGGTTCTTCTTCTTTTTGGAATAGGAGCTTGGATCAAAGGTCTGCGATTTTCGTTCACGCTGTGACTGGTGATGCGTGTGTAGCGTGATATATTTTTATTGATATTTTAAGCACTTTTTAAAACTTTAATCAGGTTTTATATTTATAAAACACAATATTCTACTAACACTAAACACACATATGGGCAAGTGTACCCATCGTGAGCGTAGTATAGCGTTGGTAAGATACCGAGGTAGTCCAAGGACACAAGAGCTTTTAGTACCGGTTTATCCTCAACGTCTAATCAAATCAAAATTTGTAGAAAAGGTTTTAAACATGAAAAATAAAAACTAAAAATGCTGAAAATAAAAATAAAATAAAACAGATAGACAAGATAAATCACTTGGATCCGACTCGCCTTTAATGTAACCTTTGATGATTTCCACACTTTTGCACTTTTTAAGAGATTATCTTAGTTATAGTAGTAGGCTCCTCTTTTGAAGGTGACGTTACCCTCAACCCAATAGTTTGAGTCAGCAAGGATACAATCCTAAAGGGTCGGAATATTGAAAGATAATTAATTAAGTTATTAATGCGTAATGTGGTAGGCCCCTCTTTTGAAGGTGACGTTACCCTCGGCTAAGTGGTTTGAGTCAGCAGGGATGCAATCCCAAGTAGCCGTGTTAATGTATTAATAGTAGTTTACATATGAGGGGATCAAGCCATTCGCACCCCCGCCATCCAATACCAGTGGGTATTGAAGGAGGTCCTAGTAAGCTTGACCCAGGTCCTTGCAGGATCTATACACTGAACAAGGCAAGAACCTTACCAAACCATTCCCTTAACCCCCGACCAGGTAGCCAACATATCTCTATATAGAAAGTAGAGATATGAATGGTGTAAATCTTTTATTTTATATAGACAGTAAAATAACGCCAAGACACCACAGACAAATGATAAGGAAGTTTCAGCTTCAACATAAGAAACTAGTTATTAAAGTCATTAATACAAAACCAAATAAAAATTGCGAAAATATTAAAAATCAAAAGTATTACACTAAATGATTGTCTTCACCAAGTGATGTAAGAGACTTAGGCAAACATGGCCTTTGATTGTCAAGAACTCTTACTATCAATCTTGGATCCCGAGACTACTACACACACTCTAAGATGGATGATGGTGGTGGATGTGGGTGTTGTGATGGTGGTGGAGTGTGGGTGAAGTGGGAGAGAGGTGGTTTGCCAAGGGATGCCCTTGAAGTGAACCAAGCACCCCTATTTATAGCCTGCACAGAATCCCGGACACGGCCCCGTGTCCATCCTCTGTCTCTTTCTTCATTAATTACAATTTGTCTGCATTAGCTCCACACGCCCCCGTGTTCGCTGGGCACGACCCCGTGTGTAGAAGCGTATCTGTACTATCAAGATTTGCTGGATTCTACGAATCTTAGCGTTGACCACGACCCGTGTTGAGCTGGGCACGCCCCCGTGCTGGGAATAGAAGCTTCTATAGCTTTGTCTTTTCTGCAGGTATTTGGCCACGCCCCGGTGTCCGCTGGGTATGGGGCCGTGGTCTGCCTTTCTGTTTCTTTGTTTTTGCTTGGGAAGATGTTGTCGATGGGTCGGGCATGCCACATTTATTCCTTTTCTTTGTATCTATGTTAGATTTGGCTGCATATTTGTTCCTTTTCTTCAGTTACGCTCATTTAGTCCTGAAAATACAAAAGGAAGACACAAGCACACTTTTTCCAACATTAGTACTAAAAAAGAGTTAGTTTTATGCCTCATTTGATGTAATTTATATGTTGCATTTCACACACATCAAATACCCCCACACTTGAATCTTTGCTTGTCCTCAAGCAAAACTCTTTATAATGTGGCTTACACGCCCAAATGGAATGGGTAGAAGAGAAGTTTTGGGCTTGTCTTGAGTATCGGGAATCCAAGATCTTTATTGGGTTTTATTTTTATGTTATTTACAATCTTATTCGTCATGATTTATTTAGAACGTTTCATAAGAGAAATTACTTATTTGGGCATAACATGCCTCTTTAAAATTCCATTTATATACAAGTTCACATACCTCACGGGAGATCACTCAACACTCGCCGAAAATGTATTTTTTGTAAAACACTCGAGAATGGAACTTACTTCTACCATAAGCTTGCCAAGCAATCAATCCTCGTCCTTTTTAACTATAAACCTTTGTAAATATCAAGAGGACTTGGGGAAGGGTTAGGCTTGGGTTAAAGGTAGGTGGTTTTGGGTTAGTGGTTAGTAAAAAGAAAAGGCTAAAAGCGTAAAAAGCGTCGATCGTCGTAAAACTTTTTGTTTTTGTGACTTTTATTCAAACAAAGTTTCTTTGAGGAACTTGTTTGTTTATTGCTAGACTTCATTATATATATATATAGGGCAAGGATAAATTGAAAACCCACTTAAGTTAAAGAAACCCTGAAAACTCTAACATCTACCATTGATTTAATTCATCAACGATTGTGATCATTTTGGGTGTGAGGCTGATGTTACTTTTGCTTTAATAATTAGGGAAAGTACTTGCAAGGGTATTTTTGGCATGCATGTAAAATTTTGGTGTCTTGAAATAAATGTAAGTGTATGTACGGTGACATCCATCTAGGATAAAAAAAAAAAGACTATGCTCCCTACTGTACCACCCCACTCATTATCCCTACATGACCCCCCTATAACCCTACCCTACACTGGTCAATATATCAAAACCTAAAAGCAAAATCTTTTCTCATCTTTTCCATTGTTTATCAAAAAACACACAAAAAGTTCCACTTTCCCCGCCTTCAACTGATCTTGCATAGGAAGTTCAATAAGTATTACATTATATGTAACATTTTACAAAAAAAAAAAAAGTACAAAAAATAACGTTACATTTTCTGTATAATTTCAAAAAATGTAAACACCCAATAAACAAGAAAAAATGCTTGTTTTTTTTACCATTTAAAGGATATCCACATACATAAGAGTGTAACGCGTTTTCTTTTCCTTCTCCTCCGACACAAAGTGTTATATTACATCACATTGTTACAAAAGTCGTCTTCCTACAAAAAGATGTTACATATATTATACACATATATGAAGTTACACCACATGTAAACATATATTTCTGTATAATTTCAAAATATGTAAACACCCAGTAAACAAAAAAATGAGCAATAAGTATTACATTATGTGTAACATTTTACAAAAAAAAAGTACAAAAAATAACGTTACGTTTTCTGCACAATTTCAAAAGATGTAAACACCCAGTAAACAAGAAAAAATGCTTGTTTTTTTACCATTTAAAGGATATCCACATACATAAAAGTGTAACGCGTTTTCTTTTCTTTCTCCTCCGACACAAAGTGTTATATTACATCACATTGTTACAAAAGTCGTCTTCCTACAAAAAAGATGTTACATGTTGGTACGTACATTGCAAAAAAAGATGTTACATATATTATACATATATTCATGGTTGACTGATCCAGGGTATCAGTTTTACGCTTAATCTGTGGTTTTGAATATTTAGTACACCTTATGTACTGGTGAGTAACAAACCTCTTCCATCTCTTGGTTTGCCCCTTACGAATAGAAAACCCACAATACACGGCATACTCCTTGTACATACTAAACACATCATTCCACGTTTCGTATACACAACCAACAATATGCCTTAAACCAGTAGGAACATTAGGACATCACATTCTAGTGCCATTGGGTGTGTGGTGAACATAAAATTCATCGTCCGCCTGAATACCTACATAAAAAAATAGTTATAATGAGGCTGGGCTTGCATATGTATATCCAAAAAACGTTTTTTGACCTACATGTACGTTTGTTTCTGCGATCATAAAAGTCAAACTTTAAAAAAGGTCACAAATCTTTTACAAAACATTCCATTCTTACTAAATTTTGACACGAAACCTAACATGCTGGTGCATTTTTTAAATGACACAAAAAAATGTAACCTCGAAAATTTTTACCTACCAAAAAATATAAAAACTTATTTCATAAAAAAACTTTTTGAGACAGAGTAAAAAAATGGTATTGTTAATACAAGTTTAATACCTTTTGCTACAATGAACCCTAATATGCTGGTGCATTTTTTAAATATGGCCAAAAAGTGTAACCTCGAATATATTTACCTTCAAAAAAAATATAAAAACTTATTTCATAAAAAAACTTTTTGTGTCAGAATACAAAAAATGGTATTGTAAATGCAAGTGTAACCTCACATATTTTTACCTTCTAAAAAATACAAAAACTTATTTCATAAAAAAATTGGGCTAGAATAAAAAAAATGATAGTGTTAATACAAGTTTAACACGTTTGCTACCAAACAAACCACAACATTATCTGTGGGTTTTTTCCCCTCTACCACAAAAAAAAAAAATAGAAAAAGGGTTTCCTGGGTTTTCTTAACTGTAGTGGGTTTTCTCATTATAATTAGCCTATATATATATATGATAAGGAACGTCACAAGAAAACCAAGCTTTTTACTAAAACAAAGGGTTTAAAAGAAAAATGTTTTGGTGAGTGAAGGGTGTTTGTTTTGTGGGTTTAGAAATGAAAAGGTTTAGGCTCAAAGGGGTTAACTAAGGGGATTTTGGGTAGGTTAAAAGAAAAGGAAAAATAATGGTGTTGAAAGAAAAATGGGTTAGTCCTAATGCCTCCATCATTTACTTACTTGGGTTTAAGTTGGTAAGGACCGGGAATGTATCGTCGTGGCAAGTTCTAGAGTCGTAAGAACCAAGCAGCTATTCACACAAGAAACAAAAAATGAGCATTTAGTTTAAAGATGTATGCTTGTATGCTCAATAAAGGCTTAAAACTCACTTTTTGTGGGAATGGGTTTATTATGTGATCAAGTATATATAATCAAATTTTAACTAGATTTGTCATGCCGTTTCATAATTTTCATATTTTGGTTCTTTTTATCACGACGCTATCGGTTGTAAATTGGTAGAAATATAACCTTTATATAGAACTTGTTATTCCCAAATCAAACCAAGACAAGTAAAGAAAAGAAAAGTTTTTGAAAAAAATTGGGGTGATTAGCGGTTCCAATAGAGTTTTGTGTAAGGCTTGTTATTAGTACTTGAAAAATTCAAGGTTTTAGCATCCCCCCACACTTAAATTACACATTGTCCTCAATGTGTCCCAAAAATAGGTTTTTAGGTTGATTGAATGTGTAAAAGGTGTTTAAAAACAAAATTTTATGTTACTGGGTGTCTGGGCACAGGCCCGTGTTGGTCCGGGCACGGCCCAGTGTTCAGATCGCCAGTACCATATTTTACAGAAGGTCAGGCACGTGGGCATGTTCAGTGAACACGGCCCCGTGTCCAGTTATCTTAACTGGGCGTTTTCTGCAGAACCTTGAGCACGGGGCGTGTGGGGCTGAGCACGGCTGTGACACCCCAGGAAAACCAGGAAACAACACAACACAACTAGCTTCCTCAGTAACTACGCGCTAAATTTCGGGACGAAATTTCTTTCAAGTTGGGGATAATGTGACAACTCGAGTTTCTGAGATTCCATTTTCGTATTATTACACGTTAATTGTTAGATTGTTTGTTGACACGATGTGTTTGTTCACAACTGTACACGTTTGTATTACGATAAATCGTATTGTGATTTATATGATTTATATGGTGTGTGGATTAAGTGGTATGTAATATATGTTTTGTTTAATGTCATGCTTAATATCAACAAACATGGAATTCTTGCCGAAAACCAAACCCCACCCCACAAAAACACATCCCACGAAAACACTCTAGTGTTTTCGTCTACAAAGAGGCCAACAAAAACAGGACTGGGCCTTGGCCCAGTAACGATTTGTTATATGTTTTGAGTTCAACTTTTACGTAGAGTTTTCATCCGTAAACCCTAGTCACCTCCCACCCTTCGACGGCAACTTTGAAGCCCTTGAAGCCTATCACTTTGTTTTATTCGTTGCTCTCCTATTTGGGTTAGTAATTTACATGTGTTGTTCTTGTATTTGACATACTTGATTTATTGATTATGTAACTGCATGCGAAACACATGTTGATCAGGATTGGTAAACAGATTAACATGCCTATAGTGTTGATTTGATGTCTATAGGTTAAATATGATATTTTAACTTTTGGTCCAATCGCATGTCAAGAACTGATCTAGAAACATCAGTTGTCGGCCAAGAATTTATTGAGTTGATTGAATTCCATGGTCAATATTTTAAATTGCCATTTTAGTCCCTGAGTTTTGTCCAAATTTGCCATTTTGATCCAAATAGTTTTATTTTCCCCCCTGGGTCCCTGACTTTTACATTTGTTGCCATTTTGATCACTTTGCCTAACTCCATCCAAAAACCCAGTTACTCTTTTCAATTTAAACCTTTTCAGTTGCCATTTTGATCCAATTCCAAAAAATCAAAAAAATTCCAAAAAATCAAAAAAATTCCAAAAAATCTAAAAAATTCTAAAAAATCTAAAAAATTCAAAAAAATCTAAAAAATTCTAAAAAATCTAAAAAATTCTAAAAAATCATAAAAATTCTAAAAAATCATAAAAAATCTAAAAAATTCAAAAAAATATAAAAATCAAAAAAATTCTAAAAAAGCATAAAAATTCTAAAAAATCCAAATAATTCTAAAAAGTTCGCGTCGAAACGGTTCGGTTCGATACGGTACGGGTCGAAACGGTACGGTTCGAAACGGTTCGCGTCGAAACGGTTCGGTTCGAAAGGGTTCGCGTCGAAACGGTTCGGGTTCGAAACGGTACGGTTCGAAACGGTTCGGGTTCGAAACGGTTCGCGTCGAAACGGTTCGGTTCGATACGATACGGGTCGAAACGGTTCGGTTCGAAACGGTTCGCGTCGAAACGGTACGGTTCGAAACGGTTCGGCTCGAAACGGTTCGGGTTCGAAACGGTACGGTTCGAAACGGTTCGGGTTCGAAACGGTTCGCGTCGAAACGGTTCGGTTCGAAACGGTTCGCGTCGAAACGGTACGGGTCGAAACGGTACGGGTCGAAACGGTACGGGTCGAAACGCTTCGCGTCGAAACGCTTCGCGTCGAAACGCTTCGGGTTCGAAACGGTACGGGTCGAAACGGTTCGTGTCGAAACGGTTCGGGTTCGAAACGGTTCGCGTCGAAACGGTACGGTTCGAAACGGTTCGCGTCGAAACGGTTCGCGTCGAAACGGTTCGCGTCGAAACGGTTCGGTTCGATACGGTACGGGTCGAAACGGTTCGGTTCGAAACGGTTCGCGTCGAAACGGTTCGGTTCGAAACGGTACGGGTCGAAACGGTACGGGTCGAAACGCTTCGCGTCGAAACGGTTCGGCTCGAAACGGTTCGGCTCGAAACGGTTCGGCTCGAAACGGTTCGGCTCGAAACGGTTCGGGTTCGAAACGGTACGGGTCGAAACGGTTCGTGTCGAAACGGTTCGGCTCGAAACGGTTCGCGTCGAAACGGTTCGGTTCGATACGGTACGGGTCGAAACGGTACGGTTCGAAACGGTTCGCGTCGAAACGGTACGGTTCGATACGGTACGGGTTCGAAACGGTTCGCGTCGAAACGGTTCGGTTCGATACAGTACGGGTCGAAACGGTTCGGTTCGAAACGGTACGGGTCGAAACGGTTCGTGCCGAAACATTTAATGATTTTTGGATTTTTTAGAATTTTTTTGATTTTTTAGAATATTTATGATTTTTAGAATTTTTTATATTTTTTTGAATTTTTTTGAATTTTTATGATTTTTTAGAATTTTTTAGATTTTTTTGAATTTTTTAGATTTTTTAGAATTTTTTTTGATTTTTTGGAATTTTTTTGATTTTTTTGGAATTTTTTTGATTTTTTGGAATTGGATCAAAATGGCAACTGAAAACATTTTTTAAGGAAATCCCCAAAATACCCCTGTTACAAACTGGGTTTTTGGATGGAGTTAGGCAAAGTGATCAAAATGGCAACAAAATGTAAAAGTCAGGGACCCAAGGGGGAAAATAAAACTATTTGGATCAAAATGGCAAATTTGGACAAAACTCAGGGACTAAAATGGCAATTTACTCTTTATTAAAACTACAAACCCTCTATTAAAACAAAAAGCAATCGGTCCAATCATAACCATCCTCTGGATGCTTTATCAAGTTGTTGATATATGTGGAGAGTATAAGTGGACATCATAAAATATTGACTTTTAGTGGGAATGATTATGAGCATATGTTGGAATTGATTGTATGATAAGAATTCCTCAAAATTGTCGGCCAGTATGTGTGTATGTTGCATGGGAATTTTCATTGGCATGTGATTGTATTACAACCTATGACTTAATTGATAAGAGCACATGATGTTGACCAATGATAAGTTGTTAATAACCCCTAATGGTTCAATCGGTTCTGGTATGTCTGTGATAAATTTATTGTAAGTGATGATGAAGGTTGAATGTGGATTGTGATATGACAGTTAGTCAAATGTTAGGTTATAACAATAATTGTTTGTTTTGGCCTGATGTCATTGTTCGAGTGGGCCGCACATGGTGATGATGTTTTCATGATTTTCGTTTGACTAATTGCAAGAATGGTCTGCACATGCTTAATTCCAATAATATGGTCCGAATATAGTAGCTAGAATGTAATCAGAACCTAACTTGAAATTGGATGTCCGCATTTGATATTAAATAACGTCTGTACATGAGTTTTGTATATGTCTGAACCTGTATTCTCAAAAATTTGCTTATGTATGCAATATTAAATAAAGGAACTCACATATTAGTTGATTTAATTAGTCAATATATAATCTGCACATTCGTATATGTGGTGCACATGGGTGTGAAAAGTGGTTCCTATATTGAAAATTATAATAAGCCAACAATAGAAAATCCACATTAGTGATTAGTTATGTATTAAATTATTAACTACCAGCTATATGTATAATCAATTGATAATAACTTGACTAATTACTTGAGGTAATGTGAGGTTAGATGTGGACCTATTATCTCGAACATGAAACAAGGGTATTTACTGTGTGTTGTGTGTCACTGCATGCTTAAAATTATTGCATTAGACAATGAGTTGTTTGGGAACACTAGGGTGTTGCAAAACCTCACTCGAATACTTACTTACATGATACATTAAATGTAAATTAGGTCGCGCGTAACGGACCTAACCCGTGATTAACACTAGAAGTACATTACCAAACCGAGCAAACCAAGGTGAGTTCACACTCTTACTAAGGCATGGGATTCCCGGGGATAGGGAATGGGTTGAATGATGGAATTGAACAATTACTCGTACTTACACGGCTACTAGACTATCTACCATGGTCCTCGGGTTAAGCAGGACACTTACGTAAAACCTACGTAAACAAGTACTTACCACTGTCTTCCGGAGTCAGGAAGGACACTTACGTAAAACCTACGTAAACTCACACATGCAACTGTCTTCCGGAGTCAGGAAGGACACTTACGTAAAACCTACGTAAACCCCACGCGTACCACTGTCCTCGGGTAAAGAAGGACACTTACGTAAAACCTACGTAAAGCTTGTACGTACTACTGTTCTCGGGTTTAGAAGAACACTTATGGTTACGAATAGTCTAGTGTATATGCAAACATGGGAAGCCCCCACTAATAGAAGATACTATCGGCCTAGTAGAGCCACATGTTACGAAACAAACTTACTATTACGAACATACTTACTGTGAACTCGCCCAACTAGTTGTTGACTCTCTGTTACATGCCTTGCAGGTCGTTAGGTATACATGGAGCTTGCACTGGGAGGCGCGGTCGTTGTGGACAAGGATCGTGAATGCTTGATTTAAACATTATGACATTACACACTTTATTTATGATTGGACTTTTACTCATACGCTTCCGCTAAACTTTGTTATTACACTTATGTTTTGAACACCTTTCATATGGATTGGTTTGGTTAAATTACATTTACTTCTACTATTTACATTGTTCTATATGATTGGTGGCTTGATCCTAGTCAGTCACGCTCCCAAGCGGTGATACTCCGCGTGTGGATTTTGGGGGTGTGACAGATTGGTATCAGAGCCATTGGTTATAGAGAACTTGGTTTTAATATGGGGAAAACGTTTTTATTAAAACCAGACTATAACCAGTACAGTGCTCAACGATCCACAACGACGCCTCGCTCCACGTGCAAGACTCAACATCCTAGGTAATAAGGTTTATGTTTATTGCCTACATGCTAGAATTACATAGAACCTTGCTCGTGGTATGCTTAGATTACATTGCCTACTATTCGTTATTGCTTGAGAACACTTGTGTGCTTACTCTCTTCTGTCATCGCACTATTCGTGAACCTCTCTCACTTATGTTACATTTGCTATGAAGATCATGGCTGGACATATTAACTTGACTCAAGCCCAGTTGGCGGCTTTGATCACTGAACAAGTTACTGCAGCACTCGCAGCTGCCCAGGCATGAGGTATAACCTGCCATCACCACTTACTCTAGGATCTTTAGATCCTACTCTCGTAACCCAACACTTGTGCTTAATCTTGTTTATTCTTACGCGCACAACCGGTCAGAACGCCCAACCACCTGTGTGCACGTTCAAAACTTTCATGGACTGTCGTCCTAGTATTTTAGTGGCACTGAAGGGGCCGTTGGACTCCTCCACTGGTTCAAGAAGCTCGAATCGGTCTTCGTGATGTGTGAATGCCCTGAGGCTCATAGGGTGAAGCACGCCACTGGTGCTCTCGAAGGCACTGCGCTAACTTGGTGGAACGCGCAAGTTCAGATGCTGGGGCTGACGGCTGTTAATGCCACCCCAGGGAAGGATTTCAAGGAACTGATCAAACGTGAATACTGTAGTCGTGATGACATCCACAAGCTGGAAGTGGACTTATTTAACCTGAAGATGACGGGGTCAGCGATAGAAGCGTACACGAAACGATCCAACGAATTGGCAGTATTGTGTCTAACTATGGTGGATCCTCCCATCAAGCGCATTGAGATGGACCTCAAAGGCTTAGTACCAGAGATTCAAAGTCATGTGACCGCTGCTAACCATGCTACTATTCAAGATGTTACTCGTCTTGCTCATCGTCTCACAGACCAGGCTGTGGAACAGAATAAGCTGCCTAAACGTATTGGTGCTACTACTACTACTACTACTTCTGCTACTCCCAGTGACAACAAACAAAGGTGGGATGGAACCTCCAGCAAGGGCTCGACTTCAGTTCAGTCCCAGGCACAGCAGCGAAAAACGGAGGAGTACAGGAGCCCCAGTCAGCAGTCTTTTGGTAATCGAAGTCAGGGTGGATACAGGGGAAACCACCCCAAGTGCAATCGATGTAATTTGCACCACAGCGGGCAGTGCAACAAAGATCGTTGTCAGAGATGCAACAAGCTTGGTCATGGAGCCCAAAGATTGTAGAAGCTCACGTCCTGCAAACCAGAACAGACAACAGCAGCCACAAGCTCCACAGAATCAGCAGCAACAGCAGGGTAACAAGGGATGCAATCAGTGTGGTGCTGAAGGTCACTTCAAGAGACACTGCCCACAGTTGAACCAGAACCAGAATTAGAACCACAACCAAGGAAACGGGAACAATAGTGGAGACAACAACGGGGGTAATAACGACGGCAATGGTGCCAGGGGTCAAGTGTTCGTGATTGGTCAGGATGATGCTAGGAATGACCCCAACGTTGTGATGGTTTCGACATCGTTATTGGTATGGATTGGCTACCTCAACATCGAGCAGAGATTCTTTGCAAAGAAAAGATCGTCCGCATTACTCGTGCTGGTTAAGAACCTTTGGTAATTCATGGTGACAAGCTCCTGGAGCAGCACCTATAGCTCGAGCACCTTATCGCTTTGCTCCAACTGAACTGGAAGAACTGTCTAAGCAATTACAAGAACTCTTGGAAAAGGGTTTCATACGTCCTAGTTCTTCGCCCTGGGGAGCTCCAGTGCTATTTGTGAAGAAGAAAGACGGTACCTTCAGAATGTGTATAGACTACCGCGAGCTCAACAAGGTGACGGTAAAGAACCGCTATCCTCTTCCACGCATTGACGACTTGTTCGATCAGCTGCAAGGATCGAGCTACTACTCAAAGATTGATCTGAGGTCAGGCTACCATCAACTGAGAGTCCGGGACGAGGACGTCTCCAAAACAGCATTCAGAACACGCTACGGCCATTACGAGTTTCTGGTCATGCCATTCGGGTAAACGAACGCGCCTGCAGTCTTCATGGATCTTATGAACAGGGTGTGCAAGCCTTACTTGGATAAGTTTGTGATTGTATTCATCGATGACATTCTGATTACTTCATGAGTCAGGAGGAACACGAGCAACATTTACGACTTATATTGGAACTCCTCCGAACAGAACAGTTGTACGCTAAGTTTTCGAAATGCGACTTTTGGCTTCGTGAAGTCCATTTCCTAGGCCACGTGGTAAACAAGGATGGGATTCATGTTGATCCATCCAAGGTAGATTCGATCAAGAACTGGCCTGCACCTCGCACACCAACCGAAATACGCCAATTCTTGGGTTTGGCGGGTTATTACAGACGGTTCATCAAAGACTTCTCAAAGATTGCACAACCGCTTACACTACTGACATAGAAAGGTGTTGCTTACCGTTGGGGTAATACACAGGAAACAACATTTCAGCACTTAAAGGATAGACTTTGTAGCACACCTATCCTCTCATTGCCTGAAGGCACGGACGATTTTGTAGTCTACTGCGACGCATCCATCCAAGGTCTTGGATGTGTGTTGATGCAACGGGATAAAGTCATTGCTTATGCTTCGCGCCAACTTAAGATTCACGAACGAAATTACACTACACATGATTTAGAGCTGGGAGCTGTTATTTTTGCGCTCAAGATATGGCGACATTACCTGTATGGCACCAAGTGCACCATCTACACCGATCACAGGAGTCTCGAGCATATTTTCAAGCAGAAAAAGTTGAACATGCGTCAGCGTCGATGGGTCGAGCTACTGAACGATTACGAATGTGCTATAAAGTACCATCCGGGCAAAGCCAATGTGGTGGCCGATGCCCTTAGTCGGAAGGATACTACATCTAGGCGTGTACGAGCGTTGCAAATAACTATTCAGTCTAGTCTTTCTTCACAGATACGAGATGCTCAGGTAGAAGCATTGAAACCAGAAAACGTCAGGGCTGAAGCCCTACGCGGCTCAAGGCAACGGTTAGAACAAAAGGCAGACGGCGCCTACTATGTAACAGGACGCATTTGGGTCCCCCTCTACGACAACTTACGCGAGCTTGTAATGGATGAAGCTCATAAGTCTCGCTACTCAGTACATCCTGGTTCGGATAAGATGTACCACGACTTGAAAACCACATATTGGTGGCCTAGCATGAAAGCTCATATAGCAGCTTACGTCAGCAAGTGCTTGACTTGTGCAAGAGTCAAGACTGAATATCAGAAACCATCAGGCCTACTCCAACAACCTGAGATACCACAATGGAAATGGGAACAAAATTCCATGGATTTTGCTACTGGCCTACCTAGATCTCAGCGCGGAAATGACACTATTTGGGTGATCGTGGATCGACTCACAAAGTCTGCACACTTCTTGGCTATCAAGGAAACAGATAAGTTCTCCACTTTAGCAGACGTGTATCTTAAGGAAGTTGTCTCGAGGCACGGGGTGCCCACCTCTATTATCTCTGATCGTGACGCACGTTTTACTTCAGAACTGTGGCAAGCAATGCACAAATCTTTTGGCTCTCGTTTAGACATGAGCACAGCTTATCACCCTCAGACGGATGGGCAGTCTGAGTGCACTATTCAAACTTTAGAAGACATGCTTCGTGCATGTGTAATCGATTTCGGCAACGGCTAGGAAAAACATCTCCCATTAGTGGAGTTCTCTTACAACAACAGTTACCACACCAGCATTCAAGCCGCTCCATTTGAGGCATTGTACGGACGTAAATGCCGGTCACCTCTTTGTTGGGCAGACGCGGGTGATAGTCAAATCACAGGTCCAGAACTCGTAGTTGATACTACAGAAAAGATTGCTCAAATACGACAACGCATGGCGGCAGCTCGCGACCGTCAGAAAGCATACGCCGATAAAGACAGGAAACCACTCGAGTTCCAGGTTGGGGATCGAGTGCTACTCAAAGTTTCACCCTGGAAGGGTGTGGTTCGTTTTGGCAAACGAGGCAAACTTAACCCACGATATGTCGGACCGTTCGAAATTATTGAGAAGATAGGCAGGGTGGCCTACAAACTGAACCTACCAGCTGAACTCGGTGCAGTTCACAATGTTTTCCACGTGTCGAATTTGAAGAAGTGTCTGTCAGATGAGACCCTCATAGTTCCTTTGAAGGAACTCACTATCGACGAGCGATTGCAGTTCGTCGAGGAACCAGTTGAAATCACGGACCGGGATGTTAAGGTCCTCAAGCACACCAGAATACCTTTTGTTCGAGTTCGTTGGAACCCCCGTCGTGGCCCAGAGTTTACCTGGGAACGAGAAGATCAAATGAAACTCAAATATCCCCAGTTGTTCGGAAACAGTGCAACCACTACTGAGGCTGAAGCTACTACAGAATTTCGGGACGAAATTCCAAATCAACGGGGGATGATGTGACACCCCAGGAAAACCAGGAAACAACACAACACAACTAGCTTCCTCAGTAACTACGCGCTAAATTTCGGGACGAAATTTCTTTCAAGTTGGGGATAATGTGACAACTCGAGTTTCTGAGATTCCATTTTCGTATTATTACACGTTAATTGTTAGATTGTTTGTTGACACGATGTGTTTGTTCACAACTGTACACGTTTGTATTACGATAAATCGTATTGTGATTTATATGATTTATATGGTGTGTGGATTAAGTGGTATGTAATATATGTTTTGTTTAATGTCATGCTTAATATCAACAAACATGGAATTCTTGCCGAAAACCAAACCCCACCCCACAAAAACACATCCCACGAAAACACTCTAGTGTTTTCGTCTACAAAGAGGCCAACAAAAACAGGACTGGGCCTTGGCCCAGTAACGATTTGTTATATGTTTTGAGTTCAACTTTTACGTAGAGTTTTCATCCGTAAACCCTAGTCACCTCCCACCCTTCGACGGCAACTTTGAAGCCCTTGAAGCCTATCACTTTGTTTTATTCGTTGCTCTCCTATTTGGGTTAGTAATTTACATGTGTTGTTCTTGTATTTGACATACTTGATTTATTGATTATGTAACTGCATGCGAAACACATGTTGATCAGGATTGGTAAACAGATTAACATGCCTATAGTGTTGATTTGATGTCTATAGGTTAAATATGATATTTTAACTTTTGGTCCAATCGCATGTCAAGAACTGATCTAGAAACATCAGTTGTCGGCCAAGAATTTATTGAGTTGATTGAATTCCATGGTCAATATTTTATTAAAACTACAAACCCTCTATTAAAACAAAAAGCAATCGGTCCAATCATAACCATCCTCTGGATGCTTTATCAAGTTGTTGATATATGTGGAGAGTATAAGTGGACATCATAAAATATTGACTTTTAGTGGGAATGATTATGAGCATATGTTGGAATTGATTGTATGATAAGAATTCCTCAAAATTGTCGGCCAGTATGTGTGTATGTTGCATGGGAATTTTCATTGGCATGTGATTGTATTACAACCTATGACTTAATTGATAAGAGCACATGATGTTGACCAATGATAAGTTGTTAATAACCCCTAATGGTTCAATCGGTTCTGGTATGTCTGTGATAAATTTATTGTAAGTGATGATGAAGGTTGAATGTGGATTGTGATATGACAGTTAGTCAAATGTTAGGTTATAACAATAATTGTTTGTTTTGGCCTGATGTCATTGTTCGAGTGGGCCGCACATGGTGATGATGTTTTCATGATTTTCGTTTGACTAATTGCAAGAATGGTCTGCACATGCTTAATTCCAATAATATGGTCCGAATATAGTAGCTAGAATGTAATCAGAACCTAACTTGAAATTGGATGTCCGCATTTGATATTAAATAACGTCTGTACATGAGTTTTGTATATGTCTGAACCTGTATTCTCAAAAATTTGCTTATGTATGCAATATTAAATAAAGGAACTCACATATTAGTTGATTTAATTAGTCAATATATAATCTGCACATTCGTATATGTGGTGCACATGGGTGTGAAAAGTGGTTCCTATATTGAAAATTATAATAAGCCAACAATAGAAAATCCACATTAGTGATTAGTTATGTATTAAATTATTAACTACCAGCTATATGTATAATCAATTGATAATAACTTGACTAATTACTTGAGGTAATGTGAGGTTAGATGTGGACCTATTATCTCGAACATGAAACAAGGGTATTTACTGTGTGTTGTGTGTCACTGCATGCTTAAAATTATTGCATTAGACAATGAGTTGTTTGGGAACACTAGGGTGTTGCAAAACCTCACTCGAATACTTACTTACATGATACATTAAATGTAAATTAGGTCGCGCGTAACGGACCTAACCCGTGATTAACACTAGAAGTACATTACCAAACCGAGCAAACCAAGGTGAGTTCACACTCTTACTAAGGCATGGGATTCCCGGGGATAGGGAATGGGTTGAATGATGGAATTGAACAATTACTCGTACTTACACGGCTACTAGACTATCTACCATGGTCCTCGGGTTAAGCAGGACACTTACGTAAAACCTACGTAAACAAGTACTTACCACTGTCTTCCGGAGTCAGGAAGGACACTTACGTAAAACCTACGTAAACTCACACATGCAACTGTCTTCCGGAGTCAGGAAGGACACTTACGTAAAACCTACGTAAACCCCACGCGTACCACTGTCCTCGGGTAAAGAAGGACACTTACGTAAAACCTACGTAAAGCTTGTACGTACTACTGTTCTCGGGTTTAGAAGAACACTTATGGTTACGAATAGTCTAGTGTATATGCAAACATGGGAAGCCCCCACTAATAGAAGATACTATCGGCCTAGTAGAGCCACATGTTACGAAACAAACTTACTATTACGAACATACTTACTGTGAACTCGCTCAACTAGTTGTTGACTCTCTGTTACATGCCTTGCAGGTCGTTAGGTATACATGGAGCTTGCACTGGGAGGCGCGGTCGTTGTGGACAAGGATCGTGAATGCTTGATTTAAACATTATGACATTAAACACTTTATTTATGATTGGGCTTTTACTCATACGCTTCCGCTAAACTTTGTTATTACACTTATGTTTTGAACACCTTTCATATGGATTGGTTTGGTTAAATTACATTTACTTCTACTATTTACATTGTTCTATATGATTGGTGGCTTGATCCTGGTCAGTCACGCTCCCAAGCGGTGATACTCCGCGTTTGGATTTTGGGGGTGTGACAACGGCCCCGTGCTGAACTTGCTGTAATGAAGAAAAATTGTCGGGAGGCTCTGTTTTCGTGCATGGGGTGTGGGTTCAAGTTTCCCTTAGTAAACTCCACCATTCGAGTGTGTTTTATTCCTGAAATGTAAAACTAAACTAGGAAACATAAAAGTTAATCTAAACTAACACTAAGGATAGTTCCGCGGAATGCCTCCGTGGTGCGCCACGTTTATGGGTCCTTGGCTAGACCCAAAGTCAGTCATATGTTACCCAAGTGGGATGTTTTGCATGCCATATTGCACCGTCGGATCCGAGATGTGTGTGTAGCGTGATATATTTTTATTAATATTTTAAGCCCTTTTTAACACTTTTGTCAAGTTTTAAATTTATAAAACATGATATTCTACTAACACTAAACACACATATGGGAAAGTACACCCATCGTGAGCGTAGTATAGCGTTGGTAAGATACCGAGGTCATCCAAGGACACAAGAGCTTTTAGTACCGGTTTATCCTCAACGTCTAATCAAATCAAAATTTGTAGAAAAGGTTTTAAACATGAAAAATAAAAACTAAAAATGCTGAAAATAAAAATAAAATAAAACAGATGGACAAGATGAATCACTTGGATCTGACTCGCCTTTAATGTAACCTTTGATGATTTCCGCACTTTTGCAGTTTTTAAGAGATTATCTTAGTTATAGTAGTAGACCCCTCTTTTGAAGGTGACGTTACCCTCAACCCAGTAGTTTGAGTCAGCAAGGATACAATCCTAAAGGGTCAGAAATTGAAATATAATTAATTAAGTTATTAATGCGTAATGTGGTAGGCCCCTCTTTTGAAGGTGACATTACCCTCGGTTAAGTGGTTTGAGTCAGTAGGGATACAATCCCAAGTAGCCAGGTTAATGTATTATTAGTGGTTTACATATGAGGGGATCAAGCCATTCGCACCCCCACCATCCAATGCCAGTGGGTATTGAAGGAGGTCCTAGTAAGCTTGACCCAGGTCCTTGCAGGATCTATACACTTAACAAGGCAATTACCTTACCAAACCATTCCCTTAACCCCCAACCAGGTAGCCAACATATCTCTATATAGACCGTAGAGATATGAATGGTGTAAATCTTTTATTTTATATAGACAGTAAAATAACGCCAAGACTCCACGGACAAATGATAAGGAAGTTTCACCTTCAATATAAGAAACTATTTATTAAAGTCATTAATACAAAACAAAATAAAAAGTGCGAAAAGATTAATAATCAAAAGTATTACACTAAATGCTTGTCTTCACCAAGTGATGTAAGAGACTTAGGCAAATATGGCCTTTGATTGTCAAGAACTCTTACTATCAATCTTGGATACACTCTAAGATGGATGATGGATGATGGTGGTGGATGTGGGTGTTGTGATGGTGGTGGAGTGTGGGTGAAGTGGGGGAGAGGTGGTTTGCCAAGGGATGCCTTTGAAGTGAACCAAACACCCCTATTTATAGCCGGCACAGAAGCCCGGACACGGCCCCGTGTCCATTGGGCACGGCCTTGTGTCCATCCTCTTTCTCTTTCTTCATTAATTACAATTTGTCTGCATTAGCTCCACAAGCCCTCGTGTTCGCTGGGCACGGCCCCGTGTGTAGAAGCGTATCTGTAATATCAAGATTTGCTGGATTATGCGAATCTTAGCGTTGACCATGGCCTGTGTTGAGCTAGGCACGCCCCCGTGTCCGGAAATAGAAGCTTCTATAGCTTTGTCTTTTCTGTAGGTATCTGGCCACGCCCCCATGTCCGCTGGGCACGGGGTCGTGGTCAACCTTCTGTTTCTTTGTTTTTGCTTGGGAAGATACTGTCGAGGGTTGGGCATGCCACATTTATTCCTTTTCTTTGTATTTATGTTAGATTTGGCTGCATATTTGTTCCTTTTGTTCAATTACGCTCATTTAGTCCTGAAAATACAAAAGGAAGACAAAAGCACACTTTTCCAACATTAATACTAAAAAGGGTTAGTTTTATGCCTCATTTGATGTAATTTATATCTTGCATTTCACACACATCACTAGGTTCAGAAATTTGACGATTATTTCCAATTGCAGAGTTATTATTTTCTGCTTCTTTAATAGTCTTGATAATATATGGCATAACATCTATAATTCCTTGTGCCAATATACGTTCAATGGCACTTTTATTCACTTGGTTCTCGTTATTATCGTTATTCTGGTTTTCCTGATTTACTTCGTTCGACATCTGACTTGGAAACATTTAGCAGGTATTAATATCACAGAATAGGATCTAATACAAACAATCACACAAGCAGATTGATCAAAACGTTGAACATTGCGACTTTACTCTTTATATATATATATATATATTTATATATATATGTATGTATGTATGCATCGATTACATATTACAACTGAAAATTAATCACACTAGTAGTTATGAATCGATAGGTAATCTAGTCTATTTTTTTTCAAGTACAAAATTACACACATATATATTATATTATACTAGGTGCTAGTTTGTCCAATACTGCATCTCACGCTCGTCGTACTTCCAGACGAGTTTATCTCCTATCCGACGGATTCTATTTCCCTCTTCAACTAATTCGTCGCCATATGAGCGAAGTTCCTTCAAATTTTCTTGACTCATGGGTGGCATAGGTGTTGGTACTGGTTCAGGGTATCGAGATATGGGTTGTTCGTATGGGTATGGGTTATTTAACACACTCTGAATATACATGTCGTCGTTTCAAAATGGGTCTAAAGGGTTCAGGTCGGTATACTGTGGTATGGGATTTGGTGCGGGAATTCTAGGAATTTCATTGGTGTCGAATGCTTGTATCGGGAATTGGTTTTCCTGATTTGGTTCTAACTCCATTTGTTGATCGGGAAATAAGGGCAAAAGTTGTGGTTCAGCTATTTGGTTCAGATTAGGGTCTGTTGCGTTGGTTGCTAACATATGGAAATCTGCTAACTGCCTATCAAGTTTCTCCTCCCATAAGGGTCTATTAACTTCCTGGGTTTGGGCATTCATCTCCCTTTTTGCTTTTTCTATTGCTCTCTGTTGTTGAAGTTTCTTCATCCTTTTCCTCCTCTCATGCGCTGTGACAACCCGCAACTTCAGGTTACTACTTTAACTTAACCACAGTTAATTTAATTATGCATTCATATGACTGCATTTAACTAAGGTTAGTTAAATGAGTCTACAAAGGTAATTCGGGGAATTACCGGAACACATACATGATAACTTATGCGTTGCATGAAAAATGCCTGAATTATATGCTTTATTTGTAATTACAGGAGGTTATGTGCTTTGTGTGAAAATTAATTAGTTAGGGGTGCTTAGTGTTAATAATGAAAATAAAACAAAACTCCTTAACCCTAATCATTTCTCACCAATTCCAATCATACGACAATTGCAAGTTCTCTAATCATTTAGGGTTTCACAAATCTCTAAACCTTTGATCTTTGATCTCTCAATTCTTCAAGAACAAAGTTCGCACCGAATCTAAGGTAATGTTTATATTATATGTTGTTACTCTTAATCCATTGATTTCATGCAAACCCTAGTCCTCCAAACAATGATTCTATGTTTAGTTGATCATTCAGATTGTTTGAACAATGGTTTGTGATTTTGTATTGATTTGCCTGTTATTAAGATGTAATCTACATGCTAAATTGTTAAACTTTTGCTGGATTCGTATGATAGATTAGGGTTTTGATCGTACTGATGTTCGTAAGTGTTGTATTGAAAACTGTAATTTGGTTTTGTTAATTATGTGCGTTGTTTGTCCGGAGTTAACAGTCAGGCTTTGTGTGAAGTCAGAGTTTACTCATGTCAGGACTTATGTGTTTATAAGGGTCAGGGTTTTCGGAAAGTTAATGATCAGAGTTTGTTAAGTCCTTACGTTTAATTAGAGTTTTCAAGTTTAAAAAGGGAGTTCAGGGTTTACATATAGTGGTCCGAGTTTTAATGTGGACATCAGGGTTTATATGCATAGAAACTTCAGGTTTTAAGTCATCAGAGTTTAGTGATACAACATGGTCCGAATTTCCTCATTGCTCCGAGTTAAATTGTTTATCAGAATTTTTGTAAAACAAACACAAATGATCCGAGTTTGTTAGGATGTTTTATAGTCAGAGTTTAGGTATGAATCATTGGTCCGGGTTATTAAGGAGCTATCCGAGTTTACAAAAAAAAAATCAATAAATAATAATAATGAAGGTCCGAGTTTACAATAGTAAAACAAAGGTCCGGGTTTAATTTTTGATGGAATGTTCGAAGGTTGCAAATAAAAGTTGGGCCGGATTCCATAGTTATAGGGGATCCGGGTTTTTTTTTCTTTTGTGTCCGAAGTATTGGTATTGGCAGTTTATATGTATACAATTAATATCTTCTGAACTTACATACAAGGAATCCTTGGATTGGGGGTTTGTTATATGGGGACCGAGTTTCGAGTGGACTAAGTGGCAGGGTTTACTAGCCATTGGAGTGTTCCGAATTAAATTAAAAAAAAGGATCAGAACTTGAACTTATATGGCATCAATGAGTTCGAACATATACACATGAGTATATAGGATAATATCTTTAAATGTGTGGTTTAAATGATGACCCTTTTCTTTAGTATTATATATGAATATTTAAATGATAACCATTTCCTTAATATTATATGAGTATGTTTGGCATGGAGCTTTTATGAGCTTCAAGCTTTAAGCTTTTAACAAAAAGCTACTACTCAATAAAAAGTCTCGTTTGGTTGAAGAAGCTTGAAGCTTTTATGTTAGGAGCTTGAAGCTTTTAGTTGAACGCTCCTACTAGTAGCGTTTAGAAGGAGCTATAAGCTTTTAGGGAAAAAATGATTATTTTAACCTCTAAATATAATGAACTTTTTAATGCACAAACTTTTAAATTTTTTAGTTATGTCCATTTTAGTCATTTTATACATTTTATTAAAAGCCCCAGCTCCTCTGCCAAACACCAAATATATCTAAAAAGCTACAGCTACTAGCTACCAGCTACAGCTAACAGCTTACAGCCACCAGCTAGAAGCTTCCAACCACCAGCTACTTTTGCCAAACATACCCTATATGAACATTCACGTATAATTTGTTAGACTATTGTAAATCACATGCATTTAAAGTGAATGTGGTTTATTTTTATTTTGTTGCAACAAGCCATGCATTTCACATTTAACTTAAAAAGATGCGTATTTGTGGGATAATGGGATATATTAATTAGAGGCACATGTTCGAAACAATAACTGTCAATTGAAATGGAAAGGTAATGTACATGGTCTAAGTTCACTCGTTTAATAAACTGAGTATTACATAAATTAGTGGCCGGTTATTATGTTTTTTTTTTAAGGTAACTTTCATTCAAAACACCCAAAAAGGCGGACCTTAAAGCAAGGACCCCCGGGCACTAACAAGCGATTACATCAAATCCAAAGGGTAATTACACCATTTTTTCCAATCGAAATCTTTAATTCTAGTTCTATGACGAAACCAAAAGAACGACGTAGTCTTGATGAACTCGAACACTTCAACCGGTCTTCTATGTTTGCCTAAAAAGATCCGCGCATTTCTTTCATTCCAAATAGACCACAAAGCCGTGTATATAATGCCCCGAATAATAACCTTCTGCTGAGTGGAAACCGACTGTGAATCGGCAAGCGAGAGAACATCGGACACATCAAAAGCATAAAAAGGACAAAGCCGACACCAAGCCATAACTCTATTCCAGATTTCAAATGAGAAGACACACCCGGTAAAGAGGTGCATTGCCGTTTCGTGACCCGATTGACAGAGGCAACAACTATTATCTTGCAACTGAACGCCTCGCTTTTCTAACGCCGCGCAGGTAGGAAGACGGTCCCGAAGAGCTCTCCAGACCATGATCTTACACTTTAAAGGGACCCAAACTTTCCATTTAATAGTCGGAGCCTTGTGATTGTTAAAAGCATTGTAAAGAACCAATTTCGCTGAACGAACTGAAAAGTTGCCGCTGGAATCTCCTTTCCAGCCACACGAATCAATTCCTACGCTCCACTGGAAATTGAACAGGTCATCCAACAGGTGAAATAATTCAGTTAACTCCTCCTGTGTAGACGGGACATTCTTCCAGCTCCATTCTATCGATTTGACGCCATTTTGAACCTTCAATCTATTACTGACGGCCACCCATTTGTCCGTTTCTAATCTGAACAAGCTCGGGTAAATCAACCTGAGAGGCGCATCACACAGCCAAATATCACACCAGAAAGAAACAACGGTACCGTTACCAACTTTACCAACGAAAAGGGAGTTTAACGAGCAGCCACTTGGCATTAACTTGTCTCCAACTTTGACAATATCCTTCCAATTCCCACTAGCCGACTGCGAACAAGGCATGATAGACCATCTACGAGCAGACCCATTGCAAGCCATGACAATTCGCTTCCAAAGATTATTGCCCTCCTTTTTATACCTCCAAGACCATTTAAGTAATAAAGCCTCGTTAGTTTGCTGTAAATTGGAAACGCCAAGACCACCGTCTTTCTTTGAGGTAGCTATAATATCCCAAGAGATCCAAGGGATCTTTCGTTCAATACTAGAACCCGACCAAAAGAATTTTCTCATGATAGCTTCGATTTTTTCAATAACCATTTTGGGAGCCTTGTAAAGCGATAGGTAATAGATCGGCAAGCTTTCAAGAACCGATTTGATGAGAATTAAACGACCACCAATAGACAAACATCTAGCTTTCCAAGATGCTAGCCTATTTTTAATAACTTCTACAACCGAATCCCAATTACAAATCCTGGACATATTCGCTCCTACTTTAATTCCAAGATAAACAAAAGGAATACTACCTCTACGACAACCCAAAACCTCCATCATATCGTCCACCTCATTGTCAACGGTTCCAATCCCATAAAGATTAGATTTGGAAATATTAATACGAAGACCCGAACAAAGATGAAAAATACGAAGAATCTGCGCCGTACTTTGTATGTTCTCCCTAGACCATTCTCCCATGATTAACGCATCGTCTGCGTAAAACAAGTGAGTAATATCCGCTTCATTATCCGCGAACCCCATACCTTTTAAAACCCCTATCTCCTTGGCCTTCTTTAATAAACACGACAAAGCTTCCATAACAAAAAGAAAAAGAAAAGGGGATAGAGGATCACCTTGGCCGGTTATTATGTATGATTAGAGAATTTATATACTAAATATCTTGAATTTAATTGCGTGATCCTGAGTTATTTATATTACATGGGGTTGTTGGACACTTAGGGTATTGCATGACCCTACCCACATACGTACTTACATTTACTATACCTTAGGTCGCGTGTAATGGATCTAACAACTAATTAACGCTAGAAGTACGTTATCATACCGAGCAAACTAAGGTGAGTTCACTACTCTTTTTCACAAGCATGCGTCCCGGGGAGGGACAAACAAACTAATATTCCGGGGAGGAATACTTTTTACTGGGTTTACTTAGATGTTGGATAATACACTCACCTCTATCACTTTAAGTCCCATCTTACTACCGAACTAGTTGCCGGGGAGGCAACAGGGTATTAGTTGATAGCGCTATTAGGCTTGACAACCTCACACCGTACCGGGGAGGACGGGCATGAACTAATGACCTTAACCTCATGACCAATGTTGATAGGAATTGGGGAAGGGCAAACAAACTGATGTCACTGCGGTATCAAGTTATTATCAACATGTCTTTAAACTAAAACACTTAAAATGATTTGCGTTAAACAAAAATGTGAACTCTCCAGCGTTATACTGATACACTTTTTCTGCATGTTTGCAGGTCGTTAGATGATTTCATGAAACGGAGCTTGCAATCAGAGGAGTTGTGGATGTCATGGGTCGTGCCGTTGTTATCATATCTGATGTTAAACTATGTTTTTGCGAACAAGTTGTTTTCAAATACTTGGAACTATTTCGAATGCTTCCGCTGAGCGTTTATTGTTTTAAATCAGATGTTTTGAATTACACTTATCACGTTGAATGAGATTTCAAATTTGTTAAATTACTGTTAGTTCTATGAGATTAGTGGCTAGATCCTGGTACATCACACGCCTCGCGGTGGTTTCCGCATGTGGTATTTTGGGGGTGTGACAGTTTGGTATCAGAGCCAGGTTATAGTGAACTAGGTTTTAAAACGCTTTTATAAAACCAGACTATAACCGAATCAATTCCGAAAGCGGCCATGACACTCCGCTCCAGATTGCAAGGTTCGTCTTTACTTACTGTATACATTATACAATTAGCATACACGTACGCATTGCATTGCATTGCATATAGTTGCATACACAGTATTATGGAATCAGTAGAACTTCATAATTTTTATCGTTCGACAACATTTTAGCTTTTAACACTCAAATCTGAGAATCTTTTAACGCGAGTTAAGAGGAACTGAGATGAACATGCAAATCACATTATCATTGCGGGTGCACACGTAATAATAATCTGGGGTGCATGTGAGCCCCAGTGAGGCTTAGCGAGTGTAAAAGGATTCTGAACCATTATCCGACATAATGGAAGATTCAATAATCTATAGGAGTCACAGCGATGATTGACTTCTATTCAATCGTGATCCTTACTCTTTACACTCTTCTTGTGGATGCATAATCATGAGTGGACGAGGTGGACGCGGTGGTGGCAGCGGCGGTGGACGTGGTAACATTGTCATGACTCAGGTGGAGTTAACCGATCTTATCAATACGCGTGTGGCTGAGGCTTTAGAAGCTCAGCAAGCTGGTATGACACTTACATCAAGACGATTCGCATTCTTTACTCTTATATTCAAACCCTCATTCGTACGTTGTACATTCTTTTTACCTCTAGGCCAACACATGAACCAAAATCAAAACAATCCGCCTGTCTGTACTTTCAAGGCCTTCATGGATTGCAAGTCGCAAACATTCAATGGAACCGAAGGAGCGGTGGGGCTTCTCTGTTGGTTTGAGAAGGCTGAATCGGCTTTTGTAATGTGTAACTGTCCAGCGGGAGACAGGGTGAAGTATGATTCGGGCACTTTGGAGGATGGTGCCTTAACTTGGTGGAACGCCCAAGTGCAAATGCTAGGAATTGAAATGGCGAATGCTACGCCATGGGATGATTTCGAGTTAATGCGAGAGGAGTATTGTCCTCGTGACCAAATTCAGAAGTTGGAGAATGAGTACTACCATCCGAAGATGGTGGGATCTGAGATCGAAGCTTATACGAAGCGATCTCACGAGCTTGCAGGCATGTGCCCAAACTTATCGAATCCACCCCATAGAAGGATCGAGTTGTACATCAATGGTTTGGCACCGCAAAACAAGGGTATGGTCACTGCGGAAAAAAATCTTGATAACTTACCACGGATTATCCGTTTAGCACACAAGATCACTGACTAAGAAGTCGAATGTGGTTCACTACCAGAGCGTGGTGCTGTGATTACTCCAGCTGCCGACAACAAGCGTAAGTGGAATGATTCAGACAAGTCTTCCAGCTCAAACCAGCAACAGAAAAAGACTGATAACAACAACAACCCAACTTCAACCAGTCCTCCTCTGCAAACCAAAACCAGAACAACAACCAGAATCAAGGTTCTTACGCAGGTAAGCAATCGAAGTGCGACAAGTGCAACTACCATCATCATGGGCAGTGCACTCGAGTCTGTCAGACTATTTGGTTCAGATTAGGGTCTGCTGCGGTGGTTTCTAACATATAGAAATCTGCTAACTGCCTATCAAGTTCCTCCTCCCATAAGGCTCTATTAACTTCCTGGGTTTGGGCATTCATCTCCCTTTTTGCTTTTGCTATTGCTCTCTGTTGTTGAAGTTTCTTCATCCTTTTCCTCCTCTCATGCGTTCCTCTACTAAACCATCCTCTCTTTTTAAGAGGGAATGGTTCCTCAGACTGTGCCTAAAAAATAAAAATTCCTTCCTCAGTATTAGCTGTATCCTGAGGGAGTTGGTTGGGATGAGGTTCCTTCATCTTTTGGGGAACTAGCTAATTGAAGATAAGCGTCGGATGTACCTTGCTCACTCATACTGTAAACTAACAAATCGTCAAATAACACAAAATAATATATATATATATATATATATTTACACAGAATCACATAAATTATTTCCTAACACGATTGATTAAAATTTAGGTATTAGCAGAACACCTAAATGACTTAAACCAGTGGTTGTGGCTCTGATACCACCTTCTGTCGCAGCCCCCAACCCCTACCCCGGGAGCGGGTGGCCGCGAGATCCGTTCAGGTGGTATCGGTGTTTATTAATTTGGCAGCGGAATTTAAACATCAGGACCATAGTTAGGAAATATTATCAAAGTTTAAAACACCAAGCTTTTATAAATAAATGGGATAAAACCCAAGTTTCGTACATAATACATTTATAGGGATAAATCCTAATTATTGAAAACATTTTTATTTAGGTAACTTTTATAGCCACTTCTTTAAGCCTTCAGTGCTCTCCAGCTGGCTTCTATTAGCTTCACATTAAGTTACCTGAAACGCGTTTTAAAAAGATTTTAACAGCAAGAAATACTGGCGATTGCATCCAAGTTTAATAAAAATAGCTTTTATAACTTTACAGAATTGAGAGCGATTACAATGTTTATATCTACCAATATACTCATTCAGTATTGTCAAATCCATGACTTGTGGTCATGTTACTCATTGGCTAACTCGTAGTAACGGATTAAAAGTAATGTATACAAAACCCCAACATACCGGCAGCAATTGTAGAATACATAGACTCAATCACTATTAAGTATAATTTAAAACATTTGAGGTTTTGGTAAAACATTTTGGTAGAAAATGACTCACAAAAAGGGTTTACAAAAAGAGAATGTACTTACATTGTAGACTTAGATAATACTATCGCTTCCTGATGATTCTCCTGGTTATTATCTATTAAAATTAAACAATGCACACATGTTAGTAAAATAACCCAAATCACATTAGCCATACAACACGAGACAGAACTCCAACGAACTGAGTCAGGCAGAGCCTTGACATGCGTTACGGAGCCCTAGATCAATCGGGTAGGGTAACAAATACGTGATCGGGGGTTATAATACTTACAACGAGGAAGAGCTTCGCTTTTTAGGGGGTATTATTCCTGATATAATTTACCTACTAGAGATTTGAGAGAGAAAGGAATTCTGAACGAAATGAAACTGAGGCCAGAGGCCTCCTTATATAGGCTGGTCGAAGGGCGGCTCGCACCCCGCGAGCCATTTGGGTTAGCCCTTCACGGCCCGCGAGCAAGCTAGTCTAGGTCCTAGCTTGGGTGAGTCAACCCAGTAGCTTCAACACGTAGGTGGACACGTGGCGGCTTGAGGGCTCGCCTGGTGTTACTCGGTCGTGGCCCGCGACTCGCAAGCCCAAGGGAGTCGCTCCCCGCGAGAACCTATATTATTTGTTTTTATTTAATTTTTATTAATATAAATGTTATTTAGGGCCGTTTACGAGTATACGAGGTACATTAATAGCGTTAGGGGTGTTTTAGGAGGGTTGTTATAACAACCCCGGATGAAATAACAATATAAAGACCCAAAACCTCAGATTTTGGCAATCTATCAACGCAAGATTTAAGGTCATTAAACCATACGCAACTGATGTGTTACCCACTTTTAATCGGTTTGTTAGGTTTATATCACATTGGTAAGTTGATTTTTCATACTTTTTGCCTACCGGTACATCATAATGATGAAGCTGCTATCACACTTAAGCAATTTAAGTTCAATATCAGTGTTAGAGTCTAACTTGCTGATGTACTATCATTTCTTCTCTTTCACACAGTGATAACTCATTTTTGATTTTATAATTTTTTTATGTTTTTCCTTTTTCAATGTTTTTGGATTTTTATGGTTTTCTATTTTTTTATTTTGATTTTTAAGAAAACAATAAAATAATTACAAAATTCTTATGAGAAACTGGTTATTCAGGATTCCTCATCCCGTTAAGTTCGACTAAATGTTCAAAACGAGCCCTGTCAAACACTTTTGTGTAAAGATCTGCCAGGTTATCTAGTGTGTTGACTCGATGAAGTTCAATCAGTTTCTTTTCAGCACAATCCCGTATAAAATGATGATGATTGTCAATATGTTTAGTTTTATTGTGCTTTACGAGATTGTTTGTGATTGAAATAGTGGTAATATTATCTATCATTATAGCAGTACGAGTGAAATCCGAACCGTAATTGTGCATATGCTGTTGTATCCAGAGAACCTGAGAGCAACAGCTACCCGCAGCAATATATTCAGCTTCACACGTAGAGGTAGACACGCAAGATTGCTTCTTGCATTGCCAAGGCACAATCCACCCTACTAAGAACTGACAACCACTTGTGGTATACGTTCTGGTAGACTTGCATCGTCCAAAGTCTGAGTCAGTGTATGCAACAAACTTCAAATCACTATCAGCTGGATACCACAACCCAAGTTTAGGTCTCCCTATCAAGTAACGAAGAATACGCTTCACCGCTTTAATGTGTGACTCTTTTGGATTTGCCTGATATCTGGCACACAGACATACAACAAACATGATGTCTGGTCTTGAAGCAGTCAAGTACATTAGAGAACCAAACATTTCCCTATACTGAGTTGGATCAACATCTTCCACACTTTCATGATCTGGGCCATGATTGTGATTCTCGCAGATAGGTGTGTTGAAAGTAGCGCAATCCTCCATTTTGAACCGAGACAAAATGTCTGACACATACTTTGTTTGATGTATAAACATCCAATCATTCTTCTGGTCAATTTGTAATCCTAGAAAATAGGACAACTCACCCATAGCACTCATTTCAAAGTTGCTCTTCATCACCTGCTCGTATTCATGACACACGTTTTCATCAGATGACCCAAAAATGATGTCATCCACGTATACCTGGACTAGAAGAAAATCTTCCTTCTTTCGCTTAATGAACAGTGTACTGTCAATCTGACGTCTTTCAAAACCATTCTTTAGTAGATGTTTTGACAGTATTTCATAGCAAGCCCTGGGTGCTTGATGCAATCCATACAAAGCCTTATCCAGTTTGTAAACTCGATCTAGATAGTCTGGATCAACGAACCCATCTGGTTGTGAGACATACACTGTGACAAACGGCATTTTTCATGTAACTTCCGTACAATGTGAGGAGTATTTTATATTATATGGTTGTGCATTTTGAATATATGATGTGTATGAATTCATGCTTACGTTTAAAGAACTCACAAAATATTTCATGATGCATGATGACTATTATTATTGATTTCGACTCGAAACAGTTCAAACAGTGCACATAACGAAACTAGGACACTTATCAGATAAACTAGTAGTACTGACAGGAGTTCAGTACTCAGACAGAAAGCATGTTTAGGGCACAGGTTAAGTCCCAGAACCCCTGATATACTAGAACTTTATGTGAGAAAGTAAGTGTAACACCCCGTGTTTCGAAAGTCAAAGTCAAAGTCAAAGTCAAGATTGAAGTCAAAGGAAGAAAAGATTGCTAATTACAATATGTCACTCCTTGCCCAATCCCTATTTTGACTTCTTTGACTTGTAGATAGTTTATTTTATGCATTACGTTAGTTGTATTATGTGGAGTACTTATTAATAATCGAGGTTTATTCGATATTTATCGCTTGTTTAATCGCTTTATCGCTATCGCAATCGCGCTCGCAACTCGAATTACGCATTTTGGTTATTGTTATACGTGTGTGTGTGCCTTATGTGTTACTTGTGCATGTTTATTTATGTTATGTGTGGTAATCAATCGAAACGCAATCGAAACTCAATCGCAATCGAATCGCAAATGCTAAACGAATACGAAATAAGGATGATTGTATGTTGATATAGCAGTTGGGATTAAAAGTAATTTGACTAGGAAACTATATCGCATCGCAACGCTCGCAATCGCAATCGCAATCGCAATCGAAACGGCAAAACCCGTCACACCAAACACTCGAACCAAGTGACTGATCGACCAGGTGACCAGCCGATCGACCAGCCATTCGATCGAGCCGCCGCTCGATCGGCCAGCTATTCGACCGGGCTGCCACCTGATTGACCAGCCCTTTCCACTTTGGGAAACCCTATAAATACCCCCTGTCCACATCAAACTTACCACTTTTGCACACTCCTGTCCGACCAGCGTTCCAATCCCACTTTTCCTTCGATTTCTCGCGATTCTGGTACGATTTCAACCTAAAACTTGTACTTCTTTAATCTACACTTGATTCTACACCTTTCTATCTTTTGAATCTTAACTTTTAACCATGAAATCACTAGATTTGAGGTGTTCTAGGATGATGTCATCATGGTGTTCTTAGGAACTTCATGTTTTGGCCTCAATCCACCAAGAACAGCTTAGATTTAACCGATTTCCATACAAATAAACAAAGATCTTTCATAGATCTAAACATATTCAAGGTGAAAAAGGATTGAAAAATGGTTTCTAACTTTCTTTCAACTCTTTTACACTCAATGCCTCAAAACCGATAGAATCAGACCTTGTTCTAACCTTCTACTCTTGCATGTTGATGTGTTGGTTCAAGATCTGGATTCTATCCACGAGATTACCGATTTCGGGTTAAACATGGAACACCGTCTCGAACAGTTGACTGATCGGATTTGGGTGATTCCTGTCCGATCAAGAGTACCAAGTATTGACAAGGTTTCTGTTGCTTAATACGTTATCAAAATGTCTCGATAAAATGACAGACAATCAAAACAACCAAGTGTAAGACGAACGGAACGACCAGAACGAAATGCCGTCTGACCGGACTACCGTCTGATCGGACTGTCACCCGATCGGGTTGCCACCCGATCAGCTTGCACCTTGGCCCCACACTTGACATCCATTTCAAACATTTAAAGTTGTGGACGTGGAACGAACTCCTGTCTGATCGGACGACCGTCCGAACGGATTGTCGCTCGACCATGTAACATTCTGACTTCAACACGTAAACAATTTTCAACATGTTCAATGCACATGTGTTGCCACCTGATCGAACAACTGTCCGATCGAGTGACAACCTGTTGTGTACTTGTTCTCGCTGTAGTGCCCAACCCATCGGACTTTCGCCCGATCGAATGGTCGTTCGATCGATCGACCCGAAAGGTAGAGGTACTTCCATGTTTTCAAAATGCTACAACAAAAACTTCAAAAGTCAAGCCATCTTACACAAACACATCCTTCCCAGAGGAAGTAACAATCCACTCGAAAGGTCACCCGATCGGATGACCATCCGAGCGGACTGTCACCCGAACGACCGGCTATCCGATCGGACTACCATCCGATCGAACAGCTGTTCGACCCACTGACACTTGTTTCGTTTTATGCATCGCTTATCGTTATGCTATCAATCTGTTTAGGCTAATCCTACTCTCTAGCGCTCCCTTCAATCCACCAATCGTTGTGAGTATACTCGATCCCTTTTTGCTTTACGCACTTTTGGGTGTTACATACGTTACTTATTCTAAATCACATCGAACACACTACGCAATACTTTAAACGCTAACCGTTACCGCATGTTATACGTGACTTAATGAATGCTTGTTTGTTATGTTTACACATGGAATGCTGTCTACCTGCCTTAGCAACGGTAGTACTATTTGTTTGGACTCAGCACATGTTCACTCAGGGGTTGTTAAGGACAATTAATTACATGGGTCACGGTGGTGATCATGCAATAGGAACTGCCTTGGGCAGTCAACTCGCAGTCATTGGTATTGATAGGTTCATGTCGATAACTAACATGCCTCATTTTACACTGTGTACGTGCTGGTTATGCGTAACGATTTCGAACCCTATATGCTATTATCAAACTTGTATGCTCACTTTTACACTATGTGTATTGACTTTTATTTTAACGTATGTGACAGGTGCTTAGGATGCTTATTTGATTACTTTGCTGTGAAATCGAGGCTAGGAAAGACCTAGGTCAACAATAAACAATTGTCTGTAATAAAAATCTGAGTTGTTGGAACAGAACAATTTGACTAGATCTTTTCTGTAATAATTGTATTATCTTTTATGACATGGTATGGGACGTGTTGCTTTAAATAATTGGTAATTATAGTTGTTATGGAAACTTCTGGACAATCTGTTTCGCTCAATGCCATGCCACGATGTTTCCACCATCGGTTGGGGTGTGACAGATTGGTATCAGAGCCATAACTATAGGGAATTAGGCAAGACTCGACCTAGTCCGGGTCGATGTCTTAGAGACCTAGTCTATAGTTAGGAACCAACAGACCGACTCATGCATGTCCAGTAGGGATTATGTATGAGCTTACCTGCTATTTCTCGCTGATCTCGCCTATGCTACACTATCACTGCACTCAAATTTTCAAATATGAATGAGCGATTAAGTTGAGATTAGGTGTGAAAACCGCAAAATCTCGACTAAATTGCTTGTTCGACCGGCATTTTTATCTATAAACACGAGAATTTGCGTTGAAACAGGAGTGAAATCCATACTTCGACGCATAATGTCCCTTTATTTTACCAAGAACAGGAACAAAGTTGTTAAGTTAGGGGTGAAACCCGAACCTTGATGACTTACTCTGTCCTATTTTGTTTTACAAAACTCTCACCAAAGTTTCGACGGACTCCAACGACTGAAGATCACGCGGAGACTGAAAGGATACGTGTCATTCGCCCAGATTCGAGGCAGAATCACAAGTCCCGAAGGTCAGAAGTGTGCTCAGACGGTCCTTGTGAATAGTTGAACCACTTTGGGTAGTCGATGTCTAAACAGTTGCAGACAATCTATCCTCGATTTTATGTGTTTCGATTCTGAGCCCACAACTGCTGACTCTGATACTCGTCAATTTTATGTGTTTATGTGTGGATTTACCTGTTTATATGTTTTAATTTTTGGCAATTTGTTCGACTTTCGCCCTCGCTTTGATCGACACACACAACACGCACTGCTCATCTACCTCAAAACGCTGACAAATCGCTACTACACGAGGAACCCCCGTACGCTATATTGATTGCTAAGATACTCGCATATACTATACTATACGCTATGATAATCGCTGTACGCAAACCCTCGCAACAAAAAGTCCACGAGCGTAGGCTTTGAATAATAGGTTTCTGTATTCTGACTGCTCCCGTGTGCTTCTAGGTGAATTACGTGTTTATATGCTTCTGTGTTTTGTGCTTCTGTGCCTTACGTGCTTATGTGCTTCTGTGCTTATGTGAATCTGTGATTATGTGCCTATGTGTTTATGTGATACATGGTCGTATTCCTGATCTTTAGTAGCATTAGACGTGTGAGGTAAGATTCGATTATGTTATGTTGAGTCCTGTGGCGATGTCTGTTGCAGACAATGTCAACTGGACCATCATCTGGACCCCGTCACCCACGAATCACTCGCCAAGAACAGAGAGACAAACGCCTTGTTGCTCTCGTCGCTAAAGAAGTAGCAAAGGTAGTTCCTCAGATCATGAGTGAAATCTATGAGAATGTGAGCAAATCATCCAAGGAGTCTAGAACCGAAGCTCCTAAAGCTGCTCCCAAGACTGCTTTCAGCTTCAAGCAGTTCAAAGCTTGTGGTCCAAAGGAATTTACTGGCGAAGATGGCCCAACGGCTATGTTCCAATGGTTTGATTCCGTCGAAGTCACTCTGCGCCAGAGTGGATGTCCCGAAAATGTCCGTACTCTAAACACTACCGGCGTCTTCCAGTCCCGCGCACTAGACTGGTGGACAGCCGAGAGAAACAAACGTGGAAATGACGCAGCCTATGAGCTGACGTGGGAAGAGCTGAAGGCCATTATGATGGATAATTTTTTCCCTCCCCATGAACGCCAAAAGCTGGAGGACCAATTCTGGCATATCAAGCAGAAATATGGAGAGAACGCAGCTCTGACTGCTCGCTTTAAGCAGCTCAGCATCATAAGTCCCGATCAGGTGAAGACTACCGACATGACAATCAAGAAGTACATCCGAGCTCTACCAGACTGTGTTGCAGATTTTGTGCATGCCGCAAAGCCAGCAACGATCGAAGAAACTTACTTGCTTGCTGCTGAAATCAATGACAAGCGAGTAAAAGCTGGTTTTTGGGATAAAACTTCGAAGAACCTGCATCAAGTTACCGCCACACCAACCGCTGAAACCGCCGCCGCCCAATCATCAAAGTCCTCACGCCGCAAGAAGAAGAACAACAATAGCAGCTCCAGCAACAAGAACTGTGCTGCCACTACCACTGTTGCTCCACTCCAAGCCGTACCAGTCCAGTAGCAATCTCAGCACCGACCAGGACCAGTTATCTATGCACCACCTGCAAAGCGCGTATACACTGGTCTCCACCCTGCTTGCCCGACATGTTCTTATCATCACCCGGTGGGTATCGCCTGCCAATTTTGTGTACACTGCATATTGTACGGCCACTTTACTGCCAACTGCCGTACTGGTCCTCGCCAAGCACCAGCTCAAGCCACTGCTCATCAAGCTCTGCTTCCAGCTCCTCAAGGCCAACAAGCGGCTCAGGCACCCACGATCAACTCCAGAGTCTGCTTCGCGTGTGGTGATCCCAACCACTTCGCGAACATGTGCACGAACAGGGTTGTGAAACAAGAGCTCCAACAGCAGTAGCCTCAACAACAGCAACAGCCTCAGCAGCAACAACAAGCCGCCCGTGCCAGAACATTCAACATCAATGTGCGCCAAGCCCAGGCTGACAACAAAGTGGTCAATGGTACGTTCCTTGTGAATGGTATTTATGCTTCGTGTTTGTTTGATACTGGAGCCGATAACTGCTTTGTGTCGTTTGAATTCGAGAAACTTCTTAGTCGTAAGCGCTCCCATCTCCCCTTGATGTTCGATGTTGAAGTCGCCACCGGAAGAACTGTCGCCGTAAATTATGTTCTTCGTGATTGTACTCTTGAGCTCAACAATCACATCTTCCCAATCGACCTTATCTCGATGCAACTCGGAAGTTTTGACGTCATAGTAGGCATGGACTTTCATTGCTAAAACCATGCTGAAGTTGTGTGCTTCAATAAAATGATTCGATTCTCGCTCGCGAATGGTGATCTATTATGTGTTTATGGTGAAACTGCTTTGAAAGTTCTCAAGCTTATGTCATGTGTCCAAGCTAGCAAGTATCTCCGCAAGGAATACAGAGCTTTCTTGGCTAACATTGTAGTAGCGGAGAAGGAAAAGAAAGGTAAGCCGGAAGTAAACGACATTCCTGTGGTTCGAGAATTTCCTGGCGTTTTTCCTGAGGATCTTCCCGGACTTTCGCCAAGTCGTGATATCGACTTTCGTATCGACCTCATTCCTGGAGCAAACCCTGTTGCCAAAGCTCCTTACCGACTCGCTCCATCCGAAATGCGCGAACTCTCGAGTCAGCTCCAGGAACAACTTGATAAAGGCCTTATTCGCCCGAGCACCTCTCTATGGGGTGCACCGGTCCTTTTTGTCAAAAAGTAGGACGGGTCGTTTCGGATGTGTATCGACTATCGGGAATTGAATAATTTGACAATCAAGAATCGCTATCCCCTGCCTCGCATCGACAATTTGTTTGATCAGCTACAAGGTGCTACGTGTTTCTCCAAGATTGATTTACGCTCAGGCTATCACCAGCTACGCATTCAAGAGGAGGATATACCCAAAACTACCTTTCACACTCGATACGGCCACTATGAGTTCGTTGTTATGCCTTTTGGTTTAACCAACGCACCCGCGGTTTTCATGGATCTGATGAATCGCGTGTGTAAACCTTATCTCGACCGCTTCGTCATCGTGTTCATCGATGATGTCTTGATCTATTCCAAGTCGAAATCCGAACACGCGCAACATCTACGTTTGGTTCTCGAGCTACTCCAAGGGAATCGACTCTATGCCAAGTTCTCCAAGTGCGAATTTTGGCTGGAGAAGGTTCAATTCCTCGGTCACATTGTCAATAGTCAAGGTATTCACGTCGATCCGGCGAAGATTGAAGCAGTTAAGAGTTGGATTACACCTAAGAACCCGTCTAAAGTCCGCTCTTTTCTCGGATTAGCGGGCTATTATCGACGATTTATCGAAGGATTCTCAAAAATCGCTGTGTCGCTTACCACTCTCACGCATAAAGACAAGCCTTTTGTTTGGGGAACTGAACAAGAGTCTGCTTTCCATACCCTCAAGCACATGCTCTGCAATGCTCCTGTTCTCACTTTACCCGATGGAAATGACGATTTCATTGTCTATTGTGATGCTTCGAACCTTGGTCTTGGTTGTGTCCTCATGCAACGGGACATGGTCATTGCTTACGCATCTCGACAGCTCAAGATCCACGAGAAGAACTATACAACCCATGATCTCGAGCTAGGCGCAGTTGTTTTTGCGTTAAAGATTTGGCGACACTACCTGTATGGTACCAAGTGTACGATCTTCACCGATCATAGGAGCCTACAACACATCTTTGACCAGAAGGAACTTAATATGCGTCAACGCCGATGGGTAGTACTACTCAACGATTATGACTGTGAGATCCGTTATCATCCTAGCAAAGCAAATGTCATTACCGACGCTCTCAGCAGACGGAGTAATCTGCTCAGCATTCATAATACCCAAGCCCAATATGACCTCGAAACCCTCATCCGCGAAGCTCAGCGTGCATGTTTTAATGAACGCACTTTGAAGAAGGAAAGGATCTACCACGATGGAGCCCAACTTGTGAATAAGTCGAATGGGATATTCCACTTTCTAGACCGAATTTGGATCCCTAAGCGGACCAACTTACGACAAATTCTGATGGACGAATCCTACAAATCCCGGTATTCTATTCATCCCAGCGCTGATAAAATGTACCAGGACCTTCGCTACAAGTACTGGTGGCCGGGCATGAAAAGGGATATCGCTCTCTACGTTGGGAAGTGCCTGACTTGCTCGAAGGTCAAGGCTGAACATCAAAGACCCTCTGGCTTACTCAAACAACCCCCGATCCCTATGTGGAAGTGGGAGAGTATAGCTATGGACTTCATAACTAAACTCCCGCGCACGCCATCAGGACACGACAGCATCTGGGTTGTTGTTAATCGTTTGACCAAATCATCTCACTTTTTGCCAATACGGGAAGACTACAAGGTAGAATGATTAGCCCAAATCTACACCAATGAGATCATTTGTCGACATGGGACGCCTCGCGACATCATCTCTGACCATGACGCTCGGTTTACCTCGCGACTGTGGGAAACGTTTCAAGCTGCTCTCGGTACTACGCTTAATCTGAGTACCGCATTCCACCCTCAAACCGATGGCCAGACTGAGAGAACGATCCGTACTCTTGAAGACATGCTCCATTTGTGTGTCTTAGATTTCGGTGGTAATTGGGATGCATACCTGCCGTTAGTCGAATTTGTGACAACCCTCACCAAACCAGGTATCCGTACGAATTAATTAATGCTTAATTACTGTGCTTGCTTACAACTGTGGTTAAACTGTTTCTTGATTTCTGATACATACATACTCATGCATCACATTTTATACTGTCACTCTATTATTTACACACAAACATTAGTGACAATCCTGATGCACAGAAGCACAGTGAGCACACTATACGGATAACCCAGTAAACATGCTGACATAGCCAGCACTAGACAGACACTGTCTCTGAGGCCAGTATGAGCCGGGAATAGATTACTACACTGGTAGGGAGTGTAGGGAGATGTGGTTTGTAGAATTGCGTCACTAGGAGATATTTATAGTGACGGATGTGCCTAAAACATACTTTAATAGCAATATTCTGCACTTTATGCAAAAATTCAGCATTTAGCATAACTAGTAAAGTGCAAAAACATGGGAAAATAATACTAGACACTTTCCAAAGTGTTGGGAATTTATTGTTTCGCTAAAAATAATATTAAAGACACTTTAAATGCTTATTTAGCACTTTAACAGATTAATATCCAACCGAACAACCGGACTTTACCCGGAACATAAAAATATTGTCAATGACATTGTTTACACTTTTCTGAGCTAGTTAGGGTCCCCGAACACCCTAACACCCGTTATATTACATAACACACTAATAACCTATTTAAATCTCTAAACTAAACTAACTAATCCCTAACTATACAATCAAAATCTAACTAAATACCCCCCCCCCCCCCTAACCGATCGGTTTCCCCATGTGGGACACACCCCACCAATTTTTGATTATTTTAATCCTTATGCTTAGTATCTAGTAGACATATTATCTTATGGTTAATAGGAGAATTGGTTTATAAATTAATCTAAGAGATCAAGACCTTCATTTCCACAAAACACTCCACATCTCTTGCTCTCTTTCTCTCTTGACCGTCTGCCACCACCACACCTCCAAACCGCCACCATCAAGCTACTTTCAAGCCATTCTCATACATACAAAGGTGCATTAGGATCAACAACCAAGCTCGGTGCTTTCGGAATCTCAAGAACCTCTCTACATTGCTTTTATCCACCTTGTTTACGCTTTGGTTCTTCCCTAGCCTCGAGCTAGTAGTAAGTGCTTCTAGACACTCTCTTGTTCTTGTTTAAAGTGGTTAATAAGAGATTTAACGGATAAAACTCAAGAACACACAAGATCAAACATAAAAGTCTTGAAAGAATGATGAATTAGTTGGTTAAAGAGAAACTAATGGTGTAAATGTTGTAAATCTTGACTAGTTGTGATTATTTTATGTTGTTAGTTGCTAGTAGTGGAACGGATCGTCATCTAACCATGCTAGATCATGTTCATGGAACATGAACTAGCAATATGTTAAGTGTAAAAGTAGCAAGATGATGAACCCTTCCACACATGAACATGAACTTGTGTAAAAGTGATTTTTCTTGTAAAATAGAGTTCTAAACTAGTAGATCTAAAGATCTACAAGTGGTTTTTCAGAAGAACCAAGTAAAATATACAAGTCTTGTTTAAAAGCCGGATCTTTCATAAACTAAAGGTATTTTAGTAACTAAACAAGTGTGTAAACACTTGTGTAACAAGAAGGTTTAACAAAGAAACATTTTCGTAATTTTTGACTAGAAGTTGTAAAATTACACATTCTTTAAAAATAAAGTTTCCAAGGAACTAATTTTATTCTTAAAGATGACGAGATCCACTAAAAATGTTAAAAGGTTGCTACATATTTTTACACAACTTACAAGTTCATGAGTTTGCGATTTATACTTACTTTTGACTAGTTTGATGGTTAAATGATGTATGTTGATGATTGGAAAATTGTTGATTAAATTTTGAAAAGAAAATGATACGCTAGTAAGCGTGGCCACCTCCAGTTACAGAGGAAACTCTGGCGAAATTTTTTCCAGAAAATAACACTTAGAATATTTTTGGTGACAAGTGTTTATAAATATATTTTTGACTTGTTTTCCAAACAAACTTTGCCATGATTTTTATTATAAAATAACCAAGTATTCGGAGGTGGATTTGCGTAAATAAAACTTGTTAAATATATATTTAGAATATATATTTCATAATAAAACACTTGTGTGATTTTATGATTATTTTGTGAACTACACATATATTATTTTTAGGGTAAAAATAATATAACTCGTATACACTAAAAAGTAACGACTCCAAAATAATACCAACGCCTTCACAAATAAATATCTAAGTAACACCGGTATTATTATTACCACCCGAACTTTAAATGTAACATGTGTATTTTCGGAAAAATACTCTTAAATGCGTATTTTGATAAAAGTATTATTTTGGAAATCGTATGGAATAAAATATAATATTTTTGGGAAAATATGTATATTTTGGAGATAGAATATTTTAGACAAATGAATAAAAATATATTTTATTAAGTGAGACTTAATAATATATTTTTGGAATTACAAAAAAAAACGCACATGTATTAAGACCCCCATCCTTGGGAAGGAATATAATTATTAAATAATTAAGAAGTGGAAATACGAAATAGTTGCCTAACTATTTCCCAAAAACGTTAAACCTTAAGCCAAGGCACGGCCGTCCGTCTAATAGAAGTTAGTACGTGTAGGTCGTCACGCAGCAGGTTGGTTGGGATTTACTATTTCGAGACGCACTTCTGTGAGTTCATGTCCCCCCTTTTCTCTTAACTGTTTTCAGTTTTATACTTCGAGGGTGAAATACATGTTACTATGATTACGAATACTTTTACATGGTATGGTTAGCGTAAGGAGGGTTACTACTTAGATCACGTGAGTGAGTAGGCTGAAACTGGAGGCCATTAATCCTCATTGTAGGACCGAGGGTCAGTAGCGGTAGATCTATCTGGGTGTAGCGAGCCCAACCCCAGGCCCAGCAGAACGGACCTCGGGGTGACTTTGTACCCGACGCATAAATCTGCTAGGTTTGAGTATTCCTACTGCACTTCACACATATCAATGGCCTTGCAAACCATTGGTGATCTCTTTATTTCCTTATTTGCTACATACCAGGGATTTTTCTACTTACAAAGGTTTTACATACTCAGTTTCACATGAACTCGCTCAACCTTTTTGTTGATTTTTCAAACTTACATGTATTTCAGGGAATTAGGGATCTGGCGAGGTATGCTATGTTTTCAAGCTGCGTAAGAAGAGTGATGTCATCCAAGTTTAGGGGTTGTGGCTTTTACCTGGACGAGTCACAAGTCTTAAGTTGTGTTTATTTCAAGTCTGTGGTTGTGTCTTTCGAACAAGATTTTATTCTGTTGTGTTGTATTTTCGTTGCATGTGTCGACGTTTGAAAACAATGTTGTGGTATTTTACTTTTAAAGCTTGAAGTAATGGATGATTATCATGGTTTTATTTTCATATAGATTTGTTGTGATTAAGCTATGGTATTAAGAAGTCACACCAAATACTCCCACGCTTCCGCAAAGCCAGGGTGTGACAGCTTGGTATCAGAGCTTTGATCATAGCGAACTAGGATTCCTTCTCGAGTCTAGACTATGATCACTAGGGCTCTCACGAAAACATTTTTACATTGCATACACTACGTCCAGATCCAAAGTGCAAAATATTTTTACAAACAAAAGTATGAGCATTCCTTTTTAAAAAGTTATGGCTCAGTCTGAGAGACTGAGGGAGTAGTCTAGTGGGACTAGAGGGTTCAGTCTGGGAGGCTGGGAGGTTAGTCTAGTGGGACTAGAGGGTTCAGTCTGGGAGGCTGGGAGGTTAGTCTAGTGGGACTAGAGGGTTCAGTCTGGGAGGCTGGGAGGTTAGTCTAGTGGGACTAGAGGGTTCAGTCTGGGAGGCTGGGAGGTTAATCTAGTGGGACTAGGAGGTTCAGTCTGAGAGGCTGGGAGGTTAGACTCGTGGGACTAGGAGAATTCCTTGTTTGCTTATTGGTGACTAACATGTTTATTTGATGATTGATTATTTGTGCATGTGTGTGTTTGTGTTACATACGTCATGCCTTCATCAGGTACTGGAGAGTCGGACACTACAGATCCCATGGCCATAGTATCAGACGACGTAGTTTCATCGGAGCACGAGGTGTACACTTCCGATACTACCAGCACAGACGATGATGACTTCCAGCCCTTTGCGCTGCCTGACGTCGTAGCCAAGCCTGCTGATGGCCATCTCACTGGGGATTTACCACTCGCGGTGATCCCTGCTCCTATACCGCTTGCTGTTTATCCGGTGATAGATATGCCACTTGCTGATGTTTCTGACGACGACGTCGATTTATTTGAGGAGGACCCACTTGAGGATGACCTTGAGGGCGAGGCCCATATTGCTGCCGGTGATATCCTACTACTTGCTGATGCTCCTGCAGAGGAGGCTCCCGTTCATTCACCTGTTCCAGACTCCTTTGAGTCTGTGGCGTCTGCACCTTCGCACACACAGGGAGTGCAGCACCACTCACACGACGCCGACCCTGATATGGCGTCATCAGCTGCACCAGTTCCCGCACACAGCTTTGAGTTTGATCACGATATTGAGGATGATCCTGTTTTTCCACCTGGTTTTGATCCAGACCATGACATTGAGTTCATACACTTAGACCAGCCCCTGGAGGATACTGTAGCCCCTGTCGATCCCTTGTTTGCTGATCCAGCTGATTTCGAGATGGAGTTTGTTGATCCAGAGCCTGCTGTGGCCCCTGAGCCAGTTGTCGCTCCTGACCCGGCATTAGAGCATGACCCTGTTCATGCCGATGCACCTGCTGTTGCCCCTTTTATTGATGATATACCTGTTGATGATCATCCTGTTGTTGCTCCGCCGTTGGTGGATGATCATGCTGTCGATGTTCATGTTGATGCTCCACATTTGTTAAAGGATCCTGTTGTCGCCCCACTTCCTGATCCTATGCTAGTGATGTTCGACCGCGCACCTTTCGCGACCCATATTGATCCACGATACGATCACACCCACAACGGGTGGATAGATGATGACGATGATTTCCCACCTTTCGTGGTACCTGTTACACCCCCTGTAGCCGTCGTTTCAGCCCCTGTTTTAGCCCCCATTGATGTTCCTTTGATTCCCCCACACACCACAGATGCTCACCGCACAGATCTCCCGATCACCTATCTCCAGGACATCCCTCCACCACGTCCCGGGGAGGGTTCATCACGACATCCTTTTGGTCATGCACCTTTCATGGCAGAAGGCAGCCAGTTCATGCCCCAGAGTTCTCATCCTACTCTTATTCCCACTGTTGCACCATTTACTGTACCATCCTTCACTCCATCTAGTGAGCCATTCCTCTGGACTACGCCCCCCATTATGCCACCATCCGATCCGTATCACCCATACCACGTGGGGTATTCTACGGAGGATGTTCTCACATCTTTCATGATACAGCAGGAGGCGCTGACCCGACGCGTACAGGAGCTGGAGAGAGCTCAGCGACCACCGTGTCATTGTCAGAACCCACCTGCAGTATCACACCCTCCACGACCACTTTCACCTGATTCTGCCGCTCGCTTTTGGACTCCTGAGCAGTAGATAGCATACTTAATGCGCGCTCATCGCGCTATGGAGGAGGACTGGTTACACATGCGACGTCTACTCTTTTCTCGTTTTCCCCCTCCTCCGCCGCCATCAACATAGGCCATTTTGATTCGACGCAGGTAGACTTTTGGTGAGACGACCGCGATTGTGCAGACTACACAGCTTTTGGAGACCACATTTTGATGATTGTGACTTTTGATGATTTGTATATTTGTTGCTGTTATCACTGACTAGATAGTTTGGACTAGGGCGATGTGACCCTTAGTCACTGATGATGTATGATACAGTTATGAACTTGTAAACCTTACATTGTGGTCTTGATTTATGACAGCGCAATCGCAGTATTCTCATTATATGTTGGGTTGATTATTGATTGTTTATGTTCTATAACATGAGATGTTATGTGGTTGATTTATTTATAACATGAGATGTTATGTGTTGATATTGTTGAATACATACGTACACTTTACTTACTATAACCTGACCTACGTGAAACATCTTTTAGAAGATGCCTCCAAGATGCCAGACGCGTATGCCTGCCAACGAGGCAGAACTTCAAGGAATCATTGTTGCCGCCATTGCGCAGTATGCAGCCTCACAAGGAGGAACACGCGAAAGTAATTCGAACAACAACGGCAATAACAACCCACCACATGGTAATGTTAAGTCGTTGAGACATACTACGATACATCTGGGTATCTTTAGCACGTTTACTAATACCATTTGTATATTTTAACGTATGTGCAGGGTGCACTTACAAGCAGTTCCTCGACTGCAAGCCCGTAAACTTCGATGGCACCGGAGGTGCTGTTGCTTTTGTAAGATGGGCTGAAAAGACGGAGTCTGTTCTTCGAATGAGCAAGTGCGCTCCAGACCAACAAGTGACTTACATTTCTGGGCTATTTTTGGACGGAGCCCTGTCCTGGTGGAACTTACAAGTGCAAACTCTTGGCGAAGCCGCAGCTTACGCAATGACATGGAATGAGCTAAAGGATGCAAAGAAAGTACTGCTCACGTGCGGAGATTCAGAAGTTGGAAACTGAATTCTGGCACTTGAAAATGGAAGGACCCAAGATTGCTGAGTACGTTCAAAGATTCCACGACCTGTCTCATGTGGTACCTTATATGGTTACACCAGAATTCAAGCGAATCGAGCGCTTTATCTGGGGTTTAGCTCCACAGATCATGAGTATGGTCACTACTTCCAAGCCTGCAACAATCACAGAGGCCATCGATCTGAGCGTGGCTCTTACTTAGGAAGCCATCTGCCTGAACAAGTTTTCGAATGTTGAGCCAAAGAAGAAAGAGACTCACGTAGAGTCGTCTGGTGAGAATAAGAGGAAATTCTCGAACTTCAAGCAGGGAACTAGCGGTGTTGGCAAGAAAGGAGAATCAAGCACACCGGTCCAAGCTGCAACCGGTGCTGGGAAGAAAGGAAAAGGCTATATGGGTTCACTGCCCAAGTGTAACTCCTGCCAACGACATCATTCTGGCCGGTGTGGGCCAAAAGTATGTGAAGCTTGTGGAAAAGTTGGCCACTTAAAGGATTCTTGCTGGGCTAGTGCTGGCCGGGGAGGCCAAGGAGGTTTTGGTAGTAGGAACAATAATCGTGGTGGTAATGGAAATCGTCCACAAGGGAATAATGGAGGCAATGGGAATCGAGGGAACAATGCAAATCAAGCTGGGGACGCGAATCGAAATTAAAACAACAATCAAGCGGGGAACGGAGGAGGTAATGGTCAAAAATTGGGTTGTTTTAACTGCGGTGACATTGGGCACTTTAAGAGGGACTGCCCAGGATTGAATCAAGCCCGCGGAAGAGTGTTTAACATTGAGGCGAGGGAAGCGCGCCAGGATCCCAATGTTGTTACTGGTACGTTCCCTATAAACCAATGCTTTGCATCCGTTTTGTTTGATACTGGTGCCAATTATAGCTTCATGTCACTAGAATTTAAGAATATGCTTGGGTTAGCCGCTAGTAAATTAGATATTCCGTACTCAATCGAATTGGCCAATGGGAAACTAGTCGAAATGGGTGAAGTTATAAAAGGATGCGTGATTGAATTGGGAGGACACGAATTTACACTAGACCTGCTACCTGTCCAGTTGGGAAGCTTTGATGTGGTAGTGGGAATGGATTGGTTGTCCAGCAATAAGGCCGAAATTGTTTGCCATGAAAAGACCATCCGCATCCCTGTGACGGATGAAGAAACCATCGTAGTGCACGGAGAGAAGCATGATACGCCGCTGAGAATCATTAGCTGCCTGAAAGCTAGAAAGTGTTTGCAGAAGGGATGTGTTGCATTTTTGGCACACATCGTGGATAAGAAAGCTGCTGAACCGAAGATCGAAGAAATTACAGTCGTCAAGGAATATCCGGAAGTCTTTCCAGGAGACTTGCCAGGATTACCTCCTCAAAGGTAAGGCAAGTCGAGTTCCGTATTGACTTGGTTCCAGGTGCCGCGCCTGTAGCCAAGGCACCCTACAGACTTGCGCCTTCGGAGATGCAGGAGTTGTCGACACAACTCCAGGAGCTTTTGGACAAAGGATTCATCAGACCAAGCTTCTCACCTTGGGGAGCTCCGGTTCTGTTTGTTAAGAAGAAGGATGGTAGTTTCCGTATGTGTATAGACTATCGTGAGCTTAATAAGTTGACTATCAAGAACAGATATCCTTTGTCGAGGATCGATGATCTATTTGACCAGTTGCAAGGCTCAAGCTTTTATTCAAAGATCGATTTGCGATCAGGATACCATCAACTAAGGATATAAGAGGAAAGTATCCTGAAGACGGCCTTCAGAACTCGATATGGACATTATGAGTCCCTAGTTATGCCGTTTGGGTTGACGAACGCACCTGCAGTTTTCATGGACCTGATGAACCGAGTCTGCAAGTCGTACTTGGATAAGTTTGTGATCGTATTTATTGACGACATTCTGATTTACTCGAAGACGAAGGACGAGCACGAACAGCACTTAAGAGCCATTCTAGAGCTACTCAAGAAGGAAAAATTATACGCCAAATTCTCAAAGTGTGAGTTTTGGCTACGCGAAGTCCAATTCCTTGGACATTTGGTGAATGGAGATGGGATTCATGTGGACCCCACAAAGATCGAAGCGATCAAGAATTGGGAGACCCCAAAGACGCCAACCGAGATTCGACAATTCTTAGGTTTAGCTGGCTACTATCAAAGATTTATTAAGGATTTTTCAAAGATCGCTCAACCATTGACCTTCCTCACACAGAAGGATAAGAAGTTTGATTGGGGAATCAAACAGGAAGAAGCATTCCAGTTACTGAAAGATAAGCTTTGCAATGCGCCGATCTTAGCACTACCAGAAGGAACTGATGATTTCGTGGTATACTGTGACGCCTCGCGTCAAGGATTAGGTTGCGTGTTGATGCAACGCCAGAAAGTTATAGCTTACGCTTCACGCCAATTGAAAGTTCATGAAAAGAACTATACCACGCACGATTTGGAGTTAGGCGCAGTGGTATTTGCGTTGAAGATTTAGAGACATTACTTATACGGTACAAAGTGTACAATCTTCACTGATCACAAGAGCTTACATCACATATTCAACCAAAAAGAGCTTAATATGAGGCAGAGACGCTGGGTAGAGCTTTTGAATGATTATGATTGTGAAATTAAGTATCATCCAGGGAAAGCGAATGTGGTCGCTGACGCCCTAAGTCGAAAAGAAAGGATCAAGCCCATAAGGGTTAGGGCTTTGGAGATGATTATCCAGACAGATCTTTCCCTGCGTATTCGTGCCGCTCAGAAAGAGGCTCTGAAAGAAAGGAACATTGAAGAGGAATATCTCTGTGGGATGGAGAAGTAATTAGTGCCAAACGAGGAAGGAATGCTATGCTTCATGAAAAGGATTTGGGTTCCTCTGCTTGGTGGTTTGAGAAAAGTTATTTTTGATGAAGCCCACAAGTCTCGGTACTCAATTCATCCCGGTGCGGATAAGATGTACCAAGATCTCAAGGATTTCTATTAGTGGCCTAGGATAAAAGGCGATGTTACTGTTTATGTTAGCAAGTGTTTAACATGCGCCAAGGTGAAAGCTGAATACCAGAAGCCTTCAGGACTTCTACAGCAACCTGAGATTCCCAAGTGGAAATGGGAACAGATTTCAATGGACTTCATAACGAAACTGACCAAGACGCCCAGAGGTCATGATACTATTTGGGTAATAGTTGACCGCCTGACCAAATCCGCACACTTCCTGCCGATCAAAGAGAAGGATAACACTAGTAAACTGGCGGAAATATACATGCGAGAGATTGTTGCACGTCATGGAGTGCCTCTCTCGATCATCTCTGATAGAGATGGACGTTTCATATCAAGGATTTGGCAATCCTTCCAAGAAGCTTTTGGCTCACAGTTAAATCTGAGCACTGCATTTCATCCGCAAACTGATGGCCAAAGTGAACGAACTATTCAGACATTGGAGGATATGCTGAGAGCATGTGCAATGGATCTAGGTGGTAGCTGGGATAATCATTTACCATTGGTCGAATTTTCGTACAACAACAGCTACCACACAAGCATTGGAGTCGTGCCATTTGAAGCTCTTTACGGACACAAGTGTCGATCACCACTATGCTGGGCTGATGCAGGTGATAGGCAGCTTGTTGGTCCTGAAATAGTCCAAGAGACGACAGATAAGATTGCGCAGATTCAAAAGCGCATTGAGGCGGCTCGCGACAGACAGAAAGCTTATGCAGATCCAAAGAGGAAACCTTTGGAATTTCAAGTTGGGGATATGGTATTATTAAAGGTTTCACCCTGGAAGGGTGTGGCACGCTTCGGAAAGCGTGGGAAGTTGAATCCGCGTTACATTGGCCCTTTCAGAATCCTGCAAAGGATTGGGCTTGTAGCCTACAAGTTGGACCTACCTGCGGAACTAAATGGTGTTCACGATACATTCCATGTATCAAATTTGAGAAAGAGTCCAACACAAGAGACAGTGATCATTCCTGCTGACGAAGTTCATATCGACGACACGCTCCACTTCACTGAAGAACCTGTTGAGGTCACGGATTGGAAAATTAACAAAACTCGCAGGAGCACTGTCAAGCTCGTCAAAGTTCGATGGAATGCAAGGCATGGGCCGGAATTCACGTGGGAACATGAGGATCGAATGAAAGGAAAATACCCCCATCTATTCCCCAAGACCCCTGCAACTAGAAGCAGAGCTTAAATTTCGGGACGAAATTTATTTAACAGGGGGGAGAATGTGAAAACCCTCACCAAACCAGGTATCCGTACGAATTAATTAATATTTAATTAATGCTTAATTACTGTGCATGCTTACAACTGTGGTTAAACTGCTTCTTGATTTCTGATACATACATACTCATGCATCACATTTTATACTGTCACTCTATTATTTACACACAAACATTAGTGACAACCCTGATGCACTGAAGCACAGTGAGCACACTATACGGATAACCCAGTAAACATGTTGACATAGCCAGCACTAGACAGACACTGTCTCTGAGGCCAGTATGAGCCGGGAATAGATTACTACACTGGTAGGGAGTGTAGGGAGATGAGGTTTGTAGAACTGCGTCACTAGGTGATATTTATAGTGACGGATGTGCCTAAAACATACTTCAATAGCAAAATTCTGCACTTTATGCAAAAATTCAACATTTAATATAACTAGTAAAAGTGCAAAAACATGGGAAAATAATACTAGACACTTTCCAAAGTGTTGGGAATTTATTGTGTCGCTAAAAATAATATTAAAGACACTTTAAATGCTTATTTAGCACTTTAACAGATTAATATCCAACCGAACAACCGGACTTTACCCGGAATATAAAAATATTGTCAATGACATTGTTTACACTTTTCTGAGCTAGTTAGGGTCCCTGAACACCCTAACACCCGTTATATTACATAACACACTAATAACCTATTTAAATCTCTAAACTAAACTAACTAATCCCTAACTATACAATCAAAATCTAACTAAATACCCCCCCCCCCCCTAACCGATCGATTTCCCCATGTGGGACACACCCCACCAATTTTTGATTATTTTAATCCTTATGCTTAGTATCTAGTAGACATATTATCTTATGGTTAATAGGAGAATTGGTTTATAAATTAATCTAAGAGATCAAGACCTTCATTTCCACAAAACACTCCACATCTCTTGCTCTCTTTCTCTCTTGACCGTCCGCCACCACCACACCTCTAAACCGCCACCATCAAGCTTCTTTCAAGCCATTCTCATACATACAAAGGTGCACTAGGATCAACAACCAAGCTCGGTGCTTTCGGAATCTCAATAATCTCTCTACATTGCTTTTATCCACCTTGTTTACGCTTTGGTTCTTCCCTAGCCTCGAGATAGTAGTAAGTGCTTCTAGACACTCTCTTGTTCTTGTTTAAAGTGGTTAATAAGAGATTTAACGGATAAAACTCAAGAACACACAAGATCAAACATAAAAGTCTTGAAAGAATGATGAATTAGTTGGTTAAAGAGAAACTAATGGTGTAAATGTTGTAAATCTTGACTAGTTGTGATTATTTTATGTTGTTAGTTGCTAGTAGTGGAACGGATCGTCATCTAACCATGCTAGATCATGTTCATGGAACATGAACTAGCAATATGTTAAGTGTAAAAGTAGCAAGATGATGAACCCTTCCACACATGAACATGAACTTGTGTAAAAGTGATTTTTCTTGTAAAATAGAGTTCTAAACTAGTAGATCTAAAGATCTACAAGTGGTTTTTCAGAAGAACCAAGTAAAATATACAAGTCTTGTTTAAAAGCCGGATCTTTCATAAACTAAAGGTATTTTAGTAACTAAACAAGTGTGTAAACACTTGTGTAACAAGAAGGTTTAACAAAGAAACATTTTCGTAATTTTTGACTAGAAGTTGTAAAATTACACATTCTTTAAAAATAAAATTTCCAAGGAACTAATTTTATTCTTAAAGATGACGAGATCCACTAAAAATGTTAAAAGGTTGCTACATATTTTTACACAACTTACAAGTTCATGAGTTTGCGATTTATACTTACTTTTTGACTAGTTTGATGTTTAAATGATGTATGTTGATGATTGGAAAATTGTTGATTAAATTTTGAAAAGAAAATGATACGCTAGTAAGCGTGGCCACCTCCAGTTACAGAGGAAACTCTGGCGAAATTTTTTCCAGAAAATAACACTTAGAATATTTTTGGTGACAAGTGTTTATAAATATATTTTTGACTTGTTTTCCAAACAAACTTTGCCATGATTTTTATTATAAAATAACCAAGTATTCGGAGGTGGATTTTCGTACATAAAACTTGTTAAATATATATTTAGAATATATATTTCATAATAAAACACTTGTGTGATTTTATGATTATTTTGTGAACTACACATATATTATTTTTAGGGTAAAAATAATATAACTCGTATACACTAAAAAGTAACGACTCCAAAATAATACCAACGCCTTCACAAATAAATATCTAAGTAACACAGGTATTATTATTACCACCCGAACTTTAAATGTAACTTGTGTATTTTCGGAAAAATACTCTTAAATGCGTATTTTGATAAAAGTATTATTTTGGAAATCGTATGGAATAAAATATAATATTTTTGGGAAAATATGTATATTTTGGAGATAGAATATTTTAGACAAATGAATAAAAATATATTTTATTAAGTGAGACTTAATAATATATTTTTGGAATTACAAAAAAAAAACGCACATGTATTAAAACCCCCATCCTTGGGAAGGAATATAATTATTAAATAATTAAGAAGTGGAAATACGAAATAGTTGCCTAACTATTTCCCAAAAACGTTAAACCTTAAGCCAAGGCACGGCCGTCCGTCTAATAGAAGTTAGTACGTGTAGGTCGTCACGCAGCAGGTTGGTTGGGATTTACTATTTCGAGACGCACTTCTGTGAGTTCATGTCTCCGCTTTTCTCTTAACTGTTTTCAGTTTTATACTTCGGGGGTGAAATACATGTTACTATGATTACGAATACTTTTACATGGTATGGTTAGCGTAAGGAGGGTTACTACTTAGATCATGTGAGTGAGTAGGCTGAAACTGGAGGCCATTAATCCTCATTGTAGGACCGAGGGTTAGTAGCGGTAGATCTATCTGGGTGTAGCGAGCCCAATCCCAGGCCCAGCAGAACGGACCTCGGGGTGACTTTGTACCTGACGCATAAATCCGCTAGGTTTGAGTCTTCCTACTGCACTTCACACATATCAATGGCCTTGCAAACCATTGGTGATCTCTTTATTTCCTTATTTGCTACATACCAGGGATTTTTCTACTTACAAAGGTTTTACATACTCACTTTCACATGAACTCGCTCAACATTTTTGTTGATTTTTCAAACTTACATGTATTTCAGGGAATTAGGGATCTGGCGAGGTATGCTATGTTTTCAAGCTGCGTAAGAAGGGTGATGTCATCCAAGTTTAGGGGTTGTGGCTTTTACCTGGACGAGTCACAAGTCTTAAGCTGTGTTTATTTCAAGTCTGTGGTTGTGTCTTTCGAACAAGATTTTATTTTGTTGTGTTGTATTTTCGTTGCATGTGTCGACGTTTGAAAACAATGTTGTGGTATTTTACTTTTAAAGCTTGAAGTAATGGATGATTATCACGGTTTTTTTTTCATATAGCTTTGTTGTGATTAAGCTATGGTATTAAGAAGTCACACCAAATACTCCCACGCTTCCGCAAAGCCAGGGTGTGACAGAATTCTCGTATAAGAACAGTTATCATCCCAGCATTCAGATGGCACCATTCGAGGCTTTATACGGAAGAAAATATCGATCGCCTATTGTATGGCACAAGATCGGGCACTCGCAATTAACCGGTCCTGAGCTATTGCAAGAAACGACTGACAAAGTCCTCCAAATTCGAGAAAATCTGCTGAAAGCTCGGAGTCGACAGAAAAGTTACGCCGATAGACGACGCAAGCCCCTTGAATTTGACGTTGGAGACTACGGACTCCTAAAGGTATCACCTTGGAAGGGTGTGGTCAGATTCGGCAAGAAAGGGAAACTAGCGGCTCGATATGTTGGACCTTTTAAGATTCTGGAAAGGATCGAAAAAGTTGCCTACAGACTCGAACTACCGGAGGAACTTAGTAATGTCCACCCGACTTTCCATGTGTCAAATCTCTGAAAGTGCCTGGCTGAGCATGACTTAATTGTGCCTCTTGATGATCTCCAAATAAACGAAACACTACACTTCGTGGAGAAGCCTGTCGAAATCATGGATCGCCAAACCAAGCAGCTCAGACGCTCGCGCATTCCCATTGTGAAAGTCCGATGGGAAGGCAAACGAAGCCCGGAGTTCACTTGGGAACTCGAAAGCGACATGAAGGCGAAGTACCCGCAGTTGTTTGTTACGGCTTCGGCCTAATTTTGGGACGAAATTCCCTCAACTAGGGGAGGCTGTAAAACCCCGTGTTTCGAAAGTCAAAGTTAAAGTCAAGATTGAAGTCAAAGGAAGAAAAGATTGCTAATTGCGATTTGTCACTCCTTGCCCAATTCCTGTTTTGACTTCTTTGACTTGTAGATAATCTATTTTATGCATTACGTTAGTTGTATTATGTGGAGTACTTATTAATAATCGAGGTTTATTCGATATTTATCGCTTGTTTAATCGCTTTATCGCTATCGCAATCGCGCTCGCAACTCGAATTATGCATTTTGGTTATTGTTATACGTGTGTGTGCCTTATGTGTTACTTGTGCATGTTTATTTATGTTATGTGTGGTAATCAATCGAAACGCAATCGAAACTCAATCGCAATCGAATCGCAAACGCTAAACGAATACGAAAAAAGGATGATTGTATCTTGATATAGTAGTTGGGATTAAAAGTAATTTGACTAGGAAACTATATCACATCGCAACGCTCGCAATCGCAAAACCCGTCACACCGAACACTCGAACCAAGTGACTGATGGACCAGGTGACCAGCCGATCGACCAGCCATTCGATCGAGCTGCCGCTCGATCGGCCAGCTATTCGACCGGGCTGCCACCCGATCGACCAGCCCTTTCCACTTTGGGAAACCCTATAAATACCCCCTGTCCACATCAAACTTACCACTTTTGCACACTCCTGTCCGACCAGCGCTCCAATCCCACTTTTCCTTTGATTTCTCGCGATTCTGGTAAGATTTCAACCTAAATCTTGTACTTCTTTGATCTACACTTGATTCTACACCTTTCTATCTTTTGAATCTTAACTTTTAACCGTGAAATCACTAGATTTGAGGTCTTCTAGGATGATGTCATCATGGTGTTCTTAGGAACTTCATGTTTTGGCCTCAATCCACCAAGAACAACTTAGATCTAACCGATTTCCATACAAATAAACAAAGATCTTTCATATTGACAAGGTTTCTGTTGCTTAATACGTTATCAAAAGGTCTCGATAAAATGACAGACAATCAAAACAACCAAGTGTAAGACGAACGGAATGACCAGGACGGAATGTCGTCCGACCGGACTACCGTCCGATCAGACTGTCACCCGATCGGGTTGCCACCCGATCGGCTTGCACCTTGGCCCCACATTTGACATCCATTTCAAACATTTAAAGTTATGGACGTGGAACGAACTCCTGTCCGATCGGACGACCGTCTGAACGGATTGTCGCTCGACCATGTAACTTTCTGACTTCAACACGTAAACAATTTTCAACATGTTCAATGCACATGTGTTGCCACCCGATCGAACAACCATCCGATCGAGTGACAACCTGTTGTGAACTTGTTCTCGCTTAAGTGCCCAACCCATCATATTGTCGTCCGATCGAACGGTCATTCGATCGATCGACCTGAAAGGTAGAGGTACTTCCATGTTTTCAAAATGCTACAACGAAAACTTCAAAAGTCAAGCCATCTTACACAAACACATCCTTCCCAGAGGAAGTTACAATCCACTCGAAAGGTCACCCGATCGGATGACCATCCGAGCGGACTGTCTCCCGAACGACCGGCTATCCGATCGGACTACCATCCGATCGAACAGATGTTTGACCCACTGACACTTGTTTCGTTTTACGCATCGCTTATCGTTATGCTATCAATCTGTTCATGCTAATCCTACTCTCTAGCCCTCCCTTCAATCCACCAATCGCTGTGAGTATACTCGATCCCTTTTTGCTTTACGCACTTTTGGGTGTTACATACGTTACTTATTCTAAATCACATCGAACACACTATGCAATACTTTAAACGCTAACCGTTACCGCATGTTATACGTGACTTAATGAATGCTTGTTTGTTATGTTTACACATGGAATGTTGTCTACCTGCCTTAGCAACGGTAGTACTATTTGTTTGGACTCAGCACCTGTTCACTCAGGGGTTGTTAAGGACAATTAATTACATGGGTCATGGTGGTGATCATGTAATACGAACTTCCTTGGGCAGTCAACTCGCAGTCATTGGTATTGATAGGTTCATGTCGATAACTAACATGCCTCATTTTACACTGTGTACGTGCTGGTTATGCGTAACGATTTCAAACCCTATATGCTATTATCAAACTTGTATGCTCACCTTTACACTATGTGTATTGACTTTTATTTTAACGTATGTGACAGGTGCTTAGGATGCTTATTTGCTTACTTTGTTGTGAAATCGAGGCTACGAAAGACCTAGGTCAACAATAAATAATTGTCTGTAATAAAAAACTGAGTTGTCGGAATAGAACAATTTGACTAGATCTTTTCTATAATAATTGTATTATCTTTTATGACATGGTATGGGATGTGTTGCTTTAAATAATTGGTAATTATAGTTGTTATGGAAACTTCTAGAAAATTTGTTTCACACAGTGCCACACCCTGATGTTTCCGCCATTGGTTGGGGTGTGACAGTAAGGGTTTATGGAACTGCTCTCCGAGTGACAAGTGAACAGTAGAAACTGGCCAAAACTAGCACTAAACAACAAAATTCAGCATTCTTCAGCTAATGTAGTAGTCTAAAATAACGCCAGAACGCTCAGAATAATTTAAAAGGGTGTTGAAAACATTAACACAACATAACTACATATTATACCACACAAGACACTAATGTTAACTTTTTAAGCGATTCGGTAACCAAACGGACATCCGAACACAACTAGAAGCATCTTGTCAACTAGTTAGCAACATTTCTATGTCTTGAAGCTAGTTATGGTCTTAAACATCATGTTTTACATCAAGAACATTTAAACACCTAAACCTTCTAACTTATTACACTTATAACACTCATAAACACTTAAACAAATTTAAACCACAACACCCCCCCCCCCCCCCCCCGCATCCTTAACCATCCCCATGGGACCCCCACCCCCTAATTGTTTGACTAATTCATTGTTGAGTCAAAGATGCCTTCCTAGATATCCAAGAGTTAATGGTTAGGAGGGAAACTAAGGACCATTAGTCAAAAATCCTTATCTTCACCTTAAGATCTCATCATTATCAACATAATACAACAACACCACACTACTCTCTTCTCCCTCTTGTCTTTGGCCGAGAGCACCCCACCCCATCATTTTTCTTCAATCAATTCCTAGCTAATCCAAGCATAATCTAAGGTGTATCAAGCACATACAAGAAGGTGTCAAGTGTTAGATCTAGAAGGACCACTCTTTGGAGCTTTTAACCACCAACATTGTGCTATCCTCTCTTCATCTTCATCTCCTAGTTCTACCCTAGCCTTGTGCTAGTAGTATGTGCTTCTTGAACCCATTTTTACATCTTGATTTAGTAGTTAAAGGTTATGTATAACTAAAAATCTCAAGATCTTACTAAACCAAGAAGATGAACATATGAACAAAACTAAAAATCACAAGAATATAAGTTATTTATGTTATGTGATGAATTTGTTTGATGATTTCTTGTGTCAATGGTGTTGAACACCACATGCACACTTGCTAGATGATGATTAAACACACGATCTAGCAAGTATGATGTTGGATCTTGAAAGATCCATGTCGAGCATACTTTATGTAAAGCATGAACTTGAAAAGTAAGCTTGATTTTGTGATGAATATGGTTCTTACAAAGTGTAGAACATAAAAATGAAGGATTTCAAACATTAAAGTTTCCAAGAAACGAAGTTTACTTCATATTAAGATTGGTATTGGTTTTGAAAGAAAGTAAACCTATTTCTTATGTAAAAATGGAACACTTGAGGTATTTAGTATATGAAAAGTTAAGGAAGATGAATTTTCATGAAAATGGTTTACAAGTTGTAAGGATGGAACTTTTACAAAAATGGTTTTTATGGAATAAAAATCATGTTTTAGAGGTTTATGGAACTTGATAAACACCATGCTAAAAGACTACAAGTTTTTATAAAAGTTCATGTTCATAACTTCATCAAAGAGATGCATTTTATGCATATGTTAGGATGTAATGTTGTTGTGAATGATTGTTGGTGTTTTTTGAAAAGAAAAATATATGCTTAAAGCATGGAAACCTCCATTTTTCAAAGGAAACTATAGCAAAATTTTTGTAGAAATTAAACACATAGAAAAATATATTTTTAACAAGTGTTTACAAGTAATCTTGAATCATGATTTTAAATATAAAAATTTCCATAATTTTTGGTATAAAAATTTCAAGTAATGGAGGTTGATTTTCAAAAATAAAAATGACTAAGTATATATTTAGGAAAATATATATATTTAGAAATGACACAAATTATGTGCTATGTGTATATTATTTGTATTAGTTATACTAAAATTTGGAACTTGAAAATAATATACCACACAAAATACCAAAAATTGTAATTCAAGAATTACAAAATTACAAGAAAATAAATATATATCTTGTACACAAATATCGGACATTCGGACAAACGGACATATTGGACAAAGTATATAAATATTCCGGAAATTTAATTTGTATTATAACAAACTTGGTAAACGGTATTTTCTAAACCGAACAAACGACAAAGTATGTGTTTTTACAATTAACATAAAAATATATCATATTTTGTCAACTTGAAAATATATTATTTTGAGTATAAGAAAATATATATTTTCATAAACACTTTAAAATATATTATTTTAGTGGAAACTAAAAATATATGTATTTTCTAACTTGATCTTAAAAATAAAGTATTTTTAAGATATATGTGAATATATCATTACCAAGTCAAAGTATAAATATTTTTCTATAAACATATCTTAAAATATATATATTTTAAGAATACAAGAATATTGATTTTTAGTGGAAACAATATTCCGGAAAAAATTGAATATATATTAAGTATGAGATACTTAATAAATACAAGAAAATACGTATTCCTATACGTACAAATACATACCAACATACACTACCAACACTTGGTAAAATACCCTCATACAAGTATTATACATAAGCATGAGAATACAAAGTGACATACTTAACATACTCATAATACATGTATACCTATACTTGAAAATACGTACAAATGTATAATACTCATTAAATGGTATGTTGGTTATGGAAACTACAAACATGCGTATACGAGAACTATATGTCAAAACAAGTTAAAAATGTATTATTTTTAACAAAGCTCTTAAATAATATACATGCAATGCATGCAAACAATATGAGTTAAAATGTAATATTTTAACTAATATACTAAACTTGAATTTTATATAATTGTGAAGAATTATATAAAGACATCATGCACTAAAACTGTAACTCAAAACAAAAACAAATCCAAAACAAGTCTTTTTAAATGACTAAGACTAAGAACCGCTACAAGACCGAAGCGTCTAAAAAAACCTAGCACGATTGTAGGTTGCACGACAAACTCAGGAAAATGCATTTGAGTACCCACGTAGCACGGACGCATGAAAGGAAACTAGTACAAGACTCTTGAAAGTACGAGTTGTCACACAAAGCCTCGTGAAACTAGTCTTTTGTTAAACAAGTCCTTTTGTGGAACTTTGAATCTTTTGATGGTTTGTAACTTAAACTTAATACTTGTGTTGGTTGGAAACTTAAATAACTCATGTTTTGTAATGTTTCAAACTTGTGTATGGATGAACAACTCTTATTTTAATCATGTAGTTGTTTGTTATGATCGAATGCAATGAAAACTGATCGAGTCACACACATACGCTTTCGCAAAAGACAGGGTGTGACAGGTTGGTATCAGAGCTTCGATTGTAGTGAACTAGGATTCCTTCTCGAGTCTAGACTACAATCATTAGGATTCTTTCATGAAAACATTTTTAGTTGTCACAAAAGAAAAATGTATTTCATTGCATTTACAATAAACGCCAAGATCCATGAAACAAACATTTTTTTCAAAGGAAAGAAACAAAGCAAGGACATTAGTTGATGGTATGGTCTATATGGGATAGACTTGCCAAACTAGAAGTGGCCCTCATAAGAACAAACGTGAATTATATGTGACATATTGCCTTTATTTGCCTGTATATACTAAGTAACATTATTATTCATTGATGATATATATGTATATATGTGTACGGATTATTTTGACAGGATACCATGGCATCGTCTGCCAGTAGCGGAGTATACGACGACTATGGCCATATGGACATATCTTCCGACGACGAGCCCTACGTAGAGATTGTTTCATCCGATGATGAGGATCTGGATGACTTCCAGCCCTTTGCGTTGCCCGACCCTGTCCTTAATGGAGAGCCCGTAGAGGATGACGTCCTAGCTATGGGACCGCAGCTGAACCAGTTTGTCATTATCAGTCACCCAGACGGAGCCCATATCGTTGATTACATACCTTTAGATGTCGTTCCCTTAGCCGCAGTTCTAGGAGACATTGTCGTCTCCGATGACGAGGATGGCGTTCCCGTCATTCATGTTTGCCATCCTGATGACGAGATCGATGATGGAGAGGTTCTTGACATAGCTATTCTGGAGGTATCTTCACTTGTTGTTTCGTTCATAGACATTTCTTCCTTAGATGTTAGCGATGACGCATCTTCCACTGACATCCGCCAAGCTGGGTTACAGGTGGATGCGACTGATAGCAGTTTTGATACCATACCTATTGCTACCCAGTCACCCGATCATACACTTGCTTCCATGTCAGCTCCTGTTGATACACCCACAGTTGCTCCACTTGATGCACAACCTCCCCACACTACCCCCGTCACTCCTATTCCAGGATGTCCACTTACACCGCCCAATGCTGATACTCACCATGTTGATCTACCCATTATATTTTCCCTTGAGATCCCAGCACCCCGTCTTGGGGAGGGCACGTCCCGACAGCCTCCTTATACTAACACTCGAGCACCCGTTGGTCACATGTCTGCACCCTACCTTTCTCCACCCAAGTCGAGCCCACGTCATCAGTCACCTCGATTGATTCCTCCATACTCTATGCATTGCCTGATCCATACCATCCTTCTCATCACTCTGGTTACACCAGAGATGATCTTTTGTTATTACTCCAGCTGCAGGTAGAGATCCTCTGCCGCAAAGTCTATGAGCTAGAGAGCAAGGTCGACGCTAGGCGACCTCCGCCACTGGATTATCCCCCACTAGTTACACCACCACCACCATCTTCACCCCCACCAGTGTCTCCACCATCCACTGCTCATGCACCAGTTGATATTCATGCTGCTCGATTTCTTACACTAGAACAACAGGAGTTACAGACCCACTAGCATGTGTATATGAAGAACATGATTGAGCTAGAGACACTTGAAGACTATGAAGACCAATGTAGGAGAAAATAGTTGCTACTTTTGTATTATGAAACTTGTACGACCGAGGCGATGTAACCTCGAGTCCCTTTCTTCCACAAAAAAACAATGTATCAAGTTGTCAGACATATATATGAAAGCTCAGTGGTTGTTTTCATTATTATACATTGTTTCTTATGTGTGCATATGTTACTTATGTAAATGTTTGTTTGGATGATGTGATGATCATTTATGTTATATGTATATATATATATATATATGTATACACATACCTTAGAGACATTTATTTGGTGAATATTGTCTAACCTACCCAATACCTCTTGATAGAAGAAAATGCCGCCCAGACGGAACACAAACACAAACTCGTTGCCAAGGACTGAGGCAGAACTTAACGAGCACATATCTCTGGCAATAGCGCAGCATGAGGCCCTCCGCTCTGAACTAAGCGGTGGCACTTCCGGAAGTAATCCTCCAACTAGTAATGCTAAGTCATCTAAGACACATTACAAATCTTTTGGGTATTTCCATTCGTGCTTTGCCAATGCTCACTCTTGATTTGTTGTTGCATATATTTCAGGATGCACGTACAAACAGTTCCTAGACTGTAAGCCCTTGAACTTTGATGGCACAGGAGGTGCCATGGCATTCGTTTGGTAGATTGAGAAGACCGATTCAGTTATGAGGATGAGTAAATGTTTGCCTGAGCAGAGAGTTACCTACATTTCGGGATTGTTCTTGGATGGTGCACTCTCTTGGTGGAACCTTTAGGTTCAAACCAGGGTGAAGTTGTTGCTTACGCAATGAGCTGGGACGAGCTCAAAGAACCAATGCGAAAGAAATACTGCTCCAGGGCCAAAATTCAGAAGCTTGAAACTGAATTCTGGAACTTAAAAATGGATGGACCGAAGATTGCTGAGTACACCCAACGTTTTCACGACTTATCAAGGGTTTTCCCTATTTGGTTGAGCCTGAGTTTAATAGAATCGAGAGATTCATTTGGGGTCTTGTTCCCGAGATCCAGAGCACGGTTACTGCCTCAAAGCCTCCTACCATCGCTGAGTCCATTGACTTGAGTGTCGCACTCACTGAAGAGGCACTCTGACTGGGAAAGTTCTCGAAGTCTGGTGCAAACAAGAAAGAGACTCATGTGGAGTCTTCCAGCGACAACAAAAGAAAGTTTTCCAACTTGAAGAAAGGCACCCAAACAAGCAATGACAACTCAAATGCAAACAAACGAAGGGAAGCAAACCCGCCTCATAGCATGAAAGCTTATGGAGCCACTAATGAGGCCAGTGGTAAGGGTTATATGGGTTCCAAGCCTAGGTGTGATAGATGCAAGTTTCACCATGATGGTCGATGCCCGAGACCTAAGTGTGACAAATGTGGAAAGGAGGGGCACAACAAAGAAACTTGTTGGGTGGGAACAGGCGGAAGAAATGCCAACCGAGGAGGAAACGGTAATTACAACCAAGGTGGTAACAACAATCAAGGCGAAAACAACAAAAATAATCAGTGAGGAAACAATAACAACAACAACAACCAAGGTGGAAATGGTAATGGCCGAGGCCAAGGTTGTTTTGGTTGCGGAGACTTAGGGCACTTTAAGAAGGATTGCCCCAAAGAGAATCAAGCCCGTGGAAGAGTCTTCACGATTGGAGCGCGTGAAGTACGCCAGGACCCGAATGTTGTTACGAGTACGTTTCCTATTAACCAACACTACGCATCTGTTCTGTTTGATACTGGCGCCGACTTTAGCTTTATATCTATAGAATTTAAGGACATACTTGGTTTAGAAACAAGTAAACTAGACACCCCGTATTCTATAGAGTTGTCCAATGGGAAATTAGCCAAATTGGATGAAGTTATTAAGGGTTGTACACTTGAACTTGGGGAATGGGAATTCTCTATCGATTTTTTACCAGTTGGTTTAGGTAGCTTTGATGTAGTTGTCGGAATGGATTGGTTGTCCGACAACCGAGCGGAAGTGGTTTGTCTTGAGAAGACCATTCGCATCCTGTTGCCGAATGGAGAAACACTCGTAATTAATGCAGAGAAACGTGAAACGCCCCTACGAGTCATTAATTGCATGAAGGCGCAGAAGTGTCTCTGAAAAGGCTGCATAGCTTTCCTCGCACACGCCATTGACAAGGAGACCAAGGAGCCAAAGTTAGAAGACATTCCCATTGTGAAGGAATTCCCCGAAGTCTTTCCCGAAGACTTTCCTGGGTTACCTCCACAGCGACAAGTGGAGTTTCGGATAGATCTAGTGCCAGGAGCGGCACCAGTGGCAAAGGCACCATACTGGCTAGCTCCATCAGAGATGCAGGAGCTATCGACACAGCTGTAAGAGTTCCTAGACAAGGGATTTATCTGGCCAAGCTTCTCACCTTGGGGAGCTCTAGTGCTGTTTGTTAAGAAGAAGGACGGCAGTCTTCGTATGTGCATTGACTACAGGGAGTTGAATAAGCTAACCATCAAGAATTGGTATCCCTTACCGAGGATTGACGACTTATTTGATCAACTCTAAGGTTCCAGCTACTACTCCAAGGTTGACTTGAGATCGGGATATCATCAATTGAGAATACAAGAAGAAAGCATCCCTAAAATGGCCTTTAGGACTCGCTGTGGGCATTACGAGTTCCTTGTTATGTCGTTTAGCTTAACAAACGCACCGGCGGTATTCATGGATCTCATGAATCGGGTGTGTAAGCCGTATCTGGATAAGTTCGTGATTGTATTTATTGATGACATCCTCATATACTCGCAAACCAAGGACGAGCATGAGTAACACCTGCGAGCTATCTTGGAACTCTTGAAGAAGGAACAATTGTATACGAAGCTGTAAAAGTGCGAATTTTGGATTCGCGAGGTGTAATTCCTAGGTCACGTGGTGAATGAGAATGGAATTCATGTCGATCCGGCCAAGATTGAGGCGATCAAAAACTGGGAAGCACCTAGAACCCCAACTGAGATACAAAAATTTATGGGGTTGGCAGGCTATTACAGACGGTTCATTGAGAACTTTTCAAAGATTGCCCAACCGCTAACGACCCTAACCCAGAAGGATAAGAGATTTGATTGGGGCAAAGAACAAGAGACGGCTTTTCAATTGCTGAAAGACAAAGTTTTTGACACACCTATTTTGTCTTTACCCGACGGTACCGATGGTTTTGTGGTTTATTGTGATGCATCTCGACAAGGTCTTGGTTGCATGTTGATGCAACGGGACAAATCATCGCGTACGCATCTCGGCAGTTGAAGGTACATGAGAAGAACTATACTACGCACGACCTTGAGCAAGGTGCTGTGATATTCACGTTGAAAATTTGACGTCACTACTTGTATGGTACTCGTTGCACAATCTTCACAGACCATAAGAGTTTGTAGCACATATTCGACCAGAAAGACTTAAACATGTGGCAACGAAGATGGGTCTAGTTATTGAATGATTACGATTGTGAGGTAAAGTATTACCCGGGCAGGACGAACGTTGTAGCGGACGCCTTGAGCCGGAAAGAGCGTGCAAAGCCTCTAAGGGTGCGAGCCTTAGAGATGACCATACAAACTGATCTCACTACTCGGATTCGTGAAGCTCAACAAGAAGCGCTTAAGCAGGATAATCTACAAGCCGAATCATTGCGTGGAATGGAAGTGCAATTGTTTCCAAAGGAAGATGGAACATTGTACTTCATGGAGCGAATTTGGTTCCACTCTTCGGCGATCTACGCGCACTTATTTTGGACGAAGCGAATAAGTCAAGGTACTCTATACATCCCGGATCTGATAAAATGTACCAAGACTTGAAGGATTTTTATTGGTGGCCTAAGATGAAAGCTGATATTGCTACATATGTGGGTAACTGCCTTACTTGTGCCAAAGTTAAGGCGGAATACCAGAAACCATCAGGGTTGCTGCAACAACCTAAGATTCCCGTATGGAAGTGGGAACAAATATCTATGGATTTCATTACCAAGCTACCAAGAACTCAAAGAGGTCATGATATGATTTGGGTAATTATTGACCGACTCACGAAGTCCGCGCATTTTCTTCCGATCAGCGAGAAAGATAGCACCAAGAAGTTGGAGGAAATATATCTCAAAGAGATTGTGGCACGTCATGGAGTGTTTGTTTCTATCATATCCGACCGAGATGGTCGCTTTGTGTCAAGGATTTGGCAAACGTTTCGGAAAGCTTTTAGATCTCAATTGAATCTTAGCACGGCCTTTCACCCTTAGACGGACGGCCAGAGTGAATGAACGATACAAACTCTGGAAGACATGCTACATGCTTGTGTGATGTACTTCGGTGGAAGTTGACATACTCACTTGCCTTTCGTGAAGTTTTCATACAATAATAGCTATCACACCAGCATCCAGGCCACCCCGTATGAAGCTTTGTATGGGCGAAAGTGTCGGTCCCCGTTGTGTTGGGCGGAGATCGAAGATAAATAGCTCATCGGTCCAGAGTTGGTTCAGGAAACCACAGATAAAATTGCTCAGATACGTGATCGTATCAAGACAACTCGTGACAGACAGAAGAGCTACGCCGACAAACAAAGTAAACCATTGGAATTTGAGGTTGGAGACATGGTTTTATTGAAAGTCTCGCCTTGGAAAGGCGTAGTAAGGTTTGGGAAACGTGGAAGGTTAAACCCGCGTTACGTTGGACCCTTCAAAATTCGGGAACGGATCGAAACCGTTGCATACAAGCTAATGCTTCCAGAAGAACTCAGCTAGTGTACACGACACGTTCCACGTATGTAATCTCAAGAAAAGTCCTACTCAAGAAACAGTCGTCATTCCAGCAGATGAGATTCATATTAACGATAAACTCCAATTCACTGAAGAACCTGGTGAGGTTACGGACCGAAGGTCCACAAAACATGGAGAAGTCGTATAAAACTCGTCAAAGTTCGTTAGAATTCACGTCACGGCCCAGAGTTTACATGGGAACGTGAAGACCAAATCAAGTCTAAGTACACGCATTTGTTTCAAAACTCCGCTGCAACCGATAACGCAGCTTGAATTTTGGGACGAAATTCTTTTAACGGGGGGAGAATGTGACAAATGGCATTTTTCGTGTAACTTCCTACAATGTGAACAGTATTTTATATTTTATGGTTGTGAATTTTGAACATATGATGTGTATGAATTCATGGCTTACGTTTAAAGAACTCACAAAATATTTCATGATGCATGATGACTATTATTATTGATTTCAACTCGAAACAGTTCAAACAGTGCACAGAACGAAACTAGCACACTTATCAGATAAACTAGCAGTGTGATGGTTATTTACAGCTCCTAATAACGCGATTAACAAATATTATGATGATAATAAATAGTGTTTAATGCATAAATAAACTTAATTAGGCCTTTGGAGTGCCTAGGAACGTCTAACCGACTTTATAGTGCGCGTATGACGATCCGCGGAGAAACTGCAGAATATTAAACGATAACGCGCTGAAACCGAACAAAATACTGACAACGCCAACAAATACGAATTTTATACGAATATTTTATATCTATAAAGTTAGTTCTGTGAATTTATCGTGCTTCCGTACGTCACAAAACGCAGCCGAGGAGAGAGAAGGTGTCGGAGAGGGAGCGGCGCCGCCGCTCACGGCAGCGGTAGTGGAGGCGGCGGCGGCGCAAGTCTCACAACGGCGGTATCTCGGTGCAAAGATGATGATTTTGTATTGAAGGTGATGGTGGTTCAGCAGGGTTCTTGTTCAGGTCAGTTCCGATTCACTGCGGCTCAGTTCAGTTTCAGATATGTGGGTCAAGTTGTTGGTTCATGTACAAGGTCTGATTATGATTTGGTTGGGTTTAAGTAGCTTTGGAGTAGTCTGGTTCTGGTCTCGGTCCAGAGAGTTCGGGTCACGATTCACGCCAGCGGATTCGGGTTTATATTTTCGAATTTCCAGTTTCGGGTTAGGTGCGACCTAGTCAGCAGGTTCGTGAGACTCGGGAGTCAGTGGGTCAAAGCTTCGGGTTGGTCAAACTTGGTCAAAGTCAGCAGGCTCGGGTCGACTCTGTTAAACCGAGTCAACTCGGTCAAACCTGGTCAACCTAGCGAGTCGACTCGATCAACTCAGTCAACGGTTCGACGTTCGACACGAAGAATGGTAAAGTTTAACGGCGAATTAATTTGAATATATATAGTTTTAAATTACATACGTGACAAACGAGCTTTAGCCGATTCGAATTGATTTATAGTTTGCGTTTCACTATATTTACCGAAATTTTATATATTATGAATGGACAATTGATATACGGTGATTGATTATTGTGTTGTGAAAATTATAACGACAACTCGTGTTGTCAGGGCCGTCCAAAAACAGAGGAAACTCTGCCCGTTTTTCAAGAAAACCCGTAACCAAAACATGTTTTGTTTTAAAAACGACAACTATCGATATCAAGTGACTTTTATGGAAACCAATACAAATGTATATATTATTTCAACGACACTTTATAGTTTACGAAAACGTAAATAACGCGAATTATTTTATAAAATAAATATAATAACTTTCTATTTATTTTCAAACACCTAAAACTAGACGATTCTTTTTATAAAAATAAATATAGTTTGTATTTTTATTTCAAATATCAAAGGATTCGGATTTCTTTTATAAAAAAATAAATATAGTTATACATATTTATTTTCAATGACAAACAACCAGAATTCTTATATAAAACTAAATATAGTTTATGTATTTATTTCAACATCAAACAACTCGTATTTGTTTATAAAAATAAATAAAGGTTATGCATTTGTTTCGAATCTCAAACAACACGAATTCGTTTTATAAAAATAAATATAGTTTATATATTTATTTGAAATATCAAACACGAATTTGATTTATAAATATAGTTTATATATTTATTTCAAATATCAAACAATACGAATTCTTTTATAAAAATAAATATAGTTTATATATTTATTTCAAACATCAAACAACTCGATGATTCTTTTTATAAAATGAATATAACTTTTACATTTATTTCAAACGCCTAAATGGCAAATACCATATTTAGATACTAATCATACGAGACGCGACACATTACGGGTACGGTAACATATTACTTTCATATTAATATTCCTTAGATACCCGATTTCTCGAGTCGACTAATGAGATTTTATCGTTATATTTATATAATTTTATATAAATATTTATATATTTTAAATCTCATGAAAACTAAGTCTTCCCAAGACTTGTTAATCCTTAATGACGTTATATGAACTAAACGAATATAACTTAATTATTTTCATTATGTTCACAACAAATCGTCGAATCATTCAGTTAACGATTCGGTAGAGCTCGGTGACACGTAGTTTAGTTACCGCATTATTTAGAAACTTATAAGATATTTTGTGTTAGGAATATTGTAGAATGCACGCTAGCGAGTCACGTCTTGGAAACGACATCACAGAGTCGTATTTAGCTAGCTTTGCACATGGAAATCCAGGTGAGTTCATAACCCCCACTTTTTCTATTTTTACATTTTTACAAATGTTTTCGGGGGTGGAAAGACATGCAAGTTTTGCAAAAATAAACAATTTTTCGATTAATGAAAACTCATATTTCTAAACCGTGTTGCAAATGGATTTCAAGTAACTTAAATAGTTTACGAACGATTTAGACTAAACATACCGGTTTTACAAAACATACGCGTATTTACGAAACGTGCATGATTTTCATGACTAGAGATAGGAATGTCCTAGTTACAACAACATGACTGGGTTGGTCTGCGTACTCAAAATGAGACAACCCAACGGGTTCATGTCCCCCTTTTTCTCTTACTGTTTTCGGATTTATAACTTTCGGGGGTGAAATACATGTCAACTTGGGTATGATTTAGCTAAGGAATGAACTATTAGATCATGTGAGCCTAGGCTGAAACTGAAGTGCCATTAATCCTCTTAAGGACCACGGAACAAAGGTTAGATCTAATGGGTACGGGCGAGCCCCACTCACGGTCCACGGGTTACCACTTAGAGTGCTGTTGTGTCCCAGTCGAGGTGATTCGACACAGTCGACGTGATTCGACACAGTCGAGGTGATTCGACACTAAAAATCGTCTACTCGGGTTGAGTACTTCCTATGTCGTCGCATATATTAATGTCGTCGCGAAACATTAATGATCAACATTTTCATAGACTCTTTACATACCAACTTACAACACTCAAACTTTCATATGTTTTTAATATTCATTTGACGCAAGCTTATAATACATGGATTTACAAACTTGGGTAACGTTTCCAACTTATGTACAAGTAAGAGGACGGTTTGGTCCTGCTTACAAAGACTTTTTTTTTTGGGTAAAGAAAAAAACTGTTGACCAAGGGTTTCGAACCCGGGTCTCCCAATTAACATAACAGCGCGCACACCAGCTGATCTAACCTGCTTACAAAGACTTTAGTGGGCTAGACTCACAGTTTTCATACAACATGTAGAGAAAATGATTTTACTAAATTTTCTCCACAACTTTTAAAAACCGGTTATTCAAAAAGATTTATTCCAAATCTTTTACAAACAAACTATGAACTCGCTCAACTTTATGTTGATTTTTTGCATGTTTTTTTCTCAGGTTACTTTCTCAAATTATGGCACGGTTGGAATAGGAGGACCATTCGAGATTCGAGTACTTATCGGGCATTCATTTTCAAGAAGTCTTAGCTTATTTGCTTCTGCTGTGCAATGAAGATACCGGTCCAGTCACGCCAACTCTGATATTTCGGGCTGTAACAAGTAGTACTGACAAGAGTTCAGTACTCAGACAGACAGCATGTTTAGGTCACAGGTTAAGTCCCAGAACCCCTGATATACTAGAACTTTATCTGAGAAAGTAAAGGTTTATGGAACTGCTCACCGAGTGACAAGTGAACACTAGAAACTAGCCGAAACTAGCACTAAACAACAAAATTCAGCATTCTTCAGCTTATGTAGTAGTGTGAAATAACGCCAGAACGCTCAGAATAACTTAAAAGGGTGTTGAAAACATTAACACAACATAACTACATATTAAACCACACAAGACACTAATGTTAACTTTTTAAGTGATCCGGTAACCAAACGGGCATCCGAACAAAACTAGAAGCATCTTGTGAACTAGTTAGCAATATTTCTATATGTCATGAAGCTAGTTATGTGTGACAACTGTGCTCAGTAAACACCACACGATGTAGGACAATATCTTTTATCAAAGAAACCTAGTGTTTTTGGTCTCAATATTTGCTTTTTATGTTTGACAATTTCACAATTTAATTTTAAGTTCGATTTCAAGCTTTAAATCACTTTCTCGAAAGTTATACACAAACTGATGCGTAAGCGTAATTAGTTTAACGCGATAAACACTCCAGAACAGTGACATAGGCTTAACATACTTTAAATAACTTTTATATAACTTAGAAATAAGTTTTGAAGGCATTGGTATGTCAAAAACAAGTTTATTCGATCACAGGGACTCTTTGCGTCAAACTGTGAAAGTCTTCTGATTCGTATTGTAACGAATATTTTGGAACTTGATCATAAGCTAAACATACCCTAAATATCCTTTACATAGCTTAGAAATAGGATTTGAGGGGTTCGGTATGCGAAAATAAACTTTTTGATCAAACAGGGACTAAAAGCGTCAAAAACTGCATAAGTTTGCATTTACGCGCATATCTTACGTTCTGAACATATCTGGATATCCAAAAAAATTTGTAATCATTAAAATATATTATTTTAGTGATTGGAATACAAAAATAACATTCGTCGTGCAATTTGGATCGTTTTTCGTGTCCGTTCGTATTTCGTCGTAATTAACCGAATAATGAGGCCGAATGACCAAACGAACCGACATCCGAGATAGTTTCAAGCATATTTCATGTCCCCTATACTTTAACTTCATTATTGAGCCTTTAAAATGGGTTAATGGGGCTTAAACGCGTCGAAAATGCATTAAAATGTGTGCAGGGGCCTGTTTCGCCAATTTTGAAACTTCAGACCTAAGCCGTCGCGTCCGGCGACAGCCTGAGGCTTTTGCCGTCGCGCGACGTGACGCCTACACCTGGGCAGAATCCATTTTTTAGCAACTGGGTTGATTTTCAGGGGGCTTTATATAATTTTCTCAATACCGTATGCTGGTTTTGGACACCCCTAGTATCCCAAATCAGTGTGCCTTACTTGTAAGGTCCAGATTGAAGCTCAAATATCAAGAAACGATCCTAACGGTTTTGGAAAATCTATATAAACCCACTTGATTCATTTGCATCCTCGCACATTTGATTCAAATTCAGCTCTAAGTTGAAGCTCTCACTTATACCTGAGTTGTTTTTTATCAAATCTTCCTAGCTTGGACCTTTTGTAAGCTTCTTTCATGCTTTTTATGCATTTCAAGCATGAAAGTCAAACATTGTTTGACTTTCTGCTTTGACCAGTCTTTGGTAAACACAAAGTTCGTTTGAACTTTGCAACGTGAGCGTAATCATGATGGTTATAGTCCCTTGTGACTATACCTACTGATTACCACGTTGATTAGGCGTAGTGACGAGTCAAAGTTTCGGTCAAAATACGTATTTATACGTATTTTGCAATGAAGCTATTTTTGGGTATCAAAACCCTTTGTTTTGATATCAAACTTGTTTTCTAACTTAGTTAAACATGTTTTAACATGTTTAACTCATCACTTTTAGTTTAGTGCTTATATAGGGTCGTAAGATAAGCAGTTTAAACAACCTCTTAGACTTTCGAACCCGACCCGTTTGGTCGATCGTTAGGATCCAACCAAACATATTTTGTGACCAAGGTTGTATAGGGAATAACCTTCTGAGGTTATACCTTATGGTCACATCGTTTAGTTAGTTGTATGATAAGTAGTTTATATGCCTTAGGAAAATGACCAAAATGCCCTTTATGCGCATCATTTCATTTTAAGCATATGTAACCAATATTTTGACATCTAAACTGATTATAGAACATAATTATATATGTTAAGGCATATAATACTTGTCATAGGACTAGTTAGGCGGTCCGAACGCGCTTTTGTGCGAACAACGCGTTAAAGTAGCGTAAGCTACCTTAATGGGTCATAACGGGTCGTAAGCACTTAGGTTAGGTTTCGTTTTAGAATGTAGGCTTTGTTAAACCATATTATATGAATTCCAACACTCATTTGGTTTATAATACCTCATTCTATCCGTTTCTTCGATTTCGTGTCCCGATACACTAACATAGTATCCGTTACACTAGGAACCACTTCGACACTTAAACATTTGATCCTTTGAGCTTTGTCATACCTTTTGAACAAGACCTACACGCAATCCCAGGCGAGTACATAGTCCCCTCTTTTACCATTTTCAAATGTTTTGGGGTGATTCATATGTGTAACCAATTTGTTTTCCAAATATATGGCATATATGTGATTACTAACTGCTTTTATGTGTATTATTCCGATTATGCAAATACAATGTTTATCTAAATCCTTAAAAGATCTACCTATCTTCATAGTTAGATTCTTATAGGATATTTGAAGTACAGTCTTAGATCTTCCTATCTTCATAGTGAGATTTTTAAGAAATACTTTACAAGACGACAGTTATGGTTTATGTGTAGATTGTTGGTGATTTAGATAACGAAACTAGATAATACAATAAGCACATGGTGGATACGCCGCTGGTACTTCCTATATATAAGTGTGCTTATTGTATTACCCTTCGTGGCGTTATCCCGAATCACCACTAGGAGTTAGGGTTTGTTTTGATTCAACGATTCAATGTAACAGAACCCAGAATCCTTATAGCATCTATCTATCTTCATAGATTAATTTTTGTAGGAGGTTTAAAGTACCAATATTGGAGTCCTTGATTGGATTCATGGTGTGCTTTAATGCGTATGTAAGTAGACAATGTAACAGAAACCGGATCCTTATAGCATCTATCTATCTTCATAGGTTGATTCTTGTAGGATGTTTAAAGTACCAATATTGGAGTCCTTGATTGGATTCATTGTGTGCTTTAATGCGTGTTTACAAGTTGATTGACAGATTAAAAATTTATGTGCTTGTGTGGTATTTGTGATTTAGATAACGAAACAGGTGTAATAAAATAAGAACATGGTGGATACGCCGCTGGTAGTTCCTATATATAAGTGTCCTTATTTTATTACTCTTGTAGCGTTATCCGAATCACTTTAGGATTTTGTGTACAATTGATCCAATGTTTGTTTATCCAAATCCCTGAAGAATCTTCCATATCTTTATATGTTAGATTCTTTGAAGGATGTCTAAAGTATTATTATAAATCATTGACTTGATTTATATAATACTCACACAAGTTTTGATTAATTTCAAAACTGTTATTATTAATCCTTGATTGGTTTTCTAATAATACATTAATGATTTCAACAAGGTTACAATGTACACTTTCAAATGGCATAAAAATTTCTTAGTAATAATCGTATTTCCATATACAATACTTTTTGTCACGAGTTTTCACAATCAAGATTATGTATTGCAATGCTAAACTTTTGCCATTCTTTGGCTTCAAGATTCGTTTTCAATCGACAACTCTCGTAGTTGTCAAAGTATTGCAATATCAAACTTTTGCCATTTATTTGGTTAACAAAACCTGTGTATTCGCCGGCATTTTTATGCTGACTATTTTTCACATATGTTTCAGGATTTCAACTATTCAAGCATGCAAAGCATAGGATTGCATTAGGGCCTTAGACTTCTAAATCAAAAGACAATTATATGTATTTTTTGTTTGTAAAACGATGTTAATAATATTGAAACAATTTAGTACCAGTAGTTGTGAGCAATTTGTAACGTGACTCCCCGATATTTCCGCCGCGTGTTGTTGTATTACGCGATTGGGGTGTTACAGATTCGTATCAGAGCACTGGTTATAGGGAATTAGGTTATTAGAATGCCTTAAACCTAGTCTATAACCTTCCTAGGACCCAAACATGAGTAGACTTAGGAACTCTTTCCTAAATCCTCATCCTTATTCGTGCCACAACTACACTATGATTTACACATCATCTAGCCCTAGATGATTTATCCTGAACCTTAGGCCTCATGCCTTAAGGTGCTCCTCCAAAATGTCTTTCTTAAAACATTTTCATCGAAATATTTCTCAAAAAGTTTTCTCAGACGTTTTCATCAAAATATTTCACAACATGTTTTATCTCAAACGAATTGTATCAAAAGATTTCTTAAATGTTTTCCTCGAACGTTTTTCATCGAAATCTTGGGTTTTAATAATGTGAACACATGCAATCTGGAAGGGTGGATGCCTGTACCCCGAGTTTTCTGTCTAAGGCTAGAGTGTTCGTACAAATCCGCATATTCGGACCAGTCACTCTTACCTGGGAACTCTTAGGGTGAGTGTCCACTTATAGGCTAAAGCATGTCCTCATGAAACATTATAAAACCCTATCCATCTTGACTATGTCGAACGATTTCTAAACGACCTTCGTAACACTACCCATTCATATTACCTTCGGTAATATATTTTCTATTCATGACAATCGAAACAACTTTCCTTTCACAATACTAATTCATCATATTACCTTCGGTGATACGTTTGATTCAAGACTTTTGAAATTAATTTCATTTCATTTCACGACACTACGAGATCCTATTTCATTTTCGAAACACTTCCCTTGTCTTTCAAAATTTCAAATTTTTACCATTTGGATAAGAATTTTCAAAATTTCGAACACAAAATTTCTTTATTTTAAAATTTTAATTTAAAAAATTTTATCTTAAAACAATAAATTTTTAAATAGTAAAGAAATTCCTTTAACACAAACCATTAACTTGGTTTATATTTTCTCATCCAAAAATATTACAAAAGTTTATTTTTCAAACAACTCTTGTCTCAAAACAAAATCCACAACACCGTATATTCTAAGTACAAGAACAAGACCTATGAACGAGATTTTACTAGATCAAAGTTTTCACAATACAATGATACTACAAACGTATAACAAATTGATGGATCTAACTTGTTTGATTTTCACTATAGTTATACTTTCAAGATGCCTCCTAGACGCGATCAAACTGAGAATACCGCTCTCGCAGCCACAATCGTTTAGCAGATGATCGTTGTGATTCCGAACCTCATTACTCAGATAAACCAGGAAAATAACAATAACAATAATAACAATGCTCAGTGTGACTTCAAAATGTTCATTTCAGCTAAGCCATCGAAATTCTCTGCGTCTGAAGGAGCAACTGCGCTCCTACAATGGTTTGAAAGTATAGAAAGCACATTCCGCAATGTTCAGTGTCTCAATGAGCACAAGGTAGATTTCGCCTCGGGTGTTTTTCAAAGGAGAGCACTCACTTGGTGGAATGGTATTATGAGAGACCGAGGTGCCGATATGGCAATGGCACTGACGTGGGAAGAATTTAAGGATCTTATGAAGAAAGAATTATGCCCACGAAGCGAGATAAGGGCACTTGAAAACGAGTTCTATTATCTAATACAAGATAGTGGGGAAAACCGTGCCTACACTGACCGATTTGAACAGCTAAGCCTACTTTGCCCCACAATGGTCACACCTTTGGATCGGGCCATTGAGAAATATATTGATGGCCTACCTGATCTTGTCCAAGACATTGTCACTGGCAGCCAACCTGCAACACTTAGGGAGGCTAAGGAATTAGCCGCTATCTTAACCGACTCCCAGGTCAGAAAAGGTAAACTATTTCGCAAAGGAAACAAGAAACGAAACACTGAATTTGTTAATGAGAATTCAAAAAGAACAAAGACTGAATCTTCTAAAAATTCTAGGAAGCGCAAGACTTCAAAGAATTTTGCAATTCCTGCACCAGTTTGACTAAACTCAGTACCCTTTAAAGGATTTTATCGTGGAAAGCAACCTCGGTGAAATCATTGCAACTATCATCATGCCTCAAATTCTCCTTGTCGCAAGTGTACAATCTGTGGTCTATTTGGACATCTAGCTGTGACCTGTCGTATCCAGAACCGAACAACCCCTACTCAGACTCGCCCTCGAGCATGTTTCAATTGTGGTGATCTAAATCATTTCAAGCGAAACTGCCCCAAGCTTGCCTATGCTAATGGACGAGTGTTCAACGTCAATGAGACTCAAGCTAATGATCAAGCACTTATGATCATTTGAACCTCTATATTTTCTGTTTATTTTCGAAAACAATGTACATATTTCAACTATGTTTGTAATCAATATAAATTTCAAGAAGTTTATCTTTATCCTTGTTATTCATTTTCCAAATTACAAACTCTAATGTGATTACACAATGTGTAATTACAACTACATACTGACTTTGAGGATTCCATTCTTTAGGAACTAAATCTTGTAAATTAGCATACCATGATTGCACTCTAGTGCATTCATACGAACTTGGCAACACGGTCAATATGAATACTATGAACAAGTTAATACTATTTTGTGATCATAACATTACATACATGATTTATTTATCTAATATGTATAGTACATGATTATAAATACAATTTGCTTCATATGTTGATTTAACGTACTTAGTACATTATTTTAAAATACATTTTGCTTAGTGTGTTAACTTAGCATACCTAGCGCATGATTTGAAAACGTTTTCTCGATATGCTTACAATATGATGATAATTCATTATTAGTATATGTTGCACTCTACCTGTTTGGTTAGAAAGAAACATATATAAACATTTGTACTAGAATAAAATACCTACTACTAAATTTGTTGTATGCAAAACAAGTAGTGCTATCATTGCTAGTATAAAACACGATTCGATTTAACAGATGTTATGTTATGACGATGTTTATTTGATTTAGACGATAGTTCGACCTTCTTATTTGTTTACCCTCGCTTAACAAGAGAAGCTATGTGGACCATGCGATGAAACGAGTAATTATGGGTGCACACTTAATTATGATATTCGACGCATGAGAATCATAGTAAGCCTTGTTAAGTATGGTGGCATAAAATCTAGAGTGATTACGGTAACGGGAGGAGTATGATGCGATAAGAACATGGTGGATACGCCGATGGTACTTCCTATATATAAGTATTCTTGTTGTGTTATTCTTCGGAACGTTGCTAAGATCACTTGGTGATTTTATGTTATCTTGGACCATTATGTGATTATATGCTTATTTGATATTTTTGTAGTTATTTACAATAGACAAGAACAGGTACATTCATTAACTCAAATCGAGCCGACCGGGAGTATATTATGGTGTTAAAGATGACGATCTTGATACCATAGGTATGTTGACCCGTCTCCTATGCATGAGATGCTCATGGTGCATTGGATGTACCTCGTGGGACATTAGAAACCGTGTACGTATAGGGCTTGAATGTACACCCCTTTGTTTGCTAGGAATTACACTAAGAGCTTAGTATAACATAGTGCTATACTCAAACGATTTTTGAACACTGGTCAACTTTTTCTTTAAATTCACAAGTTCCAAAGGGTTGAATACCTTGAGATACTTTAAATATCCCAAATCACATTTTGAATCCCCTAAATTCCTAATACCAAATGATGCTCCGTATCTTTGGGATCTAGCAATTTGTTTATCCATCAGTTGTTTCAATTATACTCTACGGTCTCCTTTGAATAAATTTCGGGACGAAATTTCCTAAAGTAGGGGAGACTGTGACACCTGTGCTCAGTAAACACCACACGATGTAGGACAATATCTTTTGTCAAAGAAACCTAGTGTTTTTGGTCTCAATATTTGCTTTTTATGTTTGACAATTTCACAATTTAATTTTAAGTTCGATTTCAAGCTTTAAATCACTTTCTGGAAAGTTATACGCAAACTGATGCGTAAGCATAATTAGTTTAATGCGACAAACACTCCGGAATAGTGACATAGGCTTAACATACCTTAAATAACTTTTATATAACTTAGAAATAAGTTTTGAAGGATTTGGTATGTCAAAAACAAGTTTATTCGATCACAAGGACTATTTGCATCAAACTGCGAAAGTCTTCTGATTCGTATTGTAACAAACATTCCAGAACTTGATCATAATCTAAACATACCCTAAATATCCTTTACATAGCTTAGAAATAGGCTTTGAGGGGTTCGGTATGCAAAAATAAACTTTTTAATCAAACAGGGACTAAAAGCGTCAAAAAAGTGCATAAGTTTGCATTTACGCGCATATCTTACGTTCTGAACATATCCGGACATCCAAAATTTGTTGTAATCATTAAAATATTTTATTTTAGTGATTGGAATACAAAAATACCATTCGTCATGCAATTTGGATCGTTTTTCGCTTCCGTTCTTATTCCGTCATAATTAACCGAATAACGAGGCCGTACAACCAAAATGAACCGAAATCCGAGATATTTTCAAGCATATTTCATGTCCCCTATACTTTAACTTCATTATTGAGCCTTTAAAATGGGTTAATGGGGCTTAAACGCGTCGAAAATGCATTAAAATGTGTGCAGGGGCCTGTTTCGCCAATTTTGAAACTTCAGACCTAAGCCGTCGCGTCCGGCGACAGCCTGAGGCTTTTGCCGTCGCGCGACGTGACGCCTACACCTGGGCAGAATCCATTTTTCACCAACTGGGTTGATTTTCAGGGGTTTTTATATAATTTTCTCAATACCGTATGCTGGTTTTGGACACCCCTAGTATCCCAAATCAGTGTGCCTTACTTGTAAGGTCCAGATTGAAGCTCAAATATCAAGAAACGATCCTAACGGTTTTGGAAAATCTATATAAACCCACTTGATTCATTTGCATCCTCACATATTTGATTCAAATTCAGCTCTAAGTTGAAGCTCTCACTTATGAAGGCTTCATACCTGAGTTGTTTTTTATCAAATCTTCCTAGCTTGGACCTTTTGTAAGCTTCTTTCATGCTTTTTACACATTTTAAGCATGAAAGTCAGACAGTGTTTGACTTTCTGCTTTGACCAGTCTTTGGTCAACACAAAATTCGTTTGAACTTTGCAACGTGAGCGTAATCACGATGGTTATAGTCCCGTGTGACTATACCTACTGATTACCACGTTGATTAGGCGTAGTGACGAGTCAAAGTTTCAGTCAAAATACGTATTTATACGTATTTTGCAATGAAGCTATTTTTCGGGTATCAAAACCCTTTGTTGTGATATCAAACTTGTTTTCTAACTTAGTTAAACATGTTTTAACATGTTTAACTTGTCACTTTTAGTTTAGTGCTTATATAGGGTCGTAAGATAAGTAGTCTAAACAACCACTTAGACTTTCGAACCCGACTCGTTTGGTCGATCGTTAGGATCCGACCAAACATATTTTGTGACCATAGTTGTATAGGGAATAACCTTCCGAGGTTATACCTTATGGTCACATCGTTTATTTAGTTGTATGATAAGTAGTTTATATGCCTTAGGAAAATGACCAAAATGCCCTTTGTGCGCATAATTTCATTTTAAGCATATGTTACCAATATTTTGACATCTAAACTAATTATATAACATAATTAGATATGTTAAGGCATATAATACTTGTCATAGGACTAGTTAGACAGTTTGAACGCGCTTTTGCGCGAACGACGCGTTAAAGTGGCATAAGCTACCTTAATAGGTCATAATGGGTCATAAGCACTTAGGTTAGGTTTCGTTCTAGAATGTAGGCTTTGTTAAACCATATTATATGAGTTCCAACACTCATTTGGTTTACAATACCTCATTCTATCCGTTTATTCGATTCGTGTCCCGATACACTAACATAGTATCCGTTACAATAGGAACCACTTCGACACTTGAACATTTGATCCTTTGAGGTTTGTCTTACCTTTTGAACAAGACCTACACGCAATCCCAGGCGAGTACATAGTCCCCTCTTTTACCATTTTCAAATGTTTTGGGGTGATTCATATGTGTAACCAATTTGTTTTCCAAATATATGGCATATATGTGATTACTAACTGCTTTTATGTGTATTATTCCGATTATGCAAATACAATGTTTATCTAAATCCTTAAAAGATCTACCTATCTTCATAGTTAGATTCTTATAGGATATTTGAAGTACAGTCTTAGATCTTCCTATCTTCATAGTGAGATTTTTAAGAAATACTTTACAAGACGACAGTTATGGTTTATGTGTAGATTGTTGGTGATTTAGATAACGAAACTAGATAATACAATAAGCACATGGTGGATACGCCGCTGGTACTTCCTATATATAAGTGTGCTTATTGTATTACCCTTCGTGGCGTTATCCCGAATCACCACTAGGAGTTAGAATTTGTTTTGATTCAATGATTCAATGTAACAGAACCCATAATCCTTATAGCATCTATCTATATTCATAGATTGATTCTTGTAGGAGGTTTAAAGTACCAATATTGGAGTCCTTGATTGGATTCATGGTGTGCTTTAATGCGTGTGTAAGTAGACAATGTAACAGAAACCGGATCCTTATAGCATCTATCTATCTTCATAGGTTGATTCTTGTAGGATGTTTAAAGTACCAATGTTGGAGTCCTTGATTGGATTCATTATGTGCTTTAATGCGTGTTTACAAGTTGATTGACAGATTAACAATTTACGTGCTTATGTGGTAGTTGTGTTTTAGATAACGAAACAGGTGTAATAAAATAAGAACATGGTGGATACGCCGCTAGTACTTCCTATATATAAGTGTCCTTATTTTATTACTCTTGTAGTGTTTTCCGAATCACTTTAGGATTTTGTGTACAATTGATCCAATGTTTGTTTATCCAAATCCCTGAAGAATCTTCCATATCTTTATATGTTAGATTCTTTGAAGGATGTCTAAAGTATTATTATAAATCATTGACTTGATTTATATAATACTCACACAAGTTTTGATTAATTTCAAAACTGTTATTATTAATCCTTGATTGGTTTTCTAATAATACATTAATGATTTCAACAAGGTTACAATGTACAATTTCAAATGGCATAAAAATTTCTTAGTAATAATCATATTGTCATATACAATACTTGTTGTCACGAGTTTTCACAATCAAGATTATGTATTGCAATACTAAACTTTTGCCATTCTTTGGCTTCAAGATTCATTTTCAATCGACAACTCTCGTAGTTGTCAAAGTATTGCAATATCAAACTTGCCATTTATTTAGTTAACAAAACCTATGTATTCGCCGGCATTTTTATGATGACTATTTTTCACATATGTTTCAGGTTTTCAACTATTCAAGCATGCAACGCATAGGATTGCATTCGGGCCTTAGACTCCTAAATCAAAAGACAATTATATGTATTCTTTGTTTGTAAAACGATGTTAATAATATTGAAACAATTTAGTACCAGTAGTTGTGAGCAATTTGTAACGTGACTCCCCGATATTTTCGCCGCGTGTTGTTGTATTACGCAATTGGGGTGTTACATTATGGTCTTACACATCATGTTTTACATCAAGAACATTTAAACACCTAAACCTTCTAACTTATTACACTTATAACACTTATAAACACTTAAACAAATTTAAACTGTTGGATCGTTCGGTGACCCTAACGAGTCAATCTGAGTAGTTCATCGTCAAATACAAAGGCGGAATCAATGTAAATGATGTCAACACAGCTTGTTCCTTTCTAATCTTTATCTATTACTGATTTCCTGAGCTTTTTACAATTCAGATGACAAACGGACAGCACCTTGACTTAGAAATCATGAACTAATTCCGCTCCAAATGAACACACACATCACCTATTTATAATGTTGGTGATTCCGCTTGAACATGTCACAGGTCGTTTCAAGCGGAATTACATGTGTTGATTTCGCTTGAACTGATCTGTGTCACTTTCAAGCGGAATCACCCACTTTTACATATAAAACCCTAATTTCTAACCCTATTGTGTGCTCCTTTATCCTATCTAGACATAAGACTCGATTAAGACGAAGTTAACAGACACTGGATGCACCAACAGACTCCCCCTTGGATGTTGACGAAGTCTTCGGCGTCGAGTCTTTAGTCTTTGTCTCTTTCCAAATTGTCTTGACATGTAAAAGCTCCCTTCAATCATTATCTTCAAACGTTAATCTTCAATCTCCCCTTTGAGTGTTGATCCAGAATTCTGACTCCCCTTTCCGATGACTCCCCCTTTCAATTAGCTGGGACTTGAATTATGGTTCAAACTTTGATATTTTCTTTCCATAGGGATCTTGACTCCTGTTTCCTGCCCAATCTCTACCTAAATATAAAATATATGACAATAACAATTCCAATCCAAACTTACCATTCACCTTCAAGTTTTCCTTAAACCCAATCTCAACCTCTTTGTGTAGAAAGCAATCATTTTTAGGAGGTTGACCAGATGATTGGTCTTTCTTTGGAACATTCTTCTTCTCAGAAACCACAGACTCTGGTTTTTCAAGTTTCTCATAATAATCCAAAGGAACATCCATTTTGACCCGTGTGGTCGAAGATGGTTGTTTTTCTGACTCTGAAACATTTGGTTTTGGAGAACTTGCAACTTTTGGCTTCCATGCTTGTTGAGGTGTAGCAACCTTTTTGTAAAAATGGTCACTTTTAGTTACCAACTTCTTAACAGATTCAATTTTCTTAACTGATTCTTTCACAGACTCAGTTTTCACATTTTCTTTCTTTAAAATCTTTTTCTCAACAACCATCGGAGCTTTTCCTTTTGAATCAACTTTCCTCTTCTGACTCTCAGCAACTTCAGACTTAGGCTTTAAGTTGGTACACTTTCGTGCAATATGACCAACTTTGTTGCATTTAAAGCATGTTCGAGTATCAACTACTCGACTTGTACCTTCAGTCTGAGGTTGTGAGGCCCTCTTCTCGAAAAACTATTCATTTGATTTTGAAAAAATCTCAGATTCTTCATCAGAAAGTGAACTTGAACTGTTCACAAACACCTTTTTCTCAGCAAACTTATTGTTTTGAACATTCCTTTTCTGATAATTCTTACCACCCAGATAACCACCCGACCATCTGTTTCGATTGTTGTTATAAAAACACGGTGGAACAACAGGTTTCTTGTAGTAAGCTTTATCTTTTTCAAAATTCATTTGCCTCTTCGTCTGATTTAAACTTTTTACTTCAGACAAATCAATTTCAATCAATTTGAACACATTTTTCAATTTAGCAACATTAACATTCTCCAGTGGAAACTCAGAATCCGAATACAACTTATCTGATCCCGACATCTTGTACATTACAAGAGTGGATTCTTCATTTAAGTTGTTTTTGGATTTTGGTTTCGGAATGTATTTGTCCAGAAAACATTCATCATCCTCAACTGAATCACTATTAGACTTCAAAACACTTTCAGCTATACTTTTAACAATATCAGTTTGAACACTATCATCAGATGATGATGAAGAAAATGTCACATCAATTGACTCTGGAAGTTTTATTTCATTTGTTTCATCTTCATCATTAACCAACCCGGACTTTTTCTTTGAATAATTGTTTAAAACTGGTGGTGGAACTTGATGAAACCCAACCCCAGCTCCATCCGAGTAAACATCTTTGCCTGCTTTGTTTTTCCCGATGGGTTTGGGAACAATGTGTTGTAAAACAAAGCTTGCAGAGTTGTAACTGTTCAATTTCAACTGAATGCGTTCATTTTCAATTTTGGCTTCTTGGAATTGAAGATTCAACTTAGCAATTTCATCCAGTTGCTGATTGATTAACTCTTCTTTCACTCTAAGAACACCAGTCAGCTGAAGATTTTCTTTGTCTGTCTTACCATTTCTTTCATCACAATCTTTAACCGTTCGTTTTAGATTTTCAAAAGTTTCTGAGATTTGACGATTTTCAAGAATTAATTTTTCATTTTCTTTCCTAATTCTTTCTACGTCAATTTTACGTTTTCAATTTTCTCAGTTAATTCTTTTAATTTTTCGTTTGAAGCTTTTAACAATTTATCACGGTTTAAGATCTGATCTTCAACACTTCTGACTCTACCAGTCAGTTCTTCGACTTTCTTACCACTAAGGTAAGCAACTGTACTACAAACTTTGCACTCTTTCATGCAATTTTTGCAGTTGTTCTCAGATTTAACATTCTTACCTGACTCATGTGTATCATTTGTACTGACCTTATCTTTGGACTCAGTTCTAGAACCAGAAACTACCTCTAGTTCTTTTGCAGCTAGAACTTTGTCAGCCATCTTTGTCAGGTTTTCAGCGGTGAAATCATGTGATGTATCAATAATTCCATCATCGATCTTCTTTGGCTCTGGTTCTTTTGCTGTCTCTTTTTCTTTTTCTTTCTCAATGGCTTCTCCTCCGCCCCACCATTCTCTCTGTCTGGCTTCTTCTTCATCAGCAATTTGTTTGGTGAGAACTTCAAGATCAACAGTATCTGGATCCACAGCTATGTTACCATTAGGATCAAGATAACATTCTCTATCAGGATCCCATCGCCTTGCCTTCTTTGCTTCTATCCAGGTACGATAGATTTTGGAATTTATGAATCGAGTTGTATCCTTCCTGTTCACATACTTCACTTCTTCAGTTCTCTTATCCTTAAATGGAACAATCTTTGCTGCTGTGAAGGCATAACCAACTGCGTCTTCTTCAGGCAAAACATCACTCCAATCATAGCCTTCATCGTCATGAAAAACTGCAAGTGCCCTGGATTTCTCTTTAGGTGCCTCCTCTATCTGCTTCATCCTGGGAGGTTCTGATTTATTCTGATGATAGATCGCTCTCTTGTAATAATCCTCTCGAAAAGGATTTGCAGTATCATCAGTGTAAGCATTTCTGCACTCACGCTTAAAGTGACCTTTCTGTTTACACTTGAAACACGTCACTTTTGACTTGTCAAAGCCTATCTTGGTAGAAGGTCCACCAATAGACTGTCTTCCAGTAATCTCCATAAATTGCTGTGCTCTTCTCACTACACTGGCCATACACCACCTTATATCGATCAATTCCATCCCCTCAGGATCGATCTGATCGTAGTCTTCTTTTGTTAGGTTGGTGTTGCCTATCTTGCCTGCCATGAGACTTTCGTACGATTCTAACACAGACGCTAAAAACACCATCTGTTGTTTGGCAGATTCCTCACTGAAATTCTGACCATTCTTCAGATCAACAACAATGTTGCATTGAAATAGATTCTTTGGTGCAGATTGATTTGAAGTATTTGACGAAGAACCACCATGATAGCCACTGCTAGGAGTTTCTTGATTCATTGTGTTTGAACTTTCTGCTGAAAAAGCTGTCTTTGGAGATGTGGTCTTTGGAAGCATACTGCCTCTGTAATACAGCTCCACATTCTGCTGATAAGATGTGTTATTGACTTTGCTGGATTTCTTGATCTCCAATTCATGGCTTTCCAGTCTTTCTATAAGCAGATCAACCTTCAAATCAACCGGCTTTATCGTATTCTTCAGCATCAATGCAAAATACTGCCAGTCTTGCTCATTTGGTAGAGCATCAAACAATTTGTCTACCAGCTCTTCTTGACTGTAAATGATGTCATGTCTAGCAAGTTCCATCTTCAGATGCCCAAATCTTTCGATCATCTTGGAAACAGACTCATTCTTTAAACATCCAAACAAATCAAACTCTTTTCGTAACAGTTTCTTTTTGTTCTTCACTATTTCAGCACTACCAATACATTTTATTTTTAATTTTTCCCAAAGATCTCTCGAATCTTTGTATTTGATCAGTGCGATAATGTCATCTCGGACAGATTGGTGAAGTAATGCAATACACTTCTGTTCAGCAACGTATTTTTCAATCTGATTTTCCTCTAAGTTCTCATAATCATCTCTCCCCATATCAAATCCATTTTTCAAACTTCTCCAACTAGGATACGCAAACGCTTTAAGCCATTCTTCGAATCTTGTAGCCCACCGGTTGTAATCTTCAATAGCCATCAACTTGGGCGGCTTATTGTATGTTTCGTATGCACTATCTACGCATATAGCATCCTGAAGAATTTTCTTTGCACTCGGTGTTGGTGTAGTTTCATTCGTATTATTTGAAGTGCCATCTCCCGAACCACCAGTAAAAGCAAACACATCACAGAAAGGATTCATGAATTCATCCATCTTCAAGTACCTGAAATGATCAACAAACACTTAGAAAAAATATGATTTTGAAAAAAAAAACAGTTTCAAGCGGAATTATCTCAAGCGAAATCAGCTTTCAAGCGAGATAAGACTTTTCAAGCGGGATCACTAATTCCGTTTATAACTCTCAAGCGGAATCAGATTTTGAAGCGAAAACACTTATTTCACTTGAACTTTCAAGCGGAATAAGAATTCAAGCGAAATCAGACAATAGTTTCAAGCGAAATTAATCAAATATGTAATTCCGCTTGGAATTACACAAATACTTTCAAGCGAGATTAGGATGATGTCAGCAAATTCGAACAAATTTTCAAGCGGAATTAATCAATTTTGTCAGAATTAGTTCGATTTAAGGTCCAAAACTCTCAAGGATTAGTTAAAACTATGTTTCGCTTGATATATGTCAAAATCAGGTCATTTCAACCGTTGAATCTTGTTCAAAACAGAAAAGAAGGTGTAGAAGTGTGAGAATCCAGTAAAATCAAGCTGAATTGGTATGAACTCCTCGTCCTGAGCTCTGATATGACTTGTTGGATCATTCGGTGACCCTAACGAGTCAATCTGAGTAGTTCATCGTCAAATACAAAGGCGGAATCAATGTAAATGATGTCAACACAGCTTGTTCCTTTCTAATCTTTATCTATTACTGATTTCCTGAGCTTTTTACAATTCAGATGACAAACGGACAGCACCTTGACTCAGAAATCATGAACTAATTCCGCTCCAAATGAACACACACATCACCTATTTATAATGTTGGTGATTCCGCTTGAACATGTCACAGGTCGTTTCAAGCGGAATTACATGTGTTGATTTCGCTTGAACTTATCTGTGTAACTTTCAAGCGGAATCACCCACTTTTACATATAAAACCCTAATTTCTAACCCTGTTGGGTGCTCGTTTATCCTATCTAGACATAAGACTCGATTAAGACGAAGTTAACAGACACTGGATGCACCAACATAAACCACAACACCCCCCCCCCCCATCCTTAACCGTCCCCATGGTTTGACTAATTCATTGTTGAGTCAAAGATGCCTTCCTAGATATCCAAGAGTTAATGGTTAGGAGGGAAACTAAGGATCATTAGTCTAAACTCCTTATCTTCACCTTAAGATCTCATCATTATCAACACAACACAACACAACACAACAATACCACACTACTTTCTTCTCCCCCTCCTGTCTTCGGCAGAAGCACCCCCACCCCCATCATTTTTCTTCAATCAATTCCTAGCTAATCCAAGCATAATCTAAGGTGTATCAAGCACATACAAGAAGGTGTTAAGTGTTAGATCTTGAAGGACCACTCTTTGGAGCTTTTAACCACCAACATTGTGCCATCTTCTCTTCATCTTCAACTCCTTGTTCTACCCAAGTCTTGTGCTAGTAGTAAGTGCTTCTTGAACCCATTTTTATATCTTGATTTAGTAGTTAAAGGTTATGTATAACTAAAAATCTCAAGATCTTACAAAACCAAGAAGATGAACATATGAACAAAACTAAAAATCATAAGAATATAAGTTATTTATGTTATGTGATGAACTTGTTTGATGATTTCTTGTGTGAATGGTGTTGAACACCACATGAACACTTGCTAGATGATGATTAAACATATGATCTAGCAAGTATGATGTTGGATCTTGAAAGATCCATGTTGAGCATACTTTATGTAAAGCATGAACTTGAAAAGTAAGCTTGATTTTGTGATGAATATGGTTCTTACAAAGTGTAGAACATAAAAATGAAGGATTTCAAACATTAAAGTTTCCAAGAAACAAAGTTTACTTCATATTAAGCATGGTTTTGGTTTTGAAAGAAAGTAAACCTATTTCTTATGTAAAAACGGAACACTTGAGGTATTTAGAACATGAAAAGTTAAGGAAGATGAATTTTTATGAAAATGGTTTACAAGTTGTAAAGATAGAACTTTTACAAAAAATGGTTTTTATGGAATAAAAATTATGTTTTAGAGGTTTATGGAACTTGATAAACTCCATGCTAAAAGAATACAAGTTTTTTATAAAAGTTCAAGTTCATAACCTCATCAAAGAGATGCATTTTATGCATATGTTCGGATGTAATGTTGTTGTGAATGATTGTTGGTGATTTTTGAAAAGAAAAAGAAATGCTTAAAGCATGGAAACCTCCATTTTTCAAAGGAAACTATGGCAAAATTTTTGTAGAAATTAAACACTTAGAAATATATATTTTTAACAAGTGTTTACAAGTAATCTTGAATCATGATTTTAAATATAAAAATTTCCATAAATTTTGGTATAAAAATTTCAAGTAATGCAGGTTGATTTTCAAAGATAACAACGACTAAGTATATATTTAGGAAAACATATATATTTAGAAATCACACAAATTATGTGCTATGTGTATATTATTTGTATTAGTTATAGTAAAATTTGGAACTTGAAAATAATATACCACACAAAATACCAAAAATTGTAATTAAAGAATTACAAAATTACAAGAAAATAAATATATATCTTGTACACAAATATCAGACATTCGAACAAACGGACATATTGGACAAAGTATATAAATATTCCGGAAATTTAATTTGTATTATAACAAACTTGGTAAACAGTATTTTCTAAACCGGACAAACGACAAAGTATGTGTTTTTACAATTAACATAAAAATATATCATATTTTGTCAACTTGAAAATATATTATTTTGAGTATAAGAAAATAGATATTATTTTAGTGGAAACTAAAAATATATATATTTTATAACTTGATCTTAAAAAATAAAGTATTTTTAAGATATATGTGAATATATCATTACCAAGTCAAAATATAAATATTTTTCTATAGACATATATATATATATATATAGAGAGAGAGAGAGAGAAAGTATAATGTACAAAAAGGCTTATCCTACATTATCGTACGCGACAAGGATATAACATGCGTAATTACATTTTTTGATCAATATAACGTGCGTTATTTTTGGTTCCATGCGTGATTTTCCCAAAAAAACTAACCCCCATGCGTGATTACATGTCCATGCGTGATTACATGTCCAAAGCGTGATTATTCCCCTGATCGGACGGTTGGAAGCGTAGCGTACGTGAAGTATGATAAGCCCTTTTGTATGTTAACCTACCCCTATATATATATATATATATATATATATATATTAAGAATACAAGAATATTGATTTTTAGTGGAAACTATATTCCGGAAAAAAATTTAATATATACTAAGTATGAGATACTTAATAAATACAAGAAGATACGTATTCCTATACGTACAAATACATACCAACATACACTACCAACACTTGGTAAAATACCCTCATATGAGTATTATACATAAGCATGAGAATACAAAGTGACATACTTAACATACTCATAATACGTGTATACCTATACTTGAAAATACATACAAATGTATAATACTCATTAAACGGTATGTTGGTTATGGAAACTACAAACATGCGTATACGAGAGCTATATGTCAAAACAAGTTAAAAATGTATTATTTTTAACAAAGCTCTTAAATAATATACATGGAATGCATGCAAACAATATGAGTTAAAATGTAATATTTTAACTAATATACTAAACCTGAATTTTATATAATTGTGAAGAATTATATAAAGACATCATGCACTAAAGTGTAACTCAAAACAAAAATATATCCAAAACAAGTCTTTTTAAATGACTAAGACTAAGAACCGTTACAAGACCGAAGCGTCTAACAAAACCTAGCACGATTGTAGGTTGCATGACAAACTCAGGAAAATGCATTTGAGTACGCACGTAGCACGGACGCAAACTTGTGAGTTAATGTCCCCCTTTTCTCTTAACGTTTTCGGTTTACAACTTTCGGGGGAAATACATGTCAAACTTGGGTATGATTAAGCTAAGGAATGAACTCTTAGATCATGTGAACATAGGCTGTAACTGAGATGCCATTAATCCTTTTAAGGTCCAAGGAACAAAGGTTAGATCTAATGGGTACGGGCGAGGCCCACTCACTGTCCATGGGTGACCACTTAGAGTGTTGTTGTGTCCCTGTCGGGAGTGAACCGATGCTAAAACTTGCCTACTCAGGTTGAGTACCTCCTATGTCGTCGCATATATTAATGTCCTTGCAAAACATTAATGATCAACATGTTCATAGACACTTTACATACCTACTTACTACTAAACTTTCAAATGTTTTTGAAATTCATTTGATGCGCATACACATAAAACACATGAACTCGCTCAACTTTTGTTGATGTTTTCAATTTACATGTATTTCAGGAAAATAGATGGATCTTTGGCGCTGGTGTTGTTTTCAAGCTGTGAATTTCAAGTCTGATGTCATCCATTTTTGGAGGGTTTGATTCGTATATCTCATCCTTGACGAGATATAGGATGCAAAGTGTCACACCCCTAAAAATCCACAAGCGGAGTAGTACCGTGAGGCGTGTGACTGACCAGGATGATACCACTAATCATATTGAACAATAAGTAAATTAAAGTAAAACCATCACAATCAAAATGTTTCATGTTCATCAAAACAATATCCCGAAACGGAGTTTAAATGTTAGCGGAAGCATAAAGTTTAAAACCCATAAAGTAGTTTAGAAGTCATAATATTTAATAGTAGGAACCCAACAGTTGGTTCCCTGCCACAACGTCCACTCCTCGTGTAAGCTCCATCCATGTACCTAACGATATGCAAAGCAAGCAGTAGTGTGTCAACATAAAGTTGGCGAGTTCACAGTTGTTTGTTTAGTGTTTTTCCAAAAACCATGAGTTGTTAAGTTTCTTTGTTCTTTATAAAAACAAGCCATGAGTCAATGTCTATCATCATTGACTAAGTGCCCAAGTATATTAGTCCACTTCTGTCCTTTGCGGCACGGTGTGAGGCTTGTCAAACCTAATAGCGCTATTTAACTAATAACCCGTTCGCCATTGGCCCGGCAATTAAGTCGGTATAAAATGAGTGGGGACTTTAAGATAGAGTTGTTGTCTAGTATGCTTAAGACATGTATTATAACGGTTGTCATCCTTCACCAGGAGGATGGGTTGTATGTATTCTACCCAAGGAGAATACGCAGGTTGCATCCCACCCAAGGGGGATAGTTGTTGTGTGTCCCATTCCCAAACCATCGGGAATTACATGCTTTTAAGAAAAGTGTGAACTCACCTTAGATTAGCTCGGCAGATAATGGTCACTTGAGCTAATGTGGTCAACCACGTCCTATTATGGTTACCATATAAGTCAGGTTCATATTCAAGTAATACACACATATTTCTACACATATCTACACATTGCATGTAGTCTTGGGTTGTACCACCTTCTAGTGTGCGTCCACTTTGGGTGTGCGATCAGTTGTAAATTGCCATGAATTGAGGAAATGGTTACATGTGCACAATTAATTCAAACAGTTTCCAGTTTTACATCCACTCGATCAAATCAAGCAATCATCGATTAGTTTTCATGAACCCTAATTATCACTTAATCATAACCGATATTAACAACATTCAATCGAATCAATCAACCTAATCATCTCATTAATCAACAGTTAACAACCCAATCAACATTCCAAATGACTCGCATGAACCCTAATCTCATCTAATTAAGAATAACAATTATCATCATGCAAACCATCACATTAAATCTATAAATGCCATTCTCCAAGAACATCGAAATCTTTATCATGCAACCCTAGTTTACTAGTTAATCGTCATAACACTTTAACGTCATACAATCCGATTCACTAAACATCAAACATTCAATTCGAACCATGCTAAATCATATCGTTTATAACAGCCCTAAATCATGCTTCTAGCAGAAAACTAGATTGACACAACACTTTAACCATTTAGTTCATCAATACATGATCATGACTAGCAAGGAATGTGAATCAACAAATGGTGGATCGTACTAACCGAATGTGTATAGTGTGTCGACTTGAACGAGAGAGATGGTATCACACGAAGAGGAACTTCGAAGGAGATGGGGTTGCCGTCGAGTTGTGGGAGAAGGGAAAGGAGAATTAGGGTTTGAGGTTATTTTTTGTTTAGGAAGGATTATGGGGATTACACCCTAGTCATGTATGTGTATGCACACAAGAGGCCACTCGAGTCTAGCTTTGGGCTGCGTTTGGGCTGAGTATCAAAGTGCCAACCATAAAGTTTGGGCCAAGAACAAATGCACACAAGACACAGAGTGTGCGATCGAGAGTGAGGTGTGCGACTCGAAATGTATTATGCGATCAAGTTCTTATAAAACAAAACAACATCTAACATTTAACAGTTCACATGTTTATAACTTTCAATCCAATTCATTCATTCCAACACGAACACTTAATACCACATAACACCAAGCATGAAAGGAAACTAGTACAAGACTCTTGAAAGTACGAATTGTCACACAAATCCTCGTGAAACTAGTCTTTTGTTAAATAAGTCCTTTTGTGGAACTTTGAATCTAATGATGGTTTGTAACTTAAACTTAATACTTGTGTTGGTTGGAAACTTAAACAACTCATGTTTTGTAATGTTTTTAACTTGTGTATGGATGAACATCTCTTATTTTAATCTTGTAGTTGTTTGTTATGATCGAATACAATGAAAACTGATCGAGTCACACAAATACGCTTCCGTAAAAGACAGGGTGTGACATACACCTCTTCTTGGACTTTCCCATAAAGAAACACACTCTTCATGTGAAGTTGGTAAACTTTGAAGCCCTTGAATGATGCGAAGGCTAAGAACAAAGGAATTGTTTCCAACCTTGCCACTAGTGCAAACACTTCATTGTAATTAATCCCTTCTTGCTGATTAAACCTCATACTACTAACTGAGCCTTATTCCTTGTCACAATTCCTCTTGACTTTTGGAATGCTTGTGGGCTTGTATTAGTGAAGTTAGACAAATGGGCTTGCAGCAGCGAAGTTAGACAAGTCGGGTTGTTACAACAACCCGGATAATGTGTTGTTGGATCAGTATAAAAGAAGGAGTCTTGTGCTCTCAGCCATTCATTCACTTTGTTCACATCTCCAGAAACTTCTTTCTCTCTCTAAGTGAATTAGGGTTTGTATACTGTAAATGCTTTGATTCTCTATTAAACAAAGCTTATAGCATAGATCTGGTTGTAGTTCGTTCGAGATCATCACTTTGATAATCTCTCTGAGTGAGAGTGATCAGTTTGGTAGATTTGTTCTTGTTTCCTTTACATACAATCTTGTTCCAGATTGTTCTTGGGTTAATAAACTTAGGGTTGGGTTCTGTGTTCGATGGTTTTAGATACCAGTTTAATTGACAGAAACGAAAAATTCATAGGGTGTGCCTGCCCCCAGGGACCATCTAGGTTTTCCCCTGGTTGCAGTAGGTATTAAGTGATATATGAAGTTGGTTTTTTTAAGTATTAGGATTAATATTAATTCCTTCTCTTGCATGGACTCCAAGTATCTATCAACACCCAAATAAACAAAACCTTTTCTCTTTTTTTCTTTTTCGTGAGCTGCCTATATCCTTCCTTTCTTTGTAACCCCAATTTTGTTGTATTACTTTATATTAATTAATATTAATATAAGCACTTTTAATTCTTTAGTTCACCTATTTTTTTAGTTGCACTCACATCTTTATTATGGCTGAAGTTTTACAACGTATTCGAATGCTTCATAATATTTGACTTGTGACTTTAACATGCTTGGAGGTCCATAATTTTACTTATAAAAGGAATCTAATTTGTATCGTTTTAGCTCGTTTTCTCTTAACACATGCAAATTTTAAATATAAACTAATTAAGTGTAAGAACTAATAGAAACAATCCTAAAGTTATTTAAAAGTGTAGGAAATATTATATAAAAATATGTATAATTTAGACCACATCACATATGGTAAATAAATCTGCGAAACTAGTTGTTAACGAACCTGAACTTGATTTTTAGGTGAAAAACTCAATCAAACACCTCAAACAGCTAGTTTTTTAATCCAAAATCAATAAACAAGCTTCAATATCACAAACTCAGACTGAAACTTTATGTCTCTAAGGTGTTTGGCGGAAACAAACACCTAATCAAGAGCAATGGTGATCTGGAAGACAGTTAGTCCATTCCGAATCAATCACCATGCTTTGATACCACTTGAAATTCCCTGAGACCCCTAGGATCAATGAAAAACATCATACATCATAACAAATTACAAACTTCTTTTCGGTCTCCTATTCATCACAAATTAAGTAGAACTTGAAGGTACATTTACTTGTAAGATTAAATATATTATGATTTAATATTTAATCTAGTAGCCATTATAATCATTTACATAATATAGATCAAAATATATAATAACCTATTAAATAATTAGTTGGTAATTGTTGATGGGCCTTATTACCCTTATTAACTAATTAGGTTTCCTCCTGGGTGCATATATAAGGAGACTTATGTAGAGGTTCTAAGGTTAGACACATAACCTAATTACTCTTATAACATCAATCGACCTCCTCTCCTCAATCGACTACCCTTTATCGGTTTTCATCATCACCATCATTAGAATGCACCCTAAGGAGGAACCAGATCACTCTGACAATCATGTCAAACTCTATTGCTGCGGCTTCATCTGGATTCTCTGCTGGTCTGTACTGCTGCAATCAGGTATGTTATTCATGTTTTCTATTATGCCTAAAATAGAACTGATCAACATGTGGTATCAGAGTATATGTTGATAAATCAGTTCTGATTTTTATCCATTATTCTTAGATTAAAATCTGGAAAACAATTTTTATGAAAAACCTGATATAACTTGAAAAATAAAATTCGAATAAAGCTAAGAATTCACGGATTTTATGAATTAAAAGGATGTTTAATCACATCTGGAATTGTTACTGTTCCGAAATCGACATTAATATGCTAAAATATAAAGATTTTAGATCCTGTAATTATTATTTTATTTTAGGGTTCATCATATGTTCATAATGAAATTCAAAAAAAATTCCCTTATTTTGGAATGTAATTTGGATTCTTGGGTGTTTCTGTGACACCTGTGCCTCCACGGCCATCAAACAAACACCAAATCAATGAAATATTGTATTTCATACTTGGGATTTTTATAAATATGTGTATCGTTAACACATATCAATTCTCGTTCGATTTCGAGCTCTAAATCGCTTTCTGGAAAGTTATACGAGCACTGATGCGTAAACGTAATCAGTTTAACGCGACAAACACTCTGGAACAATGACAATGGCTTAACATACCCTAAATAACGCTAACATAACTTAGAAATAAGTTTTGGAAGGTTTGGTGTGTCGAAATCAAGTTTATTCGCTTACAGGGACTAATTTCGACAAACTGTGAAAGTATGTCGATTCGTACTGTAACAAACATTCTAGAACATGGTCATAAGTTAAACATGCCCTAAATATCCTTTACATAGCTTAGAAATAGGCTTTGAGGTGTTTGGTGCGCAAAATAAACTTTTTGGTCATTCAGGGACTAAAAGCGTCAAAAACTGCATAAATTTGCATTTTCGCGCATATCTTACGTTCTGAATACATCCGGACATCCAAAAATTTATGTAATTGTTAAAATATTTTATTTTAGTGATTGGCTTGATAAAATTCCATTCGTCGCGTAATTTGGATCGTTTTTCTCGTCCGTTCGTGTTTCGTCGTAATTAACCGAACAACGCAACCGTACGACCAAATGAACCGACATTCGAGATGTTTTTGAGCATGTTTCATGTTCCCTATACTTTAACTTCATTTTAGAGCCTTGAAATGAGGTTAACGGGGTTTAAACGCATCAAAACTGGCTTAAAAGTGTTACAGGGACCATTTCTGCCATTTTGGCAAAGTTTCTGGAACTGGCACATGGTGGCGCTACGCCACCACCTTAAGGCTTTGCCATGGCAAGACACCACCACCTCAACTGGGCAGAAACTCAAGTTTCAGCAACAGCAGGTTATTTTCAGCACTTAACTTGAAGTTTAGGGGCTATTTTGTAACATTTGCAATACCATTTGATGGTTTTGTGGCACCTCTAGTATTCCAAAACCTTGTGCCCACTTGGACGGCCCAGATTAAAGCTCAATTATCGAGGAACGATCCTAATGGTTCTTGGTTTTCTATAAATACCCAACCCCCACTTCCATTTTCTTTCACACTTGATCTGATTGCTCTCTAAGTTGAAGTGATTTCACTTCATACCTGAGAATAATCGGGTCAAACCTCCATTCTTGGACCTTTTGTAAGTATTCTTTCGTTCTTTTACGCGTTTTAAGCACGAAAGTCAAACTGTGTTTGACTTTCTGCATTGACCAGTTTATGGTCAACACGAAGTTCGTTTGAACTTCATAACGTGAGCGTAATCACGATGGTTATAGTCCCTAGTGACTATACCTACTGATTACCACGTTATTTAGGCATAGTGACGAGTCGTAGTTTCGGCCAAAATGTGTATTCTTGCGTATTTTGTAACCAAACTACTTTTAGGTATCAAGACCCTTTGTTTTGATACCAAACCTGTTTTCAAACCTCGTTAAACATGTTTAGCTTGTCACGTTAGGTTTAGTGCTTATATAGGGTCATAAGATAAGCGGTCTAAACAACCGTGCTTTTCATGTTTTTATATCCTATACTTGCTATGTTCATTAGTACACTTATAGTACATGATTTCATTATGTTTTTGCTATGTATATCCATTTAGTGCATACTTAGTACATCGTTTTACATTACATTTTATGCTATGTATGTTCATTTGTTGCATACTTAGTACATTGTTTTACATTACATTTTATGCTATGTATGTTCATTTGTTGCATACTTAGTAGTTAGTACATTGTTTTACATTACATTTCTGTTGCATATGTTCCAGTAGCATATGGACACATTGTTTTACATTTCTACTTGGTATGTTCACTTAGCATACTAGGTACATTGTTTTCATAAAACATGCTTACATTTGGTATAACATTTGGTTTGTTTAATGAAACTAATACATTCATTAACACTGATCATGCCGCTCGGTAGTAGGTAGTGGTACCATAGGACTTGACAACTCCCATTTCTGAAATCCTAGGTTTGTTTGGGTGGAAGAAATGACCGAATCCGAATACATTTCTAGGTAGACCTTTAACTTTGTTCTAGGGTTTATCCTACAGTCTCAAGGCTTAGATGTCGACGTTTAACATTACCGCATAAGTGTTTGTATCAGTAAAGCATGCATTATTTTACAAAACATAACTTTTGATTATAATTTATCAAATGCATTGTTTTGTACATTTCTTTCTTAAAGGGCTGAGTAAATGCATTTAATCAATAAATGCTTTTACTCACTATACATTACATTTAGTTATACATGAACATTTTTACATTGGTGGTTTGTTTGGGTAAGTGATTTAAGTAACGAGACATGTGTAATATGATAAAAGCATGGTGGATACGCCGCTGGTACTTCCTATATATAAGTGCTTTTATGATATTACATACCGTAGCGTTATTTAAACCATTTCAATTTTGACATATTACATTTGACACAATTAACATATCTTTACAAAACATTGTTTTACAAACAACACATTTTATACAAATTCATTTTTACTTGGTTATTTACTTAACCATACATATTTCTTTTATATTATTTGTTTCCTTATCGATTTTTATATGATTTATAAAAGAAAAACATTTTACAAGGTTCATGACTACTTTTGACAAACATTTTCTATAAACTTACAAGTCATGAATCCTATTTTAATAAAACCTATTTATCTCACAGACATTTTTATGCTGACGTACCTATTTTCACATGTGTTTCAGGAAATGATGCATAGGATTGATCAAGATGCACTTAGGCAGACTCGGGCCTTAGTGACAATAGAAGATGCAAGACTAGTTAATTATGTTATGCTTCTTTGTTGTTAAGACATTGTAACTTTTTTAATCAATAAAACAAAATTTCAAATTTCCATGTGTTATGAAACAATGATTCTGTTACAACACTCCCCGATGTTTCCGCCACGATTTGTTGTTTTACGTGGTCGGGGTGTGACAGTTTCCCTTGTTTTGATCTATTTTATTTACTTAAAGTTTTCGAAATCTGTTATGAAATAAACGGATAATATTTTCGAAATATTTTGATATATTTAGATCAGCATTAAAATAGGAAAAAATTGATCCCATGATCCCTAAGATTTCGAATTTCAAACTTATCACAACTAACTGCCATGATTAGAGAATTTGAAACCTTGGAGAACAATTTTCAGATCCACTAGAGATGCTCACCTCGGATTCATTAGAGATTCTCATCTCGGATCCATTAGAGATGCCCATCTCGGACTCATTAGATATGCTCATATCGGATCATCTCGAACTAATCATTACCATCTCGGATGAATCCGAAATCATTCGACTTACGCGTCTCGGACTAATTTTGAGACTCATCCGAGACTCATCCGAGATGCCATTTCGGACTAATTTGGGTCTCATCCGAAATCCATTCGGGATAACACTTTTCAGACATTTGAGTCTCATACGAAATGCATTCGAGATCACCATTTCGCATAATTCGAGTCTCATCCGAAATCTAACTTATGTTCTCAAAATGTCAAGGTTTTCGGAAATCTCATTACTACATTGGGCTATTATTGTGAACTAAAATTTCAGCTCGGGGCTCCGCCCCGAACCCCGCGCTAACAGGAGGTTTGCTATTAAATAATTGGTTTTTGTAAATACTTAGTTAATTAATCAGAATCAGATAATTTTACAAAACCAAAATAACTTAACTTGAATGAGCTTCTGATGTATCATTTCTGGCCAAAGCTGATTTGATACATCCATTTATTGTTCAAGTATTATGAAAGTTATGTTGAGTATTGATGCGTGTGAAGTGTTATATATATTAGGTGTATATTTTAAGCCCTTTAACACTTTTATTAGCCAAGTTTTAAATTTATAAAACACGATATTTACTAACACTAAACACACATATGGGCAAGTGCACCCATCGTGAGCGTAGTATAGTGTTGGTAAGATACCGAGGTCGTCCAAGGACACAAGAGCTTTTAGTGCCGGTTTATCCTCAACGTCTAATCAAATTAAAAAGGTTAGAAAAAGGTTTTAAACCAAGAAAAATAAAAACAACTAAAATGCTAAAAATAAAAATAAAAACAGATAGACAAGATGAATCACTTGGTTCCGACTCGTGTTTAGTGTAACCTTTGATTATTTCCGCACTTTTGCACTTATTTAAGGGATTATCTTAGTTATTGTAGTAGGCCCCTCTTTTGGAGGTGACGTTACCCTCAACCCAGTAGTTTGAGTCAGCAAGGATACAATCCTAAAGGGTCGGATTATTGAAAGATAATGAATTAAGTTATTAATGCAAATTATGGTAGGCCCCTCTTTTGAAGGTGACGTTACCCTCGGCTAAGTAGTCTGAGTCAGCAGGGATACAGTCCTAAGTAGCCGGGTTATAGTATTAATAGTAGTTTAACTTATGAGGGGATCAAAGAGTTTGGACCCCCGCCATCCAATACCGTTAAGCATTGAAGGAGGTCCTACTAAATTTGACCCAGGTCCCTTGCAGGATCTCTAAACGCTGAACAATGGCAAGACTCTTACCAAACCGTTCCCTTAACCCCCGACCAGGTAGCCAACATACCTCCATATAGACCGTGGAGATATGAATGGTGAAAATCTTTTATTTTATATAGACAGTAAAATAATGCCAAGACACCACGGACAAACGATAAGGAAGAATCACCTTCAACATAAGAAACTAGTTATTAAAGTCATTAATACATAACCAATTAAAAAGTGCGAAAAGATTAAAAATAAAAAGTATTACACTAGACACTTGTCTTCACCAAGTGATGTAAGAGACTTAGGCAAACATGGCCTTGATTGTCAAGAACTCTTACGATCAATCTTGGATCCCGAGACGACTCACACACTCTATGATGGATGATGGTGGTGGATAATGGTGTTATGGTGGTGGTGGGTGGTGGGTGAAGTGTGAGAGAGGTGGTTTGCCAAGGGATGAGTTGCAAGAGATCCAAGCACTCCTATTTATAGGCTGAACAGGGGCTCGGGCACGGCCCCGTGTCCATCCTTCTCTCTTTCTTCATTAAATGCAGTTTGGCTGTATTAGTTGACCACTACCCCGTGCCCGCTGAGCACGACCCCGTGTGCAGAAGCATATCTGTACTATCAAGATTTGCCTAGATTCTGCGAATCTTATAGTTGACCACGACCCCGTGTCGGCTGAGCACGGCCCCGTGGTGGGCAATAGAAGCTTCTACAACTTTGTCTTTTCTGCTGGCACTTGGGCACGCCCCCGTGTTCAGTGAACACGGGGCGTGTTCAGCCTTCTGTTTTTCTGTTTTGTTTGGGAAGATGCTGTCGTGGGGTCGGGCATGCCACGTTTGTTCCTTTTTTTGTATTTTTGTTGGATTTAGCTGTCTTTTTGCTTCTTTTGTTAATTTGAGCTCATTTAATCCTGAAAATACAAAAGGAAGACAAAAACACACTTTTTCCAACATTAGTACTAAAAAAGGGTTAGTTTTATGCCTCAATTGATGAAATTTATATGTTGCATTTTGCACACATCAAATACCCCCACACTTGAATCTTTGCTTGTCCTCAAGCAAAACACTTTATAATGTGGCTTTACACTCCCAAATGGAATGGGTAGAAGAGAAGGTTTTTGGGCTTGTCATAGAGTGTCGGGATTTCCAAGATCCTTTATTAAGTTTTATTTTTATTTATTTACAATCCTATTCGTCATGATTTATTTAAAACTTTTCATAAGATAAATTACTTATTAGGGCATAACATGCCTCTTTAAAATTTTTATTTATATACAAGTTCACATACCTCACGGGGGATCACTCAACACTCGGCCGAAGGTGTATTTTTAGTGAATCTCTCGAGAGCGGCATGGGACTTACTCCTACCATAGGCTTGCCAAGCAATCAATCCTCCTCCTTTTTAACTATATACCTTTGTAAATATCAAGAGGACTTTTTGGGTGAAGGTTAGGCTTGGGTTAAAGGTAGGTGGTTGGGTTAGTGGTTAGTAGAAAAGGGCGAAAGGCGTAAAAGCGTCGGTTTTTGTAAGACTTTCATTTTTGAACTTTTTATTTTGATGAATCCTTTATTCAAACGAAGTTATTTTTGATAAACTTGTTTGTTTATTTCTTTTGCTTCATCTTCATCATAAACAATTTTTTTTAAGTCATACGAAAAACCGGGCTTATTACTAAAACAAAGGGTTAAAAATAAAAAAAAGTTTTGGTGGGTGAAAGGGTGTTTGGTTTGGGTTATGAAATGAAAAGGTTTAGGCTCAAAGGGGTTAACTAGGGGGATTTTGGGTAGGTGGTAAAAAAAAGAAAAATAATGGTGTAGAAATAAAAAGGGTTAGTCCTAATGCCTCCATCATTTACTTACTCGGGTTTAAGTTGGTAAGGACCGGGAATGTATCGTCGTGGCAAGTTCTAGAGTTGTAAGAACCAAGCGGCTATTCACACAAGAAACGAAAAATGAGCATTTAGTTTAAAGATATGTATTTGTATGCTCAATAAAGGCTCAAAACTCACTTTTGTGGGAATGGGTTTTTATGTGATCAAGTATATATAATCAAATTTTAACTAAGCTTGTCATGTCGTTTCATAATTTTCTTATGTTGGTTCTTTTTATCACGACGCTATCGGTTGTAAATTTGTAAAAATATAACCTTTTTAGAACTTGAATTTCCCGAGTTAAACCTAAACAAGTAAAAAAAATGAAATTTTTTTTGAAAAAAATTAGGGTGATTAGCGGTTCCAATAGAGTTTTGTGTAAGGCTTGTGATTAGGATTTGCAATATTCAAGGTTTTAGCATCCCCCCCACACTTAAATTACACATTGTCCTCAATGTGTCCCGAAAATAAATTTTTAGGTTGATTGGATGTGTAAAAAGGTGTTTAAAGCAAAAATTTATGTTACTGGGCGCCTGGACACGGCCCCGTGTTGTCCGGGCACGGCCCCGTGTTCAGGTGCCAGTAACAAGTAATTACCAAAAGAAACAGAAGCCTGGGCACGGGGGCGTGTTGGGTGAACACGGCCCGTGTCCAGTTTACCTGAACTGGGAACTTCTGCAGACGGTTCAGCACGGGGCCGTGTTGGGTGGGCACGGCCCGTGTTGAATCTGCAGTAACGAGAAAAATTGTCGAATGACCCTGTTTTCCTGCATGGGGTGCTGGTGCAACTTTCCCTTGTCATCCTTTGCCATCCCAAGTGTGTTTTATTCCTGAAAATGAAAACTAAACTAGAAAACATAAAAATTAATCTAAACTAAACTAAGGATAGTTCCGCGGAATGCCTCCGTGGTGCGCCACGTTTATAAGGGTCCTTGGCTAGACCCGAAGCCTGGTCATATGTTACTCAAGTGGGATGTTTTGTATCCCATGTTGCACTGTCGGAGAGCATCATCCAAACTTGAATCAATGACCTTCATGTAGTTGACCGGGTCTTCGTCTTCTACTCTTTTTCCGACTCCAAACTTTACTTCCTCGTCCCCAACCTTCAATGTTAGTGTTCCATCATTCATATCTACCACTGCTTGGGCAGTAGCTAGGAATGGCCTTCCTAAGATGAGTGGCACCTCGGTATCTTCCTCCATATCTAGTATGACAAAATCGGCCGGAAAGACAAATTCACCGACTTTGACCAATAGATTTTCAGCGACACCTTGTGGATATTTGACGGATCTATCAGCGAGTTGTATGCTTATTTTTGTAGGACTAGTTTTTCCTAAGCTGAGTCGATTAAACATTGATGAGGGCATGAGGTTGATGCTTGCCCCGAGGTCGGCGAGTGCATTACGAATAGGGGATTCCCCAATCGAACATGGAATTGTGAAGCTTCCGGGGTCGAGCTTCTTTTGTGGGAGTTTGTTGAGTAGCAAGGCGGAGCATTCTTCGCTTAAGTTAACTAATTGCAATGATTCAATTTTCCGTTTATGAGTGAGGAAGTCCCTCATAAATTTTGAATATTTGGGCATTTGAGTTAGGACTTCGATAAATGGAATATTAACATGCAATTGTTTTAGTAAATTTTCAAATTTTGCGAATTGCTCATCGGTCTTTTGACGAACTAACCGACCGGGGTATGGAACCGGAGGAGTTTTAGTGGGCGCTTGAATTGGTGAAGAAGCCTTCTCTTGTTGGGGCACGGGTGGAGTCGTGGTTTGGCTAGATTGGCTTCTATCGGTTGGTGGAAGTGGAGCCTCCTCGGTACCCACGGTACGGTTTCTCAATGTTATGAGATGTACTTGTGCCTTTGGGTTGGTTTCGGTATTGCTTGGTAACGCGCCTTGTGGTCTCTCGGAGAAATTTTGAGCTATTTGATTTAATTGTTTTTCAATGTTTTGAATGCTAGCTTGCTGATTTCTAAAATTCGATTCCAATTGTAGAAATCGATCTGAGTTTTTCTTTTCGGTGTCGGAGACGAGGCGAGATATAGTATTTTCGAGCCTTTCTCGTCCACTTTGTTGTTGAGAAAAATTTTGTGGTTGTTGAAAGTTAGTTTGTTGGTTTTGTTGGTTACTACTATTGTCGGGATCTCTCCAACCAAGGTTAGGGTGGTTACGCCATCCTTGGTTGTAGGTACCCGTTGGAGGACCCGACGGCCTAGGTCTATTATCAATGTAGTTTACCGTTTCTGTTTGATCATCCAATTCTTTCATACAACTCCAATTTTCATGTGGCCCACCACACCCCTCACAAGCCATAACCGAGACCGTTTTTGCCATTTCTAACTTTTTGATTTTTGAAGAAAGGGCCTCGATTTGGGCTTGTAGAGAAGTGCTTTCATCAACCTTATGGGCGCCCGGGGCAATAGATTTATTGCCTCGGGGAGTGTGCCACTGAAAATTGGTTTGCGCAATTTCCTCAATTTGATTATATATTTCGTTTGGGCGACGATTACCTAGAAGTCCCCCGGAGCTAGAATCAAGTGTTTGTCTTGTGTGTGGCAACAACCCATTGTAGAAAGTGGATACTTGTTGCCAAACCGCAAGACCGTGATGAGGACACTTTCTTAGTAGCTCCTTGAACCTTTCCCAAGTTTCATACAAGGATTCCCCATCCTCTTGTGAATATGTATTAATTTCAGTCATTAATTTAGCCGTTTTAGCAGGAGGGAAATACTTATATAAAAACTTTTGGGCCAGTTCATCCCAGGTGTTTACCGAACCAACTGGGAGGGTGTTGAGCCAAGCCTTATCTTGGTCTTTTAGTGAAAATGGAAACATTCATAGGCGGATGGCGTCATTTGATGCTCCATTGATTCGAAAGGTATCACATATTTCTAAGAAATTAGTAATATGTAGATGGGGATCCTCGTCCGCAAGCCCATGAAAAGTTGCGGAGTTTTGAAGCATTTGTATCAAATGCGGTCGAAGTTCGAAGTTGTTTGCTTCGACATCCGGTGCATTGATAGCGGCGCCGAGATTACCTACAGTGGGCCGTAGGTAATCCATGAGGGTACGTTGGTCCGCCATTGGAATTTGGTCCCCCGAAACTTTCTCTTGGTTTTTAGCTTTAAGTCTTTTTCTGAGAAAGCGTTTGGGTTCTTCAAGAGGTTCTTTTATGTCTCTACTAGAACTGGAGCTCATACATTACGTAGGAAGTTCAAATGTGGCGCCTGGGTCCCAAGTCCTGCAGCAAAAACAGAAAAGAACGTTGGTCAGAAGGTTCACCACGGCCCCGTGCTCAGGTGAACACGGCCCGTGGTCGGAGTTACAGTGATTGTTTTCTGGATCCCTGTTACTGGGGAGTTGGACACGGCCCGTGCTCAGCTCTCTGTAACTCAGAAAATAAAAACTGCCAGTGACAATGCTGGGCATGGCCCGTGTCCGACCAGGCACGGCCCGTGCTGAGCTCTGCAGAAACTGAAAAATTAAGAAAAATCCTAAAAAAATAGAAAAATAAGAAAAAACGATTAGGCCGTTGATTCCTAACTTTCTTAAAATCCTTGTGTCCCCGGCAACGGCGCCAAAAACTTGATGCGTGTGAAGTGTTATATATATTAGGTGTATATTTTAAGCCCTTTAACGCTTTTATTAGCCAAGTTTTAAATTTATAAAACACGATATTTACTAACACTAAACACACATATGGGCAAGTGCACCCATCGTGAGCGTAGTATAGTGTTGGTAAGATACCGAGGTCGTCCAAGGACACAAGAGCTTTTAGTACCGGTTTATCCTCAACTTCTAATCAAATTAAAAAGGTTAGAAAAAGGTTTTAAACTAAGAAAAATAAAAACTAACTAAAATGCTGAAAATAAAAATAAAAATAAAAATAAAAACAGATAGACAAGATGAATCACTTGGTTCCGACTCGTGTTTAGTGTAACCTTTGATTATTTCCACACTTTTGCACTTATTTAAGGGATTATCTTAGTTATTGTAGTAGGCCCCTCTTTTGGAGGTGACGTTACCCTCAACCCAGTAGTTTGAGTCAGCAAGGATACAATCTTAAAGGGTCGGATTATTGAAAGATAATGAATTAAGTTATTAATGCAAATTATGGTAGGCCCCTCTTTTGAAGGTGACGTTACCCTCGGCTAAGTAGTCTGAGTCAGTAGGGATACAGTCCTAAGTAGCCGGGTTATAGTATTAATAGTAGTTTAACTTATGAGGGGATCAAAGAGTTTGGACCCCCGCCATCCAATACCGTTAAGCATTGAAGGAGGTCCTACTAAATTTGACCCAGGTCCCTTGAAGGATCTCTAAACGCTGAACAACGGCAAGACTCTTACCAAACCGTTCCCTTAATCCCCGACCAGGTAGCCAACATACCTCCATATAGACCGTGGAGATATGAATGGTGAAAATCTTTTATTTTATATAGACAGTAAAATAATGCCAAGACACCACGGACAAACGATAAGGAAGAATCACCTTCAACATAAGAAACTAGTTATTAAAGTCATTAATACATAACCAATTAAAAAGTGCGAAAAGATTAAAAATAAAAAGTATTACACTAGACACTTGTCTTCACCAAGTGATGTAAGAGACTTAGGCAAACATGGCCTTGATTATCAAGAACTCTTACGATCAATCTTGGATCCCGAGACGACTCACACACTCTATGATGGAAAATGGATGATGGTGGTGGATGATGGTGTTATGGTGGGTGGTGGGTGGTGGGTGAAGTGTGAGAGAGGTGGTGTGCCAAGGGATGAGTTGCAAGAGATCTAAGCACTCCTATTTATAGGCTGAACAGGAGCTCGGGCACGGCCCCGTGTCCGCTGGGCACGGCCCCGTGTCCATCCTTCTCTCTTTCTTCATTAAATGCAGTTTGCCTGTATTAGTTGACCACTACCCCGTGCCCGCTGAGCATGACCCCGTGTGCAGAAACATATCTGTACTATCAAGATTTGCCTAGATTCTGCGAATCTTATAGTTGACCACGACCCCGTGTCCGCTGAGCACGGCCCCGTGGTGGGCAATAGAAGCTTCTACAACGTTGTCTTTTCTGCTGGCACTTGGGCACGCCCCCGTGTTCAGTGAACACGGGGCGTGTTCAGCCTTCTGTTTTTCTGTTTTGCTTGGGAAGATGCTGTCGTGGGGTCGGGCATGCCACGTTTGTTTCTTTTTTTGTATTTTTGTTAGATTTAGCTGTCTTTTTGCTTCTTTTGTTAATTTGAGCTCATTTAATCCTGAAAATACAAAAGGAAGACAAAAACACACTTTTTCCAACATTAGTACTAAAAAAGGGTTAGTTTTATGCCTCAATTGATGAAATTTATATGTTGCATTTTGCACACATCAAGTATGCATTACAAATGTGAATGTCTTAATTTCTGGCCAAAGCTGATTTAATTTATTCATGTATAGCATTCTTAACAAGTGCATAACTAAAGTGATTATCTCATTTCTAGCCAAAGCTAATTTGTCTTCGTTTAAGTAGAATTTTAACTAAGTCTATTATTTTGATGTTAGTAATAGACATATCACAACCTCTTCACATAATGATCCTCATATTAATGATTCTTCATTAATTTTATGATCATTTCGTCTGCCTTATTTTTAAGTACCCATAACTTTACTCACTGTAATATTCTTCTATAAATCTATATCTCATCCACTCTAATTCCTAAACCTAATATGTTTTGCTTTATTTAAAGTTTCTATAAGATTAGCTCTTAAATTAAATCCGTGATTATCTCTTAAGACACGATAATCCTATTGCTCTCTTCTGATAAAGCACTACAGAAGAAAAGTAGAGCATGATGATTAGGATAAATCGAACACGATGTCTCTTATGATAATCAAGAACTCTCTAACATAAATGCTATCACTAAAGTTATTCAAAATTAAGTATTTCCTAAGATAAATCTATCATTTGTGGAATAATCACTAGATGCATGTTTTCATTTAAAATTCTAAATTATAAGGTTAAGTGGCATTCATGAATACATCATAATGTGTAGTACCATGACCATGAAATTAAGGTCTTACGCATGGAAATAAGTACATTTTCCAGTACATAACATACTAAGATTTTCACTTGTACAATTTAATGCCTTATAAATCAACTACAACACTCAAAAGTACCAAAGTCAAATGAGATTGTTGATAAGCAACATATGTATATAGAAATAAATGTTTGAAACTAGAAAATAAGATGTTGTTCACCTTACAACCACTGAAACATCGAAAGAGGATTGTTCTAAGGTCTATAGACAAATTACAAGTGCTAATTCCACCTCTAAGGTTCTTCAAGGGAGAATCTCACTGCATAATTATGCCATTAGACTAGGCATAAGCAACGAGACTATCCATTATTCAGAAGAACAGTTGGATAAGTTAATTAGGTAGTCACTTACTAATGATATCTAAGTCTGCTAATTTTTTAATATTCCAATTAACACATGATTAGTTGACTCTAGTTCTAAACATTTCCTTACCAGAAGTCAACAAATAACTAACATGAGAGTTAGTGACAAAATTAAATGTTAAGGCTATAAGAACCATAATAAGCAGTCTTCTAACAACGCCTTTCGATACCTTATATATTATGAAGATTAATCAGAATATAGTATCATAATTAAGCAATGTTATGAACGTTGTGAGGTTTGCATAGTCAACATAAAGTCACAATTATCTCTCATTTTATTTGTTCTAAATATCTGGATAGAAACATTACTAAGATGAAACTAGATGATACCTTACATTTTCACAACTTTTGTTATTATGCAAATGAGAATTTGACAAAAGGAAAATGAGACCTATAAATTTCATCCATTACAACCGAAATTCATGAGAAATCGTGACATGGTTAATGAGGATGATTATTCAACTAATCTCATTCTAAGTGATTTTAAATCATGATGTTAAAGCCCTAAAATATGACTTGGCTTAAGGAATACGTATGGGTCCATCATAAGTCATTCATTGACACTCGTGGAACTTATTCCAAATGGAACATTTAGACATAATTCATTTATCATTTAAAGACTATCAACTTGTATCTAAATTTTGTCGTATATAGCTGACGGTCTTAGAAGAAATCTATTCATATATATATATATACTTAATAAGATTTCTATTAGATATGTCCCTGAGTTTTCTTATGACATCTGGACATTAAAGGAATCAAATAAAGTCTAACATATATATGATAGGTTCCCACGTCACGTACCTCATTGAAACTTCTCTTGTAGCATTTCTAGAGATATTAAACATCAGTGGGAGCATTAAGTGTCTTAATAATAACTTGCAATAGTTGCAAGAGGTGGGGGAGTGAAAACTTTATATTACTTTAATTTACACCTCTTGTACAAGACACCGCTCCATCACGACACTGTTCCATCAAAATTTGTCTCCTTAAAATCTAATGCTACTCTTACAAAAGTTTCATTGTTGCTTAATTGTGGGCACACTTAGATTTCTTACCTAACTAACATAATCCTCAACAAGAGAAACACAACGACTAACGTCATTAACTTGTTTCTCTATTAGAATTTGTTGGTCGTTAAATATTGACCTTAAGCATGCTGAGTTCCTAAAGATTTCTAAGGTCAGTGGGAGCAGTCAAAGTCCTTATAATGACTTGCAAGGAATACAAGAGGTGGGGGGAAGAGTGTCATTAAATTTCACTCCGAATTTAACTCCGATTACACCTCTTGTACACCATACTGCACCAACTCTTACAAACTTAGAATCCTGAAAATGATAGCAACCTAACCAAGAGCTAATCCATAAAACTGAAACTTATAAAACCCAATAATCAACTCAGGAGGTCATCTAGGTTTAAAAACCTACTAGCTTTGATGATTACATAACCTCCCTAACTAAAGTTGAAATGGATTTTGGAAAAGTTTACTGATCCAATCTCTTCTGATTAAGCCATTAGCGTCAATCAATCTTCTGAATGGAATAAAACTGTTTTCTAGTAAAACTGATTTTATGTGTTCGTATAACGTTTGGGATTTTATTGAATTACCTAAGAGTGTTCATAACTAAACCAAATCCTAATATAAGTGTTAAGACACGAAGAAGCATGATTAATTGTCAAAGGTTGTACTCAGGAAGAGATAAATTATCAAAGATTTCTTTGAGGATCATCACTGTTTTAGTAGCTTATAATAGTTTTCAGCTGCATTAGATGAACATTAAAAACAATTTTCCCTAACAATTGGATGACACATTTACATGTTCATAAAGCAACCTAAAAGTTCTAAACTTAAGGTTAAAGAACAGTTTGTCTATAAGCCAATAAAATCCATGTGTGGGTTAATGCAAACATCATAATGTGATGAAATCTTAACGTAATTATTTTCATCAAGAATCAAGTGGATTGATGTACCTACCTCAAGATGAGTGGGAGCAACTAAAATAAACTTGTCTATATAGATGATATTCTTTTGACAAGTGTATGTTACATAAGTCAAAGCATTGTTAACACAAACTTTGATATAATAGATCTCAGAAATATCTCTTAAGTGATAGATATCATAACATACCGAGATAGACCCAATGGGACATTAGTTCCGTTCCATAAGTTTAACCTTAAATGGGTCCTTACACATGTAACAAACAATACTGCTCTCCTTTAGAGGATAATAGGATAAATGAGATTATTTATTTACGCTTCATTAATTAGACGCCTTATGTAAGTTCAAGTCTATACTCGTTTAGATATTACTCACATTGCAACACACTAGATATGTCTAGATTAATGTGAAGCATCTAATAGAGTATTACAATATCTTTAAAGAAACGAGAGACTATAATTTAAAGAAGAAGTGAGAACTCAAACCGGTTTATTACTTTAACTTTGTAATGTTCAAAGATGACAAAATGTTATTTCGGGTATATCTTTATGTCAGCAGACAAAACCTCTCTCATGGAGGAGTCATAATGGACTGATATCAACATCCTAAGTTATAACGACATAATATAGTCACTAAATGTTGTTGGAAATTTATCAGTGGACTCATAAGTTTATTAACCCTATATAATTATTATTTTGAAGACTTAGTGTGATAAAGTCAGCTACCATGACTCCTTGAACAGAACAGTTCAAGAGGTGCTGCATTAAATTTCGATACACAATTAATTATTCGTTTATGAACGAATTGAGGAAACTAAAATTTTTGTATCGAATACATTCATTATATGCTTAAGGATCCTATAACTGAAGGGCTATTACCCATAAGTCTTATTAAGAGAGCTCATAGACGGGTATTAATTGATGGCCGTGTGCAACTACATATCGTACTATGAATGACTAAGTATTAGTTAATTTTCCTCACCAGTTTGATTTTGTATGTCTCTAAGAATATGTTAAACCGGTATAATGGCATATAGACAAATATAATTACAAATCAAACAAAGGGCTTATGCGTATTTTGATCATAACGATTAGGTTTTAAATTAAGGCTATAGTATGACTAATGGGGGTCCTAAGTCGCATAATGATTCAACGGCTGTATTTCTCTGCTATAGTTCTTGTTTAAGGCTAAAATGAGTGTTAATTTCTGATCAGACTTATCTAATACTCATAGTAAATAATTACTCGGCTAAGTGGGAGAATGTAAGATTAAATATATTATGATTTAATATTTAATCTAGTAGTCATTATAATCATTTACATAATATAGATCAAAATATATAATAACCTATTAAATAATTAGTTGGTAATTGTTGATGGGCCTTATTACCCTTATTAACTAATTAGGTTTCCTCTTGGGTGCATATATAAGGAGACTTATGTAGAGGTTCTAAGGTTAGACACATAACCTTATTACTCTCATAACATCAATTGACCTCCTCTCCTCAACCGATTACCCTTTATCGGTTTTCATCATCACCATCATTAGATTGCACCCTAAGGAGGAACCAGATCACTCTGACAATCATGTCAAACTCTATTGCTGCGGCTTCATCTGGATTCTCTACTAGTCTGTACTGCTGCAATCAGGTATGTTATTCATGTTTTCTATTATGCCTAAAATAGAACTGATCAACATTACTTTTTTTAAACATGTTCAATCACAATAGCACCTAATCTAATTAGTAATCTGTTTCTCCACTATTGCTCTTGCCCCAACTATTGATGGTACATTTCACTTTGAACAAAGTATCCTATCATTTTAAGACTGGTGGGTGTGGGCGTGGCCAAGAGGCGTTGTTGGCCCTTTAACACCGGGTACACCACCCGATGTTGGTGTTTTGGTAGACGTTGCTCGCTTGGCGTGGGGTGCTGGCCTGGGCTGACGTGTCTGGCAATGGTTAGATGGGTGTTGATGACCATTTGGTTAGCCGTTAGGCATAGCCGTTGGCCAACGGCTATTTAAAAAAAAAATCTTTCAGTTTTTTCCTACATAAACCTTTCATTTCTTACTCATTTTTACCATTCAAAAATTGAAAAATCCCTATCAAACTCCAAAAAAATATGTAAAACGGCTTCTTCAAGTTGAAGCGATTCGTATGAGAGATTTGTTTTGTCATCCTCATCGGACAATGGGCGGATTATTATTATCAACTGTGTCGATGATGGTGAAAGTTATTGTTGACGATGCAAATGAAGGGACTTCTCAACCCAAACGAAGGAACTATATTGTTTGTGAACGCGAAACGCAAAATGTGTTTTTCAAATTACTTTACTAAATTCTATGATTAATATAAAAAAACAAAAAGAAAAAAAGAAAATTAGGTGACACATGGCATCCCAACGCCGGCCTGGCCATGCCCCTTCCACACCCCACTTTTTGGGTGTGAACTAGTGAAGCCCACACCTGCCACATGTCGAGCAATGCCCCTAACCCAAGCCCCTCCGCACCCCATAGTCTAAGCAAGAAGTATTTGTTATATTCTAGTTTAAGTGTGTGTTTTTGCTTATTTTTTGCAGATGATTGGCTACATTGTACCTGAGATACAATCAATTTCTTTATTGATGTGCAACAAACTCTCTTGTAATTTGTAAATATGAACTAAAGAGTATCGAGTACTGACTGATTTTATAATCAAATTAATGATTAATGAGGTTTGTTTCTCCATAACCATATCCCACAATTCTAAAGAATTAGACAATTTGTGTTGTTTAGGGTTATTTACATTGTTTGTTATTATGCATAATCAGGTAACTACTGTGCAAGAGGCAACCCAACTTCAACCTAAACTTTTTTTCTTGGTAAGTTTATCTTTTTACCCTGTTACTATAGTTGTTTATAGTTAGTATGGTAATCTCACCATCTTACATATGAGTTTACATTTGATTTGATTTTTAAATGTCAAATGGTGAGCCTAGAAAAAAGACAACAAACTTTAATATTGAAAACCGGAAAGGCCCCAAATTTTTATTTCGTTTTAGGCCTCCAAAAGGGTCGAAACTGACCCTTCAACAAACTATACATATGCATAATGCAGTAATTTCATAAAGTATTTCGCTTTAGGATCAATGAAAAACAACGTACATCATAACAAATTACATACTTCTTTTTGGTCTCCTGTTTATCACAAATAAGTAGAGAGTAAATTGTCATTTTAGTCCCTGAGGTTAGGTCCAAATTGCCATTTTAGTACAAATATTTTTTGTTCTCCTCTGGGTCCCTGACTTTTCTATTTTCTTGCCATTTTGATCACATTGCCTAACTCAGTCTAAAAATCTGGTTATAACCAACCAGGGTTATTTTTGGCATAACTGTTGTGTAGTGATAACCAGGGGTAGTTTACAACATAATTTATAAACCTTATAATAATTTAATGCCAAAAATACCCATGATTATAACCTGGTTTTTAGACTAAGTTAGACAATATGATAAAAATGGCAAGAAAAATGAAAAGTCAGGGACCCATAGGAGAAAAAAAAACTATTTGGACTAACATGACATTTTGAACAAAACCTTTTGGAATAAAATAGCAATTTACTCAATAAGTAGAAGTAGGACTGTTCAATTGGTTAAATTATTTGAAGAAAGGAAGCAGTCAATTCAATCTACTCATGCAATGTCAAAAGCATAAAGAAACTGTACAAGCAGTTATTGTACAAAATATAAATAAGTAATCACTGCATAAAGTTTGCAAAGCAAACCAAATAGGTAATGAACCGACGGTTTACATCCTCGTAAACTTATGCAAAATATTTAGACAAACGAAAATAAGACAAAATGTTCGTCACATTCATTACGCGCGGGCAAAATGCTCACGGGCCCCGTTTCGTGGTGAAACAAAAACAACCAGTTGCTTGGCCTTCAGGTATCATCCCGCCACCTTTACTTGTATCTATCGCCTTTAACAACCTCACCACCTCATCCATCTCGGGTCTCTTGTCAGGATTTGCATCCCAGCATTTTCTCAAAATGTTTGCAAATGAACTCGGGCAACATTTGGGGATGTCGGGGCGTAAATTCTGGAACATTAGAACAAAAAATTGTTAGCCTAAATATCAATTACATAGAGGGGTAGTAATCATGTCAACTCATTTACATACAAATAGACCTGCTTGTGTTGTGTTTCTTTATCTCAAAAGGGGTCAACATTCAATTGCATTCAATTTTCAATAATATTTATATCAACATGTAGACTGAAAATTTGAAGAAAACTTAATATTTTTTTTAACCAATACAAGAGTTTTAAACATTACAATAGTTTTCTTTTAATTGTTTTTATACATTATGATCAACTCGAATTAAAGCCGCGGGTAATCTATATCAAGATCAACTAATAACTTAATGAGTGATATTTTTTAAACAACGTTACGGCTATAAATAGGACAATGTTAGTTATATATGATAGCCGAACCTGTCGAACAACTGCGGAAGATACTTCTGCAAAACTGAGATCAGCATAAGGCATGTCACAACAATATATTTCCCATAAGCATATGCCAAAACTATAGACATCACATTTCCGATTGTAAGGCTTTCCATCGAGAACCTACAAAATTCAAATTAATTGTAATTTATTGTTATTGAAATATATATCATTTTTGTAATCCTATTTGACTCACTAAATAGTTGTAAAACATGAAGAAGGTCCACATACGTACCTCTGGCGCCATGTAACCAAGAGTTCCTGTTTCACCGGTCATGTCTCTAGGGTTTTGAGCTTCAACACGAGCAACACCAAAATCAGCAATCTTTAGGGTTCTATTTGAATCTAAGAGCATATTTTCCGTTTTAACGTCACGATGCACAATCTTCTTAGAGTGAAGGTAACTTAAACTACAAGTAACCACCACCCAAAACAACTATAGTTAAGATATGCATGAAAAAGCAAAAAAAATGATTTATTTATTTTTTAAAAAGGATAGAATTAAGCTCACCCTCTAGAGAGATCTAAAGCAAGTTGAACAACAACCTTGAAAGACAGTTTTTTTCTACTATTCCTGATTAAATATTTCTTGAGTGTCCCACCTGGAAGATACTCCACTACAACACAACAAGCCCTAGAAGGTAGAGAGTTATGACCGGAATTTGAGGCATTGTTTAACGGGATCTTAAGATCCGAGGTTCCCATTGAAGCTCCAACAAACTACAATATCATAAGATAAAACACATCCGTATAAGTTAGAGGTGGCAATTTTAACTCATTTACCTACAATCAGAGTGGTATTTTTATCCCCAACGGGTCAAAATGCTAAAAGTTTAGAACCGAAACTGGTCCGACAACATCAAACAAAAGTTTCTAAACAACTTTATATTATTATTTTAGAAATCTAGTTTACTTTGTACAATCTTATATAATATAAGGTATTTATGAAGTTTTATAAAATGGATTTTTTTTTGTTTTGACCCAAACTCATTCCGACAATCTGACGTGTTGCCCAACTCGCCTGTTAGACCACCTCTAGCACAAATCTAGTAACCTAAGGACATCATAATAGTATTGTTAAAATTATAGCAACTACTATAATGTTAGTAGTTCTAAGTTTGTATTGACCTTGGTGACATTTGGGTGATCAAGCTTATGCCACACAGCAACCTCTTGTCGAAAAGACGTACGAAGATTTGCAGTCTCAGCCACAGTGGCAAGACCATCCTCTCCCCAATCCAGCACCTTCACTGCAAGATTTAAAATTGCTCAAGATGAAAAGAATATATGAAACAGTTTCTAATAAAGGTTTTTAATTTAGTACTTAATCCAAATCAGGGAAAGAAATGCATTCATATACAAATGGAGCAAAAGGCAAAAATAATCAGATTTAATAAATAGGGATGTTGAAAATAAATAGAATTGCCGGTCCATGTAAAATTACTAAATTATCCCTACTTTGATAATCTAAGTTTGAATCTTGAAATCATGATAATCGCCATGGAAACACACATCCAAACACCCCCATGATCTTCTTTATTGAGATTATCTACAACATTAATCACCTAGTACAAATGTATATACAGAGATCGAAGGGTCTGAAGACTACTCCAGGGGGGAAAACAGGATGAGAAGTTCAGAACTTCAGGGTCGGTGAATTTACAGATCTCCGACGAAGGATCTTTTAGCAGGTTCTGTGACCTGAGACCTTCATCATCATTGGGGCTTTTAGCAGGTGAAGATCGGGTGTTCATCTTGGCCATGGATTCACAATAAATTGAAAAATAAAGCGAAGGGAGCAGAGAGATACCTGAATCAGTGCCATAACTATTATACATAAGGCCATGGGCGGACCCAAGTGACGGGTCGGGTAGGCGGTCGCACTGCTTAAAATTTTTTTGTGTATTTTATAGGCTAAAATCCTGATCGCACCCCTTGAAATTTTGGTTGTACCCCTCGTTTGCACCCCCATAAAATAATTCCTAGGTCCGCCACAGCATAAGGCGATTATGTAACCGCACAACTGCTCCACTATCTCTCTCCAATTTCATCTAACAAGCATAATGCACAAGTGCTTATGCAGTTACGCGGTTCTCGTAGTTCTTTACTAACTTTTATCATAAGGTTTGCCATCATTCCACCCTCCCTAGAACCTACCAAATGGTGAGATTTTACTAGGTACATTTGTTTGTTATTCTTAAAGATTGTGATCCTTAACCATATATTCCACTACTTTGATGATAATTATACAAAAAAAGTGACCAATTCATATAATAAAAATGAAAATTGGATTTTAATAATCTCAATTTTGGCGGGCAACAGTCCCAACTACGGAAATGTTTTTGTGACAGTTCCAACTTTTCACCTATTTTCTTCGGCAATCCCATATTTATTAAAAGTTAACCCAGTTAGTTTTTGTTGACGACGTGGCCTGCCACATAAGCCGTCCACGTCATCAAAACTTTGACTTATTTGCCGCATCGGCAGTCCATGTCAGCAAAACATTGACTTTTTGCGACATAAGTAATCTACGTTAGCAAAAACTTATTAGGTTAACTTTTAGTTAGTATGAGTCCCGCCAATATGTCAAAGTTTCAATTATTAAAATCCAATTCTCCTAATAAAAATCACAAAAAATAAACTAAAAAACTATCCCACATAACAAACAAGAAACAACTCTATCAAGTGAATCAAACCCATAAAGAGTGAAACTTGAAGATAGCAAACAACAATAAATCCAAAACAACTATAAAAAAAAAAAAGCCTGTTTACCTGCAACATCTTGACCATCATAAACACCTCTATAAAAAAAAAGCATGTTTACCATGAGCAATCACATTTCTTATATCCAATTTTGCTAAATCAATTTCCCACTCTTCTTTTTTGGTATTAACCTCTTTATCTCTATCTCTAGACCAAACCTTACTCAAATGTTTATCCAACTGAACATCCCAGCTCTTGAAATCAATCATATCTGCCCTCAAAAATGTATCTTTATTACTGATATTACCCCCCAATTCCTTTGAACTAAATGCTAGTTGACCACTGCCTCTTTTTGGGGATGAACCCATGCTTCTTGATTCTGATTTCTTCACTGTAGTTTCACCATCAACCCCTTCTACAAATTTCTTCAGATCCATTGCTTATTTAGTGAAAATAATAATATTAAAGTGAAAAATCTAAGAATTTTACAGCATGGAGTTCAAGATTTCTTGAAAATCATTACTTTTTTTAAAGAACTCTTAATTACTACAATCCAATAACAAAATTGAAGAAACCTGAAGTTGAAGTGAAACAAAACAAAACAAGAACAAAAACCAAATAAACCCAGATGGAAAAGGTGGGATTTTAAAGTTTTTTTTTTTTTAAATTATAGCTTTTTTATAGAATTCTTGAATATTATAATTCAAAAAACAAAACCCTTTATGGAGAAAGAACAAGCTATCACAAAAATTGAAGAAAACGGAAACAAAACAACAAAACCAATTAAACCGGGATGGTGAAAGTGGGATTTTTATAAAATTCTTGAAGAAATATAGCTTTTTTTAGAGGATTCTTGAATATTTTAACACAAAAAATAAAACCCTTTAAATGGAGAAAGAACAGACCATCACAAAACAAGAAAACCAGTTAAACCCAGATGGAAAAGTTGGGATTTTTTTTTTTTTTTTTTTTTTTAAGATTCGAATGATGTGAACACAACTTAGACAGAATTTAAATGCTTTTGAAGCATGTATTTATAGTGAGAATTAAGACCCACAAAAATCATGGATTGTGGTGGTGGAGAATTTTGTGGTGGAAGGAAGAATCAACGAAAAAAAAAGGAAGAAAAATACATTAATTAATAATTTAATATTGCTTCTTTGATCCCACCAAAAAAAAAAAAAACATTGAAAATACGCATCAGTTGAATTAAGATAAGGCTAGATGGTGTGGGAGCGGTCTAGAGCCGGCGAGGGCCGGCGACGTCCTAGCACACCGCCCCCTAGATCCGTCCCCGTTGTTGGTGTTCTCCTGAAAACGTTCTCGTCGGGTCCCTCTCTCTCTCTTTTCTTCTTTAGACACACACATATACATACATGCGCGCGCGCGCGCACACACACACACATATATATATATAGGTTTAGGATCCTGTACATTAATCAACTTTTGTGAGAAGGGTGAGAAATAATTTGGGAATGACAAGTGTCCTTTATCTTAATTAATTCAAAAGGGTGTATTAGTAATTTTCCATTCTTATCAATTAATTGATTCCAAGATAACTGCAAAAAAACTGGCGATGAGATATTTTAGGGATTGTTTCGAATTTTGTAATTTTTTGCAAGATCCAATAAGATTTTCATGTACACATTAACCTTCTGCGATTCTGGTGTTAGTATGCTTTGATTTTGTGTTTATGTAGTGTTTTATACATTGAATTGTTTAGGGTAAGTTGTTGTTTTAGTGTTTTATCATGAACAGAGTTATTTTTTTTTATATTTAGATGTATAGTGTTTTATCCCGAATCAATAGTGTTATATTCTGTACAAACATCTTAATTTTCTTTCATAGTGTTTTATCCCCAATCAATAGTGTTATATTCTGTACAGACATCTTAATTTTCTGGTTCATAGTTTTTATCCCCAATCAATAGTGTTATATTCTGTACAGAAATCTTAATTTTCTGGTTCATAGTGTTTTATGATTATTAAGTGATTTAAATCAACAGATTATTGTTAATTAAACTGTATAGTGTCTTACAATAAACAGATAGTGTTATATCGTCATATAGTGTTTTATCAAGGGTTAATAGTCAAGGAAATCGGATAATCAACTTTTGAAGGAAAGTCGCTGGATTTTAGGATAATGATGGGGGTTTTGGTTTTGTAGGATACGGTTACCATATTTGAAACATTTGAAAAGACACTATTGCCCTTCAATTTTACATAAGGTCCTTCTAATTAAAACCCAATTTACATTTTTATACCCTATTGATCTCAACCATTAGATCAAATATCCAATGGTTTAAAACACTTCTTACCATTCTCACATTTTAAACACTTTTTACCATATCCCTACTCTATATATATATACGGGAAGGTTCATTGGGGAACACTAAAAAAGTGGGGAACAATGGGGAACCGACTCAAACGAACTCCGATTGGACTCATTCCAGCGGCGTTGGAACCGGCTCGTCGAACCCTAACTAAGATCTCTTAACCCTAAACCCTAAATCCTAACTCCTAAACTCTAAACCCTAAAGCTAAAAAATAAGGCAAAAACCTAAGCTAAACCGTAAAATCTAAACTATAAACCCTAAAAGCTAAACCCTAAAGGCTAAACTTAAAGCTAAACCCTAAAGCTAAACTCTAAACCCTGAAGCTAAACCCTAAACCCTAAAGATAAACCCTAAAAGCCAAACTCTAATATATTTAGGGTTTAGGGGTTATGATTTAGGGTTTAGGGTTAAGAGATCCTAGTTAGGGTTCGACGACCCTGTTTCAACGCCGATGGAATGAGTTCAATCGGTGTTCGTTTGAGTCGGTTCCCCACTGTTCCCCACTTTTTTAGTGTTCCCCAATGAACCTCACACTATATATATATATATATATATATATATATATATATAGGTCCATCCTTCACAACCTAAGTCCATCCCCATTAGACTCATCCTCACACCCTTTTACGTGTACGCCTACGTTGCAGAGCATTCTTTGAATACTATCCTCCTCCGCATCAAGTAGACTAATATATGACCATTTTCAACTTTTTTGAGGTTTTCAATAAAGACAGAATTCATAAATACAAATATCCAAAAATATTTAGACGAGGGTTTGAAAGTAAGTTTTTTCTCTGTAAACCATCTTTCTCTGACCCTATTAATAGTTTGTTATTTATAGAATCTATTATATATAATAAATGTGTTAAATTTTGCTGATGTGTCAAGCTAGGAGGCCTCTAAATTGTGCATTTTGGCGGGAAAACTTCCGGGTCTTTTTTCTTAAGGTGAAGCCCCGAATTAGTCTATCCGACCCATAAATTCGGATCCTATAATACCTTCTTTTTTTCCCATTCAGCTTCTCACAAGGACAATCAATACCTAATTTCTCTCAAACCCTAGGGCGATCTCCTCCTTCAAGCTTTCTGCCGATCAATCGACTTCAACAAGGTTCTGAATCGATTAATAGATTTCTGGATCTGATTATAAAATGGAGGATCAAGAGATGGTGGTGAAGCAGATGTGTAAGGTATACACCCTATAGTCATCAAATCAATTAATCTCGGTTATATAAATCTCCTAAAAACCTAAATCCCTCAATTGCCTCATGTTTTCCTTCACGAACCCTAATCTCGGTCACCGTCGCTGATCAAGAAAACCCTAGCTGTGCTTACGCATCTTCTTCATCAAATCCCCATATCAAGCCGCTACAATTGTTTCTTCAAAGATCCAGCCACTATAATCAATCTGGTATGTATTTTCCTTTTGTTGATTTATATTCTGATTGTTAATTTGATATATCTTAGATCGTTCTTTCCGATTTCAAACCACAAATCGCTTCTTCACCTCTATACTCGCCAATGCTGATTCTTCGTTTTGGATTCTCATGTCGTCGGTTTGATATCAAATTACTGATCTTTTCTATCTTTTTAGGTATGATTTTCGTCAATTATGTTTAGGCAGTGTTGCCGACCTTGGGCTCAGGTTGCTTCGGTGGTGGGTTACAAAATTAATCCCGTTTTGGATATAAGAGATTAACGACCTTTTTTCATGTCTGTGTAAGCAAGATATCTGAATCGTTAATATAATCAGGTGGACAATTCTCTTGATTTCCCTTTTAGTACCGTTTTAGAACATATAAACACTAGATGAAATATAGATCATTACGATGTAGATGATACAAGAATTTTGAAAACTACTTATCCGTGAGTTTTTATTTCAGGTGTAAATATTTAAAATATTAAGCAGATGAAAAGTGTAACATATTCAATCTTACACTTTTAAATGGCAAGCACGAGACGTAACAAGTCATGTTATTCAAAGTGTAAGATATTCAATCTTTTCAGTTTATTTGTGAGATTTTCATTTCATTTTTCAACTCTTGATCATCATATTTTAGTTTATAGTAGTGCACGGTTCTTAATATTGTTTGTAACAACTCCATGTCTCCATGGTGCACGCAAACATGGATGTATAAGTAGGTAGATGTGGTGATCTCAGCTGTAGGATTAGGTCAAACACAACATGCCGAGCAAGCTAACATCTTTCCTGCCATCAAAGAGTCTGGCAGTATCAAGGTATTTCTTATATTTGAAATCGTGAATAGGGAAAAATTGCTTTCGCAACCACAGCTTTAATGCCATACATCTTAGCAGGGTCATCTATTTTTTTGTTGTTACCTAAAGTATTCTTTTCTCTTTTTTTCTCTACAAAAGGAGGAATTTACATCATTGCGGGCCAAAATAACAACATTAGAAGAAGATTTAAGGAAAGCACGCCAACAGGCTTCAGAATATCAAAATCTATGTTAGCAGTTGGAAAAGGTGTAGTTGCTATCATCTTCCTGTTCAAAAATTTAGGAACTGTATCTATACTTTGTCAGTTTGTCCTATCAGGAATCATTATTTATGTTTTATTGTGTTGTATAGGAACTGAAGGAGCTTAAAAATAACTAACAACAAGTGTAACCAAAAGTGAGTTCTTTTTACAGCTCTCATATCACTTTCATCAGCTAGCATTTATACAAGAATAGATTAACATGGATAAACTTTAGAGTAAAATGCAAAAATCTTCCCCACGCAAACGTGCCCAAACCTTAAGGACAATTTTGGCATTTTACTCTAAATTTTAATTTAGTGGTATGGTATTTTTTTCTACCCCGCTAATAAGATCATTAAATATATATTTCTATATTGTAGAGAATGAAAGTGATATCTGATTTGCTGATCTGTGTCTAAAGCTGAGAGATAAGAAGGCAGAATGAAAGTAGACATGATTCTTTGAGGCTTGGCAATGTGGGTGTTATCAGGTAAAACCATTCAAAAGTTGTACTTCAGTTTAGGCAATTATCTGTTGCCTTTTTGGTTGACTGGCATTCAACCTATCTTCAGTAGAAGTCAATATAGAATCCATACTCTTTTACATAAAGTCAGATAAATAGCGTCATATAATTTCTTTTTCTGTTAGACTTAGTGGCTGACCAATGTACAAATTTATCTCCTGTCTTTTACTTTCTTTGAAATGCATTTGAAATTTAATTATTCTGGCTTTTTGGTCAAACTGCAGGGCTGGAACAGTCATATCTGAGACTTGGGAAGATGGGCAAGCAATCAAGGATCTGAATGCTAACCCGGTGTGTTCTATTTCTTCAATTTAATTTAAATGCTTCATTTACGGTCACTTTAAGTTTGTAGGAGAAATAAACCACAAAGGTTGATAATTCTTATTGCTTTATTAGATTGATTCATGGTGGTCGTCTCTGTTCGCCGACAACACGAATCAAGGCCGTTTTTTGAACGCCAGGCCGCGAAATAGGTAAAAAAATTAACCTGTATATCACTATGAACCTTTTTATGTGTCGATCGAAACTAAAATTTTGAGTTGGGTATTTGAGATGGATTACGACATTTGAAACCCAAACTCTAATTTGGGAAGATGAACAGTAACCTGCTGATACAAATTTGTGTTGAGGTGGAAGGTACAAGATTTGACTATCTACTGTTTATAACATATTTTATTGTAGCTTTAAAGAAGTATATTTTGATGAATTAATCAAGATTACCAAGAGCATTTTGAATCTTTGCTGAGTTTGTATATCTGTGATTATATAAAGAATGTTTGGAGTCATTTGAATAATGCAAAATGATAAAAAAAAAAAAAACTAAATGTGGTGGTGTTCTACACTAAAATTAGTGGTGGGAATAAACCTTGATAGTGATCTTATGGAATAGTAAGTTATCGGGTCACTTTTAGCTTTGAATTTAATGCTTTTTATTGGGATTTTTAAGATAAATCTGAACATTGTTGTTTTAGGATCCATACCATGGACTGGGTCGCACTATGGGGCTTCTTTCAACATAATCATTGTTTATTTTATAACAAATTGCTTTGTAGGCAAACTAACCACAATGACTTCTTATGAAGGCGCTTCATATTTGGAGGTCTACACTCTACAACGAAGAATTTATTAAGTTTGATGTATCTTTGAAGCAAGGTGATTGTCTACACTCTACCACATTTATTAAGTAATAAGTTTTTATTTCTAAGAATTTTTATCGGCTTTTGGTAAAGTATAATATATATTTTTGTACAGCAAGCTTCCACTCTCTATCGTATTAGTTGAGGATAGTGATGGGCCGTGGGACATGATGAAAGAATTTGACGATAACATCCCTGATCGCAACTGAGATATCGTAACTTTTAATGTTATTTTTTAGTATCTATAGTGTGCTACTAAGATATTGTAACTTCTGATGTTATTCTATTTGTTGTCTTAGTTTGTCAATTTCACAGAAATCATGTCAAATAATGTAGCTGCCACAAAAAATAAACCCACAATGAGTATGGTCGGTGACTTCGGGCCCACCTTTGTTTACTGTTATCACTTTAAGGTACGAGTGTTATTTCTTTTCAACTATGGCTGGTTGTGGTACACCCGTGGGAATAAGTATTTAGTATCCGGTATTGGTATTGGTACTGAATTTTTTCGTATCAAATTATTTTCGATACCGATTAAGTACCCACTTTTTATAGTTTTTGGTCCCAGTGTTTTTTGGAAAGGTACCCATTTTTAACTGAAATTCCAATTTTTAACTTCAAATATGGGTACCGTACCGAACATTTTCTGTACCAGCACCAAATTTTGGCGATTTTTAGTACTGGTACTGAGCTCATCCCTAGGTTATGATGGGTACCCATCTGATGTGGCCGTGAACCCCCGGTGAAACACCGCCCCAAGAAACGTTAGTGAGGAATTTTGGTTGTAGGTGTGAGGCAGCTCTCGCCGATGAAGAAGGTGGTTTGGTGGTGGTTAGTGAAAATTTGTGAAACGATTACGCTATAGGTGAAAAAAGTGAGTAAAAGCTCATACCGAAAAAAAGTGAAAATTTGTGAAACCATTACACTATAGGAATTTTGCTTTTAGGTCAAAATCAGTTATTTAAGTCAGAGTGGACCTGGGTAAAAGGGATTGCTTTAAGTAATGATCCGTTTTGACATAACACTCTACCCGCCCACAATCCTTGATCATTTTTCCAATTTATTTGTATTTATCTTACCAGCTATATGCAACATTTGATGAACTTTTTCAGATACATGCACTTTGAGTTCTACCACATTTGTGGGCATGTACATATTGAGTGCCTATCTCTTCTTTGTGAACAAATTTAGGATTTTTTTTAATAAAAAATAGGTATCTTTTAGCCTCATACTACAATAAAGCTTGATGAACTTACCAGCTATATGCAACACTTGATGAACTTTTTCAGATACTTGCACTTTGAGTTCTACTGCATTTGTGGGCATGTACATATTGAGTACTTATCTCTTCTTTGTGAACAAATTTAGGATTTTTTTTATAAAAAATAGTTATCTTTTAGCCTCATACTACAATAAAGCTTCATTCCTTGATTTAAAGAAAGAATTTAATGGTTTTGATGGTGCGTACTATTTGCTTAATGAAAAGGATGAAAAGGTTAAGGACAAATTGGGATGAGATTTATGTTTTAATAGATTTAGGCCATATCATGCCACCTACTTATTTAAATCTCTAAATATGGCTAGGGGCGGACCTAGCATAGAACAAGGGGCAACCTCCGTTGCCCCTTGACGCTCCGGCGGTAGTGTAAAATTAGTGTAAATTTTGAAAAAAATTGACGTTTGATTAGTAATTTTTCTTATCCTACATAAGCAAAATTAGTAATTTTTCTTTAAGTTTACTTATCAGTTATTATTACTATTACGTTTGATTAATTCATGGGTTGAATAAAATTTTACTTTAAACTAATATGATGGCTTGCAGATAAGTTTGTCGCAATGTTTGTAGAGAAAACTGGGTACCTGATTGTTGAGCCTGCTTATATGGTACCTTTTTCTTTCTTTTGGAAATGTCTGTTTTCGCTTATCAGTTGTAGTGTGCTTACCTGATACCAATGAATGTTCATGATTTGCTAGGAGTTGGCATACAAGATGCATTTCGTTCATGTGTTTAAAAAGGTGCAAGTCGTGTAAGTGTGAGCCCATTTTTTCTATTCCCATGGCAACATTGGCACCAGGTATTATAGCAAATACAGTACTATCTATTGCACTTCAATATTTTATGCTTTAATATAACTACATAAGTATGAATTTAATCGGATTTTTTATAACCTTTGATACATATCATTGAAGAGGACAAAAAAAATTTAAAAATTTACAAATTTGAGCTGCAAGAATAATGAATGATGTTCTTTACTAGAAGGTTTATTTAATTGAATTTGATAAATTTCAAAATAAATATTTCTTTCTTTTCTTAACAATAATGGGTTCGATGGCCGATGGGCCTGTTAAATCGTAGAAAAAATAAGAACACACATTTGGTCTTGATTTTTTTGTTTGGGCAGGCTGAGACTAAACGTCGGGCTACGCAAGAACTCAGAACCATTCAAGAATTCGTTTTTAAGGAATATCTCAATGAATAAAAAATCCAAATGCTCAATTAGGAAAGTATCTCAAGACTTGATGGTTCTTTTAAGATTTATGAAAAACATAAGTATTGTTCCCACAATGATTTTTTCACACTAGATTTGATTTTTTTTTTCCTAAAAGTTGAAACAAATTTGTCTTTTTAATGATTTCTTTTAATCGTACAGCCAAAACTAGCTGCTGTCGGAAAAATGCACCTCGGGTTGCCCATTTGTTTCAATTTTTGAGTTACTTCAAATGAATTTGTTTGGAATTTTAAGGTGATGAAGGAAAAAAAGAGAGATTTGTTGGGACACCCGCTGCACCTCGGGTTGCCCATTTGTTGATTGCTATATCGAATGCGTGTATACCGAAACGATACCGGTCAAAAGCTCGCCGCGTAGCGCGGGATTATAATTGAATCTGATATGAGTTGGGACACCCGCTGCAACGCGCGGGCATTCCCACTATTTTATTCAAGGACACAATTAAAAGGTTATTAGCTTTACACGAAAACTATGAATACACATGGAGACAAAGTTAGGATACTGATGAAATGGAACAAATAAATTATTGTGGTGGGAAAGAAATACTAATGAGTTTGAAAATGTTGTTTATGTACTTTTTATTATTGAAAAATGGGACCGTTATATTTTCGGTACTGAATCAATACCGACTTTTTACGTTTTTCGGTACCGGTACAGGTTTTTCGGTACCGATACTGGTACCCATTTTTGGATATATTCGGTACCGGTATTTTCGGTTGGTGTTAAGCTCACCCCTATTTCAATTAAAGTAACCTTCAATACTTCGAAGGTTTATTTGAGGTCTTTTACTTTTTTTTTTAATAGATAACTCAACATGACTCATTTTTTTCCAGTTTTTGTCGGTCGATGGAGACGTTAATATCATTTTATTCTCATATGTGTCACTGGCAACACGGGTATTTACAAGTTAACTGCGAAGGCATCTACTTACAAGGTGACAGATTAGTGATTGGGAGTCATTTGTGTTCCTTAGGAACTACTTATTAGTGCGATCATATCTCTTACTATATCTTATAACTATCCTACTCATGATATTATATGCAATTGTATATTGGCAGACCAACTCTGTATGGGTTGGTCGCAAAGGGAGAGTATGGAGTTAGAAGAAATGTTGAAGGATGAACTTGAGCTCAAAATGCCTTTTTCATGTTGCCCCACTCTCAATGATATATGGATGTCACTTTGTTTATGATTTATGAAGTGAAGGATATCAAATTTTAGGTGTTTGTTAAATCAAAGAGGACTTGCATCTATAACATTGGATGTTGCAAGGCGTTCTACACCAGCCGGACTGCGCTCATGTTACTTTTAGTAAATTATTAATGTAACATTATTTGTCTTTTTCTTGATATTTTTGTACATAGTTTATAAAGAAAACTTCATACCTAATGATGCAATTCATTTTGTTACTACTTTATGTCATGTCACTTTATTTGTATTACTTTTATTGATACACTTATGATTAATGTAACTTAAATTTTCCTACCCGGGTTACCACCCGGGTTGGCCTAATTGAAGAAACATAAAAAACCCAATTCAAAATGAAATATGGTAATTCCTTTATAAATGTTAATGTTGATTCTTTATATATTTTGTATTTTATAATTCAAAATTGAATTAAGTCATTATAAGTTAGTCAACCGTAATATTGGTTTTTTAATGGAATTTAGATTTTCATTTTTATGAATTGATTTTTTAATTAATCAATTCTCTAACTAATCAGCCATCTATTAATTAATAATTCAATAATTCGAAAAAATATGTTTTTGTAAAGGTCACTGAAATATTTGTTATAAATAATTCAAAATATAAAAATCACTATCTTTATATTATTGCTAAGATATAGATGGTTCAACATTTTGAAAAAGTGGAATATTTGCAATAACTTTGAACAAATATTTCAATGGATTAATTAATTATATTAAATAGTAATCATCATTTCAATCGATGGATATGGTCTAAATTGAATTTATGTTTCAAGCCCATTTTCATTTTACTTTTATAAATTAGGTTATCAACCTATATGTTATACTCAGTAATCCATTATATGTTTCATTCCTTCATACAATCCTTTATATTCCTTTTGAAATGCTACTCTTTGAGATTTTAACCAACCTAAATGCTATATCAATTCATCGTTTCAAATGTGTATCCAGAGAATGACGAGACGAGCTATCATCCTTTCATCTTGGTCTGAATCATTCTACATACGTAGAACATTATCTGGTAATATGTTGAAAATTATATGGTAATTGTTACCATTGATAAATCACATTGTTTGCATATATTATCGTATACGATTAACATTGAATCATATTATATATATCCCCACAAATTTTATAAAACGGACCATTATAATAAAATTAATAAAATATTAATATCCTTAAAAATAGAGCGACTCGTGGGTACCACGGGTTATAACCTAGTTTACTTAATATAAATCGTTGTTGTTGTAAATATCTTAAAATATACTGAAAGATAAAGTTCTGCCCTAAAGTGTTGTCACTTGTGTAGATTTAAATTTTTGAAGATGTAATGCTTATATGGTATTTATATATAAAAAGTTGTTAACAAATCATATCCCAATTTAAAAACTTGAACTTCTTTAATAACTCTATTGACAAATTCTTTTTCAATTATAGTATTATTTTACCCCTTCTTTTTTATTAGCTATTCATCTCCAATTCGTCACTCGTCTTGAGTTCACCCGCTTCGACAAATTTATCTACTTCATCCAATTTGGTATATAGAGTACATGAGGTTAGGTAACATGAAAAACTGAAATAAAAGGTTATAAAAAATAAATACATATCGTAATTGCAAATTCTTTATTTATAATTACATATCATATTTACTATCACAACTAAGAAATCTATAGATACAAATACAAATTACAAATCTCTAAAAACTTCTTTATATACAACATTCAATGCTGTATTCGTAAGTTTACCATTTTTATCAACAATTACGAGTTTGAGTCCATAAAGACCTCAGAAGCTTATAACTTATACAAAATATGATCACTACACACTATGCACTCAAATTCTAAACTCACTTTCACATACACAACGTTTGAGTTCAAAAAGCTAATTCCCTTTAGTTCCTAGATGCGAAACACTCTGACAGTTACTTGTAGGGGTGCAAACGAGCCGAGCGGCTCGCGAGCTACTCGAGATCGGCTCGAGAAAAAGCTCGAAACGAGCCGAGCCTTATCGAGCCCGAGCCGAGCTTGAGCCTAAAACGAAGCCCATTGGTTTATCGAGCCCGTGCTCGAGCCTCGCATGTGAAGCTCGTTAGGCTCGTCGAGCCTTATCAAGCCTTAGTGTAAACGGGCCGAGTCGAGCCGAGCTTATTTAAACTTGTTTACAAGCCACTCTCAAACCTAAAAATAAGCTTATTTAGTAAACGAGCCCGAGCCGAGCTTCACTTATCGAGCTCGCGAACCTAAAAAGTCTATTATTTATATTATTTTTATTTAATATACTAATTAATAGATAATAAACGAGCCGAGCCCGAGCCGAGCTCGAGCTTGAGAAAATATAAACGAACCAAGCTCGAGCTTTGAAAACAAAGCTCGAATCGAGACGAGCTCTCATAAGTTGATCGAGCTCGAGCCTGGTCGAGCTCGGGCTCGGCTCGGCTCGTTTGCACCCTAGTTACTTGTGTCACAATTACTGCAAGTTATGCAAAGTTCTCATAAATCCACCAAATTTATCAACATTGCCGATCTTTAACATCGGTTGGTTTGATCGGGTCAGATACGCCAAACTATAAAAATGAAAGAAAAAAGAACTTTTTTATTGGATTGGCATAAACACTTGAAACACACAAATGTAAGATTAAATAAAGAAGTTATAAATTACATACCAAGCATTTTAACCTGATTTTGAGTTGTGTAATGTAGCATACACAGTTCAGTGAGATTTTAAGCCTGAAACCGAACAATTATAACACTTTAAGAGAAAGAATATGCTAAATCTTGTTAACCTTCCGTTGTAATCCAAAATTTTTCTAATTGAATAAGTCTTACATTTATATCCGGCAAAAAAGATCATCATATATAACAACCCTCGTAAAACACCCTAGACGCCTTAAAATATACCCCGTATACGAGAAATGGCCCTAAATAACCTTTATATTAATAAAAATCAAATAAAAACAAATAATATACCTTCTCGCGGGGCGCGACCCCCTTGAGCTTGCGAGTCGCGGGCCGCGACGTAGTGACACCAGGTGAACCCTCAGGCCGCCACGTGTCCTTGAACGTGTGAAGCCTACCGGGTTGACTCACCAAGGCTAGGCCCTAGCCAGCCTAGCTCACGGGGCGCGAAAGAGACCTAGGTGGGCGTCGTGGGGCGCGAGCCGCCATATGCCCAGCCTATAAAAGGAGGTTTCGGCCTCATTCTTCAACCGTTCATTTCTTTTTCTCTCTCAAATCTCAAGTAAACATAATACTCGGGTATTATACCCCCTAAAAACGAAGCTCTACCTCGTTGTAAGTATTATAACCCCCGATCACGTATTTGTTACCCTACCCGATTGATCTAGGGCTCCGTAACGCATGTCGAGGCTCTACCTGACTCAGTCGTTGGAGTTCTGTCTCGTGTTGTATGGCTAATGTGATTTGGGTTATCTTACTAACACGTGTGCATTGTTTAATTTTAATAGCTAATAACCAGGAGAATCATCAGGAAGCTATAATTTTATCTAAGTCAACAATGTGAGTACATTCCTTTTTTGTAAACCTTTTTGTGAGTCATTCTCTTTTTCTACCAAACTGTTTTACCAAAACCTCAAATGTTTTAAATTATACTTAACAGTGATTGAGTCTATGTATTCTACAATTGCTGCCGGTATGTTGGGGTTTTGTATACATTATTTGAAATCCGTTTCCATTGGACGATGAGTTAGTGTAACAACTCTCGCCAAAATTATTATTTCTTATTTTATTAATGTTCATTAGGAAACCTAATTAAGACCCCCAAGTAATATTGCATGACCCCTAAATTTTTCAGAACAATCGAAACTAGGATCAGGGCCCCCTAAAACTCAAGGGGGGTATCCCCTAATTGATAATTATCCTTATAACTCGCTGTAAAATTCAAAATTCGTCGAACTGTTGACTCACCTAGGCTATGTATACACGAGGCTACCCTACCCTAAAAAGGGAGCCGTCGCGCCACGCGCCAGGACTAGGTGGGTCTGGCGCGCCACGCGACAGGGACCATTTTTCAGTATAAAGTCCAGGGGTTTGGCACTTGCATGGCGTTGTTGTTACGATGACCAAATTCGTTTCGTACGTCAAGTTATTCACTGTTTAGTTCAAAAACACACACAAGCACGAATCTCTGCTGCGACAACAGGGTAATAACTCGATCACTGCTACGATACAATGTCCGATCGATTGAAACCGATCCGATGGATGTTTAAGTGCTGCCCGAATCCGGGCTATACTTTGTCATTCGTCGTGAGGGTTTTGATTTCGTGAGTTTATCGTAAAAAGTTGTATTAAGTTACTGACCTAGTTTCGTGCACATTGTTATTTAACTAGGTTACAAGGCTAAATCAGTAGGCAAGGTTCTGTCCAACTAAACTTGCAATGTGAGTCATTCTCTTTTTATCAAATTGCTTTACAAAACCCTAAATGTTTTTCAGTTATACTTTACAGTGATTAAGTCTTTGCTAATCTTTAATTACTGGCAGTATGTGGGGGTTTTGTGCACATTACTACTAACAATTTATCACTTTAGGTGGGCGAGCCTAATTAGTGATATGTCCACAGTCATAGATTCGGTCGAGTGACAGCTGAACCAGATAATTATATGATAGGGGCAAATATAAAAACCCTTAATGCTGTAAATTTATAACAATGTGTCTTTTGTGCAAATTGAATGACTCGCCAATATTTTCCCGCTGATATAATATTTTTAAACATGTTTCAGGTGCCTTACTGTGAATCAAGGAAAAGTGCTAGGTAACACTAAAAAGCTTGAAGAGGTGGCTCAATAAAATAAATAAACATGTTTTGTAAAACAAGGAATTTCCTAGTGAAATTCCCTTTATTGTAAATTATGGGATTTGTCCCAAATTGTGAAATAAAATAATTGGGCATTTTCAAGTTTAAACGATGTTGTTAATATTTCCGCTGCCAAACTAAATACAAATACCACGGGTTTTCTGTCCCGCGGCTTCTGGACCGGGTCACACCGGGCCAGGGGCCGTGACAGAAAAATGTGGTATCAGAGCCACTGAATTAAGCCAATTAAGTATTTAGTAATACTTAATTTTCCTGGTTGCCATTCTGTGATTTTGTGAAAATTAATTTGCAATAAATAAAATTTTAACTTAAAATTTGTGTGTTTCTTCATGTGTGCTAACAGCATGAATGAACTATAGGAGGCACTCCGAAATTTCACTATCCATACCACCGATATGGACACCACAGGAAACCCATCTGGCTACCAAGCAGATAATGAAGAGCCAATAACTTTCCAGGCCCAAGCTCAGGAGAAACCAAAGCCGAAAAAGAGGAGGAGAATTTTGGATTGGAAACGTGGGCGTAGGAAGAAGCCAGCTGCCCAGAAGGTTAAAAAGACTGAGAATCCAAAGGATAAGGGCAAAGGAAAGGAGATCGGGGAAAGTTCAGGACAAGCCCAGGAAATGCCACCATAGGAGGAGCTGGATTGCAAACTGGCAAATAGCGACCTCATCGGACCCGCCGATGAAAATCTCTTCAATTACCCAGCTGAATCACAACTTCCAGTTAATTTAGAGCCTACTATCCCAGATCCTATTGTCAACCCCCGACCTCTACAAGGAGAGCTGGAAGAATGGTGGACAACTGATTAGCAATTTCAGAATCTCTTGAATAACCCTAACACCTATTTCCCCCAATTTGACCCTAAGCCTGCACCAAACCCACCTATGAGCACAGAAAACTTGGCTGAACTCCGTCATTATGGCGAGGAGCTGGTGGAGGCAGGAAATAGAATTAGGGATGTGGGAGAGAGAATCACGTGGAAATACGACGAGAGGGAGCGTCGTTTCTAAAATACCAGCTGACTGTGGTTGTGTGGTTATGTGTTTAATAATAATAAATAATAAAAATATAATCATGTAAAATAACTTAAAATAAAACTTTTGTAAGATAACTGGTGTGTACGGATGCATACTACAATATATAAAATATGAAAGTCGCAAAGTCGACAATTTTGGCTATACGTGTTGACGTAATTATGTGCGATTGCTTTATTGCGTTTGGTTGATATTTCTTTTGTACCAATAACTTATACATATTGTTAATTATCAGATGGAACACGCTGTTAATGAACCAGTTAATGAAGTTAACCAATCCGAGCAAAATAATGAGGATCACTTTCTTAATAGGCAAGATATAGAAAATATCGTTGCTCAGGGAATAGCCAATGCTATCCCTGCAATCGTCGCTGCTGTTAAAAGTCCTGTTGAACCTTCCCAAGCCAACCCTAGTAAACGCACGCGCGATGATAATTTCAGTAACAGTGTTAACGGAGGCGGCAATAATAACGACAACGTAATTCAGGCCCCAATACTTAAAAAATGAAAGTTGCAACACCTGGTTGCACTTACAAGGAATTTCTTACCTGTAAACCAGTCGAATTTGCAGGCAATGAAGGGGCGACTGCCGCACTGCGTTGGTTGGAGAAAACCGAGGCAGTAATTAAAATAAGTAAATGTGCCGAGGAGGATAAAGTTATGTATGCTTCTCACCTTTTCAAGGAAGAGGCATTAGAATGGTGGAATACAGTGTTGCAAGCCAAAGGAAGTGACATGGCCTATGCCATGAGCTGGGAAGAATTTAAGCAATTGATGGAAAGGAAATTCTGCCCCGAATATGAAAAGGAACAAATGGCCAATAAATTCCTGAGCCACCGAATGGTGGATGTTGACTGTCGAGGGTATACTTCGAAATTCTTTGAATATGCCAGAATTGTGCCCCCTCTGGCCTCGCCAGAACCGATACTTATCTCTAACTATATTTGGGGTTTAATTAGCGAAATTCGTGATATCGTCAAAGCTGTGAGACCCCGCACCATTGACGATGCGGTGGAGTTAGCCAATACTTTGACCGACGGGCTGGTGCGTACGCGGGAAGAAAACAGGAAAAAGGAGTTAGCCCAAAAGATTACCCAAGGATTTCGTGTGGGTAATAATATTAACTTCAAGAGGAAGGGAACTGGGTCCTCTTCCACCCCGCCATTTTGCGGGAATTGTAAAAAGAAACATTTTGGAAAATGTTGAGAAAATTGTAATTTCTGCAAAATTCCGGGCCATCGGGAAGAGGAATGCAAAAAGAAATCAAAGATCTGTTACAACTGCGGAGAAGCTGGACATTTCAGACCAGAATGCCCTAAATTGGTTAAGCCAGCGGATAACAAGGCCAAACCTGCTGAAGGAACTAATAAGAAGAACGCAAGAGCCTTCCAATTGACCACGCAGGAAGCCGAACTGATTCTCGACGTAATAGCTGGTACGTTTCTGGTACACAACATTTATGTGAAAGTATTATTCGACTCTGGTGCAAACCAAAGTTTTGTAAATACTTCTTTCTGCCAAGCTCTTAAGCTACCCTTAACCAAACTTAGCCAGATTTATACAGTAGAAATGGCAGACGGAAACTCTGTTAACATAGATACGGTTTTGCAAAAAGAAAATATAGAACTTTCAGGTCATAAATTTTCTGCAAACCTATTACCTATGAATTTAGCTGGATTCGATGTTGTATTAGGAATAGATTGGTTAGTAGCCAACCATGCTCGAATCCTCTGTGATAAGAATTCCATAGAAATTCATACACCGTCAGGAGAAATAATCGTGGTTACAGGAGATAAGCCACGTAAATCAATGAAGTTCATTTCTGTAATGAAAGTTGCTAGTTATGAACGAAAGCCAGGAATAGTGTATATGATTTCGGTAATCATTAACACTAAGGGTAAGGAACTTAAGGAAATTCCTGTAGTATCAGAATACTCGAATGTATTCCCAGAAGAACTACCAGGATTACCACCAGATACGGAGGTAGAATTTAGAATTCATCTGATTCATGGAACTACACCCATAGCTAAAGCACCCTACCGGTTAGCACCCACTGAAATGTTAGAACTGAAAAAGAAATTAGATGAATTGCTCAGTAAAGGATTCATACAACCTAGTTCATCCCCTTGGGGAGCACCAGCGTTGTTCGTAAAGAAGAAAGATGGTTCGATGCGAATGTGTATCGATTATAGGGAATTGAATAAGGTTACAATTATAATCGATACCAATTACCTAGGATTGATGATCTTTTCGATCAACTTCAGGGGGCTAGATATTTTTCTAAGATAGATTTACGCTCCGGATATCATCAATTAAAGGTACAAGAAGAAGACATACCTAAAACCGTTTTCAGAACTAGGTATGGTCACTACGAGTTTACAGTTATGCCTTTTGGACTAACAAATGCTCCGGCAACATTTATGGATATGATGAATAGGATCTGTAAACCGTATTTGGATAAATTCGTAATTGTCTTCATAGACGATATACTTATTTATTCCAAAAGTCAGGACGAGCATTGTAAGCATTTACATGCACTCTTAACTCTGTTAAGAAAGGAAAAACTTTACGCCAAATTCTCAAAATGTGAATTTTGGCTACATGAGGTACAATTTTTAGGACACATGGTGAATCACGAAGGTATTCACGTAGATCCCTCCAAAATAGAAGCGATCACCAAATGGAAGGTCCCACAATCAGCTATGGAAGTTAGAAGTTTTCTAGGGTTAGCTGGATACTATAGACGATTCATTAAAGATTTTTCTAAAATAGCTGTGCCATTAACTATGCTAACCTGTAAATCAGTTAAGTTTGAATGGGGACCCAGGTAGGAAGAGGCCTTTAGGATTTTAAAACAAAGGTTAACAAACACCCCAATTCTTGCCTTACCCGAAGGGACAGAAGATTTTGAAGTTTATTGTGACGCCTCTAAGCTAGGATTAGGATGTGTGCTAATGCAACGCAAAAAGGTAATTGCGTATGCCTCAAGGCAATTGAAAAAGCACGAGGAAAACTATACGACACATGACTTAGAATTAGGGTCGATAATTTTTGCCCTTAAGATTTGGAGACACTATCTGTATGGAAGTAAGTTTACCATTTATACAGATCATAAAAGCTTAAGGTTCATATTTGGGCAAAAAGAATTGAACATGAGGCAAAGAAGATGGATGGAAATTCTAAGTGACTACGACTGTGATATCCAATATCACGAAGGAAAAACAAATGTAGTCGCAGATGCTCTAAGTCGTAAGTATCATGAAAAGCAAAAGCGAGGACGATTGAATTTAAGTACTGCATACCATCCCCAAACAGACGGACAAAGTGAAAGGACGATTCAAACCCTAGAAGACATGCTCAGGGCATGTGTCATATATTTTGGTGGAAACTGGGATAATCACCTTCCCTTAATTGAATTCTCCTATAACAATAGTTACCATTCAAGCATCGAAGCTGCCCCGTTCGAAGCACTGTATGGACGAAAGTGTAGAACTCCAGTTTGTTGGGCAGAAATAGGAGAAAGCCAATTATCAGGTCCCGAAATCGTACAAGAAACCACCGACAGGATAACTCAAATCAAGGAAAGACTAAAGACCGCTCGAGATCGTCAGAAGAGTTATGTAGACAATAGACGCAAGCCGCTAGAATTTCAAATTGGAGACAAGGTACTCTTAAAAGTTTCTCCTTGGAAAGGGGTAGTTCTGTTCGGTAAGAAGGGAAAGCTAAGTCCAAGGTACGTAGGACCATTCCCAGTAATCCAACGAATAGGACCAGTTGCTTATCGCCTACAACTACCAGAAGAACTGACTGGAGTACATGACGTGTTTCATGTATCTAACCTCAAGAAGTGTTTGTCCGACGAATCCTTGGTAGTACCTCTCCAAGACATAGAGGTAAATAAAAAGTTAAAATTTGTAGAGAGACCACTTCAGATAGAAGATAAAAAGGTCAAGTTTCTCAAGCACAAAAGACTAGTACTGGTCAAAGTCAAGTGGGATTCAAAGAGAGGACCTGAGTACACTTGGGAACTGGAATCAGAGATGAAGCGAAAATATCCCTACTTCTTCCAGTAAATCTCGAGGACGAGATTTTAATAAGGTAGGGAGGATGTAACAACACTCGCCAAAATTATTATTTCTTATTTTATTAATGTTCATTAGGAAACCCTAATTAAGACCCCCAAGTAATATTGCATGACCCCTAAATTTTTCAGAACAATCGAAACTAGGATCAGAGCCCCCTAAAACTCAAGGGGGGTATCCCCTAATTGACAATTATCCTTATAACTCGCTGTAAAATTCGAACTGTTGACTCACCTAGGCTATGTATACACGAGGCTACCCTACCCTGAAAAGGGAGCCGTCGCGCCACGCGCCAGGACCAGGTGGGTCTGGCGCGCCACGCGACAGGGACCATTTTTCAGTATAAAGTCCAGGGGTTTGGCACTTGCATGGCGCTGTTGTTACGAAGATCAAATTCGTTTCGTACGTCAAGTTATTCACTGTTTAGTTCAAAAACACACACAAGCACGAATCTCTGCTACGACAACATGGTAATAACTCGATCACTGCTACGATACAATGTCCGATCGATTGAAACCGATCCGATGGATATTTAAGTGCTGCCCGAATCCGGGCTATACTTTGTCATTCGTCGTGAGGGTTTTGATTTCATGAGTTTATCGTAAAAAGTTGTATTAAGTTACTGACCTAGTTTCGTGCACATTGTTATTTAACTAGGTTACAAGGCTAAATCAGTAGGCAAGGTTCTGTCCAACTAAACTTGCAATGTGAGTCATTCTCTTTTATCAAATTGCTTTACAAAACCCTAAATGTTTTCCAGTTATACTTTACAGTGATTAAGTCTTTGCTAATCTTTAATTACTGGCAGTATGTGGGGGTTTTGTGCACATTACTACTAACGATTTATCACTTTAGGTGGGCGAGCCTAATTAGTGATATGTCCACAGTCATAGATTCGGTCGAGTGACAGCAGAACCAGATAATTATATGATATGGGCAAATATAAAAACCCTTAATGCTGTAAATTTATAACAATGTGTCTTTTGTGCAAATTGAATGACTCGCCAGTATTTCTCCGCTGATAAAATATTTTTAAACATGTTTCAGGTGACTTACTGTGAATCAAGGAAAAGTGCTAGGTAGCACTAAAAAGCTTGAAGAGGTGGCTCAATAAAATAAATAAACATGTTTTGTAAAACAAGGAATTTCCTAGTGAAATTCCCTTTATTGTAAATTATGGGATTTGTCCCAAATTGTGAAATAAAATAATTGGGCATTTTCAAGTTTAAACGATCCTGTTAATATTTCTGCTACCAAACTAAATACAAATACCACGGGTTTTCTGTCCTGCGGCTTCTGGACCGGGTCACACCGGGCCGGGGGCCGTGACAGTTAGCCAATGAGTAACATGACCCACAAGTCAGGATTGACAATACTGAATGAGTATATTGGTAGATATAAACATTTTAATCGCTCGATATACTGTAAAGTTATAAAAGCTGTTTCGATTAAACTGGGATGCACTCGCCAATATTTCTTGCCGATAAAACCTTTTTAAAACGCGTTTCAGGTAACTTAATGTGAAGCTAATAGAAGCCAGCTGGAGAGCACTGAAGGCTTAGAAAAGTGGTTATAAAAGTTACCAAATTAAAAAGGAGTTTATGTTTTCAATAATTAGGGTTTATCCTTGAAAATTAACTTGGGTTTTATCCCATTTATTATTATAAAAGTTTGGTGTTTAACTCTGATAATAGTATTTCCTAACTACGGTCCTGATGTATAAATTCTGCTGCCAAATTAATAAACACTGATACCACCGGCTCTGCGCACCGTTTCACGGCCGCCCGCTCCCGGGCCAGTGTCGGGGGCTGTGACAGAAGGTGGTATCAGAGCTACAGCTACTGGTTTAAGCTATTTAGGTGTTCTGCCAATACCTAAATTTTAATCAATTGTGTTAGGAAATAATGTTTATATATTTAAATATGTGTATTATTATTTTGTGTTATTTTACAATTTGTTAGTTGATAGTTTGAGTGAGCAAGGTATATCCGACGCTTATCGTCAATTAACTAGTTCCCAAAAGATGAAGGAACCTCATCTCAGCCAACCCCCTCAGGATACTCAGCTGATACTGAGCAAGGAATATTTATCTTTAAGGCACAGTTTGAGGAACCGTTCCCTCCTAAAAGAGAGGATGATTTAGTAGAGGAGCGCATGCGAGGAGGAAAAGGATGAAGAAATTACAACAACAGAGAGCGTTAGCGAAAGCAAATAGGGAAGTGAATGCACAAACCCAGGAAGCAGTTAATAGACCATTGTGGGAAGAGGAACTTGATAGGCAGTTAGCAGATTTCCATATGTTAGCCACTACAGCAGCAGACCCTAATCTGAACCAAATAGCCGAACCACCACTATTACTCTTATTTCCAGATCAATAAATGTTAGAACCCTACCAGGAAAACTAATTCCCAATACCTGCATTTGACCCCTATAAGATCCCCAGAATTCCCGCACCAAACCCCATAGCTCAGTATACTGACCTGAACCCTTTAGACCCATTTTGGAACAACCCCAGGTATATTCAAAGTGTATTAAACAATCCATACCCTTACGGACACCCCATATCTCGTTACCCTGATCCAGTACCAGCACCTATGCCACCCATGAGTGAAGAAAATATGCAGGAACTTCGCCAATGGGGCGATGAGTTAGTGGAAGAGGGAGATAGAATCCGTCAGATAGGAGAAAAACTCGTCTGGAAGTATGACGAGCGTGAGATGCAGTATTTGATGGACGACACCTAGAATAATATATATGTGCGTGTAATTTTGTACATTGATATATATATATATATATATATATATAACCAACTAAAATAGATATCGATGCATAACTACTGGTGTGTTTAATTTTCAGTTGTAATATGTAATCGATGCATATATATAGATATATACAAAAAGAGTAAAGTCGCAATGTTCGACGTTTTTGATTAATATGCTTGTGTGATTGTTTGTATAAATTTTATTCTGTGATATTAATACCGATAAATGTTTTCAAATCAGATGTCGAACGAAGTAAATCAGGAAAACCAGAATCACGATAATAACGAAAACCAAGTGAATAAAAGTGCCATCGAACACATAGTAGCACAAGGAATTATAGATGCTATGCCCTATATTATCAAGACTATTAAAGAAGCAGAAAATAATAACTCTGCAATTGGAAGTAAACGTCAAATTACTGAACCCAGTCACAGCGTGAACGAAAATCACGGACCATTAATCCAAGCTCCAATTCCAAAAAGAAGAAGAAGAACCATCTCACATGGTTGTTCTTACAAGGAATTCTTGGCCTGCAAACCAATAGAATTCTCAGGCAACGAAGGAGCCATTTCAGCCTTACGTTGGATAGAAAAGATAGAAGCAGTCATAAAAGTAAGTAAATGTGCAGATGAAGATAAGCTTATGTTTGCTTCTAATCTTTTTAAGAATGCAGCTCTAGAGTGGTGGAATACCATTCTCCAGTCTAGAGGAAGTGACAGAGTTTATAATATGGAATGGACTAACTTCAAAGAGATAGTCGAAAGAAAATTCTGTCCTCCTCATGAAAAAGGACAGATGGCCAATAAGTTCTTAAATCTTAAAATGACTGGAATAGACTGCAAGGGTTACACTACCATATTCTTCGAATATGTTAGGATAGTACCAACCTTTGCCTCACCTGAGCCAGTATTAATCCCCCGTTACATTTGGGGATTAATTAGTGAAATCAGACATGTAGTCAAGGCAGCTAGGTTGCAAACCATAGAAGAAGCAGTAGAACTAGCCAACACCCTGACTGATGAATTGGTACGTACACAAGAGGAAAACCAGATAAAGAACCTAGCCCAAAGGCTTACCCAAGAATTTCGCTACGGTAATTCTAACCGTGGGAAAGGTACAAGTTCTTCCTCTGTACCCAACTGCAAGTATTGCAAAAGGAAGCACTCAGGAAGGTGCTCCATATACTGCAACTTTTGCAAAATGTCTGAACACAAGGAAGAAGACTGTAGGAAGAAACCTAGCAATAGGCTATGCTTCAGTTGTGGAGAAGTTAGTCACATCAAACCGGACTATCTGAAACTAGCTCTATCAACAACCAGCAAAGCTAAGACAACTGAAGGACCCAAGAAGAATGACAGAGCATTCGTTCTGATAGTCGAAGAAGCCAAGATGATTCCGGATGTGATTGCCGGTACGTGTTTAGTTAATGATATTTTTGCTAAAGTATTATTTGACTCTGGTGCAAACCAAAGTTTTATCAATAATTCTTTCTACCAACTTCTCAACCAACCATTAACTAAACTTCAACAAAACTGTCTAGTGGAAACGGCAAAGGGAGATTCCATTAAGATAAGTGAAATCTTGCAGGGAAAAAGAATAGAAATTCTAAACCATAAGTTTTTTGCTAACCTTTACCCAATGAATATGGCTGGATTTGATGTGGTATTAGGAATGGATTGGTTGGTAGCCAATCATGCCAGTATTTTATGTGATCAAAAGTCTGTACAAGTAAGTACACCGAAGGGTGAAAAGATCACAATTAAAGGAGACAAGCCAACCAGATCAACAAAATTCATCTCTGTGATGAAAGCTGCAAGTTGTGCAAGGAAAGGAGGAATAATGTATATGATTTCAGTAATCATTAACACTAAAGGAAAAGAATTAAAGGATATTCCTGTAGTATCTAAATTCTCAGCTGTCTTTCCTGAAGAGTTACCTAGATTACCGCCAAATTGTAACACTCGTCTTAAATTTTTAATATTTAAATAAAAAAATACGAGCCTTTTTAAACAAAATGCATATTTAGCAAAACTTAGTTAAAAGTTAAGATGTACATTGTTTAGCGAGTTAACATAAGGACCTTCTAGTTCAAAGTATTCACATCTAATTGAGTTTACAAAACAACATTGTCTAGACAAGTCTAGATTAGTGCGGAAGCTTCAAAAAACGGTGTTCGGTTCTTGTTTTCACGCTTGATCGGCATCCGAAACTAATGAGCATCACCTGAGGTCAAAACCACATAAATAATTAGTTTTGACAATGTTATCCGAGCCTAGACAAGTTCCAATGACATAAATATAACAAAAATAATAAAATTCTGGTTTTTAGTCTGTCGCGCCACGCGCCAGACTCAATCAAACCCTTCGCGTGCCCCGGGTGGCCCCGCGTGTCGTGCCAGATCCTTGTGCCCCCGTCGCGTGGCGCGGGGGAGTGCGTTTTCCCAGCTCTGAAAATTTACAAAATCTAACTTTAAACCATCATAACTTTTTACTCAGTTGTCCGTTTTAGCCGATTCTTTTTCCTATGAGTCCGTAATAAAATTACGAAACCAACCATGTAAATTTCACATCACGGAAACTGAATTATGAACAAATGATTCATAAAATCCTTGTTTCAATTATCCAACTCATTAGCAATAAGTGCAAAATACCATTTTTCAGTTCTAAGACTTTTTGGACTTAATTACCTAAGTCCCCGGGCTTATAAACCTTGGCGTATCCACGCCATTCCATGGCTTTACGCTCACATTAGAACTTAATGCTTGTTTTCTCAAAATTCAAGCATTCCGCTTCAAGCGACACTTACAATCTATTTCTATTGTTGAACCCAATATCTCGGATTCATAAACTTAAATTTGCATACCAATTCATTGGCGTAATGCTATTCAACACTTAACGCAATGTGAGACTTTCAAGTCCCTACACACATGATCCCTTTAAAAGTATCATTTTGACCCGTTTGGTTGTCGAGTGAAAACCATCACTTTGATGACAAGCCAAACCATTTCCAAACCATTTCCAACCACTATTTTGACCCGTTTGATGTGTCGAGTGAGCTTCGTCACTTCAAGGACACATCAAACGTGTATATTACACTATGACACCATTTATACACTAAAACCAAATATTTATGCATAATGTGACGAGACTAAGGTCACGTACCTTTAGAGCATACCCTTTAAACGCGTATCCCCTCCGGCTTGTTCGCTTGACGATCCGGATTCTTTGCCTAGAGAGTTCAATTCACAATTGATTTAGAACTCTTTTCATAATTATTAATGCATAATTCTCTATAATAATCAAATCTGCGTTTTCATCCGATTTTTAACATTTTAATCTTCACTTAGGCATTTTAACAAACACCTAGCGGGTCAGATTTTTATATAAACAAAACCAAGTTCATGACTTGAAATCTTCATCTAAATCAACTTCAATTAGTCAAATTTACATATGTTTTAACATCCATATTTCAGAGATTACCTCCAAAAACTCAGGTTACACTAGAACAAGAATCATAATCCTAGTGTTTATCAAGTTTCTACAAACACATTAATCACCTACAATGGTGATTATAAACCCCACAAGTATCATGCAAGATTTTAACAAGAAATCATCTAGGGTTTATCCCTAGACATCTTATCGCTTCTAATTTCATCTATACCACACATAATCAAGCTCAATTTCAGTTTTTCACAATTAACCTAGAATTTAAGATGAACCAAAACATCAAGATTTTGCATACCTTATGATCCCTTTAACAAGGTGATCACTAATTCGGGTTTGGAATTCGATTTGGAACTGATTTGAACCTTCAATTGACCAATTTAGTGAGAGCTATGGTTTGTGAGGAGCTCCTGGTCGCTCCCTGCGTTTATGATCGACCAAACACACCTAAGTGTGTGTTTGGTGGAGTTTATTTTTGTTTTAATCTTTCAAGTTTCTAACTTTACAACTTTGGTCCCTCAATTATTGTTTCATTTATGATTTAGGAGTTCCCATCCATTTATTTGGTATCACAAGACCCGTATCTAATTGGGTTATCTATTCCTAGTTAGTTTGTTCTTGTTTTTTTAACGCTTTATAATTCTAATATAAAGTTTTATATTTTCAGGATGTTACAAGTCCACCCCCCTTAAAGAGGGTTTCATCCCCGAAACCAAAATACGTACCAAATAATGTAGGGTAGAGCCGTTGCATCTCTTCTTCGGACTCCCATGTGGTATCCGAACCCTTTCTGTGTTCCCATTTAACCTTTACTTGATTAATCACTTTGTTCCTTAAGCTTTTCACTTTACGATCTAGAATCGCGATTGGCTTCACCGCATAGTTAAGACTATTATCCACTTCAATGTCATCATAGTGAATGTAAGCTGTTTCGTCGGCTAGACATTTCCGGAGATGTGATACATGGAACGTGCTATGTATCCCACTCAATTCCTCAGGCAGTTCAAGACGGTACGCTACCTTACCAACCCGTTCGATAATCCTGAATGGCCCAATAAATCTCGGGCTTAACTTTCCCTTTTTTTCTAAATCGAATAATTCCCTTCCACGGTGACACCTTCAGCATCACCTTATCACCCACTTGAAACTCAATTGGTCTTCTTCGTTTATCCGCATACGACTTTTGTCGATCCTGAGCCGCTTTCAAGTGAGCTCGGACCAAGTCGATTTTCTCGTTCGTAATTCGGACTATATCCTTATGGGCTAGCTCACGCGGACCAACCTCACCCCAGCACACCGGGGTCCGGCATTTTCTACCGTAAAGAATCTCGTACGGAGCCATACCGATGCTTGCGTGGTAACTGTTATTATATGAAAATTCGACCAAAGGTAGATAAACATCCCAACTACCCCCGAAATCGATAATGCATGCCCTTAACATATCCTCCAACGTCTGTATTGTTCTTTCACTTTGTCCATCCGTTTGTGGATGGTACGCGGTGCTAATGAACAATTTAGTTCTCATTTGTTCTTGGAATTCACGCGAAAAGTTCGAAGTAAACTGGGTATCTCTGTCGGACACAATAGATATCGGTACCCCGTGGCGTGCCACTATTTCATTAGTATATACCTCTGACATCTTTTCGGACGTATAAGTCTCGCGAATCGGAATGAAGTGAGCACTTTTTGTCAATCTATCCACAACTACCTATATAGCATCGAAACCGCGATTGGTTTTGGGCAGTTTGGTCAACAAGTCCATGGTGATTTATTCCCATATCCAGACTGGGATATCCAACGGTTGCAGTTTACCATACGGCTTTTGGTGTTTTGCTTTGACTTGCAAACACGTCATGCACTTCTCCATATATTTTACGACATCCCTTTTCATTCCAGGCCACCAATATCTTTGCTTTAAATCGTTATACATCTTGGTGGCCCCCGGATGAATTGAATAACGGGATTTATGGGCTTCGACAAGTAGGAGTGCCTTGGCTCCACACGAATTTGGAACCCATATCCTCCCAAAACGCGTCTTTAACCCTTGATTACCGTCCGCCAATTCCTTCAATTGGCCAACTATCCTTTCCTTCTTCACATTTTCCTCCTTCAATGCTTCAATTTGAGATTTCCGGATTTGTTCAAGTAAACCCGATGTTACTATTAATTGCATTGATCGCACTCGAATAGGTGTATATTCTACCTTTCAGCTCAATGCATCCGCCACCACATTAGCCTTCCCCGGGTGGTAATATATATCATAATCGAAATCTTTGACAGTTTCTAACCACCGCCTCTGCCTCATGTTTAATTCCTTCTGATCGAAGAAATATTTCAAACTTTTATTGTCGGTAAAGATAGTGCATTTTACCCCATACAAATAATGCCTCCATATCTTTAAGGCAAATACCACCGCTGCCAACTCGAGGTCGTGTGTTGGATAATTCTTTTCATGAGTCTTTAGCTATCTCGAGGCATAGGCTATAACCTTGCCCCGTTGCATCAGAACGCACCCAAGGCCAGAATGCGACACATCTGAGTAAACCACCATATCATCAACTCCATCCGGCAATGCTAATACCGGTGCATGGGTCAATTTTTCCTTAAGCGTTTGAAACGCCTTTTCTTGATCCTTGCCCCAAATAAACTTTTCCTCCTTACGGGTTAGTTTGGTCATTGGCATAGCAATCTTGGAGAAATCTTGTATGAATCTCCAATAATATCCCGCAAGCCCCAAGAAGCTTCTGATTTCCGAAGGGTTCTTCGGGGGAATCCATCTTGCCACTGCTTCTATTTTTGACGGGTCTACCAACACCCCGTTTGAACTTATGATGTGCCCAAGAAACTGTACCTCTCGCAACCAGAAAGCACATTTTAGAATTTTGCATACAACTTTTCTTTTATGAGCGTCTCCAACACTTCGCATAAATGACTTGCGTGTTCCGCTTCATTCTTTGAATATACCAAAATGTCATCGATGAATACTATCACTGACTTATCCAACATCGGCTTGCAAACCTGGTTCATGAGGTCCGTGAAAGCCGCGGGCGCATTAGTTAATCCGAAGGACATCACGAGGAACTCGCAATGCCCGTACCGTGTACGGAAGGCCGTCTTCGGTACATCCTCTTCTTTGACTTTCAGCTGATGATACCCCGATCTAAGGTCGATCTTGGAGAACCAACTTGCACCTTGCAATTGGTCAAATAGGTCATCAATTCTTGGGAGCGGATATCGATTCTTCACCGTGAGTTTGTTTAACTCCCAGTAATCGATGCACATGCGCATGCTTCCATCCTTTTTCTTCACAAATAACACCGGTGCGCCCCATGGGGACACACTCGGCCGAATAAACCCCTTGTCGAGCAGGTCTTGGATTTGGGACATCAATTCTTGTAGCTCTGATGGCGCGAGCCGATACGGTGCCTTGGCCACAGGTTTCGCGCCCGGAATCAATTCGATTCCGAACTCTACCTCCCGTTCTGGCGGTATTCCCGGTAAATCTTCCGGAAATACATCGGCGTATTCACGTACCACCGGTACGTCTTCAATCTTTGGTGTTTCTTTATCTGGTTCGTTTGCGTATATCATGAATGCTCTACACCCACACCTCATGAGTTTGTGAGATTTTAGCATTGAGCACATAACGGGATTACCCCTTTTTCGACATAGATGGTAACGTGTTTTCCACTTGGATATATTAACTTAATCTGTCACACCCCGATATTTCCACGTATTACCGGTGGGGAGTATCGTGACGTAGTTGATATCATCATAGTCAATTTATCACAGTTCAATGCACAGCGGAAGTCTAAAGTAAAATATATTACAAACCGAATGAAAGTAACATAAGTATTACAACCGGAATGTAAGAGGATCCACAGGCGGATCAAAACAAAGGAAATATTGTTCAACAGATTTTAAAGTGATAAAGCTTGCAAGACTCTTTATTTATTCTCTCAGGAGTAGCCAGCCTATTTCGCATAGTACCTGCACTTAACCTTTTGGAAAATACGTCAGTTTACACTGGTAAATACAATTAACCGACTCTTTTGAAAATATTTAAGAAAATTGATTTAAATGCACAAGGCACAAATAATCTTTTATAACTTGGGATAATTATTTAAAAATAATATTGTAAAAGAATTATATGTTTGTTATACGTTCAGTAGCCCGGGTTGAATACCGGGTTAAAGATTAATAGACACACCACATAATATAACCCACGACAAGTTATTCTCGAACAAGCAGGTATATAATTTTACATACGCTCCGGCAGGTGTATGCCTACACCCCGTGCTTAAGTCGTGGCCATTTCAATGAATGAGCCGAGGATATCCAGGACATTGTCATTAACCCCCCAAAGGCTTAAAACAAACAAAACAGATTAAACGGGTTATCTCAATGATTTAACCTTCATATGATTAAAGATTCAATACCCAAACAAATGGTGTTTTAAATACCGTACCCCAAGCCCGTATAAGGGAAAATAAGTTAAAGTATTTACCTGAGCAAAATATAAATTTTATCCCAGCCGTATACAATCAGCAAGTGCAAATATCTTTTACTGGGCTCCTAAATCTGGAATGAAGGTTTTAATAACCTATTAGATTCCTAACGGGCCTTATTTAAGTTTAAACTTAGACCGGTTAGTTTTAATGAAAGGTTTACGGTTCAAAACGCAAGATTAAGCGAAGACCAAATTAGAATGTGATTTAGACCCGAAAAGTATGAAGACTTGTATAATATGGGTAAACTAAACACATTCTGGATTTTGAGGCAAAAATGATAAGGTTTGACCCGTTTCGGTCAATTTATGCAAACTAGTCACATAAACCGTACCGAATGCGAAAAATGCATAACGGGTAACCAAATGAGTCATGTATAGGTTTCACAAGCTAATATGCCTTAAATGTTGTGATATCAGTAGGATACCTTCCATTATGCCCAAAACGAATTTAAATTCAATTTAAGCCCCTTAGGGGTATTTTGGTCATTTTAAAGATTATAAAAGAGGTTAAATGAAAATCTGAGGTTCTGGTCTAAAATGATCAGTAAAAATATTTATTTTTGCAAGTAATATCAGTAAGATATTGTACATATGTGAAATTTATCATTTATAGCCAAACTATGCACCGTAGGGGCATTTTGGTCGTTTCATATAAGCTTTAAAGGTTAAATTTGGAAATCTAAGTTTACAACTTTTACATACTGTTTAAGTATAATAATTTATTCATAACATCAGTAGGTAACAAGCCTTAGGTGCCCAATATGGTTTTAAACCATACTATGCGCCTAAATCGCATAAAAGTCGGTATTTTGACGATATTCGGGTTAATTAAGGAAATCTGAGATTTTGATCAGCCTCTACTGTTTAAAATAATTTATTTGATGTATAAAATCAGTAGAAAAAGATTTGATATGTAAAGGATGTGTAAAACTCATTTTATTAGCAAAAAGGGCATAACCGTCAATTACCGAATCAATGCAAGAACCCTATGTTCCGATCAGTTTAAAATTTAATAAAATTTACAAAAATCCCTAAATATTATATTACATCAGTGGGTAGAAGTTTGGTGTCAAAATTTGGGTTTAAAGAGAGTTTATGCCAAAAATGCCGTTTAATTAATAAAAATGTTTCAATTTATGATATCGAGCATAACTCCTAATTTAGACCACAAACTTATGTCAAATTTTTAGGACATGCTTAAATATCAGTAATAAAGGTTTTTGTCCTCTCACATTTTCAAAAATCTCGTTTTAATATCAAAAGGGCATAATGGTCAACTTTTAAGCATTTAACGGAAACATGCAATGAACTAGGATTTCTAAGGAACCAAGTTGTATAGCCTCAGAGGGTTATACTAACCTATAACATGGTCCTAAAGGAACCCTAAGGCATATCTAAACTAAGCTAAATCGGGTCAGAACTGAAAGTCAAAGCAAAAGTCAACTTTTGCGACTTTCGGTTGCGAATAGAGCCTAAACTTAGAAATGTCGGGTCGAACATGCCTAGACATGTTCAATTAATATTTACCAAGTTATTAAAGTGATAAAACTGATTTTATAGCTTCTATATTATCAGTTAAGAATTTTATTTAAAAACTGACCCGTTTGACTTTTATTTTTAATTACTTTGACCCGACAATTAACTAAGTAAACGTGGTAATTAGGAAGTGCCCTATTGAGGGTTTAATACCTACCTAATTACGATCACGTAGCCATGTTCGTTGCGAACAAAGGCTTGACCGTTTAGGGTCTAGCTAAAAGTCAAAGCGTTTATCGAAAACGCTTGACTTTTTGGCTTTAAACGCCAAATAAAACATGCTAGTCACGAAAGGACACTTACAATGGTCCCATGGACTGAATAGAGGTTCCAAAAATGCTTAGGATCCCCTTTAGAATTGAGAGATAGCAGAATTGAATGAATTGTGAATTTTTGAGCAAAACCCATCTCTATTTATAGAGTTTGGAGAGAGATTAGATGATTAACAAGTGTCCTAGGGTGTTCTAGGATTAGAACATGTGTAATACCATATTTCCAAATCTGTATGCAAGCCCATAGATTCGAATTATGAGCACGTGGATTTGTTATAGATGGAATACAACAGAAAACAAATAAAAAAAAAGAAAACTGAAGATCTGGTCGCTGGCGGCCCGCGTAGGCCTCAGGCCCGGCTTACGTGGCCCGCGACCGAGGTCTGCCCAGCTCACAACTTTGCTGCAAATGCTGCTTTGGTCCCTGTTGTGTTTTAAACGTTCTAAACCTTCATAAACGACACGAATGGTCCCTTGAACTTTTATATCAGAAGTAACCAAGTTCAGAAATAACTTTTTGAGGTTGACAAGAACAGTCCTTCTCATTTTTACTTGTTATATAACCTTCAAACTTTTACGTAAATGACACAACATTTTCAATTTATTATGTCGTGTAATACAATGTACCAAGGCCACATAGTAAACATTCTTAGGCATCCCGAGAGTTCAACCGAGCATTGTGAAGTCCTTGGTTTGATTAAAAAGATCCTCTAAAGCGTAGTTTCGTAAGTCGTCGCTTTTAGTCCTTTAATCGCACAAAGTAGTGCGAAATGTCGTATAATGATATCCAAGCCTTCTGTGGCCCATAATGGGTATTCCCAAGTATGTGTTTAAGTATTACTACGCTCCCGATCGCTTAAATGTTCACCAAAAGGCGTAGATTCAAAAGTTGACGCTTTTGGTCCCTCTAGTGCGCAAACTTGCGCATATCATCGATTAATAGCATCGAAGCCCTATGTAATCCATATTAGGAATTCCTAAGAGTATTATTACTTATCACGATGCTTCGCGTTCGTAAAAAAGGTCATTCAGAGGTATAATTAAACATATTGATACTTTTAGTCCCTCTAACTTGCAAAGTTGCGCGTAACGTCACTTATAGGCATAAAAGCCTTAGACGGCCAATATTTGGCATTCCCAAGAGTATAATCAAACATCATGAAGCTCCCAGTTTGTTAAAAGGTCACTCAGAGGTAAGAATTAACATGTTAACGCTTTTAACCCTTCATTGCGCAAACTTTCAATTATTTACGCAAACGGCTACTCTTGATCAACAAGTGGCTCATTTGTGAATATGAATACTGTGCAACATCATTCGGAGGCTTATATTAAGCACGTGGATATTTTTAGTCCTTCTATAATCAAAGTTTTTGATTTTTCGCAAAAATAGTCCTTCAAATTCAACGTTTGACTTTATTAGGGTTTAGTACACGTGTCAACATATCATTGGACGTGATTTTACGAGGTGTTACATCCTCACCCCCGTAAAAGAAATCTTGACCTCGAGATTTGCTAAAATAATGGAAGTACTTTCTGTCGTACAATGGACTTAACCTCAACAATACACTTGAGCCTCTAAGGGCATCCCAATTGACCTTTATAATAGGTACGTGTTTTCCCTGGAGCTTTTAACCATGTCGATCCTTAATCGATACTGGTTTCTCAACAACACATAGGTTTCCATTACTCTGCACATCTTAATGCAATCAATTTAACGGCTAGACATATCCTTAAATCGCTAGTATAGAGCACCATGTGATTACCATCCAGCTTCTTAGGTAAGTTTCAGCTTACCGACTACCGATCTTGACATACTCGGTTTTTTTCAAATGGTTCAATATATATATCCAGAGCTTAACTAGCCCATTAAATTTAAAATTCAGCACACTCTTCAAGGGTGATACCTTCTGTGGAATTTGATTCCTTAACAAGAACTTAAGAGGTTTGCGACTTTCATCAATTATAGATTTTCTGCCGATTACTGGCAGTTTCCAGACGATCATTATTTATATGGTCTTATCCGTCATCTCCAGGGTGGCTTTCAGATCCCGATAATTGGATTTACCACTATTTTGTCCATCAAATGGACGTTCGACATTCCATCTATACAAGGTCTCCAAAGGAGCAGCCTTGATATTTGTATAACAACTATTATAGAAAAGCTTATTTAAGGTGAGATAATTATCCCAACTACTGCTTAAACCAATCTTAAGGAATAGCTAATCCTTACAGTTAGTCGAACAACTCGACGATCCTGGGCAGCTGATGGCAATTCCTAATTGCTGCCTAAATAGGGTTGCGGTAATTAATGCATAGCAGAATGAACCGTCATCCTTAATTAATAATACCGGAGCTTCCAGAATTTTTATTTAGGCTTTTATGAAATCTTCTCTAAAATCTTTTCTGATTGACTCTTAGTTATTCCATTCCGTTGGTACTAACCGATATGGGCTTTCCAATAGATGCAACTCTAAGCGAGGTATTATTTTTAACTCTACTAGTCTCAGGAGGTAAACAGGGTACTTCTTTGGAGAAAATAATCAAGACACACGGAGATTACAGAGATATTCCAAATCTCAAGCCCCGGTTCATCTATCATTGCCGGTGTCGGATAAATGACACATTTCCTTTACGAAGCATGGATACCCTAATTAGGGACACTTACATGGAAATTTCTATTCTGGATATCTTCTTTGAATACCATTAGCTGACTTTAGTGTAATATGACCATTGGGATATCTCAGTGGTTCCATGCATTAAACCTCCATACTGATCAGGCATGGAAGCAATCTATGGAACACATTAAGATACTCCAATCCTCATATGGCGCTTTTATCATACAATCTGGTATTCACAGTTGATAGAAATCAATGAGATAATTAAATAAAATAACATATATTGACGTAATCCATCTGGAGAAATAGCACTCTAGAATTTTACGAATGAAGATTTCTGATAGGAAAAGAAGAAATGGTTCCTATGATTTCGCCTATAAGTTTTACCTTACACTTAATATCTGGGGTTCTTAGGGGAAAATTTTAAAAGTTTGCTAAGGTTATGGTCTTACAATATGGGATTTATCTGGTGTCATTATTGATATGAACTGCTTCTAACATTTATCAGGAGGGTTTAGGCGCCTCCATTCTTAATCCTTCTATACTTAGCTATAAAATCTTTGACAATTTTAGGGCAGTCTCAGCTTGGACTGGTTTATTTCTTAATCTATATAACGAGAGCAGCTGAGATAGATCCATAATGGATTTATAAGAAGCAGGCTTTGAAACCTTAATGTGCCCTCTTATTACAGATGCCAAACCACCAATAATATTTCATTAAGCTTAGATTTTTAGGTTAATCGAATAGGGTACTATCTCAGATAATAAACTAAAATCTGTAACATTCTGTTGACAGTCTAGATCCATCATGGTGAAAGTCAGAAAATTCTTATTCCACCTTTTCCATTCCGTGTTGCAGACAACTTGGACCATCCCCGCTTGTGTAGGAGTATTCTTCTTGAAATTTCATTAAAGTCTTTCACCAATTAAGGGCACTGCCCTTGAATGACCGTGATACATATCTCACAATGTCTTTCTCAGCACAACCGCTGATGTCCATAATGGTTTCCATTTCATCCAACAATTTTACGAAATCAATGGCTCCCTTTTTCGCCATTGAAGTCTCTTGACTTGCAAGAGACAAAGTACTTTTAAGTACATCCTTTAGAGGAACGGGGCTCCTTGGTATATATCATCTTATTTGGTTTATTCTTCGCACTCGAAGTATGAATAAAGCTCTTCTCAGGAGCAGGGAAATATGGTTTAGAGCAAGTAGCATTCGGCTTTTCTAACCTTTTCATGACCCTTCTCATAACCTTTCTAACAGCTGTGTCAATCACAGCTTGGAGATTAACTCCATTAACTTTGAGGTTCACATTTGTTGCATCATTAACATTTGTCGCATCATCAGTATCGCGACGGTTATTTGACTCATTCAAGTTTGCTATACTTGAAGCTTGGCACTAAACACCAAAATTTAACAATTGCTTAATTGTATATTCTATAGCTAGTCATCGTCCTGACGACCAACATACATTAGCCATGTTATCCTTAAACCATACCGGCTAATAAGGTATGAACATTCCTAATGAATGTCATTTGAATGTATATCAATATTTAGCCTAGGTCGCAAAAGGTCCATCAATGGAAATTAAGGTTTGGACCGAGTCCATTACCCTTCTGACAGGAGATCACAAGGTCACAACTGTCTTTGTCATATTGATGATGTTAAATAGCTCGAAGGATTGCCACAATGGCTTTTATAATATGAAACATGAGTCCGTCAGGAAGGTCATAAATAATCATATGGCACGAAGGCCTTGTCGCAAATGACATTATAAGATATGGCAACAAAAGCCTGTCACGGAGGACATTAATTTATAAGCCACAACCTTATTAGATCAGGGGCTTTAATATTTGAACCAAGTTCTTTACCGTTGGACAGGGAGTCATAGACTACGACTGTCATCGTCTTGAAAGACGATTCATTTCGGCACATAGGCAAATCATAGGACATCACTAATGGATGTTTATATATATACATATATGTATATATATATATACAATTATTGCAGTTGAGTATATTAGTCATGATCTTATCGACCTTTTAGACTATAAGGCTTGGGCATTGCCCATCACCTTTGACGATGAACCATAACGGTCACACTTGTCAATGTCTCTAATGGACAATATAGTATATAACCCGTAGGCGAAATAAATCCTACTGCTGATTCGGGATAACGCCACGAAGGGTAATATAATAAAAACACTTATATATAGGAAGTACCAGCGGCGTATCCACCATGTGTTTATTGTATTACTCTAGTTCCATTATCTAAATCACCGAAAATTTATGCATAAATCATAACTATCGAGTCTTAAAGTACTTCTTAAAAATCTCACTATGAAGATAAGAAGGCCCAAGCCTATACTTCAAAAAAATACGATCATCGTATCAGTTGATATTAGTCATGATCGCATTGATCATATAGACTATTATGCTTGGACATAGTCCAATATCTTTAAACTGGGGGTCATAGACCACAACTGTCGTTGTCTTAATGGATAACAAATTTAGCCCGTAGGCACTTCATCACTAACAGATGTTTATATTTTGATCATCACATTGATGATACTTGCCAAGATCAAATTCGATCATATAGGCTTTAAGGCTTGGACATAGACCAAATACCTTGACGGTTGGTGTGGTCTCTCAAGTCACACTACCATGAGTGTTAACATGTTCTCAGATGTTAACAAGGATTAATTTGTCTTAATGGTTACACGATATTACCATGATCGCATTGATCATATAGGTTTAGAGGCTTAAAAATAGTTCACCACCTCTGGATAGAAGGGGTATCTCCCTTAACTATCACAGTAGAAGGAATAATTACCCTTAACTACCGAAAGTTTTGGCCAATTAATGTGGACTTGCCACTTGGCAGGGGTAAACCATTAAGAAGATCTTTTGAAATTATTTATCTGATCGATAAAGTTCGAATAAAATTCACACTAATGGTTGATAAAGGACGATATGAATACCTATTTAAAGTTTCCAAAATTTTCAATAAATCATTAGGAAATTTACCATAGTGCCTTAAACAGGACTTTTAGTATCATATTTGTCCACAGAGGATTGAAAGAAAATATAAGCCAGTATAAGGACTACTAAATATTATAAGTCTACACAGGAACGACATTGAAATAGTTTACCCATGAAGGGACTATAATAAAATATCAGGTCTACAAAGGGGTCATAAGGAAATATCATGTCCACTAAGGGACTTATAATGAAATCTCTTGCTCACGGAAAGACTATTTAGAAATAACATATCTCTTGCTCACGGAAAGACTATTTAGAAATAACATATCCCCATAGGGATTTAATGAAATATTACGTCCATAAAAGGACTTAAAACGAAAGATACGTTCATTAGAGAATTATAATAAACAAACGTCCATGCATGGACTACATAGGAAGACAAGTCCTTATAGGGACTTTGAAGAATATACTAGTCCGCAGGGACTGAAATGAAAAATATAAGTCCATATAAGGACTATAAGATATGTCACTATGGGGACTTTAGTGAAATGATATGTCCTCAGAAGGACTATAGTGAATTATTATGTCCACCAAGGGACTCTAATGAAATAATATGTTAACAAAAAGATTTTTAATGAAATGATATGTCTATGAAAAGACTATTTTAAAGTATGATGTCCTCAAAGGGACTATTATTGAATATAATGTCCTTGAAAAGAATATATTGAAATATAATGTCCTCAAAGGGATTTTTAATAGATAGACGCATATTTTTATGGAGTTTTATCAAAGAGGTAAGTCTACAAGGACTATGATGTAATAATATGTCCACAAAGGACTACAATATTCAAATGCCCAAACAGGGACTTAAATAAAAAGAAGTATGATGGAAGGAGGGTCTTTTAATGTCTTCCTTTCTTTATTCTGATTGCTTCTTCATCTTTGTTTATCGTACGCGGTAGCGACTCTGAAGATTTTAGTGAATAAGTAATATTTCAATTCAGGATCCGTTGCAAAAGTAGAATCCAAGGATTCAATGATTAAAGGAATGACATGAATCACGGATTAGGTTTTGACTAGTATAGTCTAAGTTTGAAATTTGAAAACTCGGAGGTAAGAAATAGGGTTTAATAACATCCACATGTATCATCTTCAATATGGGAGCCTCAGGGACCTTCTGGTATGGACTCCGTAGTCTGGATAAAGGTTTAAACAAATTTGGTTTTGGGAAAAGGTCCATAGAGGTCTTTCCTCCAACTGGTTGCACGCTTATCCTAGCCATGGTATGAAGCTTGCCATTTCTAGGCTTCGGACGTGGAGAATTTCTATTAACGGCTTCTCTGCTTAGCGACAGTAATCAAAACGCATAAATCGAAAATAATATTTACTTAATAGGGAAGAGAGCATTCCTATGTTAAGTCTAGACTCGGAAGGTCTAAGGAATGTGCTACTGTGTCATTTGAGATTAAACACTAGAGACTAGTGTTTAATTCACTCAAACGTTGGCTCTGATACCAACCTGTCACACCCCGATATTTCCACGTATTACCGGTGGGCCCGGTGGGGAGTATCGTGACGTAGTTGATATCATCATAGTCAATTTATCACAGTTCAATGCACAGCGGAAGTCTAAAGTAAAATATATTACAAACCGAATGAAAGTAACATAAGTATTACAACCAGAATGTAAGAGGATCCACAGGCGGATCAAAACAAAGGAAATATTGTTCAACAGATTTTAAAGTGATAAAGCTTGCAAGACTCTTTATTTATTCTCTCAGGAGTAGCCAGCCTATTTCGCATAGTACCTGCACTTAACCTTTTGGAAAATACGTCAGTTTACACTGGTAAATACAATTAACCGACTCTTTTGAAAATATTTAAGAAAATTGATTTAAATGCACAAGGCACAAATAATCTTTTATAACTTGGGATAATTATTTAAAAATAATCTTGTAAAAGAATTATATGTTTGTTATACGTTCAGTAGCCCGGGTTGAATACCGGGTTAAAGATTAATAGCCACACCATATAATATAACCCACGGCGAGTTATTCTCGAACAAGCAGGTATATCATTTTACATACACTCTGGCAGGTGTATGCCTACACCCCGTGCTTAAGTCGTGGCCATTTCAATGAATGAGCCGAGGATATCCAGGACATTGTCATTAACCCCCCAAAGGCTTAAAACAAACAAAACAGATTAAACGGATTATCTCAATGATTTAACCTTCATATGATTAAAGATTCAATACCCGACCAAGCGGTATTTTAAATACCGTACCCCAAGCCCGTATAAGGGAAAATAAGTTAAAGTATTTACCTGAGCAAAATATAAATTTTATCCCAGCCGTATACAATCAGCAAGTTCAAATATCTTTTACTGGGCTCCTAAATCTGGAACGAAGGTTTTAATAACCTATTAGATTTCTAACGGGCCTTACTTAAGTTTAAACTTAGACTGGATAGTTTTAATGAAAGGCTTACGGTTCAAAACGCAAAATTAAGCGAAGACCAGATTAGAATGTGATTTGGACCCGACAAGTATGAAGACTTGTATAATATGGGTAAACTAAACACATTCTGGATTTTGAGGCAAAAATGATAAGGTTTGACCCGTTTCGGTCAATTTATGCAAACTACTCACATAAACCGTACCGAATGCGAAAAATGCATAACGGGTAACCAAATGAGTCATGTACAGGTTTCACAAGTTAATATGCCTTAAATATGTGGTGATATCAGTTGGATACCTTCCATTATGCCCATAACGAATTTAAAATCAATTTAAGCCCCGTAGGGGTATTTTGGTCATTTTAAAGATTATAAAGCAGGTTAAATGACAATCTGAGGTTCTGGTCTAAAATGATCTGTAAAAATATTTATTTTTGCAAGTCATATCAGTAAGATATTGTATATATGTTAAATTTATCATTTATAGCCAAACTATGCACCGTAGGGGCATTTTGGTCATTTCATATAAGCTTTAAAGGTTAAATTTGGAAATCTGAGTTTACAACTTTTACATACTGTTTAAGTATAATAATTTATTCATAACATCAGTAGGTAACAAGCCTTAGGTGCCCAATATGGTTTTAAACCATACTATGCGCCTAAATCGCATAAAAGTCGGTATTTTGACGATATTCGGGTTAATTAAGGAAATCTGAGATTTTGATCAGCCTCTACTGTTTAAAATAATTTATTTGACGTATAAAATCAGTAGAAAAATATTTGATATGTAAAGGATGTGTAAAACTCATTTTATTAGCAAAAAGGGCATAACCGTCAATTACCGAATCAATGCAAGAACCCTATGTTACGATCAGTTTAAAATTTAATAAAATTTACAAAAATCCCTAAATATTATATTACATCAATGGGTTGAAGTTTGGTGTCAAAATTTGGGTTTAAATAGACTTTATGCCAAAAATGCCGTTTAATTAATTAAAAGGTTTCAATTTACGATATCGAGCATAACTCCTAATTTAGACCACAAACTGATGTCAAATTTTTAGGACATGCTTAAATATCAGTAATAAAGGTTTTTGTCCTCTCACATTTTCAAAAATCTCGTTTTAATATCAAAAGGGCATAATGGTCAACTTTTAAGCATTTAACGGAAACATGCAATGAACTAGGATTTCTAAGGAACCAAGTTGTATAGCCTCAGAGGGTTATACTAACCTATAACATGGTCATAAAGAAACCCTAAGGCATATCTAAACTAAGCTAAATCGGGTCAGAACTGAAAGTCAAAGCAAAAGTCAACTTTTGCGACTTTCGGTTGCGAACCGAGCCTATACTTAGAAATGTCGGGTCGAACATGCCTAGACATGTTCAATTAATATTTACCAAGTTATTAAAGTGATAAAACTGATTTTATAGCTTCTATATTATCAGTTAAGAATTTTATTTAAAAACTGACCCGTTTGACTTTTATTTTTAATTACTTTGACCCGACAATTAACTAAGTAAACGTGGTAATTAGGAAGTGCCCTATTGAGGGTTTAATACCTACCTAATTACGATCACGTAGCCATGTTCGTTGCGAACAAAGGCTTGACCGTTTAGGGTCTAGCTAAAAGTCAAAGCGTTTATCGAAAACGCTTGACTTTTTGGCTTTAAACGCCAAATAAAACATGCTAGTCATGAAAGGACACTTACAATGGTCCCATGGACTGAATAGAGGTTCCAAAAATGCTTAGGATCCCCTTTAGAATTGAGAGATAGCATAATTGAATTAATTGTGAGTTTTTGAGCAAAACCCATCTCTATTTATAGAGTTTGGAGAGAGATTAGATGATCAACAAGTGTCCTAGGGTGTTCTAGGATTAGAACATGTGTAATACCATCTTTCCAAATCTGTATGCCCATAGATTCGAATTATGAGCACATGGATTTGTTATAAATGGAATACAACAGAAAACAAATGAAAAAAAAGAAAACTGAAGATCTGGTCGCTGGCGGCCCGCGTAGGCCTCAGGCCCGGCTTACGCGGCCCGCGACCGAGGTCTGCCCAGCTCACAACTTTGCTGCAAATGCAGCTTTGGTCCCTGTTGTGTTTTAAATGTTCTAAACCTTCATAAACGACATGAATGGTCCCTTGAACTTTTATATCAGAAGTATCCAAGTTCAGAAATAAATTTTTGAGGTTGACAAGAATAGTCCCTCTCATTTTTACTTGTTTTATAACCTTCAAACTTCTACGTAAATGACACAACATTTTCAATTTATTATGTCGTGTTAATACAAGGTACCAAGGCCACATAGTAAACATTCTTAGGCATCCTAAGAGTTTGACCGAGCATTGCGAAGCCCTTGGTTTGATTAAAAAGATCCTCTAAAGCGTAGTTTCGTAAGTCGTCGCTTTTAGTCCTTTAATCGCACAAAGTATTGCGAAATGTCGTATAATGATATCCAAGCCTTCCGTGGCCCATAATGGGTATTCCCTAGTATGTGTTTAAGTATTACTATGCTCTCGATCGCTTAAATGTTCACAAAAAGGCGTAGATTCAAAAGTTGACGCTTTTGGTCCCTCTAGTGCGCAAACTTGCGCATATCATCGATTAATAGCATCGAAGCCCTATCTAATCCATATTAGGCATTCCTGAGAGTATTATTACACATCACGATGCTTCGGGTTCATAAAAAGGTCATTCAGAGGTATAATTAAACATATTGACGCTTTTAGTCCCTCTAACTTGCAAAGTTGCGCGTAACGTCACTTATAGGCATAAAAGCCTTAGACGGCCAATATTTGGCATTATCGAGAGTATAATCAAACATCATGAAGCTCCCGGTTTGTTAAAAGGTCACTCAGAGGTAAGAATTAACATGTTGACGCTTTTAACCCTTCATTGCGTAAACTTTCAATTATTTACGCAAACGGCTACTCTTGATCAACAAGTGGCTCATTTGTGAATATGAATATTGTGCAACGTCATTCGGACACTTATATTAAGCACGTTGATATTTTCTGTCCTTCTATAATCAAAGTTTTTGATTTTTCGCAAAAATAGTCCTTCAAATTCAACGTTTGACTTTATTAGGGTTTAGTACACGTGTCAACATATCATTGGACGTGATTTTACGAGGTGTTACATAATCACCTTGCGGAAACACACGACCTTCGCGTGATGTCGGGATAGCCAATCCATCCCGACCACTACTTGGAATTCTCCCATCGACATCGGAATCAAGTCTATCGAGTATTCTTCACTGTCGATACTCATCTTACAATTTTGGCATACGTCACATACGATAAAGCTTTTGTTATCACCTATTTCTATTTCTAAAGGCATAGGTAATTTCGTCAGTTCGAATGAAGGATGTCGAATAAATCCATGTGAAATAAAGGATTTATTCGCACCTGTATCAAATAACACATGTGCGGGAATTGAATTTATGGCGAATATACCTGAGACCACATCGAGTTCCACCTTCTCCTCGGCTGCCGTTAACTGGAAGGATCTGGCTTTTGCTTTTGGAGTCTCCGTATGTGAATCCTTGCCATCCTTTTTCCCGACTAGCTCCGGGCACTCTGATTTTTTGTGACCCGGTTGATAGCATTTGTAACACACTGATACCTTCCCGGGGCATAATGCAGTTGTATGCCCTGTCTTCCCACACATAGGACATGGCTTATCTTTAAACCGGCACTCACCTTTGTGCCCTTTCCCGCATACCTTGCAGCTTGGCGACCCACGTTTTCCCTCTTGTTTCTTTGACGACTCCGTTGTACGTGCCTTTTTCATGGGGCTTGGATTTACAACCTGCGCCCTTCTTTCCCCTCTCTCTATCTACTTCTTCAGCTCTATTTCTCTTTCACGAGCAGTATTAATGATCTCGGTGAGAGTCTCGTATTTTGAGGGAGTCATAAACTCCCGATATTCTGCACTTAGCATATTATAGTAATAATATACTTTCTGCTCTTCGGACGTCACCAACTCATCACAAAACCACTGTTTGTGGAGAAAGATCCCTGTGATCTTATCAATAGATTCGCCTTTCTGCCTAAGCTGAATGAATTCCTCTTTGATTCAATTGATAACCGCCTTGGGACTGTGGTGTTTAAGGAATGGTAGCTTAAACTCGTCCCATGTCATCGCTCTTGCTGCTTCACTTCCAATCTCCTTTTTCTTATTATCCCACCAGTCTTTTGCTTAACCTCTTAGCTGACCCATGCCATAAGCTACGAAGTCATTTGTGTCATAGTGGGTTCTCTCAAACACCCCTTCGATATCACTCAACCATCTTTGGCATACTATCGGATCCACCTCTCCATTATAGAGTGGCGGTTTACATGCCATAAATTCCTTGTACGAGCAGCTCTTGCGCTCTCCAGATTTCTCCTTAGCTATGTTGGCACTATCTTCCAATTTCTTGATTCTCTCATCAACAACCGATAGTACCGTATTTTGGATCTTATCAATAAAACCGGATAAGCTATTTTCGATTGCCTTTCCTACCTCCTCGGCAATCACTTCTCTCATTTGCTCGGTGACTCTCGGCACCGCATCATCATTACCTTTATCCGTCATCTTTAAAACTGAAATGTTTACATCAAGCATTAAACATTTCATCTATAGCATATGGTTTATTTACTTTGGTTTAGTCAAGTTCATAACTTGTTTTAACTGTTCTTATTTAATGCACTTTCCAGGTTTGAGTGTGTTAACACACTCTTCCCGTGCACGTCAATTCATGTTTCCTTTCTATACTTAGTAAATCTACTTAAAACAATTAGCTCTTACCGGATGCTTGATCAAGCTTGAACTGAACACACCTTGTTAACAACCTTGAGCTCTGATTACCAACTTGTAACACTCGTCTTAAATTTCTAATATTTAAATCATAAAACACGGGCCTTTTTAAAATCCTTGTTTCCCAATCAACCCACAACCCTAACAAGTATGAATGACCTCTAAACCATGAGCCCTAATGCTCTGTAAAATGAACTCCCGCAAGATAAACAATTACATAGTTTGAAACAAATGGGCACACTAAATGATTTCACATATAAAGTAGGAACTAAATAAAATTTAATATTTGATATCATAACTCACCTCTAAGTCCCCAACAAAGACAGATTTCCACACCTTGATGCTAGCCCGAACTCCAAGATCTATGTCCTCCGCATCAATTCTATCTTTCCAGCCACCTACGATTCTACAAACATTTAAAAAAAAGGAAATAATAAATTAGGCCCGTAAAAGTAAAGAAAAATAAGTGAAAGTAAAATGAAAGCACAACAACATTAATTGAGAGAAAAATTGACACTGTTCCCAGACCACTTGGATTCCTAGGCTGCAGAAAGAAATTAAAATTCCATGTCAATTTTCCTACTTATAAGAACCATAAATACAAAATAATGTAAAACCATGAAGCAGAAATAATGAGCATTGCAATAAAGAGACATATCTTACCTGAAAAGAACCTAATCCTGGCATTGGGAGCATTCGTGCCTCTTGAGGTCGGTTAAACACACCTCCTGACAGATACATCTGGTTCACACTCACATTTGATGGCCCCTGCAAATAGGAATGCTGCCAGGTGGCTTAATTTCAGTTTTATTATATCATATTGCAAAACTACCTTGTAATTAGGGTGGACGGGGCACCTTCGGTGACCCCATGCGGGGAGTGCCTTTGCCGTGCGGGTACACCGCCACCAACAAAATTTTACCGCGCGGTTTGTGCTCACCGATTGAGAGAGAGGAGAGAGAGAGAGGGGGTGATTGGTTGTTAATGTGGGTCCACCCTTTTTCCACCAATCATATTTTTTTCTTCTTTTTTTATAAAAAAATAATTGTGTGAGTGGAGTGATGCCAACGTTTGAGTGCAAAATGGGGACTTAAGAGGGGAGTTGACATGGAATAACCTGATTGGTTGTGGCTAAGTGGGGAATACTCCCCACGTGGGGAGCACCCCGTTCACCCTTATCACTTTGAAACTTACGCGTACATGAGTGAACGGTTGAAAATCGTCTTCAATCACTTCATCAAATGTTTGAAAATGCTCATTCAAACGTTCTTTATTGGTGTTGCATGAAATCCCACTAATTAACAGCTTCCCACTCTCCATTTCCCTTCTGTACAATCAAAAACCAACACAAAATTCCATATTCACCAATTATATCAAACAAAACTAAACAGGAACATAACACACCGATATCATCACAACCATATACAAAAAACAAAAAAAAAAACAATTAAAAAAAACCATATTCACCTATTTTAACAACCATTATTTACCATAAAATCAGGTGGATTGCTTGTAATTGAGAAAGCAACTAACAAATGGGTACTCTTAGATTCAATCAAAAAGCATCAAATGTAATTAAGATTATTGCACATAAGATATTGATATGCAATAAATGGAATCTAAATACCACAAAAGATAAATTTACATTTACCTGTACTTCCGTGAAATCAACTGAATTCACAATAGGTCTAAAAACCGATAGATGATTTGATCCAAGTAATCCACAAAACTCGTACCCTAATCGCGATAACCATTGGCATCGACATAGTCTGAGCCTAGCTAGGAACCCACCGTCGCCGGCGGTGTTGAATAATCTCGCCTCCGTTCATCTTCAATCAATCGTCAAACAACAGCCATCGCGTCAGATGGTGGTAGTGAGGGTGGCGATGACGGTGACGGAAACGTTGTGGATTCTCCCCTACTCTCACATGTCACCTCCTTTATAACATCATAATGATAATGATAATATGAATCGATTAGGGTGTAGGAAATACCTAACAGGGGGACTAAGTGAAGCAGATGTAGAGGCAAGTGATGTGAAGAGATGAGAGGAAAATGTGATTGGGTATTAGGGTTATATATATTCAATATAAGAAACGATTCAATTGTCTGAGAATGAGAAGTTAATGCACGTTTATTCCATGATCAAATCCCAAAAACACCCCTGTGGTGTCTTAAAATTTTGAAAAAGTTGTAACTTTAGTCCCTTTAAAATGGCTTCTCTCTATTGTACATAATGCTTCAAAACTTGTACACAAATAAAATTACTATCTTGTACATAACTTCTCCTTTTTATAATAGTATAGATATATTTATACACAAGTTTAAAGTATCCATGTGTTACAAGGGTTACTCAAAGTAAATTATATAATTTAAAAGTGTTGACTGAAACTTTAAAATGAAATAAATGTTCCATTACTTTTGTAAATATTAAATATAGTTTATTACTTCACACGTATTGATGCCATATTTAGCAAGACAATAAGTAATAAGATATTCCTCCTGCGCGTTGTGGCGGGGATTCAGTTATTATTATAATCATAACTAAAGATCATAATCATTACAATACTAAATCCTATAATATTTCAAATAATATCTTTAATAATACTTCTAGTAATGTTTTCAATAGTAGAAGTATACTAAAGATAATAATGTGTTCTAATTAATATATATATATATATATATATATATATATATATATATATTAATTAGAACACATTATTATCTTTAGTATACTTCTACTATTGAAAACATTACTAGATATATATATATATACTAGAAGGCTACCTGAATGATGTAGCAGCAAACACAAACACTATCAAGGTGTGCATTGTTCGGTTAATTTGATTATTATCCTCAATCGAGACCGAAGTTATCGGTTAGTATATTATGTAAGCCAATCCGTTTTCGGTTAATCGGTTCAGTTTATTCGGTTAGATTGACCGTTTTATGTTTGAGTCGTTTACTTTCGGTTATTAGCCAAAACTAAACTTGGGTTAAAACTGTTGCTTTGAAATACAAGAAATTCAGGTATAAATACATGAAATGAATGTATAAATACATAAAATGGAGGTATAAAATATGAAATAAATGAACTGAAGGTAAAAAGGCTAATAATATATGAAAATATGAATGATTCGGTTCGGTTCGGTTATTTTGGTTAAACGACAGTACAAAAATATCGATAACTGATTTTGGTTAATTTGGGTTTCGGTTAAATGATTTTTTAGTTAATTCATTTTATAATTGATTTTGGTTCGATTTCGTTTGTTTTTGGTTCTGTAACAATTCAGTTATTGTTCACCCTTAGTCATTGTTAATCATATAACATGTTAATTTATTTTTTAATTAAAAAAACTATAGCAATACTATACTCAGATTAAAAAGAATAAAATACTTATTTTATGGTGTATTTTTTAAATATTGATGTACAAAAAGTTATGACTATTTAAAAATCGTTGGGGTAGTTAGTTTTTTTTTATAAGAGGATAAAGTATAACTACTCACAAATTATTTATAATTTTGTTAGAGATGGGGGAATTTAAATACTTTAAATTAGCAACTTATTTGTGCATATAAGTGTTATACATAATATTTGGGGAGTTTTAAAAAAAACTTGATTTTTTTTACTTTTAGTTCAAAAATATTTGATAAATTATTTTTAACCCAAAACTATTTGAGTTTTTACTTTTTACCCAAAATGTTTCATCTTTTCAATTTAACCTCATATTTTTTTTACTTTTAACTTTGGCCCCTTATATTTTTCATCTTTCGCATTTTTTCGTTTTAAGCTTCGTTCTAAATTTTGCGAGTTAACACGGCGCAACGTGTGTGTGTGATTTAATGTTTTTACGCTTCGTTCTAAGTTTTGCAAGTTAACACGACGCAACATGCGTGTGTGGTTTAACATTTTTACGTTGGCTATTTTTTCCCGTTTGACAGGTTCGTCATAACGTGCGGGTCCTAGATCGACTTAGTTATTATTTTCTATGTTTTACGTTTTAGTCTAATTTCTTCGCCGCAAATTCAGTGTAGGTGATTGCTCGTGGTGGTGTGATATTGATGCTATTTGGCATGGTTTTACGTCCTCGCCGCAACACGGATGGTGCTTAATACTAGTTAAAGTGTAATTAAGATGAGTAGATTATAGTGTAACTAGTGTTTAAAAGAATAATTTGCCCTCGCTTTAGGTTGTACCCTTATGCATTAAAACAAAAAAAAAATATTCGTAGCTTTTGAATATTTTAAAATATCCTTATCTTATACATTATATATAGTGTGTGTATAAACACTTGATACTTAATGATAGTATTAAAAGTTATACTAATATTAATGTTTAGAATTGATTTTAATCATATTACTAATAATATTTTTGTTTATATAAAATACTTATAATTAAGAAAGTAATAGTAGACTCTATGTTTAGTGTTTTAGTTATTTAGTAATAATAACCAAATGGCAAGTTCCATTACTTCTATTACTAATAAAATAATCCATTTAATGTCACATGATATTCTCTCGATCAATCTAATACTAATAAAATAATTATTTTAATGCCACATGGCATTCTCTTCTTAAAATTATATCTTAATGTCATGTGGCTTTCTCTCCTTTAATATTATTATTAATACTCTTCTTATTATTAGTATATCATATTAATATACAATTTATTAATTTATACACAGCAACAAATAAATACATATTGTTATTATATCATACTAATATATCCAATTTATAAATCTATACATAAGTATAGATAAATATGTAATATATAAAAATATTTATCTTATACTATTGTAGTATTTTATTTATTTATTTTTATTTTCATATGTGACATTAAATTTTATTTTTTAATCATTGCTGATCAAACCAAATTAGGTTAAATAATTGTAGACCTAGATTGTCTAATCTAACCAAATAATTTTTTTGCGAATAACTACACACATATATCACTTAATTTAGCAATATTATTATTTTATTAATAATATATTAGATAAACATCCAATTATTAATATTATTAATATTAATATATAACACATGTGGTGTCCGATACAAAAAAATATATAGCGAATATAACTCTTTATTCAACGAATTTTATACCGCCATGCCAATAAACCTATAAAAACAAATATGGTATATAGTTTAAAATTTAAATTATATTTTATATAATTTAGATTATATTTTAATTTATTTTTATAATTTAACATCAACAATGATTAAGTTAAACAGAAGATATTTACATAGCTTTTTAAGTTCACATTTGAGCGATGATATAAATTAATGGGGTAGGTTTTATTTGGATTAAAAAAACAATAAATTAAATAAGTAAAAAGACAAAAATGCCCATCATTAAACTGACTTTTTTGATGAAGTTAATGGGCTTGATGAAAATGACAAAAAAAAATGCAAACCTCAGGAACAAATAAGAAAAATTGTTATTGCTATTGTTATTATTAACTATTTATAATTATTAAATTATTATAATTACGAATTATTATTATCTAAGTCACTAGGTTATAGTCTATGCGTTACACGGGTTTACTTAACATATTGTCTTTATTCAACCCGTGTAATACGCGGGTCCATAAACAACTATAGTAATAATATTGTCAACAAAAATGCCATGTGGCAATTTCTTTTGTTACCTCAACCTTAATAATAATAATAATAATAATAATAATAATAAAACTAATATAAGAACTATTATCCACCTTAATAAATAATTCTAAATAAACCTCCTTTTCCCTCAAATTGATTGATATATCATGACGTTTGGGTTAATATATTATACTATATGATATAGAGATAAAGGGTAGGAGTTGGCTACAAAGCCTACTTTTTCTACAAAGTGTAGGAAGTAATCTCCTTTAGACATGTGGCATTTAGTTATTTTATACAAAAGGGTATAATGGTAATTGGATAATTATTTTAATTATGAAATATTTATTATCCTAAACAAATTAACGAGTTATTTAAGGAAACTGCATATCTCCATTGATTTCAAAATCGACTATAATATTTTATATCATGATCATCGCAAATTCATATTCACATTCCATTATTTCTTTAAGATGTGTTTTATCAGTTTCTTGTTTTTTACACTGTGTTATATCAGTTTTCACATCCCCTCGTTAATTTCAAAACATAAAACACATCTATAATTTTCTAGACGTTGTCTTTTATCTGTTTCTGGGCTCTTCGCATTGTGTTATATCAGTTTTCATAATTAAACACACCCATTACACATAAAACACACCAGCGTCTGATATAAAACACACAAGTGTCTGAAATACACAATATAAAACACACCAATATTTGATTCAATGTAGACATACTAGTGTCTTAAATACACAATATAAAACACAACAGTGTCTTAAATACATAATATAAAAACACCAGGTTCGGAGCTATGGAGGTTTAAAACACAGTAGTTTCCGAGGAGAGAAGATAGAAAGAAAGAAAGAGAAACTTGCGAAAATGGTGGGGAAGTTATGGTATGACAGTTATTTCCTTATTTAAATAAATTAAATGACACATTTGTCCTCAATCCATTAAATTAGCCTATTTTTAAGACATATATATTACCAAAATGCCATCAAGATAATCTCAACCATCAAACACACTCATCTAATGGTCAAGATCACTTCCTACACTTTGTAGGAAAAACACACTTTGTAGAGGAACCCACCCTAGAGATAAAAACATAAGAACTACTTTATCTCTTGAATATCATTTTACAAATTAAAGATCAAGATTATTTTCGCCTCTATGACATACGATAAAGGGTTATTATATTTTTTAATATGTTTGTGTTTGATATGAATATCCTTTAAAATTAAAATCCTTTTACTCGTTAGTTTATTTTTATCTACAACAAAAATATTATTATTATTATTATTATTATTATTATTATTATTATTATTACTACTACTATTAGTAGTAGTAAGACCCGTGTGCAAACACGGGTGGTTTTTAGAAAATCATGCATAACACATTTTAATAGAAAGTAAAGATAGGTATATAGATATTGTACCAAAACCTGTTATCTATTATAGCTAATAGACAACTATAAACATAGATCATCGGTTAATATATCAGTTACATATGACTATTTCCATTCTCGTATCCAAAGCAGGGAGTACCCACCTATTGACAATGTAAACTGCTTATAGACATAAGTACATATAAAAGATGTCTAACAAACTTAATAGAATTTGAATACAACTTAAGTTTCAACAAACATTAACTACGAACACATGATCACCTGCGTCAACAACTTTCATCAAAGCTCAATCAAGAATGTGTTACGCAACAACATCTCCTTTACTACATGTTGTGTCCTGGTTACATATGCTACTGGAGACAATGTCATAACTGCTGATCCAACAATCTCCTTATACAACAGATGATACCAAAACCCTTCTTTATTACTGATCTTTATTTCTCATCAACATCTCCCTGATTTGTCCTTTAAACTATAGTTCAAAGTCTAGGGAGAACATGTCTTCTTCATCATCCCATTCAAGTTGAAGGTCCATCAAATCTTAGAGATCGTATGCATTCAGATTATATGCACTATCCATTTTAATCTCTTCAACACTACCATCTGATCTAATCAAAGTCAATACTTGGGTTTTTGAGCATGACTTCCACTTTACTATTTTTGGATCGACTAGTTTTCTTGGGAAAAGACTTATTGAAGATAAGTTTGGTGATTGTGGTCTGCTAACTAAATTTGTAATGGGTTCAGATAAAGCAGATGATGAGAGAAGCTTTTTGGGAGTATGGGTCTTTTGAGACAGAGCAACAGTTGTAGGATAGATTGGCTTTTGAGGAACATTTAGATCTTCAGCTCTAAGTTCTCCCAGCTTTTTGTAGGTCTCAACTATCTTGAGTTTAGATCATCTGGCAATGGATCTAGCTGAACCTTAACCAGCAGCCACAAGCTTTGCTCTCATTCTTTTAAACTTCAATGCCTCATCTGACTCCACTGCTTTGAATTTCTTCCAGTTAGGTGGAGTTGGCTTTACCAGAGCATCATTGCGCATTTTGTGATTCTATTGATTTCTTCTCTAAGAGCATCTGATGACCAGTCTTTGAATTGATATCTGGTTACATTATATGGTTTGTACTTCATAATGTGTTTAACATAATCATCCCTCAGTTGCATCTGAAGCTGAGGATTTATTGGCCTGTCAGATATGGATTTACTTAGGTCCTTAGCAAAGTCTTCAAGTTTTTTTACTTTGCTAAGCTGAAATGATAAGAACCTCTGGTATTCCCTATCATTCATCCCTATGCTATTCTCTCTTGTTATAACCTCAGTCTGTGTTACTTTTAATTCCAGATACACATCTAAGTTTTGAGGCTTCTTATAGCCATAAAGAGATGGGAAGGATCTTTAAGATGGATCCTCTATTATGAAGAATGATTCAATTTCACCTTTAACAATGACTAACTCCAGAGGATATTGAGCTTCCAGGGGAATGACTGATGGTAGTGTAGCAATTGGAAGGGATGAAGTGGGTTTTCTGGGTGGAAATGATGAGGATAGACTATTTTGAATAGGGGCAGATGATACAGGGATTCGTGATTTAATCTCCTCGTCATCTTCTAACATAACATGAGCTTTTCTCTTATGTGTGGACATGATTTCTAGTGAAGGAGATCGTTTTGGTGGTGAAGATGAATGTATGGGAATTCTTTGTGATGTTGGAGGTGGTTGGATTGTTGTTGGTGTAGTGAAAATAATCATGCCAGATGTTTGACAAACTTATGCTGAAACAACTGGTGTCTCAGCAGCTGTTTGGCTAACATCTGCTGATACTTTTGTTGTATCAGCATCTATTGGGTGAATTGGTGATGATGGTGTTGAAGCTATTTTCTCCTTCTTTTGTGGTGATTTTTCTGGAGAAGGTTTGGGTTTAGGTTTTTCTGGTGAAGGAGCACATTTTGGTGGTGAAGGTGAATGTGTGGGAAATCTTTGTGATGTTGGAGGTGGTTGGATTCTTGTTGGTGTACTGAAAATGATCATGGCAGATGTTTGACAAACTCTGCTGAAACAACTGGTGTCTCAATAGATGTTTGGCTAACATCTGCTGATACTTTTGTTGTATCAGCATCTATTGGGTGAATTGGTGATGATGGTGTTGAAGCTATTTTCTCATTCTTTTGTGGTGGTTTTTCTGGAGAAGGTTTGGGTTTAAGTTTAGCAGAGGATACAATTTCTGTAGGAGTAGCAATGCTTTCCTTTGTATCTTGCTTTTTGTGCTTTTCCAAAGCTATATCTTCACCTTTCTTGTTTAGGATCTCATCAATCCCTTTTTCCTTTTCCAGTTTCTGAAGCTTTTGCAGACGATTTTTGTCCAACTGACTCCGGTTGTTGTTGCACCTTTGGTTTTGGTTTAGCTTTTGAATCAGGTGGCAAATTTCTCAGTGAATCTTTCTCCCCCTTTTTGGCATCATCATCATCTTTCTCAAAGATTGATGTAGGGGTAGAGCCAGTAAGTTTGAACAGATGTTCCTTAATGTTCCTAACGCCTGCTTGTGTATCTTTATACCTAGCATCAACCATATTTTTGATAAATTCCAAATGGGAATTGTGGTTCCTTTCAGCCAAATTCCTCTGAGCTTGAAGGATGGGTTGCACAGAATTCCAAAGCCCATTGGCAATTTGCTGAGTGCTAGGTTGACTTTTAGAAAGCTCTATCATCTGCTTCACGATTTCTTTCATTTCAGCAACAGATGTTTCAATGGTAGACATACTAACCGTCAAATCCTTATATCTTAATTCATCACCTACTTTAATAGGATCATCTGAATTCCCACCTGTAGTGGTTGTATTTGTTTTGATAATATGAGAGGACTCTATATCATCAGAAACAAATGCTCCTTTTTCTTGGTTCTGGGGACTTCCCACTGAAGTAGAGATTATAGTTGTAACCTCAGCAATGGTTGCCTTCAAGGGAGTCTTAATGATGTAACAACTGTCCAACTGATAACCAATGAGTTCAATAGTTGTAGTGGCTGCTCCACTTGAACTACCACCGAGAGTTTCGTAAAACTCAACGGGCATAACTTCCTCAACTGTTTGTAGGATAGCAGGTGAATTGGTTCAGACACAGTCATTTGTTAGGTTATACTCTCAGTAATGTGTGGATGAGAGTGACTGTTTTGATTATGAATTTCAATTGCTTCAAACAGAGGTAATATTGTTGATGGAACTTGAGAAGAGGGTTGTGGTGTAGAAAGCGACATTTCCTTATGAGAGGGGCCTTTAAACATACTTTCATATGAAAGGTCTACTTCATGTTGTGGTATCCCTGTGCTTACAACATGATCCTTTTGTGAGGATACATGAGGTGTTTGAGGGGTTGAGATCTTTCCAACAACTGTGAGGAAGTAGCAGCAGTGGATTCAAGTGACATTTGTGTTGTCACTGGGTTAACCTCTGGGATCTCATCTTCCGAAGGACCCTTTTTATTTTGTTTTGTTTTGGTGGGCTTTTTGGATGTGACGGGTTTCTTTTTACGTTTTGCTAGTGTGAGTTTTACAACACCGGTTGTGGTGTCATGATCACCAGGAGCAGTTGGCTCAATAACAGAGGTTTGAGCAACAGATGTGGACGCATCTAAAACAGGTTGATCCCCCTTTGTTTCTGTTTTTTAAACTTTTGACTCTTTATCCATAAGTCTGGTAAAAGTTTTACTTGTAAGACTATTTATTTGAAAAGCTACACCTTGTTCAAAATCTGTTTGTGACACTTGTTTTTGTAGGTAGTAGATTAGAAGTCTTGGATACAACAGAAAAGCATTATTACGAGCACATTTTTTTCATTTTTTCACATTTTACACATTAGTCAACAAATCAGAAAATAATGCTTGTGATAAACTGTAATCAGATTTTGTTAAAATAGCATATCCCAAATACTGAATGTTTAAAGGTATCTCATTAAATGTGGTGGTCTTGGCTAAGAGATAGGTTAAAAGAGTATGGAACAAAATTTTCATTGGTGGAGGGAAGTTTGGTTTGTACATAGTAACTTCCTTTAATTGTGCATCATACCCTTTTTCAATGAACTATGTATGAAGTTCACATTTTTTCAAAGTTGGTCTTACCTCCCAAGTCATCCAATGCAAATGTAGTGGAAATTGTAGATGGGGAAATTCGAACCAGGCTTTTTCCGACTTTAGGTGTGATGGCAGCCAGCTTATTATCTTCAGACTCTATTTCAGCATTAAACCAAAATTGTTGGAGTGTTTCTGTATGAACCGGAGCATCAGCAGTAAGGATTGATTTGTATTTTGATGACATTAAAAAGTCAATTATGTAATGAAAGCTGGTATTTTTGCTGGTTTTCTCAAAGATGGGGAGGTAGTTGTGAGAGTTTTTGATGTTCAGAGCCATGATCGGAGAAGAAGGTGATTTGGGGATGAAACAGGGTTTATGTTGGAGGGTTTTTAATATGTTGGAAACTGCTTTTGAGAATTTTGAATTCGAGACGGCAGTGGTAGAAGCTCGATTTGGGGATGAAACAACGTTTATATAGAGTGAAAAAGTGAATGTTGACGTGGCAGTAGATACAAATATATGATGGCTAACATCTATCCACGTCAGAACCTCTCTTGTGAAAATGGATGACAGTTGTTTGGAAACCTCTGTTGGCCAACAACAGATGTTAGGAACAGTGTAAGTCAACAGTCGTTAGCATAAACAGAAGTTATGATTGTTGTGACAGTTAAGATGATCACAATGGAAGAAGATAAAACATAAATGGAAATATATGCAGCAGAATAACAAACTTTTTTCTCATAAGAATGAGAAGAATGCTTTCATCATCATGCTTTTCACCTAAGCATTGTTACAATGGATGACAATTGTTTGGAGACCTCTGTTGGGCAACAACGGAGGTTGGAAACAGTGGTAAATCAACAGTCATTAGGATAAATAGAAGTTATGACAACAGACAATACCTTTCAGCAGTGGATGAATTTTTAGCCAAGAAAAGGTTTCAAAAACAGTTGTTTTCAGCAGTTGTAAATCAACAGTCGTTAGGATAAACAGTTGTTTCATAAGAATGATACCAGCAGCATGCTTATACAAAGATTGCAATTACAAATGTTCACCTAGTGAGCAACATCTAATAGCCTAACAAACTCCTAACATCTGCTATTAGTCTAACCATTGTTACTATGAAAACCTATGTTGAGCAGCATATTTTGAATATCATCTGTTATTCTTTAACATCTGTTGGCCCATAGCAGACCTTTGCTTCTTCAGACTTTCTTTATCAATAGATGTTTTCTTTTGCTTGACTTTAGCTACAACAGACCTTTTACAATAGCAAATATTGACTCTTTGTAATTTGAAGAAGCAAATTCTTTAAAAAACTGTTATTGATGATCAAATATTCTAGATTATTTTGTCTTTGCAATCATCTGTTCACCCTTAAACCAACCTTTAATCCTATTAAACCTCTGTTGACTTACCAAACATCTGTTCAGACATAATTCAACATCAACATAATCTAAATCAAACTCAGACACTATTACAAATCTACATCAATATCAGTCTGCAATCCTCAGATGATATTCAAAACTATATAATATTACGTACGCTTGCTAGAATAAGTAAAAGTAAAATGCGACAACAAATATTAATAGGATTAAAATTTATTCATTTATTCAGCAGTGGTAAATCAACAGTCGTTAGGATAAACAGTTGTTTCATATGAATGAGAAGAATGATGTCAGTAGCATGCTTATACAAAGATTGCAATTACAATGTTCACCTAGTGAGCAACATCTAATAGCCTATCAAACTCCCAACTCTGTTATTAGCCTAACCACTGTTACTAGGAAAACCTCTATTGAGCAGCATATTTTGAATATCATCTGTTGTTCTTTAACATCTGTTGGCCCATAGCAGACCTTTGCTTCTTCAGACTTTCTTCATTAGCAGATGTTCTCTTTTACCAGACTTTAGCTACAACAGAACTTCTACAACGGCAAATATTGAGTTTTGAAATTTTGAGGAGCAAATTCTTCAAAAAAAAAACTGTTATTGATGATCAAATATTCTATATTATTTTGTCTTTGCAACCATTCACCATTAAACCAACCTTTAATCCTATTAAACCTTTGTTGACTTACCAAACATCTATTCAGACACAATTCAACATCAACATAATCTAAATCAAACTCTGACACTAAATAAGTAAAAGTAAAATGCGACAACAAAGATTAATAGGATTAAAATTTATTCATTTATTCATGACATTAAAAGATCAACAATTACATAACATACTAAACAACGAAACCTTCAAATCTAACAATAACATCCATAAATTTAAGAATCTAACATCAAGAATTAAGAAATTTTAGCTTCAACTCCATCGATTGCTGAACCTCTCGATGTATATCCTTGAGCATCGCCATGAACTCCAAGTCACTATCACCGCACTCTATATTACTGACAACACAAAGGTCACGAACAGAATTTGAAGGCATCCGCATCAAGTTTCTGGAAACCTGGTCTCTCGTAAACAGACCAACGTGCAGTCCATCAAAACATCTCTTTAGCTCTTGAAGAGTAGCCTTATCCTCATACACCTGTTCCTCAATTTGCTTGATAAAGTGCTTGACGTGCTTGCGGGTGTATAATTTTTATGTATATTTTTAGCTCTTTTTACTCGCCAATTTCAAGTTTTAAATTTATAAAACACGATATTCTGCTATCACTCTACACACACGCTAGGGCAAGTGCACCCATCGCGGACGTCGTATAGTGATGGCAAGATACCAAGGTCGTCCAAGGACACAAGATCTTTTAGTACCGGCTTATCATCAACATCTTTTGGAGGCGACGTTACCCTCAACCTAGTGGTTTGAGTCAGCAAGGATTCAATCCCACTAGATCGGAATATTGAAAGATAATTTAGTAAGTTATTAATGCAAAATAATGGTGGGCCCCCTTATGAGGCGACGATCACCCTCAACCTGTTGGTCTGAGTCAGCAGGGATACAGTCCTCGCGGGGTTGGTTTAAAGTTTTAATAGTAGTTTATGAATAAGGGGTGCAAGCCTTTTCTTACTCTCAGTCGGGCCAGTCATTCCCGGCCAATCCACGGAGTAATACTAAACTTGCACCAGGTTCTCGCATGATCTATACACTGAACGAGACATAGAATTACCCAGTCCACCCTTCTAACCCCTTACAGGCAATTAACATGCTTTATATAGACCATAAAGACATGAATATGTTGAGTAAACAACATATGAAGAATGGGTGAATAAATTCGCCTTCAATATAAAAAAAACTAATTACTAAAGTCATTAATACATACCCAATTAAAAAGTAGCAAAAGATTGGAAAACATAAAAGAAATACATAAAAGATATGTCTTCACCAAGTGATGTAAGAATTTAGCCAAGCATGGCCTTTGTTTAACAAAGATTTTTACGATTAATCTTGGATCTCGTGACTACACACACACTCTAAAGATGAAAAAATGGATGATGGTGGTGTAGTGGTGGTGGAGTGGTGACAAGTGAGAGAGAAGTGGTTTGCCAAGGGATGAGTTGAAGTGGAACCAAGCACTTCTATTTATAGCTGTCTTCAGAAGCTTCAGCATGGCCCGTTCCCGGCTGGCATGGCTGTCGCAACCCCCGATCCCTAATTCCCGGGAACGGGCGGCCGCGAGCCAGTTTCGGTGGTATCACGTTATTGTCTAATTTGGCAGCGGAATTTACATCAGGACCGTAGTTAGGAAATATTTTATCAGAGTAAAATACCACATTTCCATATCATTAAACACATGGGTAAAACCCAAGTTTTCAGTATACACACGTCATAGGAATAAATCCTATTTTTATTTAAGAAAAACAACTATTCCTTTTAGGTAACTTTATTGCCACTTTTCCAAGCCTTCAATGCTGTCCAGCTGGCTTCTATTTGGCTTTCACATTTTGTTACCTGAAACGCGTTTTTAAAAATTTTTGTCAGTGGGAAATACTGGTGAGTGAATCCCAGTTTAATCAAGTTGAAATAACAATCATTTTACAGTATTGAGGGCACATCCGCAATTACATTTGTTTCCAAGATATAACAATTAACATCCGTGGTACTGTCATACTCAACTTGTGGAAATGTTACCATGCCAGTAACAAATTTTGTATACAAAACCCCAACATACCCACGATAATTATATTCTTACAAATACTCAATAACTGTTTAATATATATTTAATTAAGTGAGGTTTTGTAAAAACATTTAACAAAAAGAGGATTACTCACATTGCTGTCTTAGGGTTTTCAGTAAGGATTTCCTGGGAATAATCTATAAATTACACAAATGCACGTGTGTTAGTATAATAACCCATTTTAACATTAGTAATACCCTCCCCGAGACGGCATTCCAACGACTACGTCGGGCAGAACCACGACAGCCTTTACGGAACCCTATATCAATCGGGCAGAGTATCTAATACGTCTCCAGGGTTATGATACTTACATCGTAGCAGAACCTCGCTAATTAGGGGGATATAATACCCGCGTATTATAAGCCTACTATCAGAATTTGAGATTTAGAAACGAAGAATGAACGAATTGAAATGAAATCCGATGCGTTCTATTTATACTTGCTGAACTAGACTCTCACGCGGCCCGCGTGAAAGATAAGGGGTGCTTACGCGGCCCGCGTCAAATCCGGGTCAACGCGTAGCTTATCCGGGTCATCTACTAGGCTTGACACGATGACGACACGTGTCGGCCTAGGGTGTTGCCGTGTTGTTGATCTCTCGCGGCCCGCGTTAGCTTAAACGGGGTCTTACGCGGCCCGCCTTAACTTAAGAAATCAACGAAGTCAGGTTCTAGCCCTTATACCGCCCGCGTAAGTGGTTGGGGTGGGTCTACGCGGCCCGCCTCAGCTTATATTTCTTTGTTTTTCATTTATTTTAAATGTTATAACATATTTCGGGCTCGGTTTTCACATACGGGGTGTAATTAAAGACATATTGGGACATTTTAAAACATACAGAGGTGTCGGAAATATTATGAGGGAGTCGGTTTTACTGAGGGTTGTTACATCCTCCCCACCTTGTTTTAGAGCTCGTCCTCGAGATCTATTGGAACAAGTGCGGATATTTCCTTTGCATCTCAGATTCAAGCTCCCATGTGTACTCAGGTCCTCTTTTGGAGTCCCACTTCACTTTGACCAGAACTAGTCTTTTATGCTTGAGGTTCTTGACTTTCATGACTTCAATTTGTAGAGGCCTTTCTACAAACTTGAGTTGTTCATTTACCTCTATATCCTTAAGAGATACTATCAGTGATTCATCAGCTAAACACTTTTTGAGATTAGATACATGAAATACATCATGTATTCCTGTCATTTCCTCTGGCAGTTGTAGCTGATAGGCTACAGGTCCTATTCTTCTAATAATCTCAAAAGGTCCAACATACCTGGGACTTAGCTTTCCTCGTTTGATGAATCTTACCACTCCTTTCCAAGGAGAGACTTTTAACAATACTTTATCACCTACCTGGAATTCTAATGGCTTACGTCGATTATCAGCATAGCTCTTTTGTCGATCACGTGCTGCTTTTAGTTGTTTTTTGACTTGAATGATCTTATCAGTTGTCTCCTGCACTATCTCAGGTCCAGATAGTTGTTTTTCCCCAATTTCTGCCCAACGGACTGGGGTTCTGCACTTTCATCCATAAAGTGCTTTGAATGGTGCAGCATTGATACTTGTGTGATAACTGTTATTATAAGAAAAATCTATTAAAGGTAAGTGATCGTCCCAATTACCTCCGAAATCAATTACACAAGCTCTAAGCATGACTTCCATTGTCTGAATTGTCCTTTCGCTTTATCCGTCTGTTTGAGGAAGATAAGTTGTGCTTAGATTTAACTTGGTTCCCATAGCTTTTTGGAAACTTGACCAAAAATGAGAGGTAAATCGGCTATCTCTATCAGAAACAATTGATAAAGGAATTCCATGTAATGAAACAATTTCATTTACATATAATTTAGCTAGCTATTCCATACTAAAAGTTTCCTTCATTGGTAGGAAATGAGCTGACTTGGTTAGCCTATCTACAATCACCTAGATTGTATCATTACCTTTTCTTATTTTGGGTAATTTGGTAACAAAATCCATTGGTATCAATTCCCATTTCCAAACTGGCATCTCCAATTGTTGCAACAATCCTGAGGGTTTCTGGTGTTCAGCTTTAACTTGTGAACAAGTTAAACATTTAGAAACATAGGCTGCTATGTCCTTTTTCATTCCTATCCACCAGAAATTTTTCCTTAAATCCTGGTACATTTTATCATTCCCTGGATGCATCGTATACTTAGACTTATGGGCTTCTTCTAATATACGATGACGTAGGTTTCCTAATTTAGGTATCCACATTCTCTTTTTATGGAATCTCCAAATTCCATCTGTTCCTTGTTCTAATTCCTTTATCATTCCTTTTATTTTTTCAGTATCATCCTTGATTACTGATTCTTGTGCTTTTCTAATCTGATCGTTTAAATCTACTTGTAGATTTAATTTAAGAGAACCTACCCTTTTTGGCTTTTCATGATATTTTCAACTTAAAGCATATGCCACTATATTTGCTTTTCCTTCATGATACTGGATATCACAATCATAGTCACTAAGTATCTCCATCTAGCGTCTTTGTCTCATATTCAACTCCTTTTGCCCGAAAACATACCTTAAACTCTTATGATCAGTGAATATGGTAAACTTACTACCATAAAGGTAATGTCTCCAAATCTTAAGGGCAAAAATTATAGCTCCTAGTTCTAGATCATGGGTTGAATAATTCTCTTCATGATTCTTAAGTTGTCTAGATGCGTAGGCTATAACCTTTTGACGTTGCATTAATACACATCCATAACCTAACTTAGAAGCGTCACAATAGACTACAAAGTCTTCAATTCCTTCTGGTAACGCTAGTATGGGTGCATGGGTTAATCTTTGCTTAAGAATTCTAAAGGCTTCTTCTTGTTTTGGTCCCCATTCAAACTTAATGGATTTACAGGTTAACTTGGTTAAAGGAATGGCTATTCTAGAAAATTTTCAAATAAATCTTCTATAATAACCGGCCAATCCTAAGAAACTTCTAACCTCGGTTGGTGACTCAAGGGTTTTCCATTTGGTAATTGCTTCGATCTTTGTTAGATCCACATGAATTCCTTCATGATCGACAAAGTGTCCAAGAAATTGTACCTGTTCTAACTAAAACTCGCACTTGGAAAACTTAGCGTAAAGCTTTTCCTTTCTTAATAGACTTAAAAGTAAATGCAAATGCTTTGCATGATCCTCTTTACTCTTAGAGTAAATTAGAATATCATCTATGAAGACAATTATGAATTTATCCAAATATGGTTACATATTCGGTTAATCATGTCCATAAATGCAGCTGGGGTATTGGTTAAACCAAATGGCATGACAGTAAATTCATAATGGCCATACCTTGTTCTGAATCTGGTCTTAGGAATGTCCTCTTCTTGTACCTTTAATTGATGATATCCTGATCTTAAATCGATTTTAGAGAAAAATCGAGCTCCTTACAGTTGATCGAACAGATCATCGATTCTTGGTAATGGGTACCGATTCTTAATCGTGACCTTGTTCAATTCACGGTAGTCAATGCACATACGCATTGATCCGTCCTTCTTTTTGACGAATAAAATTGGTGCTCCCCATGGTGATGAGCTTGGCTGTATGAATCCTTTCTCCAACAATTCGTCTAACTGTTTCTTCAGTTCCTGCATTTCAGCGGGTGCCAAACGGTAAGGTGCTTTGGCAATCGGTGTTGTCCCTGGTATTAAATGGATTCTGAATTCAACTTCCCTGTCTGGCGGTAATCCTGGCAATTCTTCTGGAAATACATCTGAAAACTGGGATACTACTGAAATGTCTTTTAGTTCTTTTCCTTTAGTGTTAGTGATTATAGAAATCAAATATACTATAGATCCCTTCCTTATATAACTTGCAGTTTTCATCACAGAGATGAATTTAGTGGAACTAGATGGTTTATCTCCTTTAATTGTGATCTTTTCACCCCTTGGTGAATTTACTTGAATTAACTTTTGATCACATAAAATACTGGCTTTATTAGCTATTACCCAATCCATTCCTAACACAACATCAAACCCTGCCAGATTCATTGGGTAAATGTTTGCAATAAATTTTTGATTAAAAATTTCTATTCTTGCTCCCTGCAAGATTTCGGAAATCCTAACGGTTTCTGCATTTGCTGTCTCTACTAGACATTCTTGTGGTAGTTTAGTTAATGATTGATTTAGAAATTTGCAAAACGAAGTATTGATAAAACTTTGGTTTACACCAAAGTCAAATAATACTTTAGCAAAAATATCATTAACTAAAAACATACCAGCTATGACATCCGGGATCATCTTGGCTTCATCTGCAGTTAAGACAAATGCTCTAGCATTTTTAGGATTCTTGTTGTTTGCAGCTGGTGCCAATTTCGGACAATTCGGCCTGATATGACCTTTTTCTCCGCAATTGAAACACATTCCATTACTGGATTTCTTCTTGCAATCTTCTTCCTTGTGTCCTGGGGCCTTGCAGAAATTGCAGTGAGTGGAGCATTTTCCTGAATGCTTCTTCTTGCAGATCCTGCAGTACGGTGCAGAGGTAGAACCTACATTCCTACGATTGGAATTCCCAAAACGGAATTCTTGGGTAAGCCTTTGGGCTAGGTTTCTCATTTGGTCTTCTTCTCTAGTACGTACCATTTCATCAGTCAAGGTATTGGCTAGTTCTACAGCTTCTTCTATGGTTTGGGGTCTAGCTGCCTTGACTACATGTCTAATCTCCCCGATTAATCCCCAGATGTATCGGGAGATTAATACCGGTTCAGGTGATGCAAGGGTTGGTACTATTCTAGCATATTCAAAGAATGTAGTAGTATAGCCCTTACTATCTACCCCGGTCATCCTAAGGTTCAGAAACTTATTAGCTGTCTGTTCCTTTTCATTGGGAGGGCAGAATTTCCTTTCTACCATATTCTTAAACTCCTCCCATTCCAGATTGTATACCTTATCACTTCCCCTTGACTGGAGGATAGTGTTCCGCCATTCTAAGGCCGAGTTCTTAAACAGATTAGAAGCAAACATTATTTTGTCTTCTTCAGCACACTTGCTTATTTTTAGAACAGCCTCAGTTTTCCCTATCCAGCGTAGGTCTGCAATGGGTCCTTCATTGCCCGAGAATTCTATTGGTTTGCAGGACCAGAATTCCATGTAAGAACAACCATATGGCATGGTTCTTCTTCTTTTGGGAATGGGCACTTGAAGTACGGGTCCATTGTTCACGCTGTTTTCTGGTTCAACTGGTCGCTTACTGCTATGCTTGCTTTTATTATTCGCTTCTTGAACAGTTTGAATAATAAATGGCATTGCATCTATAATCCCTTGTGCCACTATGTGTTGAACGGCACTATTATCCATTTGGTTTCCATTGTTATTGATGCTCGGATTCTCATTAACCACGTTAATGTTACTCTGGTTATCATTATTCAGATTTCCTTGATTTCCTTCATCGGCCATCTGAATTTTAAACATTTACCCCGTATTAATATCTCAAAATAATATTTCACATAGTCAATCACATGACACGCATTTTTGCCAAAAGCGTCGATCATTGCGACTATACTCTATTCATATACTATTATGCATCTATTACACACCAGTACTGAAATAAAAAATACAATGCCAACTGAAATAGAATTACACTAATAGTAATAGGCATCTGTACACACATAGTTTATTTTATTTTATTATTATTATTATAATATTATTATTACTATTACCGTTTCCACCATCACATCTATGGATATGGATTCGTCCAAAAATCCATATTGCGCTCATCGTATTTCCATATGAGACGCTCTCCCACCTGTCGCATTCTCTCACTGCTCTCTAAAATTTCCTCACCAAATGTCCTAAGTTCTTGCACGTTTTCTGCACTCATTGGGGGTGCAGGTTCTAGGACTGGGTTTGGAATCTGGGGTGCGGGTTCCTGATATGGGGGTGAAAGTGCCTGAAATCGGTAAGGATCTTCTAAGATCTCCCTAACGTAGTTATCATGGTAATAGGGATCTAAAGGGTCCATACCTGGGTAGGCTCCTATGTTCTGCATGGGTGTGTCTTCATGTATCGGGTAACGTTGCACAAAGTCCCTAACGTTATCCCACCAGGGATCGTAATTTGGGTCTAGGGGGTTTGGTGCTGGTACCCTAGGGATTTCTTCCGGATTGAAGTCATGCATTTCCACTTGGTTTTCAGGGTTTTCTATCTCCATGGGTTGGTCAGGGATTGGTAGCTGTGGTTGGGGTGATATTATTTGCTCAAGATTAGGGTCAGCTGCAGTAGTGGCTAGGATGTGAATATTGGCTATACCCCTATTTATCATATCATGGGCATAGGCATCTGTTTCTCTCTTGGCTGCTGCTAGTGCTCTCTGGGCTTGTAACTTTTTCATACGCTTCCTACGCTCGTGTGCCCCTCGACTGAACCATCCCCTCTTTTTCTGAGGAAATGGCTCTTCTGACTGAGCCTTAAACACAAAGATTCCATCTTCCGTATCAGCAGAGTACCCTGAGAGGGCAGGCTGAGAAGAGGATGTGCCTTCGCTTCTAGGCGAACCAGATAATTGACGGTACGCGTCAGATGGTCCTTGGTCGCTCATACTGTAGACTAACAGATAGTCAAATAACACATAACAATAAATACAGTTATGCACGTATTTTGGTAATTTATTTCCTAACACTTCACATTTTGATGTCAGTAGAACACCTCTGTGGCTGAATCAGTGGCTTAGCTCTGATACCACCTCCTGTCGCAACCCCCGATCCCTAATTCCCGGGAACGGGCGGCCGCGAGCCAGTTTCGGTGGTATCACGTTATTGTCTAATTTGGCAGCGGAATTTACATCAGGAGGACCATAGTTAGGAAATATTTTATCAGAGTAAAATACCACATTTCCATATCATTAAACACATGGGTAAAACCCAAGTTTTCAGTATACACACGTCATAGGAATAAATCCTATTTTTATTTAAGAAAAACATCTATTTCTTTTAGGTAACTTTATTGCCACTTTTCCAAGCCTTCAGTGCTGTCCAGCTGGCTTCTATTTGGCTTTCACATTTTGTTACCTGAAACGCGTTTTTAAAAAATTTTGTCAGTGGGAAATACTGGTGAGTGAATCCCAGTTTAATCAAGTTGAAATAACAATCATTTTACAGTATTGAGGGCACATCCGCAATTACATTTGTTTCCAAGATATAACAATTAACATCCGTGGTACTGTCATACTCAACTTGTGGAAATGTTACCACGCCAGTAACATATTTTGTATACAAAACCCCAACATACCCACGATAATTGTATTCTTACAAATACTCAATAACTGTTTAATATATATTTAATTAAGTGAGGTTTTGTAAAAACATTTAACAAAAAGAGGATTACTCACATTGCTGTCTTAGGGTTTTCAGTAAGGATTTCCTGGGAATAATCTATAAATTACACAAATGCACGTGTGTTAGTATAATAACCCATTTTAACATTAGTAATACCCTCCCCGAGACGGCATTCCAACGACTACGTCGGGCAGAACCACGACAGCCGTTACAGAACCCTATATCAATCGGGCAGAGTATCTAATACGTCTCCAGGGGTTATGATACTTACATTGTAGCAGAACCTCGCTAATTAGGGGGATATAATACCCGCGTATTATAAGCCTACTATCAGAATTTGAGATTTAGAAACGAAGAATGAACGAATTGAAATGAAATCTGATGCGTTCTATTTATACTTGCTGAACTAGACTCTCACGCGGCCCGCGTGAAAGATAAGGGGCGCTTACGCGGCCCGCGTCAAATTCGGGTCAACGCGTAGCTTATCCGGGTCATCTACTAGGCTTGACACGATGACGACACGTGTTGGCCTGGGGTGTTGCCGTGTTGTTGATCTCTCGCGGCCCGCGTTAGCTTAAACGGGGTCTTACGCGGCCCGCCTTAACTTAAGAAATCAACGAAGTCAGGTTCTAGCCCTTATACCACCCGCGTAAGTGGTTGGGGTGGGTCTACGCGGCCTGCCTCAGCTTATATTTCTTTGTTTTTCATTTATTTTAAATGTTATACATATTTCGGGCTCGGTTTTCACATACGGGGTGTAATTAAAGACATTTTGGGACATTTTAAAACATACAGAGGTGTCGGAAATATTATGAGGGAGTCGGTTTTACTGAGGGTTCTTACAATGGCCACGTGCCCATCTCTCTCTCTCTTCCTCATTAACTGCTTGTCATATGTTGTATTAACACCGCCCCGTGTGTCAACGGCACGGCCCGTGGCCAAAGTACTTGCTGTGCTATCGCAGATTCCTAAAATCTTTAAGTTGACCACGCCCCGTGTTGGCTTAACACGACCACGTGTTGGCTGCCTTTTTTGTCTTTTAAAGTTGTCTTTTCTCCTGCCTAGCATCCATCTTTGGACACGGCCCCATGTCAGCCTTCTGTTCTTGTTATTTTGAGGTTTGGATATGAATTGTGGCTTGGCGAGCTGCGGCAATTCCTTCTTCTTTACATTTATGTTGGATTTTGCTGTCTTTTTGCTCCTTTTGCAAATTTAAGCTCTTTTATCCCTGAAAATCTAAAAGAAACGAAAACACTAGCTTTTTCCAACATTAGTACTAAAAAATGGTTGCTTTTAAGTCGTATTTGACATAATTTATATGTTGTATTTTAATCACATCAAATACCCCCACACTTGAATCTTTGCTTGTTCTCAAGCAAAACTCTATTATGTGGCTTACACACCCAAACGGAATAGGTAGAAGAGAAGGGTTTTTTTTTGGTCCTGTCTTTAGAGTGTCTGGTATCCAAGTTTTACATTTATTTTCTTTTTATTTTATTTACAATCCTATTCGTCATGATTTATTTAAAACACAATTTAAGAAAAATTATCTACTTTGGGGCATAATACGCCTTTATAAAATTTTATTTAGTTATATACAAATCTACACACCTCACAAGTATTCACTCAACACTCGGCTAATATTAAGTGAAACGCTCGTGCCCGATTTGGAACTCATTCCTACCATAGGCTTGACAATTGATCCTCCTTTTAACGTTAAATCCTTACAAGTATCAAGAGGACTTTGAATGGTAGGGGTGGTTCGGGTTTGGTAAGTTTTATTCGAAAATGGTAAAAAAACGTAAAATATCGGTTTTTCTATTGCTTTTTGGCTTAGCAAAAAAATACTTTGGCATATTTTCTATTTTTTTTTGGTTGCCAAAGTTGAAACTGAACCGAAATCGTAATTTTAGAACCGATAAGTTTACAAAAATGAAAGAAGAAAAATGAAAAGGGTAGTTTTTTGTGGGTTTGAAATGAAAAAGGTTTTTAAGGTTCAAAGGGTTTTAACTAAGGGGGTGTTTTTGGATAAAGCAAAGAAAAATAAAGGTTTTGTTTTGAAAAATGGGTATGTCCTAATGCCTCTATCTTTTACTTACTCGGATTTTTGTCGGTAAGGACTTGGGACGCATTGGGTTGTCAAGTTCTGGATTTGTGAGAACCAAACGGGCTATTCACATAAGAAACGAAAGTTGAGCAATGTAAGACCCTAATACGTATTTGACAAAAAGTCGCAGCGGAAATTCGTGCCATAAAATTTCTTTCATTACAAACGTCTTGACTTACTTGAAAGTTCGTTTTATTATGTATCTTTACAAAATAAAGCATAAGTCCTGTTTACTAATAATACATACTCAATTATTCCCGTACAATCTATCTTGTGACTCGGTCTTCGATCTCTATTCCTCGATATAACCGCCCGTGATTTGTACAACCTGCACTCACCACATACGTTCATCACATTAGTACACAATACATAAATAAGATTCAACCTCGTACACTTTCCCTTGCGTTATCTTTCTAATTTCAGGCATTTCATCTGTACATCCATATTCTGGTGAGGCTTCAATAATGTACCTGCATTACTTTTCATTCTCAAGGCACACTATTAATAAGGTATTACTTGACGTATCTAAATCATGCACATGTACATTCTTACATGTATACATATGCGTCTACATATGTACATACCCTCCTATATTTCTACATACCTGCATATACTCATACGTATCTTCTTATATACCAAACACATATCTACATACGCCCATACATTACTACTTCTCTACATACGTTCATATATACCTACGTATCTTCGCATACACATAAATACACATCTACATACATACCCGCATTATTATGTCTACCTGCATTTCATTTCATTCTCGAAGCACACTGTTAAAGACGTCAATACTTGAATGCATTGTAACCACGTATACAAATCGTATATAGAACCTCTTACATACATAAATACCTTTACTTGCATACCCACGCATCTAATTACATACATACATGATTACATCTTAGCATATGTATTTACATACATACATACATACATAACTACATACACACATACATACTTGCATCCACATATATATATATATATATATATATATATATACGTTCGTACCTACACACGTATGTACTTTCATATTCAAATACATAATGCTCATGCTCATACATAACTACTTACGTACATACATACACCAATACCTACATATATACATACATGCATACATAACTCCATACCTACGTACATTCATAAAATGAATCATAACTACACCCGTGCATACCTTAGCTCACACGTGCATGTACTTACGTAATTTTCCTAAATACATTCATACATACATACTAACTCGTACATACCACTTACTGATATGTGGTTGAAAACAAAACGGAGGACCAGGACGCGTTGCGGGACCACCGGGAGTTCAAGAGCGAAGAAACAGAGTCTTCACAAAAGAGAGCCCGTCGCTGACGAGTCCCAAGCCGTCGGCGACGGGTTGTAAATATACCCGTAAGCTGAAAAATCCCGTAGATAGGAGTATAGGCCGTCGGCCATTTTCGAACAAACCGAAGCCCGTCGGCGACGGGGTCAGGCCCGTCGGCGACGGGTTGTGCATTTCTGATCCGGGAAAGTTTGCTTTTGGGTTGTAGAATGATTACAAACATGCTTTTTTCCTTACAACCGAGAATGGCACTCAAAGTGGGGTTTTTACATAATTCCTAGAGCCATTTTATATACATCAATCATCTCCATTCATCCATAAACAAGAAAACTCTATATGTATACTAAGAAGTGAATCGAAAGTCACTTACCTCGAGCGTTAGTGTTCATGCTTGCTTCCTCGCCTCTGCTTGACCCGTTAACCTTCCGTTCTTGAGTCCTTGCTAATGTGATTCCTATCCTTTCATGTTATCACAATTACATTATGGTTAGCACACATGCTCATTCATACTACATTCGTTTCTTTCCATTCATACATTACTTGACTTTTTATTAACCAATTACCACATACATAAGGCATAGACTAAAAGTCACCGTGTTCCTTATTCTCGCAACTCAGTTATCATCATACACGACACATAGATCATCTACTACAATACACCTGACTTCTCTACTATTACAATTATAACCGAAAGGCTAACCATGCTATACATTCATTGTTGACTTTCAGAAAGTCAAATGTCCTATTTACACACTTTCAACTTATGAACATGTATCCATCTTGATAGGGTAGACCATAATATTAATGTTATACACATTACACACTCGTATTGTATGACATCTTCAACTACACGATCACTTACTTATACACACATACACATATACATACATAATCCATTCCATCTACACTAGCATTTCTCTTATTTTCACAACTAACACTTTAACCCATACTAAGCTAACCCAACATCATTTCAACATGATATCCACATGAACTATATCCAAAACACACTTCTTATGTTAGCTTACTATCAAACACATCATTTTCGCATTTCACATATATTCATCTTCTACTTACATACAATTTTCATCTATTAAGCTCTCCTAGGCATTTCATCAAACACTTGGTGTGCGTACCACTATCTTAGCACAATGTACAACCCATTCATGCATGATCCTCCATGTTCTTATCTTCATCCATCAAATTCAACTAAACATCCAATTATTTCATGTCCTAATCATCTTCTCTAAAATAATTCATCACAGACAACATACTACATCACAAATTACACAATTATTGAACATGGTGATTCACTCACTTCATCATCCCAAATGGGTTTTACTTCTAAACATGAAATTAATCAAAATCATGCACAACACATGTTTCATATGATGATTTTAACACATATTCATGCTAAATCTCATACAATTTCTTGGATTGATCATAACCCACTTCATACTAGATCATAAAATCAACTTCTACAACTTACCTCATGTGTAGAAAGACTGGATGATCACGAATTTAAGCCCATGCATTAGTTCCTTGCCAATTCCCTCTTTCAATTTGAAGGATTTTGTGAGCTAGGGTTTTTATCCCATTCTTCCCTTCTCCTGGTCGATATATCGACACCCACACACACACCCCATGTGTGTGTTGGGTTTTAATTTTAATAACTAAAAGTTCTTCCCATTTTAGCAACCTAGGCCCTTCTAGTTGTTATTTTGTCTCCAATAGCACTAAGTTTCATTCTCTTGTTACTTAACTAACTATTTAACTAAGTTAGTTAGCTTGGTTATTACATTTTTATGTCATCACATAAAGAAACATACTAGTCAATTAAAATTTGTGGATTTGGGGCGTTACAAGCAATTAGTATAGATGTATGTTTTTATGCTCGGTAATGGCTCAAAACTCACTTTTATTGGAAAAGGGTCATAGTGTAAAAATGTATATATAATCAAATTTTACAAAGATTTATCATGCCCGTTTTCGTAATTTTCTAAATTGGTTCTTTTTATTACGACGCTATCGGTTGTAAGTTTGTAAAAACATAATTTTTAGAACTTGTTTACCCAACTAAACTTAAGATAAGTAAAAAAATGAAAAGAATTTTTTTGAAAAAGTTTGGGGTGTTTAGCGGTTCCAAGGCGAGTTTTGTGTAAGGCTTGATTTAGGACAAACGATTCAAGGTTTTTATTATCCTCCCCCCCCCCCCCCCACTTAAATTACATATTGTCCCCAATGTGTCCCAAAAAGGATTTATTTTGAAAAAATATGTAAAAAGTGTGAAAATAACAAAAAAAATTGGTTACTGGCACTTGCAGCATGGTCCCGTGCTATGGGTACACGGGCCCGTGTCCAAAGTGCCAGTAACAAATGAAATCAGAAGACTTACAGTGGGGTGGCCACGGGGGCGTGCTGGGTGAGCACGGCCCGTGCTACCTTCTTGACAGAAAATATTTGACAACGACAAGTTGGGCACGGGGGCCAGCACGGTCCCGTGCTGCAGCCACTATTTTGCAGAAAATGAGGCGAGAGGCTTCTAATTTATGTGTGTTGGCTGCATTCCTTCATCCATCTTCCTCTGTTGAGTGTGTCTTACTCCTACAAAGCTAAATACTCAAAAGAAAACATTAAACTAGATATTAAACTAAGATTAAACTAAATTTAAACTAAGCTTAAACTTACTAAACTAATGGATAGTCCATGGAATGCCTCCATGGTGCGCCACGTTTATAAGGGTCCTTGGCTAGACCCAAAGTCGGTCAAATGTTACCCGCGCATGATGACTCACATCCCGAGTTGTATCGTTGCAATGCATCGTTTAAGCTTGAGTCAATCGTGTTGAGGTATTTGACTGAATCATCCTCCGCTCGTTGCCCAACTTCAAACTTGATCTCTTTTTCAACAACCCTCAATGTTAGTTGTCCTTCGCTCATATCTACCATAGCTCGTGCGGTGGCAAGGAATGGTCGTCCTAGTATGAGCGGAATTTCGGTGTCTTCTTCCACGTCTAGAATAACAAAGTCGGCAGGAAAAACAAATTCTTCTACCTTTACCTATAAATTTTCTATGACAGCTTGAGGGTATTTCACCGACCGGTCCGCAAGTTGGATGCTCATTTTTGTAGGATGCGGTTTTCCCAATCCTAGTCGGTTGAACATAGAGGCCGGCATTAAATTAATGCTAGCCCCTAAGTCGGCTAGTGCATTGCTTATTGACGATCCACCAATAGAGCAAGGAATAGTGAAGCTTCCGGGATGAATCTTCTTTTGGGGGAGCTTGTTGAGGAGTGCCGCCGAACATTCTTCACTAAGAGTGACTTGTTGGATGGTTTCAATCTTTCTTTTGTGGGTGAGGAAGTCTCTCATAAACTTGGAATATTTTGGCATTTGAGTGAGTACTTCTACAAAAGGGAAATTGATGTGGAGTTGTTTAAGCAAGCTCACGAACTTAGTAAATTGTTTGTCGGTCTTTTGCAGAAGTAAACGACCGGGGTAAGGGACCGGAGGTGGTTTGGTTGTGTCGGTGTCGGTATTTTGGGGTTTAGTGTTTTCTTGGTTATTGTCGGTGGGTGCTTTAGCTGGGAGTGGGTTGGTTTGTTGTGGGGTTGGCTCACTCTCGGGTCCTACCTTCCGGCTTCTTAGATTGATTGCATTTACTTGGGCTTTTGGGTTTGTTTCGGTGTTACTTGGTAAGGCTCCTTGTGGTCTTTCGGCGAAATGTTGGGCTACTTGACTAAATTGTTTTTCCAAATTTTGAATACTAGCCCTTTGGTTTCTAATTTCTGTTTCGGTTTGTGAGAACCTTTCCAAGTATCTTTTATCGGATTCGGGGAAAAGGCGAGTGATGATATCCTCAAGCCTTTCTCTTCCCCCTTGTTGTGATTGAAAACCTTGTTGCCCATTTTGTGGTTGTTGTTGAAAGTTAGATCGTTAATTTTGATTTTGTTGGTTATTACCCCTTGATTCCCTCCAACTAAAGTTGGGATGATTACGCCACTCAGGAATGAAAGTATTACTTTGAAGTTTGAACTCCCAGTGGTCGTGGCCTGTTATTTAGGTAATTTACCATTTCTGTTTGATTTTCTAGATCTTTCATACAACTTTAGTTTTCATGGGGGTCGCCGCATCCTTCGCAAGCCATAACCGAAGCCGTTTTGTTCAATTCAAGTTTCTTTATTTTATTAGTTAAGGCTTCGATTTGGGCTTGCAAAGAAGTGGATTCATCCACTTTTTGGGCGCCCGAGGCTATAGATTTTGAGCCCCTAGGAGTGTGCCATTGAAAACTGTTTTAAGCAAGTTCTTCAATTTGATTATAAATTTTCTCGGGTCGCCGATTCCCAAGGAGTCCCCCGGAGCCGGAATCAAGGATTTTCCTGGTATGTGGCAAGAATCCGTTGTAGAAGGTGGACACTTGTTGCCAACATTCAAGATTGTGATGTGGGCATTTCCTTAGTAGCTCCTTGAACCTATCCCATGTCTCGTACAAGGATTCCCCGTCTTCTTGAGAGTAGGTGTTAATCTCGCTCATGAGTTTGCCGGTTTTAGCGGGAGGGAAATATTTGTAGAGAAATTTTTGGGCAAGTTCATCTCAAGTGTGTACGGACCCATTTGGGAGGGTGTTTAACCAAGCTTTCGCTCGGTCTTTGAGGGAAAAAGGGAACATATGGAGTCTAACGGCATCGCTAGAGGCTCCGTTGATCCAAAAGGTGTCACATATTTTTAAGAAGTTGGTAATGTGTAAATGGGGATCTTCATCGGCTAGGCCATGGAAAGTGGCAGAATTTTGGAGCATTTGGATAAGGTGTGGTCAAAGCTCAAAGTTATTAGCATCGACATTAAGAGGGTTAATAGCGGCTCCAAGATTACCGACCATAGGCCGTAGGTAATCCATGAGAGTGCGTTGATCCGCCATAGGGGGTTTTGGATCGAGGTTTTTTGTTGGTTTTTGGCTTTAAGGCGTTTTCTTGAAAAGCACCCGGGTTCGTCAAGCGGCACTTTTATGTCTTTGCCGGAGGTGGAGGTCATGCACCAAACTGTATTCCTACGAATTATACAGAATTGTGTGATTTTCTGTGAACAAAAACAAAAAGAAAGCTTGATCAGAAGGGTAGCACGGCCCCGTGCTGTGGCTGGCACGGTCCATGCTGTCCAGGAAATCTTTTTGTTTTCAGGTTCTCAGTACTGGAAGTTCAACACAGTCTCGTGCTCCTGTAACACGGCCCCGTGTCAAATGTTCTAGTAACAAGAAAACAGATTCTCCCAGATACTGCAGATCTAACACAGCCCGCGCTGATCCCACACGGCCCCGTGCTAAATCTGTAGAAAGCAAAATTTTAAAGGAAAAAGAAGAAAAATAAAAAGAAAAGATAAAAAAATGATTAGACTGTTAATTTTAAGCTTTCTTAAAATCCTTGTGTCCCCGAAAACGGCGCCAAAAACTTGATGTGCGAGTGTCTATAATTTTTATGTATATTTTTAGCTCTTTTTACTCACCGATTTCAAGTTTTAAATTTATAAAACACGATATTCTACTATCACTCTACACACACGCTAGCGCAAGAGCACCCATCGCGGATGTAGTATAGTGATGGCAAAATACCGAGGTCGTCCAAGGACACAAGAGCTTTTAGTACCGGCTTATCGTCAACGTCTAATCAGAACAAAGCTTTAGAAAAGATTTTTAAACTAATAAAAAGATAAAAACAGAAAATAAAAATAAAATAAAGATGATAGACAAGAAAGAATCACTTGGATCCGACTTATCTTTCATGTACCCTTTTGATGATTTCCGCACTTTGGGCATTTTAAGAGATTATCTTAGTTATAGTAGTAGGCCCCTCTTTTGGAGGCGACGTTACCCTCAACCTAGTGGTTTGAGCCAGCAAGGATACAATCCCACTAGGTCGGAATATTGAAAGATAATTTAGTAAGTTATTAATGCAAAATGTGGTGGACCCCACTTATGAGGCGGCGATCACCCTCAATCTGTTGGTCTGTGTCAGCAGGATATAGTCCTCGCGGGGTTGGTTTAGAGTTTTAATAGTAGTTTATGAATAAGGGGTGCAAGCGTTTTCTTACTCTCAGTCGGGCCAGTCATTCCCGGCCAATCCATGGAGTAGTACTAAACTTGCACCAAGTTCTCGCATGACCTATACACTGAACGAGACATAGAATTACCCAGTCCACCCTTCTAACCCCCTTACAGGCAATTAACATGCTTTATATAGACCGCAAAGACATGAATATGTTGAGTAAACGACATATGAAGAATGGGTGAATAAGTTCGCCTTCAATATAAAAAACTAATTATTAAAGTCATTAATACATACCCAATTAAAAAGTAGCCAAAGATTGGAAATCATAAAAGAATTACATAAAAGATATGTCTTCACCAAGTGATGTAAAAATTTCGCCAAGCATGGCCTTTTGTAGTATCGTGTATTGACCCGAACTAGTCGTTCAGAGGAGTTTTTATCAGTTTCAGGTGCGGAGAACAAGAAACTGACTTCGAAACAGCAAGCAATTCACTTTAAACACGTTTCTGATTGATATATAACAGATTACATGCAAAAGGAAAACCGGCAGCACCTCGGTATCCAAATTCTGAGAAGATACAAATGAATACGCTTGAACATGTATATATAGGCTTAGGGTTCCGCTTGAAATGACATGATCCATTTCAAGCGGAATCACTTGATTGTGATTTCGCTTGAAACTAATCAAAGTCATTTCAAGCGGAATCAGCAAGTTCAAGCGGAATCAGCAAGTTCAAGCGAAATCACCATTTAAAACACTAAAACATCCTATTTTCTCGATCTACGTGCCCTGATCTAACAAACTTAGTCCAAGACTTGATACAAGACGAAGTCGACAGATGCATGCACCAACAGACTCCCCCTCAGATGTTGACGAGTCTTCAGTGTCGAGTCTTCGCTTTTTCAATCTTTATCAGTCTTTGGGCAATACTCTTTCTAATCTTCTCTCGAATGTCTTCAGACTCCCTCTTACGATGTGCTGGCATTCCTTAAATTCATCAGCATCATCAGCTTCAGGATCGTAATCTGACTCTCATTCTTCATTCAGAAACTTCAGGTATCAGAAACTGGCTCTTCAAAACTCAGCATCAGTAACCAGTTAATCCTGCACATCCTCTACCCAACAATAAATTTTACAAATTTAATGTTTGACAATTTTATAATTATAAACTCCCTCTCGAAATATAAATTTCTGATGAACCACACGTAGATATTTTTAAAACACATTTGATTAAACACAGACTCCCCCTCACCACATTGTCATCATGTCTAGCACTTGGAATTTTGAAAATTAGCTCTCCAATACCAGTTGTCGAAAATCTTTTTGAATTTTTTTCAAAATCTATGCTAAAACACACTAAAAATCTTTTTGGATTGTTTTAATGAAATGAAATGCAGAAAAAAACAATATTTACAGACACTATTTTTGTGAGTTTGTGCAAGAGGATCATATCAGTTTTTGACAAGTCACAAGTACCATTGAGCTTAGTTACACATTAAGAATTAAACAATTCACTTAGATTGCCGATATACTGATCCACTTAAATTTTCACACAAATTTCAACTGATTCAGGATATGAATTAGGTGAATTATGAATCTTAAACTCATTCATGTGTCCCACCTCTTGAATATACTCCCATATCCAGATCCCAATATTCAGTCTTACAGTTGAGTATACCACAGATGATATCTGTAAGGGGTTATAAATTATGATGAATCATGAGAGCTCAGGTCAGAACTACCGTTCAGCAGAGAGATCATGACTCGACTTTTGGGTGTGTCCCCTTTAGAGGATCTTTTTTACAACAGCATTGATTAGCAATTTTATTGTCTTATCATTTATGTTGACGGCGGCGCTATTTTTCAAGCATGCAGAAAGTATTATTCGAGGACTAGGTCAGAACTTCCATTCAGCAGAAGTCCCGGAATAATACCCCAGATATCACTGAGCATAAAGACCTAGTATCTCAGAAAGAGGGACCTTTCAAACGAGATTTCAGGGGTTACCTATATATCCAAGTAGTGTTCCCCACGAAATAAGCAAGTTTTGAATTTAAGTTTATATCCCGAAAAAATTTACTAAATGTGTAAAAACCTATCGGCATATCATCAGTGAGACTGTTTAACGCTATTTAAACATTACATTTTTAGTATACTGTGACAGTCTACTGATGTACTATCATTTCCTCTTCTTTGACACTAAAACTCATTTTTCATTTTATCATGTTTTTGCCTTTTTCAAATTTTCTAATGTTTTTGGATTTTCTGAAATTTCTACTCCCCCTAAAATGCAAACACATTAAAGAAAATTTGAAAACAAACAGTACAAGTAAATGACAACTGATATCAAATCACTTCAAATCGCCATTCACTTGGCATAAACAATCAGAACTCCCCCTTTCACAAAACTATTTTCTCATTAAGATTTCAAAACACTTAAGTTTGTTTTAACCAAAATGATTTTTCCAGAAAATAAGTTTTGTTGATTTTACCACTTATAGGTTCGGGGTTCATCATCACCTTGTTTTTCAACCACTTATGTAAGAATTACATCAAGTTCAAATTAATGACCTTGAGTAATCACTATGTCAGAACAAACCTCTGTACCACTTGTAAGAAAATCAAGTACAAATTAATGTCCCTGATTTACCACTTGTAGAAATACCACATCTACATAAAATCATTTTACCAAGAAGAATGTCGATTCCTGCTTCACACTTACCAACCTGGAAGCTCCGGCAATTCCCGCAAAGTTTAACACTTTTAAGATTCCTTGACACAATCAGATATTTAAGAAATATGCCGATTCCTGATCTGCGATTACAAACTTGGGATCTCCGGCAAGTCAGGTTTTTCAATGAGAAAAAATGTCCACCCAAGCCTGACCAGCCTCGGGTGATACCAACTCATCTTTAGTCGGGGTGTATGTTGCTTTCTTTGTAGCATAAAAGTCCTTTACCCCTTTAACCTTCCCATCGATCATTTTTCCAAAAAAATTCTTTACATTCTCATTAAAAGCTTTCTCAACATCAAATTCATTCTTTTCAGAATAAAATTGATTAGAGATCTCCACTTTCCCAATTTTCTGTTTAAAATTTTTCAGTCCTCAATGGTGGAAAATTCTTATCATCCATTGAAGGAACTGAGTTTTCTTCTTTTTTAACAACATGTGACTCCTCTGATTTTGTGGAATCAGATTCATCGCCATATTTTACACTTGATTTCTTAACAACCCACTTTTGGTTGTCAAGCTTCACACTTTTTCTGTAAAACCTTTTCGAACATTCACCAACTTCATATGTTGAATTTTTAAACACCTTAAATTTCTCAATTGGTGGTTCGGTTTTATCAACAACAACTTCTTTTAGTTTTTCAGAAACTCCCTGTTTTGTTTTGGTAGCTGACGGACAATTCCATGCTATGTGACCAGCTTCATTGCATCTAAAACAGGTTCTAGTTTCTTTTCCCTGAACTTCATTTTTCTTTTTCTCAGCAAGAAATTCTTGATTTGATTGTCTCCAAAATGAGCTCTTCTTTTCTTCTTCAGCAGACGGTCCTGAAATAAATTTTGTATTTTTAAAAATTTTCTCATTTTTATAATTTTCTGGTGGAATAAACCCTAAACCTTTCTTTTTGAGATTACCATTATGGTTTAGTTTCTTTTGAAAACCAGAACCAGAATTGTAACCCTTTTTCTTGTTTAGACGTTGTTGAACTCTTGAGATGTATTTTTTAGGTTTTTCAGAAAGATTTAAATCTTTTATTTCAGAAATATTAATTTCTGTTAATTTGAAAACCTTTTTGATCAAATTAGTTTTAACACCTCTTATTGGAAACTCTTTATCAAAATATAATTTGTCAGAATCATTCAAAGTATATGCAACTTCAAATGTTTCATCATTCAAATTAGATTTTGACAACAAAAATTCTTTACTATAAACCCGTTTTCCCAACGATTTCGAACTATTTTCAGACGAATTCGAACTCCCAACTGACTGACACGAACTTTCGGACTCGGATTTTGACTCTGACTCCTCATCCTTATCCAACACCTGATCGACCATTCTTTTTATTAATTCGGACTCATGATCTGTGTCGGACGTTGTGAACGTGACGTCAATGTTTTCTGGTAATACATCGGTTAACTCAGACTCTAACTTTATATTGACCGCCTTTTTTACTTGTTCCTCATTCGGTTTTCTAGGCGAATACCCTTCCCAAATCGGAGGCGGACACTTGTTATAACCGACACTCTGTTTCTTACCAGTATCCTTTTTCTTCGGCTTCTTGTCTTCAAATGCCTCAAAACCTGCAACAGTTTGATAAATTCGATCAATTAAGTAGTCAGAACTTGTATAACTTCTCATCAATCTTCTGATTCTTTCATTTTCAACTGTTTCACTATCCAACTCCTTCTTCCATTTCGCACATTCTTTAATGTAAAAATTTATCTCTTTCTGCTTCGGCATCATTGTTGCATTCATCATCTTCAAAGTATTTTCTCTTTCAGTGTTTGTCGTTTGTAAACTATTCACAGTTCTGTTTAATACATCATACGATTCTTTCAAATTCTTGATATCAAACAGCAACTTTTCTTTCAACTTCTCTGATTCACTAAACCTCTTGTCTTTTTCTTCACATTTTTTGCAAGATACTGAACATGTAATACATGGTTTTATGACTTCAACAATCTTTTCGATCTCCACAATCTTCTCTACTTCCACTACCTTTTCCACTTCAACTATCTTCTCAACAATCTTGATTTCTTTCATTTCTTTTGCAGCTTTTCTCTCTTTGAGTTTCTTCAATTTATCTGCAAAATAAAATTCAAAACTGTCAGAAGATAAATGAGTTTTTCCAACATTTATCTGTTCAAGCTCTTCATCATCACTGCTTTCTGAAGAAACAGATTCTTCATCTTAACTTTTCTCGTCATCAGATAACACAGCTATCCATTCCTTCATTAGCTCTGGCTTTTGAACAATCTGAGCAATGAACGCTTTAACATTTGGATCAGTTGGAATGTACTTGTCCCAGCTAAAACCTTCAGCCACTTTCTCATCATCTTGATCAATAATGCCATAGTAAGCTTTCTTATTTGCATCTTCGATCATTTTTCCATGTGCAGTTTGTGAATCCTTTTGTTGATGTGGCTGATAAGAAACCTGTTGATATATAGCCTTCCGATAGTAATCATGGCCACCAAAAGAATTCTTTGTTCCATTCGCTTCCTGATTTTTGCACTCTCTCTTGAAATGACCTTTCTCCCTGCATTTAAGACATGTAACTTTAGATTTATCAAAACCTAAAGCTGAAAGATGAGCATCCAAAAAGTCATTTCTTCCTGTGATCATTTTGAATTTTTCAGCTCTTCTCAGGACACTAGCTAGACACCATTTAATGTCCATCAGTTCCAACTCTTCTGCATCAATCTGATCGTAATCCTCCTTGGTTAACATAGGATTTCCAATCTTTCCAGCAATCAATCCTTCATAAGATTCCAATGCAGTAACAAGTAGACCCATATGATTTTTCACTACTTCTTCAGAAAAGTTTTGACCGTTTTGAAGATGCAATGCCACATTGCACTGAATCATATGCCCATTACCAACATTTGCACTTTAAACACTTTGAGGATTTACATTTGAAAATCCACTAGTGTTGACTGAACTTTGACTGCCTGTTCTGGATGAGTTTCCTGCACTAAATGTTGTTTGGATCTTTGGACTCGCTTTAACTGTTTGAACATTTCCTTTATAGTACAGTTTGATGTCTTTTTGATTGCTTGAACTGTTCATTCTGGCTATCTTCTGCTGTTCCAGATCCTGTGCCTCAAGTTTTTCAATAAACTGTCCGATCGACAATCTGCTAAACTGTCCATAATTTTTTAGAATCATGAGGTATGTACCCCATTCCTTTTGTGGTAACGCGTCAGCAAGCTTTTCAACCCATTCTGCTGGAGTTTTAGTAATCTTCAACTGAGACATGGTGCGCACAAGATGGCAGTATCTCTCAATGAGAGTCTTTGTAGTCTCACCAGGCATACTCGTAAACAACTCAAACTCTTTTTTCAGCAATGCTGCTTTACTCTGGAGCATCTCTGTACTTCCTTCAAACTTCTTCTCAAGTGCTTTCCAAATCGAAAACGCATTTCCATCATGCTGAAGCAAAACAAATATATCCTCTTTGACAGCTTGCTGCAACAGACTTATCATCATTTTCTCTCCTTTATAACTTTCTCTCTCTGTGTCAGAAAACTCTGAGATGATTTTATCAACATTCATAGCAGTCTGTGGTCTGATATATGTTGTTTCAATGCTTTCCCAAGCTCTTAAATGATTTGCTTGAACCCAGTTTTCAAAACGATTCTTCCATCCATGGTACTCTTCTATTTCCATAAGTTTCGGGGGTTTTTGCATTGTTCCAGTTTCATTTTCCATGTTAATGTTCTTAGCAATGTCAGCTGGAGTAGTCGGAGTTGTAGCAAACGCATTGTAGAATTCAGAATCCATGTTTCGGCAACACGTTTTTCAAAAAAACACTTTTCAAGCGAAATATGCAGTTTGGAGCGGAATCACACACTGCTTTCAAGCGGAATACCAATTAAACAATTTCAAGCGAAATCCCAAACTACTTTTTCAAGCGGAATACTCAGCAATCAATTTGAAGCGGAATCACGATGATTTGGAGCGGAATCAGTCAAACTCAAGCGAAACCTCTGATTTCGCTTGAAAGTCTCAAGCGGAAAATGCAATCTCAAGCGGAATCACAAAATACACGTTCAAGCGGAATCACATAAACAGTTCATTTCTGCCATTTTTAATGCGAATTTTGTACTGAAACTTTCAAGGGTTTGTTAATATGCAATTTTATACAACATATGTAAAAATTGGCCGATTTTAACCGTGAAAACTTGATTATTTTGAAAAGAATGTGTAGAAAACAGAAATTTTGAGCTGAATCGGTAAGAACTCCTCCTCCTGAGCTCTGATACCACTTGTAGGATCGTGTATTGACCCGAACGAGTCGTTCATAGGAGTTTTTATCAGTTTCAGGTGCGGAAAACAAGAAACTGACTTCGAAACAGCAAGCAATTCACTTTAAACGCGTTTCTGATTGATATATAACAGATTACATGCAAAAGGAAAACTGGCAGCACCTCGGTATCCAAATTCTGAGAAGATACAAATGAATACGCTTGAACATGTATATATAGGCTTAGGGTTCCGCTTGAAATGACATGATCCATTTCTAGCGGAATCACTTGATTGTGATTTCGTTTGAAACTGATCAAAGTCATTTCAAGCGGAATCAGCAAGTTCAAGCGGAATCACCATTTAAAACACTAAAACATCCTATTTTCTCGATCTACGTGCCCAGATCTAACAAACTTAGTCTAAGACTCGATACAAGACGAAGTCGACAGATGCATGCACCAACACCTTTGTTTGACAAAGATTCTTGCGATCAATCTTGGATCCTGTGACTACACACACACTCTAAAGATGGAAAAATAGATGATGGTGTTGTAGTGGTAGTGGAGTGGTGGCAAGTGAGAGAGAAATGGTTTGGCAAGGGATGAGTTGAAGTGGAACCAAGCACTTCTATTTACAGCTGTCTTCAGAAGCTTCAGCACGGCCAGTGCCCAGTTGGCACAGCCCCGTGCCCATCTCTCTCTCTTCCTCATTAAGTGCTTGTCAGATGTTGTACTAACACGGCTCCGTGTGTCAACGGCATGACCCGTAGCCAAAGTACTTGCTGTACTATCACAGATTCTTAAAATCTTTGAGTTGACCATGCCCGTGTTGGCTTAATACGGCCCCGTGTTGGCTGACTTTTTTGTCTTTTGTAGTTGTCTTTTCTCCTGCCCAGCGTCCATCTTTGGACACGGCCCGTGTCTGGTGGACACGGCCCCGTGTCAGCCTTCTGTTCTTGTTATTTTGAGGTTTGGATGTGAATTGGGGCTTGGCGAGTTGCGGCAATTCCTTCTTCTTTACATTTATGTTGGATTTTGCTGTCTTTTTGCTCCTTTTGCAAATTTAAGCTCTTTTATCCTTGAAAATCTAAAAGGAACCAAAACACGAGCTTTTTCTAATATTAGTACTAAAAAGGGTTGCTTTTACGTCGTATTTGACATAATTTATATGTTGTATTTTAATCACATCAGCGTTGCTTTAAATCATCAGACTCTGCAGAACTGTATGACGCCATTTTAACTTATATATTACTCAAGTGATGTGAAAGAAGGATATCTTCATAGCAAAACGTGATGAAAAACAGGTGAAGTGGCAATGAGTTTATATAGTGAAATACCTAACAGCCCAAGAGGTCAGATTTAAACTCATTGTACATTTAATAATCTAGCAAAGCAAAATGTGTAGATTTAATATAAACATATAAATTTATATTTGAAATAGCAGCATTTTAATGCAAAAACCTTTTCAAACTCCAGCTTTTATGGGAAAACTATAAAATTAAATATCAAGAAACCCAAGGGGACAAATATTAAAGCTTCAAAGAAAAAAAACAGGTTATCATAATTAAAATTAACCTCTTCATTTACCATATAGACGCATTTTAAACACTATAAAAGACCGATGATTAGTTTAAATCAAAACATCAACAAATTGTCTTACAAATCACTGTCTGTCAAAAACAAATCAAAACCAGCAAATCCAACAAAAATCTACATGGCAAACATATGTTTCTACCACTGGTCAGACACCAGCGATGTTAAAACACAATTCTCTATCTGGTCACTCAAAGAAAAAAGATCAGATGAATAACTAAACAGAAAAGTCGGCATAATTAGTGACAATAATTACAACAAACCTGGAACAGCATCGCATTGCTTGATTAAGTCCTCCACTTTCCTCCATCAGATTTCCAAAAGAATGCAGAAGAGTTTCTGACACAACTACTAAAACAGGATCAGAAAATCTGCGACATGCTAACCGATCTGAAAAACAAAAAAGAGAATGAAATCGCATGGAGAAAGGCGAGAGTCTACGAAATCCTAGCAAGTGTTAACTGTAGTGTGTAATAGTTTATGCATATTTCAATAAATTTTTACCTTTCTATGTATATGTATTTAATTTAATACTATCATCAATATGCATATTAACATATTCTAAATGTGCCTGTTAATAAAAACTATCAACATTATCAACACTTGTTTTTTCATAATCAAATTAAATTAGTATAACTACAGTTAAAAAAAATAAGCCACAAACCTAAAATGCAACTCTCCCATAAAAGAAGGTAGCGCATACAACTTTTTACGATGTTGCAACAATCTATCATTTCTATAAAAGGAGAAAACTCAATGACATAAGAAAAGCTTCATTGGCATTTAACGATGTTGGAACAATGCAACTCTCCCATCAAAGAATGTAGCACATGCAACTTTTCATGATGTTGCAACAATGATGTTGCAACAATGATATTGCAACATCGATGTTGAAACGTTGATGTGTGATGGGAAGCTTCATTGGAACGATGATGTTGGAACAATAATGTGTAAACAAAATCAACAAATGTTCGAACAAAGAATTGTAATCGAAGATAAACCGACTGAATCATGAGAGCTATACATTTGAGAGAGAGACATATGCTCATGGATATGGATATGAATGAGAGAGATGAGTTGAAATTTGAATGTGGAGCCAGATTCATATATGTTATTTATATGGTTTGAATTTTGAATTTTGAATCTAGAGCCAGAATTTTGAATTTTGAATCTGGCCAGAGGTTTGTTTTTCTTATGAAGAGCAGAGGTTTGAATTATGAATGAAGGGCAGAGGTTTAAATTTTGAATGAAGTATAGAGGGTTGACTTTAAAATGAATGGCAGATGTTTGAATTTAAAATGTATTTTAAATTAAGCTTTATGATGTAATAATAACATAAGAAAGACATTGTTAGACAGACTCTATGGCTGCCACCTCAGCTTTTCTTATGTCACTGCGTTTTCTCCTTTTATAAAAAGTATAGATTATTATTATTATCTCCAATTCAATTATTTATGCATTATTATAACAACTTTATTTATTAGTATAATACATCAGTAAGATTAACCACATATATTTCTAAAACCAAATTATTTCAACTATTATTATTGATAAAAATGGTAAAGTTATAAACAAAAAATCAAATCTAATTTAACTTTTAATATTGGATTATTGTCACGTGTGGCTCTCTCCTTCAACCTTACAACTTAGACTTACATTTAATTTTAAAACATTTTTTAATCCTTATCCTTACTAATATAATAAAATTAATTTAAATATGTTAATAACCAGATTAGGATGCACTATTTAATTAATATTATTGGATAAATACAATGTATATGGTAAAATAAAACAAAATATAATAATTAGATCTTTTTTTACTAAACATCCTTATTTTAGTACTAATCGGAATAACGCAAAAAATAGATTATACTAACAATTACATATTTTTTAACTATGTGATCAAGATTATATAGAAGTATGATTTACATTTTTTTTTTGATATTTTACGTGTGTCATAGACAGGTTTGTAACACTTATAAATTAAAATATTATTCAATATAAGTTTTTTTTTATATTTAATCCGTCTGATACACGGGTTTATATGCAAGTTAAGTAATAAAGTTCATGTATGATACATAAAGTTCGGTATTTGTTGTTGTAGAAGTGGATTTGCCTTTGTACCTTGCTCTTGCGTTTGCTGCTTTGGTTTTGTTCCTACCTAGTGGGCATGACAATTCTTGTGGTTCCTCAAAGTCTAGGACGAGGTTGGTGTCGTTTAGGTCTAGGTAAGAACAAGCATCTGATGCACCTAGGGATGTGAATTTCTGACACGACAAGAACCTAACACGAAATTCGTGGGTTTGGGTTTAGTCTAAACGGGTTTGGATCAGTTTCAGGTTGAACTCGCAAACCCGTTTAGCTAAACAGGTCAGGTTTGGGTCAACCCTGTCGGGTTGGCGGGTTGACCCGTTTAACTCATTTCTATTATATTATATTTTTTTAAATATGTTTTATGTCATAAATTAAATTGGGTGTGTATTTTATGCTATAAATATAACTTAACAAATGAAAGTTGACATAAATTTTTATGATTTTAATGTAATTTTATTATATAAATTTGTGTTTTTTGTAGTAGTGTTAAATTTAATATATTAATTTGTTGAAAAAAATAAAAAAAAATTCGGGTTGAACGGGTCGGGTTCGGGTCAATATGCGAACATTCGGGTCGGGTTCAGGTTCATATGTATGGCATGATTTTCGGGTTCGGGTTCGGGTCATCTGTAATTTTGGGGTTCGGATCGGGTTGAACCCATCAACCCGTGAACACGACCCGTTTAGCACCCCTAGAGGCACCTATGGATCAGCGCGACCCGGGGGTGCCTAAATTACTCTTGGAGCGCTTTGATGATCCACCAGTTTTAACCGATGGCACAAGAGACCACTTTGGCAAATTTTTAAGCACCTACCAAGGTTTAACCATGGTAAATGCGCAACCGTATGTTGCTCTAACCGTATGTTGTGACATTTATTGACCAAACGCAGACATATACATGTAAAGACCCGACATTTGAACGGGTGGAGGTGTGTGTCGAGGTTGCGGTAATTACATGTTCCATGTTGGTGAATTGTCGGTGGGAAGCGGTCGGTATTCGTCTTTGCCGGTGTTGGTGTTGGGATTGGCGGTCCACGGTTGTTGTTGAGTTTGCATGTAACGCCGGTTGTGTGGCGAGAAAGCGTTTGGGTCGTTATTGAACGAAAACATGATGAAGTTATGGGTTGTGGGAGATGGTTTTTGTGTTAAAAAGATGAGAAGAATTAGTGAGTTGTGTGTTAAAAAATGGGTTGAATGGGTATATTTATAAGGTAAATATTAGATTTTAAAATAAAAAAAAATCTTTAAAAAAAGTCGTTGCCAACGGTTAATCAAAAGGCATGGGCCCCACATCAATCCTCGTGAATGCTTGCTACCACATTCACGAGCCTACAATAGTGCCTCCTCCCCCCACTGGCACCCAGGGTATGGTTGGGGGCGCTATTGTTTTAATTTTGCTGAGGTTGAGGGGTGCATGACGCCCATATCGTACAACCCAATGCATCAAATGCACCTTTTGGTACATCGGTCAACGCGTTAAACGCTCCATATGATATTATAAAATCGTACTAGCTACATGATGACACACAAATAAAAAACAAAGATACATAACTTATACAAATTGATTTTTAAGCATTGTCCAATATTCTAAGGTCATCAGGACCTAGTCCCATACGGACCAATTGTGGTTCTACAACAATACAAGACACTAATGTTTTATGTAGGATCCCCGTTTCATTTTTTTCTTCCATTCCTGCAGGTCCCCTCATACCTCTGATTCCATGAACAACCACCGCCATCGGTGCCGTCCACCGCCGATCCTCCTTCCATGAACAACCACTGCCATCTGTGCCGTCTGCCGCCAATCCTTACGGAGTTTCTCTATTGAATAACCGGATGCTTCCGAAACACGATTTTGAACAAGCACTAAAGACGAGATCCTTACGAAGTTTCTCTATTGAAGCCCTAACTTTCCGGATTGAGTTTTCTGGCGCCAAAATTCGAAGAACTTGATGCTTCCGAAAAACAATTTTGTAGTGTTTTACATGTACAATTGATCAAGGATGTCAAGTTAGGGCTCTATTTAACGATGACGATGATGAATAGGCAAGTTGTGTAAACAGTTAACTTTGTAGTTGTTGTTCAGCACCACAAGTTGATCATGTTAATTTAATTTTTGTTCATTTTCGTTTTTAGCTTTGCATACATTGATTGGTTCTGAAAGTTCTACCATTAGCTATCGTATTTGATATGTTCTGTTATTGCAAGGTACGTGATGTTTTAATCAATTTTCATACATGTAATTAATTAGGATTTGCTTCTGTTTTCCTTTAACTTCAATTAAGTTTTGCTAAATGATTGCACTGTGATTGAGCGACTCCATTAGTTAATTGTTTATGTTGTAAGAATTGATACTAGATCTGGAGAAATCAATCTCGTTATCAGATGTCACCACTCACCACTCACCAATGTGAAGTTTGGTAAGTATGACTCACCAGATCAATCACATGCTTTAATTTCTTCTATTCCTAGCATTATTAATAGAGGATTACATTGACTTTCGGTCGAATCAATTTGTATATTTAGAAACAACATATGTCAATTGAATCTAGCTTTCCGTAACAAATATATCTGCATTTGTGTATGGATCCTTTAGGTTTTACATGTAAAACAATTCAGTTTAACATGATTTTATATGCAAACCTTGATGAATTGTTAAATGGTAGTATTACTTTCGTGTCTATGCTGAATTAGAACCCTAAGATTCAGTAAAATAATAGTTTACAAAATGGTAGTATCACTTCAACGCTTTCTAAACAAACATACATCATCTTGCAGCGTTAATTGTGAGCAAGCATCTGAAGCAAATTGTCACACCCCGAATTTCCACGTGTCACCGGTGGGCCCGGTAGGGGAGTATCGTGACGTGGTTGGCAACATGATAGTCAAACAACACAAATTTTAAATGCACAGCGGAAGCAAAGTATAAATTTAATTCAACCAAACGATATTGTAATATTAAGTATCACAATTAGTCGAATATAAATCCACAGGTAGATCAAAATAAAAAGGAAACAAATGTTCAACAGTTTTTTACATCCAAGCTGGCGAGACTTAATGTGGATGCTAGGAGACAAGCCAGCCTATTTCGCGTAGTACCTGCACTTAACCTTTTTAAGAAAATACGTCAGTTTACACTGGTAAATACAATCAACCGACTCATTTTGAAAAGAGTTTAAGAAAATGCATTTAAGGCACAAGGCACAAATAAGATTTTATAACTTGGGATAATTATGTAAATATATAATACTTGTAAACGAATTACATGTTTCTTATGCGTTCAGTAGCCCGATCCGTAGACCGGGTTAAAGATCAATGGACACACCACTTTATATAATGAGACACTGACAGGTGTACGCCTACACCTGAGTGCTGAGGTCGTGGCCATTTCGTAAAATGATGCCAGGGATATCCGGGACATGGTCATTAACCCCCCAAAGGCTTTAAGCAAACAAAACATTTCAAAACGAAGCATATCAATGATTTAACCTCTATTCGATTAAAGATTCAATGCTGGACCAAGCGGTATTTTATATACCGTACCCCAAGCCCGTATAGGGAAAATAAGTTAAAAGTATTTACCTGAGTAAGTATAGTTCAAAATCAGCGAGTGCAAGTATCTTTTACTGGTTCTCCTAATCTGGAACGAAGGTTTATAATAACCTATTAGAATCCTAACGGGTCTTTAGTTAAGCTCACGCTTAGACCGGTTAGTTTTAAAGATACGGTTCGTACGCACGATTAAGCGAAGACCGGATAGAATGTGATTTAGACCCGACAAGTTTGAAGACTTGCTTAATATGGGTATATTATACACATTCTGGATTTTGAGATAAAACTGATAAGGTTTGACCCGTTTCGGCTAATTTATGTAAACTAGTTACATAAACCGAACCGAACGCGCGTGAAGCGTAACGGGTATCCGTAAGAGTCCTAAACAGGTTTCCTAAGTTAACACGCCTTAATTAAGTTGTGATATCAGTAGGATATCACCCATGATGCCCAAAACGAGTTTAATCACATAATAAGCCCCGTAGGGGTATTTTGGTCATTTTAAAGATTATAAAAGGGTTTAATTAGACACCTGTGATCCGGGTCTGAGTTGATCAATAAAATAACTTATTTTAACAGGTTATAACCTTTGGTAATAAGTCTTATATACTAAAATAGTTTTAAACTCAAACTATGCGTTAAATACGCGTATAAAGTCGTTTTAAGCGACGTACGGGTTAAAATACGATTCTGAGTTTTCTGATCAGTTAAACAAGCTCAAAACACTCCATTTAATTTTTAAAATCAGTAGCAATTGGATTGGCACCATTTGGACTTGTAAAACTCATTTTATGGCCAAAAAGGGCATATTCGGTATTTACCGAATTAAGGCGCTAATCCAAGCTTATGATCAGTTTAAAAATAATTAAAAATCTTCAAAAATCCCAAAATATTATTTAACATCAGTGGGTAAAAGGTTTGGTGTCAAAAATTGGGTTTAGATAGGTTTTATGCTAATGACGCCGTTTAATTAATAAAAACGTTCTTAATTACGTCATTAAGCATAACTCCTAATCTAGACCTCCGCTTAACGTGAAATTTTCGGGACATGCATAATAATCAGTAACTAAGATTTTGGCACTTTCACATTTCCAAAAATCTCATTTTATGGTCATAAGGGCATTACGGTCAATATTTAGGCGATTAACGGAAACATCGGACGATTAGGGATTCGAGTGGTATAAACGCAGAGGCTTATACACACATGTAACTAGGTCCTAATGGAACTTTAAGGCATGCCTAAACCTATATAAATCGGGTCAGAACTGAGGTCAACGCAAAAGTCAAACTTTTGCGTCTTTCGGCTCCGAATCGGTTCTAAACATAAAGTTGTCGAATCAAACAAGCGTAAACAAGTTTTTATACTTATTTTCAGTTGGTAAGAATGATAAAATAGGCTATACGCCATTTACATCGCTAATCATGCATTAAACCCAACATAACAATTCTGTTGACTTTTTCGGAAGAAGTTTGACTCGATAAACGACCTAGTTAGGATTCGAATTAGTGAGTGCCCTTTTAGGGGTTTATTAACCATATAAATACCAACTTATAACAACCTTTGATTCGACTAAACTCTGGACCGATTTTGATTTATGGAGAAGTCAAACCGTAGTTACGACGGTTTGATTTCTAAGCTATAAACCAAGCATAACTGAAACGAGAAGGATCAAAGGTACTTACACTTGTCTAATGGATGATTTGAAATGCTTGTATCAGGTCTTGAGCTCTTGAAAATGTCCAGGAATGAAATGTGCATGTACGTTGCAACTTTGTGATATTTATGAGCTTTTTGATCTTTCTAAATTGATGCCAACAAGGTCTAGCATGATCTAAGATGCATGCATGTGTCCCCTATAAGCTACAAACCACTCTAGGCAGCCCATAGTTTCGAAAATCTGTGTTTTAAGTCGGTTAGATGATGAAAACAGACACCTGCCAGTGCTTCTGTTTGTTTTCTGCATCTGCAGACCGCACGCGGCCCGCATGGGCCTTAGTTAAATCGAAGGCGGGCCGCTTGGCCCTCCTGATCAGATTAAACATGTTTTATTAATTGCACTTTGGCCCTTAGTCCCCCGAAAGGTCGTTTTCTCAACATTTCTTGCATTTTAAGGCTTTGTATTTTATATATAGGGGCTTTAATACTTATACCCACTTTGTCAAGTCCTCGGGTAACTTTGTGATCACCCGAAAAGCCCTAAATTTCAATGTTAACGATTATAACCCTTGCACACGAATTTTATCACAACTTGCTCATACGATAACGAAACTTCATGAAATTTTTGTGGTACATTCTAGTGAGCATAATTAATCGTTACAAAGCTTCGGGTTTGTCAAAAGGTCACTCAGAGGTATAACTTAAACATGTTGACACATTTAACCCCTGTAGTTTGTAATCTCTCACTTTCTTTCACAATTCGCTTCGTATGATCCATGATCTATTCGTTTAAGGTTATAAACATCATGTAGGGTTATTGCAAAGTATATTTATTCATTGTTGACACTTTGAACCCTTGTACTTACACAGTTTCACTGTTTGTCAACTTTAGTCCTTCAAGAACATTCTTTCACACGTTCAAACCTATGACACGTGTCAACACATTATAGGACGTAAATTTTTCGGGGTGTTACATCCTCACCCCCTTAAAATAAATCTCGACCCGAGATTTACTGAAATAAGTAATGGTATTTTTCTTTCATCGTGGATTCAACCTCCCACGTGAATTCGGGACCTCTACGGGCATCCCATTTGACCTTTACAAAAGGTATATGCTTCCTTCGAAGCTTCCTCACCTGTCGATCTTCGATCGACAAAGGTTTTTCCACAAATTTCAAGCTCTCATCAATATGCACATCTGTATAGGGTATAACCACTGATTCGTTAGCGAAACACTTCTTCAGATTGCAGATGTGGAACACATTGTGTATACTACTGAGCTCTTCAGGTAAGTTTAATTTGTAGGCAACTGACCCGACACGTTCGATAACCTCGAAAGGTCCTATGTATCTCGGGCTTAGCTTACCTTTCTTACCAAATCGCATCACTCCCTTCCAGGGTGACACTTTAAGTAGGACTTTTTCACCTACTTCGAAGTGAAAATCCTTACGATTTGGATCAGCGTAAATCTTCTGCCTATTCCGGGCAGCTTGGAGATTGTTACGAATCTGGACAATCTTGTCCGTCGTTTCGAACACGATCTCTGGTCCTGATAACTGGACTTCTCCAACTTCCGCCCAACAAACTGGTGATCTACACTTTCTACCGTATAATGCCTCAAAAGGCGCAGCCTTGATGCTGGTATGGTAGCTATTGTTGTAGGAGAATTCGATTAATGGCAGGTTCTTATCCCAGCTACCTCCCAATTCGATCGCACATGCACGAAGCATGTCTTCCAACGTTTGAATAGTACGCTCACTCTGACCGTCTGTCTGTGGATGGTAAGCCGTACTAAAGTTCAAACGTGTGCCCAAAGATTGTTGGAAGCTCTTCCAAAAATGAGACGTGTACCTAGTATCTCGGTCAGAGATAATAGCTACAGGTATGCCATGTAGAGCTACAATCTTATCAACGTACAGTTGGGCTAACATATCGGAGCTGTAGGTCTCCTTAATAGGTAGGAAATGTGCTGACTTAGTCAGTCGGTCAACTATCACCCAGATGGTGTCATTTCCTTTCCTTGTCTTGGGTAACTTGGTGATAAAATCCATAGTTACCATTTCCCATTTCCAAGTAGGAAGTTCAGGCTGTTGCAGCAAACCTGACGGTTTTTTATGTTCTGCCTTGACTTGCGCACACGTCAAGCATTTAGCTACATAGGTAGCTACAGACTTCTTCAAGCCTATCCACCAATAGTTTGCCCTTAGATCCTGGTACATTTTATCAGCTCCAGGATGAACAGAATATTTAGAGCTGTGGGCTTCCTGGAGGATAACATCTCGGAGTCCTCCATAAATTGGAACCCATATTCGTCCATTCAATCTAAGAATTCCATCCTTGCTAAGAGATAGCTGCTCCTCAGTTATTCCTAGCTTTTCGTTAGGATAGTTAGCTTCCAACACAGCTTCCTTCTGTGCAGCTAACAACCTTTCCATCAAACTGTTCTTTATTTCCATGCTCTTGGCATTGATTCGGATGGGTTTCACCCTCTCCTTCCGACTCAAGGCATCGGCGACTACATTCGCCTTGCCGGGATGGTATCTTATTTCACAATCGTAATCATTAAGAGTTTCCATCCAACGGCGTTGCCTCATGTTCAAGTCCTTCTGGTTGAACAGATGTTGAAGGCTCTTGTGATCAGAATAGATCACACATTTGATTCCATATAAGTAGTGCCTCCACAGTTTTAGTGCGAATACAACGGCACCCAACTCCAAGTCGTGGGTGGTGTAATTCTTTTCGTGCACCTTTAACTGGCGTGAAGCATAGGCAATGACTTTGCCCTTCTGCATAAGCACACATCCCATCCCGGTGTGTGATGCATCACAATAAACTACAAACTCCTCTATTCCATCAGGCAATGTTAGTACCGGAGCATTGCTCAACTTTTGTTTCAGAATATCGAAGGATTCCTGCTGCTTAGGACCCCAGTCAAACTTAATCTTCTTACGTGTCAGCGAAGTCAGGGGTGCAGCAATCCTTGAAAAGTTTTCAATGAATCGCCTATAGTATCCTGCCAAACCTAGGAAGCTACGAATTTCAGTAGGCGTCTTTGGCTCATGCCAATTCATGACAGATTCAACTTTAGCGGGATCTACTTGGATACCACGCTCACTAACAACATGTCCAAGAAATTGGACTGCTCGAAGCCAGAATTCACACTTTGAGAACTTGGGATAGAGCTTCTCTTTATGAAGTAGTTCCAGTATGCAGTGAAGATGCTTCTCATGGTCAGCTTGGTTCTTTGAGTAGATGAGAATGTCGTCGATGAAGACGATGACGAATTTGTCTAAGTGCGGCTTGCAAACGCGATTCATGAGATCCATGAACGCGGCTGGTGCATTAGTGAGCCCAAAAGGCATCACTAGGAACTCGTAATGTCCATAACGAGTCCTAAATGCTGTTTTGTGCACATCTTCATCTCTAACCTTCAATTGATGGTAGCCTGACCTCAAGTCAATCTTCGAGAAGAAACTTGCCCCTTGAAGTTGATCGAACAGATCGTCGATTCTGGGCAAAAGATACCTATTCTTGATAGTAACCTTATTAAGCTCACGGTAGTCGATGCACAGACGCATCGATCCATCCTTCTTCTTAACAAATAAAACTGGTGCTCCCCAAGGGGACGAACTAGGTTTGATGAAACCTTTGGCTAGCAAATCATCTAGCTGCGTCCTCAATTCCTTCATCTCTGTTGGTGCCAACCTATAAGGTGCCCTTGCAACTGGTGCTGACCCAGGAATAATGTCAATTCTGAATTCCACTTGCCTATCTGGTGGCAAACCAGGTAGTTCTTCAGGAAATACTTCGGGGTATTCAGAAATGACTGGTATATCTCCAATCTTGGGTTTCGGCTAATCAATAATCACCTGTGCCATGTAGATGACACAGCCCTTCTTCAAACACTTTGAGTCTTTGAGTATAGACATTTTCTCGGGTAGCCCATACTGGGTATCTCCCTGGATAGTAAGTGATTCACCAGACGAAGTCTTGATCCTCACTTGCTTCTTATTGCAAATAATCTGGGCCTGGTTATTAGATAACCAGTCCATACCCAAAACTATGTCGAAACCGGCTAGTTTTAAAGGAAGTAGGGACAAAGGAAAAGAGTGGTTCTTAATGGATATGAAACATCCATCTAATAAGGTTGAAGCGGTTTCTAAAGTGCCATCTGCTAGTTCCACCTCATACTTCACACTTAAAGTCTTAACAGGTAATTTCAACAGTTCACAAAACTTATTATCTACAAACGACTTATCAGCGCCTGAATCGAATAACACTCTTGCATAAACATCATTTACGAGAAAGGTACCTGTTATCACATTGTCGTCCTTGACGGCTTCCTTAGCATCCATCCTGAAGACCCTCGCATTGGTCTTCTTCCCCTCTTCATTCTTCCTTGCAAATTTTGGGCAGTTGGATTTGATATGCCCCTTTTCATTGCAACTATAACACGTTTCATCCTTTATTTTCTTGCACTCCAGGGTCTTATGCTCCGTAGACTTGCAAATCCCACAAGGCCTTGGCTGGTATTGGGATTTTGAGTCAAGTCTGCACTTTCCAAAATGGTGCTTTCTGCAAATTTTACATCTGGGTTTTTCACCCGACTGCTGACCATCTTTCTTAAATCCTGACCCCTTCTTAGAGTCATTGTTTCCCTTCTGCTTCTTATCTGAACGTCGTGAGTTGTCGTCCTCACGCTTCCTTTTCTCGGTATCAGTTTTCCTCAGTGACCTCAGCCTGACAGCATCTGAGGTCAAAGACAAAGATATGTCCGTTACTGACCGAAAAGTGGTTGGTCTGGAGGCCTTTACACTTGCTTTGATCTCCGGTTCCAAACCCCCGATAAAACGAGCTATACGTTTCGGCTCCGGAGTCACCAAATAAGGGACCAACCTTGACAAGGTATTGAAAGTAGTAAGGTAGGCCTGACAGTCCAGGTTTTTCATGACCAGCGCCAGGAAGTCAGATTCAATTCTCTCAACCTCATGTTGAGGGCAGAAATTTTCTTTGATTAGTGCCATGAACTGTTCCCAGGTCATGTTGTATAATGGGACTTTCCCTGTGGCTTGGATCAAAGATCTCCACCAGGCTAAGGCTTCTCCTTTGAAGGACTGTGAGACAAACTTCACAATGTCCCTATTATGGCAACCACTAATATCCACCACAGTATCCATTTCATCCATCCACGTCATGCAATCAACAGCTCCTTTTTCCCCATTGAAGTCTCTGGGTTTGCACGAGACAAAGTACTTATATGTGCAACCCCTATTACGAGGTTCTTGGTTTTGTACGACTCTTTGGGATGGATTACTCCTTTGATTCGAGGAGTGGTGAGAATTACTGTTGTGGGCAGTGTGGGTCCTGGAGGGTGTTCTAGGGTGTGATGCAGAATGGGTCCTCGTATGGGTACCACTTGATCCATGGTGCTGTCTATCCATAGCTCTATTAACCGCATTATCTATCATAGCTTGTAACTCTGCACCCGCTACGTTTACATGGGCATTATCATTCACTATCCCTGGGTGACTGTTGACCTCGTTTGAGTCTGCCATGTTTCTTGAACTGTAACACATTGGCAATAATTTATTGATGAGTTTATCATATTATTGTCTTTTATGTCAATTTTTTTATTAACCGTGGTAACATAGACCATATATGGTTAATTTATTACTCACCTTTATTTAGGATTCCTAATATAATTTATCCTAATTATAAAACAATAACAGTATTTATTAGCACATAAGGCCTAGTCACAGGGACAATATAGATTATAAGCTAGGATTTCAGAGAATCAAAGCATGAAGGTTTGAACAAAGTTCATTACCTTTATCAGACAGGGTCATAGACTAATACTGTCTTTTGTCTCATATGAAAATGAGAAGGGCCCGTAGGCATTCCATTACCAATGGATGGTAAAAAGAACTTATCATATTTATTAATGATTTAACCCATAATTCAGAGATCATTTATTTGGGTATAGAATCTTTGAAAAGATCCATATATAATAATAACATGTGTGTTTTTAACTAATCATGTCTGCCAGGAGTGTTAACATGTTTTCAGATGTTAACAGGGATTTGAATCTTTTTAACTAGTTTTACCATCTGGGCCAGGTCTTAAAATGACATGCAGGCTAGGTTATACTTTTAAGATCCTTAATTAAAATAGCTTAGGCAGATAGATTTTTAAAAGAAATGATTCTGATTTATTTATTTCATATATAATTTAATTATGCATAACTAGCAAAGATGAAATTTATAAACTTACATTCCACTAATACTAAAAGTAGTACATTTTGCCCTAAATGGGACTTTTCACAGAAATAGATGCCCACGCAGGAGCTATACAGATAATACATGTCCTCACAGGGACGGTCTACAAAAGTAAATGTCCACGCAGGGATTACTAGAGACAAGTCCACGTAGGGACTAAGTACTAAGATAGACGTCCACACAGGGACTACATACACACATAAATAAATGTCCACGTATGGACTTGATTTAAACAAGGAAATACAACAATATATATTGGGAATTAACGATCCCGTTTCTTCTTTCCCTTAAGCAAGTTTGCCAAGCCACTCATAAATCCTTCATTCTTCCTACGTTCCTTCTGGAAGTCTCGCTCCACTTTGGCCAGTCTTCGACGGAGTTCCTCCTGCTCAGGAGGAGGAGCCTGTGGTGGCTGGTACTGTGGTGGCGGCTGAACAGGTGCTTGATACCCCCGAGCTGGGTATCCCATTCCCCAAGGGGGTCCGTATGGTCCCTCAGGATTATTATGGGCAAGGTAGCTTGATGCCACGTTGTAAGGATCATCAGCATAGTTATAGCCATGGTATGCTGGTGGTCCATATGGGTTGTAAGCTGCCGGAGCAGTATAAGCAGGTATTGGGTGGCCAAAACCCGGTGATGGCGGTACGATAGGTGCTGAATTCACCTCCGAAACTGGGACAGATGGTCCTTCCATCTGTGGGACTTCATGAGTAGGCGGGTAATGGCTACCGCTAGAGTGTTGAGGGGTGTTGAGACGAAAGTCAACTTCTCGTGCTGAGATCCGTGCACCAGTCCTCCTACGTCTTGGTGGCTCTGGAGGCTCTAGATGCACTGGCGGCGGTGGAGGCGGTGGCGTGACTGCCTCATAACGTGGATCCCCAGAGGGATCTTGCTGCTGCAGTGGCGGCTGCTGGTGAGGTGATGAGTGTTCCGATGGTGTATAGTACCACTCACACCGTTCGAACCGTGCTATGTGACTATCCGGACCCTGGTATGGTGTTCCGTGGAAAGACGAACCGTCTGAGATTACGAAAGGATGGTTAAAGGATCCGGTTGATGCCTCGACGGGATCTGTGTCCTCGTCCATATCTTGATCACCCGAAAAGTGATCCTCTGGTCCTAGTGGGTTAAAGCCCACGTGCTCTGGTAGGTACTCTGCTGGGTTAAACTGACCCTGAAAAACAGGAGTAGGGTCGCCAAAGATATGTTGCGGGTTGTGGGGTTCGTTTTCTGACTGAGGCCCATAAGAGTCATGGTATGGAGGTGTTGAGGCGTGCGAAAAAGATCGTCTGGCAGAGTCTTCATATGTCCTCCATAGCTCCCTCGTTTCGTCATTCCTTGTAGAAGAAGTTCGTCGATATGAAGGCCCTGCCTCATGGTCGTTAGGGGCGCTAGCTGGCTCCTTTCCTCGACCACCTCGTCTAAATCTTGGCGGCATTATTGTACCTGTTAAAATACACATGGTAATAACAAGGAAAAATAAAGGACAAAATTTAAATAAAAATAAAAATTTGAACAATTTGGATTATTCCTAAGTTCTTTGTCTAGACTCGAAGATTTAGGAATGTGCAATTGTGTAACTGAGATTAAACACAAAAGGCTAGTGTTTAATTCACTCAGAGTTGGCTCTGATACCAACCTGTCACACCCCGAATTTCCACGTGTCACCGGTGGGCCCGGTAGGGGAGTATCGTGACGTGGTTGGCAACATGATAGTCAAACAACACAAATTTTAAATGCACAGCGGAAGCAAAGTATAGATTTAATTCAACCAAACGATATTGTAATATTAAGTATCACAATTAGTCGAATATAAATCCACAGGTAGATCAAAATAAAAAGGAAACAAATGTTCAACAGTTTTTTACATCCAAGCTGGCGAGACTTAATGTGGATGCTAGGAGACAAGCCAGCCTATTTCGCGTAGTACCTGCACTTAACCTTTTTAAGAAAATACGTCAGTTTACACTGGTAAATACAATCAACCGACTCATTTTGAAAAGAGTTTAAGAAAATGCATTTAAGGCACAAGGCACAAATAAGATTTTATAACTTGGGATAATTATGTAAATATATAATACTTGTAAACGAATTACATGTTTCTTATGCGTTCAGTAGCCCGATCCGTAGACCGGGTTAAAGATCAATGGACACACCACTTTATATAATGAGACACTGACAGGTGTACGCCTACACCTGAGTGCTGAGGTCATGGCCATTTCGTAAAATGATGCCAGGGATATCCGGGACATGGTCATTAACCCCCCAAAGGCTTTAAGCAAACAAAACATTTCAAAACGAAGCATATCAATGATTTAACCTCTATTCGATTAAAGATTCAATGCTGGACCAAGCGGTATTTTATATACCGTACCCCAAGCCCGTATAGGGAAAATAAGTTAAAAGTATTTACCTGAGTAAGTATAGTTCAAAATCAGCGAGTGCAAGTATCTTTTACTGGTTCTCCTAATCTGGAACGAAGGTTTATAATAACCTATTAGAATCCTAACGGGTCTTTAGTTAAGCTCACGCTTAGACCGGTTAGTTTTAAAGATACGGTTCGTACGCACGATTAAGCGAAGACCGGATAGAATGTGATTTAGACCCGACAAGTTTGAAGACTTGCTTAATATGGGTATATTATACACATTCTGGATTTTGAGATAAAACTGATAAGGTTTGACCCGTTTCGGCTAATTTATGTAAACTAGTTACATAAACCGAACCGAACGCGCGTGAAGCGTAACGGGTATCCGTAAGAGTCCTAAACAGGTTTCCTAAGTTAACACGCCTTAATTAAGTTGTGATATCAGTAGGATATCACCCATGATGCCCAAAACGAGTTTAATCACATAATAAGCCCCGTAGGGGTATTTTGGTCATTTTAAAGATTATAAAAGGGTTTAATTAGACACCTGTGATCCGGGTCTGAGTTGATCAGTAAAATAACTTATTTTAACAGGTTATAACCTTTGGTAATAAGTCTTATATACTAAAATAGTTTTAAACTCAAACTATGCGTTAAATACGCGTATAAAGTCGTTTTAAGCGACGTACGGGTTAAAATACGATTCTGAGTTTTCTGATCAGTTAAACAAGCTCAAAACACTCCATTTAATTTTTAAAATCAGTAGCAATTGGATTGGCACCATTTGGACTTGTAAAACTCATTTTATGGCCAAAAAGGGCATATTCGGTATTTACCGAATTAAGGCGCTAATCCAAGCTTATGATCAGTTTAAAAATAATTAAAAATCTTCAAAAATCCCAAAATATTATTTAACATCAGTGGGTAAAAGGTTTGGTGTCAAAAATTGGGTTTAGATAGGTTTTATGCTAATGACGCCGTTTAATTAATAAAAACGTTCTTAATTACGTCATTAAGCATAACTCCTAATCTAGACCTCCGCTTAACGTGAAATTTTCGGGACATGCATAATAATCAGTAACTAAGATTTTGGCACTTTCACATTTCCAAAAATCTCATTTTATGGTCATAAGGGCATTACGGTCAATATTTAGGCGATTAACGGAAACATCGGACGATTAGGGATTCGAGTGGTATAAACGCAGAGGCTTATACACACATGTAACTAGGTCCTAATGGAACTTTAAGGCATGCCTAAACCTATATAAATCGGGTCAGAACTGAGGTCAACGCAAAAGTCAAACTTTTGCGTCTTTCGGCTCCGAATCGGTTCTAAACATAAAGTTGTCGAATCAAACAAGCGTAAACAAGTTTTTATACTTATTTTCAGTTGGTAAGAATGATAAAATAGGCTATACGCCATTTACATCGCTAATCATGCATTAAACCCAACATAACAATTCTGTTGACTTTTTCGGAAGAAGTTTGACTCGATAAACGACCTAGTTAGGATTCGAATTAGTGATTGCCCTTTTAGGGGTTTATTAACCATATAAATACCAACTTATAACAACCTTTGATTCGACTAAACTCTGGACCGATTTTGATTTATGGAGAAGTCAAACCGTAGTTACGACGGTTTGATTTCTAAGCTATAAACCAAGCATAACTGAAACGAGAAGGATCAAAGGTACTTACACTTGTCTAATGGATGATTTGAAATGCTTGTATCAGGTCTTGAGCTCTTGAAAATGTCCAGGAATGAAATGTGCATGTACGTTGCAACTTTGTGATATTTATGAGCTTTTTGATCTTTCTAAATTGATGCCAACAAGGTCTAGCATGATCTAAGATGCATGCATGTGTCCCCTATAAGCTACAAACCACTCTAGGCAGCCCATAGTTTCGAAAATCTGTGTTTTAAGTCGGTTAGATGATGAAAACAGACACCTGCCAGTGCTTCTGTTTGTTTTCTGCATCTGCAGACCGCACGCGGCCCGCATGGGCCTTAGTTAAATCGAAGGCGGGCCGCTTGGCCCTCCTGATCAGATTAAACATGTTTTATTAATTGCACTTTGGCCCTTAGTCCCCCGAAAGGTCGTTTTCTCAACATTTCTTGCATTTTAAGGCTTTGTATTTTATATATAGGGGCTTTAATACGTATACCCACTTTGTCAAGTCCTCGGGTAACTTTGTGATCACCCGAAAAGCCTTAAATTTCAATGTTAACGATTATAACCCTTGCACACGAATTTTATCACAACTTGCTCATACGATAACGAAACTTCATGAAATTTTTGTGGTACATTCTAGTGAGCATAATTAATCGTTACAAAGCTTCGGGTTTGTCAAAAGGTCACTCAGAGGTATAACTTAAACATGTTGACACATTTAACCCCTGTAGTTTGTAATCTCTCACTTTCTTTCACAATTCGCTTCGTATGATCCATGATCTATTCGTTTAAGGTTATAAACATCATGTAGGGTTATTGCAAAGTATATTTATTCATTGTTGACACTTTGAACCCTTGTACTTACACAGTTTCACTGTTTGTCAACTTTAGTCCTTCAAGAACATTCTTTCACACGTTCAAACCTATGACACGTGTCAACACATTATAGGACGTAAATTTTTCGGGGTGTTACACAAATGCAGACATTACAAGAGTAGGTTTTGTTTTAGTAAAACTACTATGTCCTATAGTTTACATGATTTTAGTTAATTGTGAAATTTCAACCTGTTTGTTTGTGAACGAGTCAATTTGGGCTTGTGATTTATCTCAAACGGGTCAAATTATGAGAAATAGCTGAAACTGAACAGGTGAACTCAGCCAAACAGGTTGAGAAAGATTTGAAGTTCTTGAAATCTAAACACAGTGATGACGGGGTGTTGGACAAATCACTTCACGCCAAATTATTTGAACACCAAGGCAAGGGTGCTTCTTGTTAACTTAACTTCATAACCCACTCAAAACTTCTAAATTTTATTTACTCAAAATTTATAGTTTCTCAGTGGCCCAGTTAGAGGAATTACTAAAACAGTTGCAAAAGGAAAGAGATGTCAAGTGTGAAGAGGATTCCACAGAGCTAAAGAATGTGAGATCACAAATGGAATATAATAGCTGTGGTCTGGAACAAAGACAAAGGGAAGTAGAAGCTCTTGTTGCAGAGGTATGTATTTTCAGAAATTCTTAAACGAAAAGCATTTGTACCAACTTAGATTTTGTTGATTATTTGAAGAATGCTTTGAAGGCTAAGGGGATTATTGATTATTTGAAGAATGTTGTATAAGTTCCAAGATTTGAAATTTGACCAGAAACTAATATGTTTTACATGTAAAAACTTATTCTCTTTTTGAGTTTTTGTTGTATACTATTTGACTTTTCTATTATCTATTTGCAAGATAGTTGGGTCATATTCATTTCTTTTTGTTACAGGTGTATTACCCATTTTAAATATGGTGAGGTTGTGGGGCTGACTTCATGTTGTTTGTATGGTGTAGGTGGAGCATCCATTTCTTTCCATATCAAAATAAATAAATTTAACATGTTAAATTGCCGTTTACATTGATTAACTAAACTCGATTAGACTTTATTTAACCAAACATGTTAAAATAAGTTTTGTATGTTAAACTTTAACATGTTAAATGAGATATTGCATTGATCAACTAGGTTTGATTCAACTTTATTTGAGCAAATTATATAATTAATTTCATATTAGAGTTAATTATTAAAATAAAGTTTTGTGTGGAGTCTATGCGGACTCCACTTTTGTGTGGAGTCTATGCGGGCTCAAAATATCAAAATAAATAAATCTAACATGTTAAATTGGCGTTTACATTGATTAACTAAACTCGTTTCGACTTTATTTAACCAAACATTTTAAAATAAGTTTTGTATGTTAAACTTCAACAAGTTAAATGAGAGATTGCATTGATCAACTAAGTTCGATTCAACTTTATTTGACCAAATTATATAATTAATTTCATATTAGAGTTAATTATTAAAATAAAGTTTTGTGTGGAGTCTATGCGGACTCATTAAAATAAATAAATTTAACATGTTAAATGACAGTTTGTATTAATCAACTAAACTCGATTCAACTTTATTTGACTAAACATGTTAAAATAACTTGTATACGATAGTTGATTTAATTTTGAAAATGAATATAAAAATAATAAAATATAATATAGCTGATTTGTTTTCATTAGATATGACTATAAAATAAATGCATCAATACGTTGAACGGTGTTGCTTGGGATTTTTTTATTGACATCACTCTCCTGATATGGGTGGCGAATCAAGATAACTCTTGTACACAGGACAAGTTAAATGATAAACTTTAACAAGTTAAATGAGAGTTTGCAATTATCAACTAGGTTTGATTCAACTTTATTTGACCAAATTATATAATTAATTTTATATTTGAGTTAATTACTAAAATAAAATTTTGTGTGGAGTCTATGCGGACTCAATAAAATAAATAAATTTAACATGTTAAAAGAGAGTTTGCATTTATCAACTAAATACATTTTAACATGTTTTTTATTTATTAAAAATGTTTTGTTTTTTTAAATTATTTTTAAAATGTTAAGAAAATATTTTTTATATGTTAAAAAAATATGTAGCATGTTAAGAAAATATTTAACATGTTAAGAATTTGTCTTTTTAATTTTTTTTTACAGAGGTTACACTGAAATTCAAAATGGATGAAATGAATGATAATCCCATAGCAGGAGCAAGTCAATTTGAAGAAGGTATTAAAAATTTTTTATATCTTATTATTATTATTACTATTATTATTATTATTATTATTATTATTATTATTATTATATACATGTAGAAGCCTTTAATTAAAAAAAATAGAAACCTATTAAAATGCTAAAAACAGTTTAAAAAAAGATAAAAAAATCACAAAAATAAGTTTTTTTTATTAGAATAACTTTGACACATCCTTATATACAAAAGCTTAGAAAAGAATTTTGAAAAAAAAATATTTTTAACATGTTAAATATATCATAAAAACAATTTAACATGTTAAAATTACTTTTTTCAAAAAAAAAAATCCGATCTTCTTCATATAAATACATGTAAACCTTTTTAAATAAACAAAAATAAAAATCTAAAAAAAATGCTTAAAAAGAGTTTTAAAAAAGGTAAAAAAAATTTACAAAAATATTTTTAGAATGGCTTTGACACGTCCTTATATGTAAAAGCTCCGAAAAGAATTCTGAAAAAATATTTTTAACATGTTAAATATATCATAAAAATTCAATTTAACATGTTAAAAAAATTATTTAAATCAGAGCCTCTGCATATAATACAAGTAGAAGCTTTTTTTTAAAAAAAAAATCTTACTTAAAAGATTTGTTTTTCTAATTTCATTAAGCTCTCATCTACTGTGATCAGAACAGAAGGTCATATCACATATGTATTATCACTTCGTGTTTAAAAATCAACACACGTGGTTCAAGAGTTGCATCATCATCACATTGATTTTGATGTTGCTTTAGAAACCAACCAGGTTGTCATATGTATTAACACTTCATGTTCAACATGGCATTTGTAGTTATACAGTAAAAGTATGCTAATGCTTATGTTTATGTTAGCCTCTTTTTTGTGAAAGTATATGTTAACATGCTACTTTTAGCACTTTGCAACATATATGGAATCCATGAAAGTCTCACAAAAAATAAGTTTTTTTTATTAGAATAGCTTTGACACATAAAATATACAAAAGCTTAGAAAAGAATTTTGGAAAAAAATATTTTTAACATGTTAAATATATCATAAAAACAATTTAACATGTTAAAAATTACTTTTTTCAGAAAAAAAAAATCCGACCTTCTTCATATAAATACATGTAAACCTTTTTAAATTAAAAAAAAATCAAAATCTAAAAAAAATGCGTAAAAATAGTTTTAAAAAAGATAAAAAAAATTTACAAAAATATTTTTTAGAATGGCTTTGACACGTCCTTATATGTAAAAGCTCCGAAAAGAATTTTGAAAAAAAAATATTTTTAACATGTTAAATATATCATAAAAAATCAATTTATCATGTTAAAAAAATATTTAAATCGGAGCTTCTGCATATAATACATGTAGACGCTTTTTTAATAAAAAAAGATTACTTAAAAGATTTGTTTTTTTTTTAATTTCTTTAACTCTCATCTACTGTGAACAGAACATGAGATTATATCACATATGTATTGTCACTTCGTGTTTAAAAATCAACACAGGTGGTTCAAGAGTTGCATCATCATCACATTGATTTTGATGTTCCTTTAGAAACCAACCAGGTTGTCATATGTATTAACACTTCATGTTCAACATGGCATTTGTAGTTATACAGTACAAGTATGCTAATGCTTATGTTTATGTTAGCCTCTTTTTTGTGAGAGTATATGTTAACATGCTACTTTTAGCACTTTGAAACATATATGGAATCCATGAAAGTCTCACAAAAATAAGTTTTTTTATTAGAATAGCATTGACACATCCTTATATACAAAAGCTTAGAAAAGAATTTTGAAAAAAAAAATTCTTTAACATGTTAAATATATCATAAAAACGATTTAACGTGTTAAAAATTAATCTTTTCAAAAAAAAAATCTGAGCTTCTTCATATAAATACATGTAAACCTTTTTAAATAGAAAAATCAAAATCTAAAAAAAAATGCTTAAAAAGAGTTTAAAAAAAAGGTAAAAAAATTTACAAAAATATTTTTTAGAATGGCTTTGACACGTCCTTATATGTAAAAGCTCCGAAAAGAATTCTGAAAAAAATATTTTTAGCATGTTAAATATATCATAAAAATTCAATTTAACATGTTAAAAAAAATTATTTAAATCGGAGCTTTTGCATATAATACAAGTAGAAGCTTTTTTAATAAAAAAAATCTTACTTAAAAGATTTGTTTTTCTAATTTCATTAAGCTCTCATCTACTGTGAACAGAACAGGAGGTCATATCACATATGTATTATCACTTCGTGTCTAAAAATCAACACAGGTGGTTCAAGAGTTGCATCATCATCACATTGATTTTGATGTTGCTTTAGAAACCGACCAGGTTGTCATATGTATTAACACTTCATTTTCAACATAGCATTTGTAGTTATATAGTAAAAGTATGCTAATGCTTATGTTTATGTTAGCCTCTTTTTTGTGAAAGTATATGTTGACATGCTACTTTTAGCACCTCGCAACATATATGGAATCCATGAAAGTCTCACAAAAATAAGTTTTTTTATTAGAATAGCTTTGACACATCCTTATATACAAAAGCTTAGAAAAGTATTTTGAAAAAAAAAATATTTTTAACATGTTAAATATATCATAAAAACAGTTTAACATGTTAAAAATTAATTTTTTCAGGAAAAAATATCCGAACTTCTTCATATAAATACATGTAAACCTTTTTAAATAAAAAAAATTCAAAATCTAAAAAAAAAATGCTTAAAAAGTGTTTTAAAAAAGATAAATAAAATTTACAAAAATATTTTTTAGAATGGCTTTGACACGTCCTTATATGTAAGAGTTCCGAAAAGAATTCTGAAAAAAAATATTTTAACATGTTAAATATGTCATAAAAATTCAATTTAACATGTTAAAAAAATTATTTAAATCGGAGCTTCTGCATATAATACATGTAGAAGCTTTTTTAATAAAAAAATCTTAATTAAAAGATTTGTTTTTCTAATTTCATTAAGCTCTCATCTACTGTGAACAGAACATGAGGTTATATCACATATGTATTATCACTTCGTGATTAAAAATCAACACAGGTGGTTCAAGAGTTGCATCATCATCACATTGATTTTGATATTGCTTTAGAAACCAACAAGGTTGTCACATGTATTAACACTTCATGTTCAACATGGCATTTGTGGTTAACAGTACAAGTATGTTAATGCTTATGTTTATGTTAGCCTCTTTTTTGTAAAAGTATATGTTAACATACTACTTTTAGCACTTTGCAACATATATGGAATCCATGAAAGTCTCACAAAAATAAGTTTTTTTTTTTTATTAGAATAGCTTTGACACATCGTTATATACAAAAGCTTAGAAAAGAATTTTGAAAAAAAAATATTTTTAACATGTTAAATATATCATAAAATCAATTTAACATGTTAAAAATTGTTTTTTCAAAAAAAAAATCCGAGCTTCTTCATATAAATACATGTAAACCTTTTTAAATAAAAAATTCAAAATCTAAAAAAAATGCTTAAAAAGAGTTTTAAAAAAAACTAAAAAAAATTTACAAAAAACATTTTTTAGAATGGCTTTGACACGTCCTTATATGTAAAAGCTCCGAAAAGAATTCTGAAAAAAATATTTTTAACATGTTAAATATATCATAAAAATTCAATTTAACATGTTAAAAAAATTATTTAAATCGGAGTTTCTGCATATAATACATGTAGAAGCTTTTTTAATAAAAATATCTTACTTAAAAGATTTGTTTTCTAATTTCATTAAGCTCTCATCTACTGTGAACAGAACAGGAGGTCATATCACATATGTATTATCACTTCGTGTTTAAAAATCAACACAAGTGGTTCAAAAGTTGCATCATCATCACATTGATTTTGATGTTGCTTTAAAAACCAACCAGGTTGTCATATGTATTAACACTTCATGTTCAACATGGCATTTGTAGTTATACAGTACAAGTATGCTAATGCTTATGTTTATTTTAGCCTCTTTTTTGTGAAAGTATATGTTAACATGCTAGTTTTAGCACTTTTCAACATATATGGAATCCATGAAAGTCTCACAAAAATAAGTTTTTTTTATTAGAATAGCTTTGACACATCCTTATATACAAAAGCTTAGAAAAGAATTTTGAAAAAAAAATAATTTTTAACATGTTAAATATATCATAAAAACAATTTAACATGTTAAAATTTACTTTTTTCAGAAAAAAAAATCCGAGCTTCTTCATATAAATACATGTAAACCTTTTTAAATAAAAAAATTCAAAATCTAAAAAAAATGCTTAAAAAGAGTTTTAAAAAAGATAAAAAAAATTTACAAAAATATTTTTTAGAATGGCTTTGACACGTCCTTATATGTAAAAGCTCCGAAAAGAATTCTGAAAAAATTATTTTTAACATGTTAAATATATCATAAAAAATCAGTGTAACATGTTAAAAAAAATTATTTAAATCGGAGCTTCTGCATATAATACATGTAGAAGCTTTTTTTATAAAAAAAATCTTACTTAAAGGATTTGTTTTTCTAATTTCATTAAGCTCTCATCTACTGTGAACAGAACATGAGGTCATATCACATATGTATTATCACTTCGTGTTTAAAAATCAACACAGGTGGTTCAAGAGTTGCATCATCATCACATTGATTTTGATGTTGTTTTAGAAACCAACCAGGTTGTCATATGTATTAACACTTCATGTTCAACATGGCATTTGTAGTTATACAGTACAAATACAAATGCTCATGCGATTTTCACAACTAAGGACAGTATGTATTAATATCACCCAAAAATTTTATATCACGAATAAGTGTATTAATATTTGGATTTTTAAGACCCGAACACTTGTGTTAAGACCCGAACATTCGTGTGTGTAGCAAAAAAAAAAAAAAAAACTTTTTGTCTCTTAAGTTCTTAACCCTCAAACATTTGGATTTTTAAACAAAAAACCATATTCTCAGTAATGGGCCTGGCCCAATAACTGGCCGAGCAAGAAACGAGAGTTCATGAATCATGGATTATGCTCACAGTTTTTCTCCAAGCATACCTTAAAAAACATTTGTCTAATTACACATTTAAATAAAGGGAGTAAACTGTCATTTTGGTCCCTGAGGTTTGGTCACTTTTGCCACTTTAGTCCAAAACTCAAACATTTTTAAATCTGGGTCCCTGTGGTTTCACTTTTATTGCCATTTTAGTCCAAAAATGAAATCAACTGATACTGGCTAATAAAATCCTGTTATTTTGTCCTTTTCCTTAGGGGCAAAATGGTCAATATAATTTTATTATAACACATTATTAATTAAATTAATGAAATCAGCTGATATTTGGCAATTTTGCCCCTGATTAAAAGGACAAAATAACAGGATTTTACTAGCCAAATATCAGCTGATTTCATTTTTGGACCAAAATGACAATAAAAGTGAAACCACAGGGACCCAGATTTAAAAGGTTTGAGTTTTGGACTAAAGTGCCAAAAGTGACCAAACCTCAAGGACCAAAATGGCAGTTTACTCTAAATAAAGAGACATGATTTATAAATCTGTAACATTTTCTATACGTTAGTGTTAAGAAAATAAACAACACACCCCATAAATGATGTATATAATTTATATTTATAAGCACTTATATATATGATTGCATATTTATAACCGTTTTTTTCTCTTTTCCACCTTGTTTGTCTAGCATGATGAAGCGATTATACATTTCTCCATTTAATTATGTTCTATCATAAAAATATCCATCAAAAAAACTAAGACTGCCCCGGTGTTAGTGGGTGGAGAGGGGGCAAACCCCTCCACGTCCCAAACACCCCATCCTCATCGTTTTGGGTGTTGCCCGCCCCGGTGTTAGTGAGTGGAGAGGGGTCAAGCCCCTCCACGCCCCAAACACCCCATCCTCATCGTCTTGGGTGTTGCCCGTTAGCCGTAGACAATATCTTCACGGGGCGTGAGGGCAAAATGGCTTTGGCGGTGGAAGATGATGATTGGCCGACCCGGCTGGTTTGAATTATAGCTGTTAACCAACGAATGTTTTTTAAATATTTTTCCAATAAAAATAATATCTCAATTACCTTATAAAATAATCCGCATTCACACCCTTTTCCTAAACCTCTTCTACTCCTCTCAAAAGTTTATAAAATTTCTTCAAGTTTTATACAAAAAAAATTGCACCCACTCAACCGTTCTTTCGACCCAAACAACCCATATAACCGACCCGAAACCCTGAATCCTAATCCACCTCAAAACCGTAATATACAAATCCGGTTCATTCACCTGACCTAGCAGCGTACACGTCTTTGTTAACCGGCATGTTTTATCCAAGATTTCCTTTTGACAACGTCCATCAACAACGACATGTTCCTATTTCCGCGTCTCAATTTCCACTACCAAACATCCTCACCAACAACAAGCTCTTATATCCCCAACGGACCATACACCCGAGTTCTTTCCGGAAACCCAACTGCAAGATAAGGGTGAATTGTCAGCTCCGAAGGTGAAAAAGAGAAGCCACAAGAAGAAAACCAAGCGGAGAAGGTCCGAAGCGGTGAATGAGTTGCTATAAAATGGACAAGCGAGGAAGAACTTGTTTTAACCAAAGCTTAGATACACGTATCAGAGGACCAGGTGATCGGTACTTTTATCTCATATTTTTAAAGAAAAAAGTATTTTTTTTTGTTGGTTTCTGTCTTATATATTTATTTTTTAATATGTCATATTTTTTAAATAGGTACTAATCAAAACGAAAAACAAATTTTGGGAACGAATTCATGACATTTTTCACGAAACGTTGAACCAAGAGTTATACTGGATTAATGATAGATAGTCTCTCATCAAAGTGGTGTGAATTGAATAAACAGATCACGGCCTTCAAAGATTACTTCCACAACGCCAATAATAACGCAATAAGCAAGGAAAATGAAGCTGACTTCATGGCGAGAGCGTTTAGTGATTATCAAGATAAAGAAAAGCACTCGTTCCCATTTATTGATTGTTGGCAAGTGGCGCTTTACCATAGCAAATGGGCGAGAGTACTGCTCGCGACGCATCCTTAAAAAGAACCAAAACAAGCTTGTCTACTCGTTTAGATGTTATTAACGAGATTAATCTCAACTTAAGCGACGATAATGTCGAAGTTGAAGCGAGTCATCTACCCGGTAGAGATAAATAAAAAAAAATGGGCCATCAAATTCTTCTAGTTCCGGTGTGGACTATATTGAAAGTTTAGTCGAGCAATATTTAAGAAGAAAAGGTCGAGGAAAAAAGAAGTATTTGTGCGCTTTTTCAAAAAAAAAATGAATATGAAAAAAGAGAAAGAATTGCAAAAGAAAAACAAGACAATTTAAAGTTTCTCGCTATGAACACCGATTCCATAACCGTACTCGAAAGACAAATGTATGAGGACATGAAAAAACAAATTATGGGAAAAATATAATCTTAGTTAGACTACATGGTTTTTTAATGTCTTTTAGTTATTTCTTTTAATTTTATGTAATGTTATTGTTTTAATTAATATAAATATCTTTTTTTATTTATTTAGTTGTTTTGTTTACTTAAAAAAAAGGAATTATAATAAAAAAACATTTAATAAATAAAAAAACTAGTAAGTTTCCATCAGCACTGCGACGGAGACCTGATAGGAGTTTGGTCGGTATCGGTAAGCGAAAGAGAATAACCAAAAAATAAAGTCGTATATGGCCAAGACAATATCTACATGTGTTCGATCGTTGCAGCGGCTATATTATTAACATCGAAACGTAAATAAAAAACACATTATTTTGTAACTTAATGATGGATCCTAGCTTCCTAATTTTATTTATTTTTAAAAAATAAAAAATAATGTAGTATACTTTTCAATAAACAGACTTAATTGTGTCTTATACAAGTGACCTACTGCCAGCCCTACCTTTAAAGGGCACACTTTTGAAGTTACTCAAAACTTTTGCAGCTAATGATTTGTGAATAAGTGTGAATTAGGCGGAGTGACTATGAATCATTAATCAAGTTAATTTAATGGTTAGACCATGGGTAATGGTTAAGTATGTGGTTTGGTCTTTTTTGACACGTGACGTCCATATCATCTTAATCAAACCATTTGATGAAAATGTGTAGTAGTAAGGTATGTGAAACCACTTGGTTTGGAGTTGAAAAAAAAAAGAATAATAATAATGGCTAACATAGCCATTGGCTAATTTTTTGAAAAGCAAATTTCTCATCTCGTGCTTCAGACCATGAACCCAGCCCAAAATATGACAACCACTTAGAGGGTGGGTGGTGTTCCGCTCGTGGTTGGCCAAACCTCGTACAACTACGTTTGGTCTAATAATTTGCGGAAGATCCTAAATAACAAAAGTAAAAAAAATAATTAAAAGGATAAAAAATGGAAATCTTCTGTTGTTGACTCTTTCAAATTAGAACCGGTTTCATCAGTCTTAAAAATTCAAAAGGATTCTATATCATTGTCATTTTATAAACAATTATAACATAAAATCACAATTTTATTACCTTTAAAAAATTCAAAAAGATCCTATATCATTGTCATTTTGTAACACCCCAAAACCCGAATGTTTATATTCGTTAAATGTTATGATATGGCACAACAAGAAATAAATAACTAGGTTATTTATCCTAGTTAAAAGTATGGTAGAAACAATTAGAGAATGTGAGATGTGCCAATTATAAATAAGAGATAGAACATGAGGGACTAAGATTGCCAAAATTGAATATGAGTTTAATTAAAACAAGAATCTCACACACAATGGGTGTGTGTGTGCGTGAGATCGAGCAGGAGGAAGAAAGAATGGGTGTAAACCCTAGTTCACAAGAAAGCTTCAAATTGACAAGGAGATTAGTCTCAAATCCGATGCATGAACTCGTTTTCTTGATAATCTAGCCCTAGCAAACATGTGGTAAGTTGTAATTTAAGATTTGATGATATTGTAAGAAGTGGGTTATGATCAATCCACGAAATTGTATGAAATTAAGCATGATTATATGTTAACATCATCATAGGGAACATGTGTTATGCATAATTTTGACTAATTTGATGTTTAAGGATGTAAACCCACTAGTTAGGTGATTAAGATGACATGGGTGTTCATCATGTCCAATTCTTGTTAAATATTCATGAATTATGTTGTGTTATGATGAACTATTGTTAGAAGAATTGAAAGAAATATGGTGTTGATATGTTTGATGTTTATGTGTTAATGCTACTTGTTGATTAGTAAGAAGATTTGATGAAATATGAATGAACTTGGAAGATTATGCATAAACTAGTTGTACATGGTACCTAGGAAGTAGTACGCACACCACGTGTTTGATAAAATGTCCAAATGACAATAATATGTGAAGGTTATGTTATGATGATGTCGAGTATGCTATGTGCTTGTTTGAATCGACTAATGAAATACATATGTGAGATATGAATTTGATATGATCATTCATATGAATAATCATGTATGCTAATAAGGATATAAATGTAATGACATGAAAGTATGGGAATCATGTCAAGATGGATGGGGACGTGGAAGGCTAATGGGACAAGAAGACTCAAGTAAGAGAATGCAAATACGGACGCGTAAGGTAAGTGAACTCCGAACTTACCCTTTTGTTTGGTAATGTATTTATGATATACGGTAATTTATTTAATGTAATGTAAGAAGATATGAATCGATGTTGTTACGAAGGTATGTTTTAGTGGTAATGAGTCGGAAGTGGTTAAGAGAGAGATTTGATTAAGTTTGGGTAAGAAAGAGAACTTACATAATGAATTATGCATAAAGATGAATTAAGGAGTTATACATGTAGGATGTAAATCGTAAGTACGTGTATGAATAGGAAGTGAATACATGCTTGAGTGGGTATTTAATTATATGCTTGAACGAATAAGATGAGTTATGTGTATTCGAGAATATGTTCATATGAAGGGAAGCTAATGATACTAACCGTGTTTCTATTGAGAATTAATGTGAAGTATAGGCATCTTAACAATGGAAGTGAAGGTTGACTCCGCTATCCGATGCGAGTGATCGAATGGATGGATGAAAGGGCTAGTATAAGAGAAAGCATGATATGTTGACGCCTTATTATACATGTGTTAAGATTTGTATTATGTCACCGGTTGCTAATGATGTGATTGAATGTGGTGACTGCATGTTGTACAGGTTTATGGATGTTTCATTAAGAAGTGTACGCGGTTGAAGATCGAGGCAACGCATGGATTGTACGTGGGTGTGAATGTGGTCACTTAATTTTATATAAGTATGTTAGTTTTTGAATAATTTATAAAAGGGGATTAAGGTATTTAAGTGAAAGAATGAATATAATGAAAGAAATTTTAAATATGCATTTTCCGCTGCGTGATATTTGGTAAAAACGTGTTAGGGCGTTTCACATTTTATAAACAACTAGGATTAAGACCCGCCCGCGTTGCGGCACGGGTACATCGTAAACATTGAATGGATTGGTCCAAACGTTATATGATGCATAACCATATGAAAACACACATTTCGACGTATTCAGTTGAACTCAACGTAACCTGTATAAGCATTGTGATTGGATCAAACGTAAAGTAAATCGAATTCATATCGAACAATCATGACGTATTATATGTGACCCAACTCATACATAGAAAACGTAACGGGTATGAAGGAAAATCTGCACATGTAATCGAAAGGGATTAATTAGAGCTTTCGAAAAAGGGGGAGAAAAAGAAAACGTAACTTGACTCCACTCGGTTCGAAACAAACTTTACGAAACATACATAAAAATAAACATGAAAAATATTATATTTGACCTGAATCATTTCCCAAAAAAGTTTACGTCGAAACATAAAACAACTTGAATTTATACCAAAACATACATAAAAATATACACGCAAAAATGGTTTCTTTAAACGAAAAGGTATTATATTTGACCTAACTCGTCTATAAAAAAAGTTTACATCGGAATGTAGAACAAATCATATTTATACCTACCCGTACATAAAATATGCACGTAAAAAATAGTTTTTAAGTAAAGGAAGTATAGGGGTAAACCGAAACAAAATATTAGTAAAAATTTTAATAGGTTAAAAACGTTCGTAAAACAGTGCCAAGTAGCACCAATGCCACAATGGCATCGATTCTCAACATCGTAAAAATAAAATTGATAAAATGGGAAAAATTACACTGAACGAAAAGCAGATTTAAAATCGTTGAACCACGCACACCCGTTACAGTGTGTTAATGCGAAGAAATTAACCAGAAACGTAAAACGTAGAAAATATTAACTTAGTCGATCTAGGACCCGCCCGTTGCGACGAAATTGTCAAAAGGGAAAAAATGGATAACGTTGCGACGGGTCTGTCAAATATGAAAAAAAAGAGCAAAAAACGTTGAACCTCACATGCACGCTACGACGTGTTAACTCGCAAAATTTAGAACGAAACGTAAAACTTGTGAAAGATAAAAAGTATGAGGGATCAAAGTTATAAATAATAAAGTGTTGTGCTAAATTATAACATATGAAAAACTTTGGGTTAAAAGTAACAAAATTAAAAGGGTTAAAATAAAAAATATGAAAATGTTTGGGTTAAAAGTGAAAAATCAAAGTTTTTTTTTGAGAAACTCCCTAAGCTTGGGGTACAACACCATAATGCAACAAAAAGTTGCTAATTTATAATATGGAAATTATAACATAAAAATATAAAATCACAATTTTATTACCTTTAGTTTAAGCATAATACTAATTTCGTGTAATAACAAAAAATATAATATTGTATAATTATTCATAAACTGATTATAAACTTACATAACTACAAATATATGTGCGCGTGTGTAATTTTACGGGCATGTATATCCTTCATCACATGCTTGACTTTGTATGCTTGAGGGTCAAATACACAATGAATTTTCCTTTAAAGTGTAGTTAGCAATACGAGGCATTGATTTTTTTTTCAACAGCAACTTTCATAAAAAACAGCGATTAGCAAAACGCTAGGGCCAACAAAACAAACACGACTTATAAATTAAAGTTACATCAATCCCTCCACGTAATACTCTTATACATCGATCTATTTTTAACCCACAAATAACCCAACGCCTTGATATCAATATGGTTAGGATTAAGCTATAGACAATTAACTGAAAGTTGGTAACGACTGAAAGGAGTAAAAGAGAGAATTCACTCTTTGCGTCGACCTTATTTGTTGAACGGTAGTTCAATCATTTTTTTTTAAACGTTACTACCTTTTATATACTTTATTATCATGATTTTAACAAAGTTATCATGAAATGAGAATTTTATGTTCTTTAATATGAGTAAAACTATTATATTCTTCTAAAAATGATATTTAGTAAAAGATGTAAATTATATTGTGCGATATAACTATGTTGTTATAACATTTACACAGTGCGAGTATGTGTCTAATCTATCTACATGGTGCGGATGTGTACCTTTGATCACCAAAATCATGTTGCAGTTATCCTATATTACATGATGCGATTATGTGCATTGAAAGCTGTACATAAATGAATGCAAATATCTTCACCCATAATACTCACACACATCCTCCACATTGTTTTTTAAGTTTCTTAAATAAATCCAGTTTGAAGTTCAAATCTCGATCCCGTATATCTTGTTTACTATTAACATGTTTTGTCCCCTCGTATTGGCTGAGAGGCTTACCCACTCAAAATTCTTGTTATCTCAACGGATTTAAGATCTTGATTCAATTTCTAAATACCGTTTAACTTAAATTTCCGTAAAAGAAAATTGTTCAATGCAAAAGATGCTAGTGCCTTTTTAGGTGGTTGACTTTTATGGTACACTATTACGATGTTATGGAAACTATATGTTTTTCTACAGATATATTATACATGTGTTATGCGCCGCCCGCATCGCGGGGCGCTAAACCGAATATTTCTTAGTTTAATAACATATACGCCTTTATTTTGGTCACTTATACATGCTACTTATAACACGATCTCAAAAAAATGATATATCGAGTGAACCAATTAAACCAAAACACTGTCATAGTTTTGTCAAAAAAATAACTAAAACGATGACAATCATGTAATTTAGAGCTGGGGGCAAAACAATAATTTGTTAGGACCAATTAGCGAGTGCTAGACAGCTGTTTGGCACTAATAAAAACTACACTGAGTCAACCAAGTAAAATAAAACACTACCATAGTTTTGTCCAAAAAAAACCATGGCAAGATTGCAATTTTGAACTTGGGTAAAATCGTAATTTTGAAATGTAGGCAAAATCATATTTTGAACTGAGGGCAAAACCATAATTTTATTTTGAACTGGGGGCAAAATCGTAATTTCAAGCTGCGGGCAAAACCATAATTTTATTTTGAACTAAGCGTAAAATTGAAATTTTTAATAGGGGGAAAATCGTAATTTTAAGCTGCGGACAAAAGCAAAATTTTATTTTGAACTAGGACGAAATCGTAATTTTAAACTGTGGATAAAGTCGTAATTTGGCAGGACCATAGCTGGGGGTAAAATCGTAATTATTAACTGAGGTTAAAATCGTAATTTTAAGCTAGGGGCAAAACTAAAATTATATTTTGAACTGGGGGCAAAATCGTAATTTTAACTATTATATGCTAACTAAAAAAAAACACGTTTGTTAGTTGCCGCCACTTTTGCCAATCATATAGCAGAACTATTCCCCTCCAGGGGAATTGTATAAAAAAACCATGGCAAGATTGCAATTTTGAACTTGGGTAAAATCGTAATTTTGAAATGGAGGCAAAATCATATTTTGAACTGAGGGCAAAACCATAATTTTATTTTGAACTGAGGGCAAAATCGTAATTTTTAACTGATGGCAAAATCGTAATTTCAAGCTGCGGGCAAAACCATAATTTTATTTTGAACTAAGCGTAAAATTGAAATTTTTAATAGAGGGAAAAATCGTAATTTTAAGCTGCGGACAAAAGCAGAATTTTATTTTGAACTGGGACGAAAACGTAATTTTAAACTGTGGATAAAGTCGTAATTTGGCAGGACCATAGCTGGGGGTAAAATCGTAATTATTAACTGAGGTTAAAATCGTATTTTTAAGCTAGGGGCAAAACTAAAATTATATTTTGAACTGAAGGCAAAATCGTAATTTTAACTATTATATGATAACTTAAAAAAAAAAACTTTTATTAGTTGCCGCCACTTTTGCCAATCATATAGCAGAACTATTCCCCTCCAGGGGAATTGTATATGTTAGTAGATAGATAGATAGATAATATGTAACATTGTATATTTTGTATACTGTTAATAGAAGAACTTAATGAATAGTGACTATACTATTAATACAATGAGTAAACTTTCGTTTTGCTCCCTGTGGTTTGTTCATTTTAACGGTTTTGCTCCAATAGTTTAAAAATAGCCATTTTCCTCCCTGATCTTTCGAGTTTGTCGCCAGTTTGCTCCCTAATCTTTCGAGTTTGTCGCCAGTTTCCTCCCTGATGGAGTTAGAGGCTGGGAGCAAAATGAAGATAAGTTAGAAAAATAAGGGAGGAAAATGGCTATTTTTAAACTATTGGAGCAAAACCGTTAAAATGACCAAACCACAGGGAGCAAACCAGAAGTTTACTCTAATACAATAGTAAGAAACGAATGAATAGTAACTATATTTATTTTAAAGGTTTTTTTATATGTGATATTTAGTGGTTTTTTATATGTGTGTTATGTAGTTCTTTTATATATCTTATCTAACTTGCATTTGTTTTTTATCGATGTAATTCACGTGTCAGTATTTTTTGATCATATCAAGATTTTTTTTTGTTTTAAAGGTTTTTTTTTATGTGTTATTTAGTGGTTTTTTATATGTGTTATGTGGTTCTTTTATATATCTTATGTAACTTGCGTTTGTTTTTTATCGATGTAATTCACGTGTCAGTATTGTTTGATCATATCAAGATTTTTTTTTCTCTATGGGTTGCTGTAACGAGTGTAGGTGGCGTAACAAAATGTAACACCCCGTGTTTCGAAAGTCAAAGTCAAAGTCAAGATTAAAGTCAAAGGAAGAAAAGATTGCTAATTGCGATATGTCTCCCCTTGCTCAATTCCTGTTTTGACTTCTTTGACTCGTAGTTAGTCTATTTTGTTTTCACTTTAGTTGTATTATGTGGAGTATCTATTAATAATCGGAATTTATCGCTTGATTAATCGCTTTATCGCTATCGCAATCGCACTCGCAACTCGAATTACGCATTTTGGTTATTGTTATACGTGTGTGTGCGCCTTATGTGTTACTTGTGCATGTTTATTTATGTTATGTGTGGTAATCAATCGAAACGCAATCGAACTCAATTGCAATCGAATCGCAAACGCTAAACGAATACGAAGTAAGGATGCTTGTATATTGATACAGTAGTTGGGATTAAAAGTAATTTGACTAGGAAACTTTATTACATCGAAACGCTCACAATCGCAATCAAAACAGCAAAACTCGTCGCACCGAACACTCAAACAATGTGACTGATCGACCAGGCGACCAGTCGATCGACCAGCCGCTCGATCGGACAGCTGTTCGATCGGACTGCCTAACCGATCGACCAGCCCCTCTCCACTCCTTTCCACTTTGGGAAACCCTATAAATTCCCCTTGTCACTCTCATACTTTCCACTTTTGGCAACTGACGTCCGACCAGCGCTCTAACCTTGCTTTTTCTCCAATTTCTCGCGATTCCGGTAAGATCTCGTCATAAATCTTGTACTTCCTTAATCTACACGCACTCCTACACCTTTCTATCTTTTGAATCTTAACTTTTAACCGTGAATTCATCAAGATACAAGGTGTTCTAGGGTGACGTCATCATGTGTTCTTGAAGAACTTCATGTTTTGACCTAAATCCACCAAGAACAACTTAGATCTAACCGATTTCCACATAAACAAACAAAGATCTTTCATAGATCTAAACATATTCACAATGAAAAGGATTGAAAGATGGTTTTCCAACTTTCTTTCAACTCTTTTACACTCAATGCATTCAAAACCGATAGAATCGGAGCTTGTGCCGACTTACTACTCATTCTTGTGGTTGTGTTGGTTCAAGATCTGGATTCTATTCACGAGACTACCGATTCCGGGTTAAACATGGAACATCGTCTTGAACCGTCAACTGACCGGGTTTGGGTGATTCCTGACCGATCAGGAGTACCAAGTAGTGACGAGGTTTTCTGTTGCTTAACACGTTATCAAAACATCTCGATAAAACGACAAAAAATCAAAACAACCAAGTGTAAGGCGAACAGGTCGACCAGGACGGAGTACCGTCCGATCGGACTGCTGTCTAATCGAACAGCCAATCTGAACGACTTGCACCTTGGGTTCCACACTTAACCATTTTTTCCCAACATTTGAAGTCTGAATGTTGAACGAATTGTTGTCCGATCGGACTACCACCCGATCGAATTGCCATTCGAATCATGAGACATTTAAACTTCCCCACTTAAACAATTTTCAACATGTTCAATGCACAAAGGATGCCACCCGATCGAACAACCGCCCGATCGAGTGACAACCTGCTGTGAACTTGTTCTCGCTGAAGTGCCCAACCTATCGGATTGTCGCCCGATCGAACGGTTCGATCGATCGACCTGAAAGGTAGAGATACTTCTATGTTTTCAAAATGCTACAACGAAAAATTCAAAAGTCAAGCCATCATACACAAACACATCCTTCTCAAAGGAAGAAACAATCCACTCGAACGGTCATCCGACCGGACGACCGTCCGAACGGACTGTCACTCGCACGATCGGCCGTCCGATCGGACTACCATCTGATCGAACTGCTGATCGACCCAATCTTCACTTGTTCCATTTTACGCGTCGCTTATCGTTATGCTATCAATCTGTTCAGGTTAACCCTACTCTCTAGCGCTCCCTTCAATCCATCAACCGCTGTGAGTATACTCGATCCCTTTTTGCTTTACGCACTTTTGGGTGTTACATACGTTACTTATACAAAATCACATCGAACACACTACGCAATACTTTAAACGCTAACCGCCATTGCATGTATACGTGACTTAATGAATGCTTGTTTGTTATGTTTACACATGGAATGCTGTCTACCTGCCTTAGCAATGATAGTACTATTAGTTTGGACTCAGCACCCGTTTACTCGGGGGTTGTTAAGGACAATTACCTACATGGCTCACAGTGGTGAGTATGTATCGCGAACTGCCTTGGGCAGTCAACCCGCAGTCATTGGTATCGATAGGTTCATGTCGATAACTAACATGCCTCATTTCACTCTGTGTACGTGCTGGTTATGCGTAACGCTTTCGAACTCTATATGCTATTATCAAACTTGTATGCTCACCTTTACACTATGTGTATTGACTTTTACTTTAATGTATGTGACAGGTGCTTAGGATGTTTACATGCTTTGTGTGCTGGTGATGAAATTGAGGCTAGGGACGGAGTCCTAGAAACCAATAAATAAACAATGGTCTGTAATAAAAATCTGAGTTGTCGGAACAGAACAATTTGACTAGATCTTTTCTGTAATAATTGTATTATCATTTATGACATGGTATGGGACGTGTTGCTTTAAATATTTGGTAAATATAGTTGTTATGGAAACTTCTGGACAATCTGTTTCGCTCAGTGCCATGCCCCGATGTTTCCGCCATCGGTTGGGGTGTGACACAAAACAAAATAAAACAAACCGATACCGATCAAATTCCCGTCGTGTTGGTATATTTTTGGTCACATCATGATTTTTTTCTCTATTGGTTGATACAACAAGTGTCAGTACTGTAGTTAAACAAACTGATACCCACCCACCGCGCACGCGCGGATTTAATAACACTAGTGATGATTAGTAACTCTACCAATAAAATTTGCCACATGTGATAAGGATTATATAGCATTTGTTCGGGTCAGTCTCTATAATTATAAACAAAAATAGGAGTATACTTTGCTCATTTCTAGAGTATCCAAAAAGTTTGTCACTTGTCAACTCCATATTATTTCTCACTATTTTTTATTATTTATGGTAAAAAGCTAGAAATCTTTTTTTATTTGCTTTTTAATTAGCAAACTAAGGTGGGTATGAGCGCTCCACTAGTGATGGTGTATACTATTAATAGAAGAACTTAATGAATAGTGACTATACTATTAATACAATAATAAGAACTTCTTATTATTGTGTGTTATGTGGTTCTTTTATATATCTTATCTATTAAGAACTTCTTAATGAATAGTGACTATACTATTAAGAAGCGAATGAATAGTAACTATATTTGTTTTAAAGGTTTTTTTATATGTGTTATTTAGTGGTTTTTTATATGTGTGTTATGTGGTTCTTTTATATATCTTATCTAACTTGTGTTTGTTTTTTATCGATGTAATTCACGTGTCAGTATTTTTTGATCATATCAAGAATTTTTTTTTAGTTTTAAAGGTTTTTTTATGTGTTATTTAGTGGTTTTTTATATGTGTTATGTGGTTCTTTTATATATCTTATGTAACTTGCGTTTGTTTTTTATCGATGTAATTCACGTGTCAGTATTTTTTGATCATATCAAGATTTTTTTCTCTATGGGTTGCTGTAAAGAGTGTAGGTGGCGTAACAAAACAAACCGATACCGATCAAATTCCCGCCGTGTTGGTATATTTTTGGTCACATCATGATTTTTTTCCTCTATTGGTTGATATAACAAGTGTCAGTACCGTAGTTAAACAAACTGATATCCACCCACCGCGCAACGCGCAGATTTAATAACACTAGTGTTGATTAATAACTCTACCGATAAAATTTGCCACATGTGATAAGGATTATATAGCATTTGTTCGGGTTAATCTCTACAATTATAAACAAAAATAGGAGTATACTTTGCTTATTTCTAGAGTATCCACCTAAAAGTTTGTCACTTGTCAACTCCATATTATTTCTCACTATTTTTTATTATTTATGGTAAAAAGCTAGAAATCTTTTTTTATTTGCTTTTTAAATAGCAAACTAAGGTGGGTAGGGGCGCTCCACTAGTGTTGGTTTTCCATCACTCACAACATTCAATCAAGTTCCGCTACGTCATCGAGCTTCATTCCATCATTAGTGATCGATTTTAGTGGAAATGTTCATCACTAGTGATGTTTTTTTTTATTTTTAAAATATAAATTAACAACAAAACATTAAAATTATAAATTATAAATTTCATTTAAATAAATCAACATCTAAATTCATCATCAAGATTAAATTTTATTTAGCAATTTAATCTTAAAACTACCCAATCTTGATCACTGAAACCCCATTTCAAAAAACTCTAAAAACTAAAAAAGATAATTTCTTTGTCAGCAAAACTGAATATTTCCTATATCAAGAAACACCCAGAATCCACATATCAATAAACCAAAAACCCACATAAATACAAACAATAAGAAGATAAAACCTTTTGATTGATACTCTGAACTTGAAGAACAAGATGAAACAAAGGAGATGATCACAATGAAGAATAACAGCAACAAATAATGCTTCTCCATTCTTCAACAACGCATGAAGGCGACAACGCGCCATATCCTCCACGTGGAACAAGGTAGTGGGTGCGGTGTTTCACGGCCCAAACGCATTGAATTCTTGCCATCACGTTGACTCTAGCACCAAGATCTTATTTTTTTTTTAAATTCATTTCCTCTTAACCACAATTTTGGACCCAGTTTTTTATGTCGCCTAGGGCCTAATTTTTTTTTGAGTTCTCGAGGACAACCCTAGTTTTGGGACAAGATAAGTTTCATATATGTAGTGAAACCAAAATTGCCAAAAGTTCATAAAAGTCTTAACTAATACATAAATACATACTCCATAATAAGTGAAAGGGCCACATATTATTATTTTTAAATAAAAAATATAAACATGTTATTAACAGGTTGACAGGTGCTTGACCTGCACATGTACGAATTTAATCATGTCTTTATGTGTCGACTGGTTTAAGACCCAAAACTTGTTAAGCTCAAATATAAAACATGTTAACTCTTTGTCATTTCGTGTCACGTGAACGTGTCAAAAATTGTCCGTCGTAATTTGATCCTCATTTTAAGTTGATTTTCTTTGTAATATTTTCTCCTAGTTACTAGTTAGCTACAATGAACCCTAGCTGTAGGAATTTGACCACCAACAATATAAACCATGACGGCCTTGGTACCACCATAGCCACTACCAATGAAAGAGACCTTTTTGTTTTTGGTTTTGATGTAAGGAATGGGGTGGAAGAACAATTTGTGAGGCGGTGGAAGGCAGATGTGATGTGTACACTTTTAAAAAGGGCCGTGATTAGGGCTGTAAACGAACCGAACGAACACGAACAAGACCATGTTCGTGTTCGTTCGTTAAGGAAATTAACATGTTCGCGAACTGTTCACGAACGCTTTCCGAACATAAGTTTATGTTCGTGTTCGTTCGTTAAGGAAATTCAGTTGTTCACGAACAGTTCATGAACACTGGTGTCGTACACAAACGAACACAAACAAATAAAAACGAATGCAAATGAACATTTAACTTGAAAAAAAAAAACATTGTTATTCTTAAACATTGGATATAACTAGATAAATACAACCATCAAATGATAAATCAAAACACTAGAAGTCTACTACACCACCAAACGATGAATCAAGTTTAACTAACTTACACATAATTATCCCCAAAAATGTTTTAGAATGTCCAAATTTTAGCTAACAAAGAAACAAATAGGGTTTCAAGTTTTCAATATGTTTAGATAAATGGTTTATTATTTATTATTTTTTTGTATAATCAAACGAACACGAACGAACGTAACCGAACATATTACCGAACGTTCACGAACGTAGTCGAACGAACGAGACCTGTGTTCGTGTTCGTTCGCTAAGCTAATCGAACGAAGTTTTTTGTTCGTGTTTGTTCGTTAAGCTAATCGAACGAACATAAACGAAATTCCCGTCGAACGCTTCACGAACTGTTCGCTGAACGTTCGGTTCGTTTACAGCCCTAGCCGTGATACGTGGAATAATAACAAACCAATTTTCTAAACAAACACAAATTACAAGCAAATGGACATGTTGCTAATCAGTATATATAAAATAACTAAATAGCTATGACTTAAAACAGCTTTTGTTTCATTTGATCCTATGATAATTTATAAGGTATATGATATTTATATTTCGGTATGAATTGTGACTATACACTATCTTTTTTACTTAAAAAACAAAGAACACTTAACTCCCTTGAACATAAACTACGGGGAAATGAGCTGCAAAACCATTGAAAAACAAAGAGAGTCTAGACTTCGAATCGCAAACTCAAAAGTTGAGATGAGCTGCAAAACCATTGAAAAACATAGAGAGTCTATACTTCGAATCGCAAACTCAAAAGTTGAGGAAAACCAATAGGAAACTAAGCAACCTAAGTATGCTAATAAAAATGTGTTCACTGTTGTATAATTGGTATATAACAAGTAATTCGAAGAATTAAACAAACCTGGAACCGAATTGGAATTGCAAAGTTATGATAAAACCTGGAATAATCTCTGAATCGTATGAGAACTATCAGATAAACCTATTTGAGGGTTACATGCAACGATTTATCAGATTAGACAGGGATCACTCTTGTTGAAATTGAATTTGATGAATCTGTTAAGTAAAATTGATCGCCACTGTTTGTAACCGTTAGTTTCTTTTTGTGCGACTATTTTGATCGAGAGATGCTGTCACCAAAAAACCAAATTGTCATCATTGACCAAACGACTTTTAATCCATTTAATGGATCCAAAAGCAAAAATGGGCTTTACGTTTTTATTGGTCTTTTCCATGACTAAAACTAATCCAAGATTTTTGGACTATTATAATGTAATGGACTTTTAACGTTATAATGAAGTTTGTCAATTTAATAGACTTTGTTACAACCAATCTAATAACTTTTTTTAACTAAAAGTTTTTTACTTTTTTACAATTATAACCAGAAAACTTGTTAAGTTACATCAAAACAGAAGGTAGACGGGCAACAAGGTGCGCCGCCAACCCTTTCTGAATTGCAAACCCCAACCTCCCAAACACAAACCCCTGCCCCCTTGGGGTCGAACAATTGCTGTGGATAACCCGTTGAACCCTCGTCAAGAAGTTGATGGCTTCTGGCGCTAGGGAGCCAAAAGTATCAAAGGCAAAAGGGATAAAGACATGTTGGTTCTCTGCGCAAGCTTTAGCGTGCTTATCCACTTTCTTTGATTCTGCCTTTCTTGCTGCTAGTCCAGCTACAAACCCGTTTTCCCTTAAACCAACCAAAGGGGAAACACCCGTGAGGTCTACACAAGCATGTTTCCCCCCAGCCCAGCCAAAGACGAGTAGATCCGCTGGTCGTAAAGTAGATCTCCCTTCCATAGGGTCCGTGAGGAAATTCACAGGGGCCTCTTTCTTAGCAGAAATCCCAGCTATTCTTAAGATGTCCCCCAAAACATCTCGCACCCAGTCATGCCGATATTTAAATCCAGGGAGCTCTTTACAGTGAATTGCGTGCTCCCCATAGTTATCCATACAAGCTTTACGACATATCGGGCAGGTTTCATCTTCTGGGTACATAGGGATCATTAGCCGGTATTTGAGAATGGTTCTATATTCTACTGCCGACATGCATTGTCCTAACCCCTCAATCGGGATAACGGTCAAAAATTCCTGAGCATGGGGGCCCTCCAGACACTCAAACACCGCCTTCTGGCGGGGTGTCAAATCAAAAGCTTCTCCCAGGCTCTGAGCGATTTTGCTAAACAGTGCATTCGCCAAAGTTTTTTGTGGCTTCGAGGGGGCGGTGTCCTTGTTAGAGAAACCGCCAATATCCAAGTCTGGGAGAGAGACATTTAAGCGTTCGAGCGCTTGTTGATAGTCTGGGTCAAGCCCGACGACCCCACCGTTTCGAAGGATATGATCCTGTAGTTCCCAAGACTGAGCTCTAGACGCCACAAAGGCATAAGCCCCAACATCTCGGGCTGAGAAGAGGCCCAAACCACCTAGACGCATTGGCAAAGATGATAGACGCCACTGGAGGTCACCAAAGAAGGGGCCGCCACCCACTACTATGTCTTCTATAGCCTTTCTAAGGCCATCATCAAACCGAGACACCGCATCCTCCATCAAATGGGGTTGACAAGTCCGCAGCCCAAAAAGCAACTTAGCAACACCCATGCACGACCTTAGCAGAATGAGTTCACATTGGGGATCCCTCAGGCAGGGTAAGAGTTTCATAAGGTCAACCGCCCCCGAGGACCGCCGCCCTGCCAACTCTCTAATAAAGCTAGGATCCCGACTAACAGCTCCACCAAGGAGCTTAGCCCCCTTCTCTGGTCTACCAATCCCTCTCGGGAAAAGCCCGTCCTGAACTTTCTGGCCGTCACATGTCGGCCAATAAACCTCTGTTTTCTTAATATTGAGATAAAGCCCCAGCGATGGCCCATCCTCGTTGATGATGTCTAAGACCGTAGCAACCTCAGAGGCGTTGCCGATAATCGTCCCATCATCCAAGTACCAAGCATGAAACGGGAGTTTACAGCGGTTCTGAACTCGGAGAATAAGGGGGTGTAAGGCGAGGGCAAAGAGAAGGGGCCCCAAAGGATCTCCTTGTTGAACTCCGGTAGTAGCCCCAATACACTCGTTACCAACATACAACCTAGCAGGCTGAGCGTAAAGAAATTGGACCCACCGATAGATTGACGGGCAACGCTGATGAACCTCTTGGAGAAAAGCTGTGCGGTCGACCGTGTTAAAAGCATTGGAGAAATCCACAGTAAGCAAGGCTAAGGAACCATCTGCATGAAACGAGTTGAGAAACCTGTTTACACTATGAAGTACCGCCTCTGCCCAATTTGGCACCCCCACCCCAAACTGATAGTCACCTAAGTATTGGGCCATTTCTTTCCCGACCTTCTTCATCGCCACCTTGGAAACCAACCTTCGCCAGATACCCCCCACAGCAATAGGCTGAATTCCTTTATCGGGTTTCAATAAGGGGGTGAGAGGGGCCGAGGCAACAAACTCAGCAAGCACCATAGGGCAGGATCCCCCAAGCCATAAGTTAACAACTTCAGTAATGCTCGTAAGCAAACCTGAGGAAATCACCGAGCTCTCGCCACCAATAGCATCTAACAGGTGTTGGGCCCGCATCCCGTCTCTACCGCATGATGTCCCTTTAGGAAAAGATCGAATACATTTGAGCACACAATCCCCATCAACAACAAGAGTGGGTTGGGCCAAAGGGCTGGAAGGCAATGACGGGGGCGCACCACTGGGTGTTTATCAATAAGAGCTTTCAAGGTCGAATCACCTAGAGGGGCAACTCCACTAGAGCATAGGACCTTAACCGCAGCCGTGAAATGTCCATCCCTGACTTTCCGAAGACATTGCTTAATATTAGGGTCCCTTTCTTTTTCTTCCTCTTTCCTGCATTCTCCCCTAGTGGCCCCCATCTCCCCCACGCTATCCAATAGGGAAGCGACCAAATCATCAAACCCAGACCCATCTTTCCACACTGTAAGCGCGTGCAAGATGTTACTACACTGTAGAGATTTCCTATTCCCTGATCTCCGCTCTTGTCTGGAGGATGGTCTAACCACCCGCAAGGTGCAACGCGGTAGTAAAAGCAATTGGACCCAATTGTTGACCGATCCTGGTGACGCTACCACTTTGCACAAAGCACCTGTTAGGACCTGAGCAAACAACAGCCGACAACTAGGGGGAATGCTTTTAACAGTCTGAATAGGGAGGGAGAAAACACGCTCAAGGAGGTTAACATCACTCCCGAGCCTTGCTGGGGGAGGTGGGTTTGTGTCAACCACCACTTGGCATGGTTTCCCGGTCCCAACAATGAAATCTTCAACACCCCCCGAGATCATGGCAAACGACACGACCTCCTTATCATGCTTGCATCCCCTACTGAGTGCGCGCATCACCATGCACTTACCACATAACCATTTATCCCCTGCCCTAAGAACTTCTGCAATATCCATAAAAAGGTCCAGATCCTTTGAAATAGCCTCCTTCAAAGATAGCCTTCGGTTTTCTGTCTTGAGGTGGGTGCTTTGCATGTGTTCAAATAGGCGGAAAAAACCCACAGACCCCGGTTTACCATCTTTACATTCGTGGAAAAATTTGAAAGGACAAGTCTTTAACCCACTTGCAGAGCCCTGCACCTGGCCGCCTGACTTAACGTTCCGACCCCCCATGGTAGGAGCCATGCACGAATGTTAACTGCCACCGAAGAAAAAACACACTAACGAAACACCAAACTCGAGATGAGTTGTGGGGGGGGGGGTAGAAAACCGATAAAATTCTATAGAAGATGAAGGAGGGTAGCAACCGCTGGTTGCCCACCCTCTAAATGGTGTCCCACCTAACCTCTTACCCCATGCCGTGTAGTTAAAGATTAACACAATTGAATCTAAATTACAAGATCAAATTGTGTTAACCAATACCCACTTCACAAGATTGCTAAAAACATGTTTTTTTTTAAAACCTTATCTTCATTGAACACCGATGGAATTGAAGATAGTGGACTGAAAAAACGTCAACGTCAACTAACAAACCAATTGTTAAATTCAAGGCCCATGTAAATTATTAACATAACGAACTCAAATAATATTAGGATTAAATTGAGTCCGCACTCCCGCGTCACCTAACTCGTTTAATCTCTGGCATTATTTCCTCGATCGACAAGTTAATCCAGTACCCCAACATCCGTTAATAAAACTAAAACTACCAACAATCTTCCCTCATTTTAGTGGTATCCATGGTTAACTTAACCATCCTCACAGAAATACAAACGCATGCATAATGAAAATGTCCCGAGGATTGAATTTTCACTTAGTATATTAGACGATACAAATATTAGAATAAAAGGGTGTCTCTATGAATTGAACCCATGTTATCCATTTAAATACATGTAGATAACATACACACACGTTTACAAATCCAAATTCCACTTGACACAATGTTTTACTAGCCTATGTCCTAATCCTTCAAAGAATATATCAAAGCTCAAGTCTAAAGCTTCTTGAAGCAGCTAAACTTTATATTCTTACAAGTAGTTCATTACTCTTGCACCTGAACTGCAATTTATCAATGAACTATTAAGAAGTTCAACTTCAACCTACTTTATCTTGCAGTCTGAACACATAGCTTAGGATGATTTGCTAGTGTGTTCCAATATCGTTATGACAAGCTTTCCGCATTGAATTCGGCATCTAACATTGTATTAGATGGGAATTGAGTGTCTTAACATAAGATATTTAAATGGACTTTAAACCCATCCCTTTAGCTGATTTCTTCACCAGATCTCTTCCTAACCCTTTGGTTAGATGATCAGCTAAATTAAGCTCAGATCTAAGAAACTCAACGGATATCACACCATTCATGATTAATTCTCTAATCATACTATGTCTAACACCTAAGTGTCTAGACTTCCCATTGTACACTTGACTATATGCCTTGGCCAAGGTAGCTGCACTATCGCACCTGATAGAGATTGGTGATATTGGTTTCGACCATAATGGAATTTCATAGATCAAATTTCTGAGCCATTTAGCTTCTTTACCAACTGCTGCTGAAGCTACAAATTCAGATTCCATTGTTGAATTTGTGATGCAAGTTTGTTTCTTTGAGGCCCAGGAGATAGCACCTCCACCAAGTAAGAACACCCATCCACTTGTGGAGGAATGATCTTCCTTATTGTTTATCCAACTTGCATCAGAGTACCCATCTATAACTGAAGAAAAACCTGAAAAGCATAAACCAACGTGCATGGTTCCTTTTAGGTACTTAAGCAGTCTGTTCATTGCTTGCCAGTGTTGAGCACTAAGATTACTAGTAAATATGCTCAACTTACCCACAACATAAGTTATGTCAGGCCTTGTGCTAATCATAGCATACATCAAATATCCAGTGACCTTAGAATACTCTAATTGTAAAATTGAATCACCAGAATTGGGCATTAACCGGATGCTAGGATCTAGAGGAGCGCTAACAGAAGAACAATTATAATGATTGAATCTCTTCAACACTTTCTTAATGTAATGAGACTGTCTCATGGTTATACCATTGTTACTCCTTTTAACCCTTATTCCAAGGATCACATCCGCCTCCCCCCATATCCTTCATTTCAAAATTCGAAGACAACAATTTATTTGTCTTATTAGCCTGATCTTGGTCAGTACTAAAGATCAACATATTATCTACATATAGACAAATAATCACTCCTTTGCCAGAGGATTCAAACTATTGTAGACATACTTATCAGCTTGGTTTAGAAGAAAACCATGAGATAAGATCACCTCATCAAATTTTTTATGTCACTGCTTAGGTGCTTTTTCAAACCGTATAATGATTTGACGAGCTTACACACTTTGTGCTCTTGTCCAGGTAATACAAAACCCTCAGGTTGTTTCATGTATACCACTTCATCCAATTTACCATTCAAGAACACAGTCTTGACATCCATTTGGTGAATTACCAAGTTATGAATTCAAGCAAAAGCTAAAAGAAACCTTATGGTGGAAATTCTTGCAACAGGAGCATAGTTATCAAAGAAATCTATTCCTTCCTTTTGTCTAAATCCTCAGATAACCAACCTGGCTTTAAACTTATTTATGCTACCATCAACTTTCATCTTTCTTTTAAAAATCCATTTGCAACCCAAAGGTTTACAACCAGGAGGCAAATCAGTCAATTTCCATGTATTATTATGCATGATAGAATCCATCTCATCTTGGATGGCTTCTTTCTAGAAAACAACATCCCTAGATGCCATTGCCTGACTGTATGTCTTAGGATCCTCCTCAATATTGATACTGATGTTCAACCCCATTTCTGGTTCCTTCCACCTAATAAAGATGAAAGTCAGAGCCAAAAGACTTGGCTTTCCTGACCCTAGTACCTTTCTTGGGTTTAGTACTAGAAGATGGTACATCTTTGGTACCAGCAGAGTTACTACCAAACTCAGTTACAGCTGATGTTTTCAAACTATAAGGCAAATCCTTTAGTCTAGGCACAGAAGAAAATCTATCCTCATTGCCAAAATTAGTAGTTTCTTGACTCAATCATAGTATGAACACAATCATAGTCATTTGGTTCTGTGACATAGAACCTATGAGCAGGGGAATGCTCACTATACCCAATAAAGATGCAATCAATGCCTCTTTCGCCTATGTTTCTCATTTTTGGTTTAGTAAGCCTTACAACAGCTCTACAACCCCAAACTCTAAGATGGCTTAAGTTTGGTGCCTTTTTGTACTAGAGTTCATGTGGGGTTACTTTAGACTTTTTATTAGGAACTCTATTTAACAAATAACAGGCTGTTAACATAGCCTCACCCCAGAATCCTTCACTTAACCCAGAATACGATAACATGGAATTAACCATTTCTTTCAAAGTCCTATTCTTCCTCTCTGGTACACCATTTTGTTGTGGTGTATAGGGAGCAGTGGTTTGATGTATTATACCAGTACACTGAAAGTAAACTAGATCATAATACTCTCCACCTCTATCAGTACAAAGGTTCTTTATCAAACAACTTTGATGTCGCTCTACCTGTTGTTTATAAATTTTGAATTTAACAAGAGCTTCATATTTTGAATGCAACAAATAGACATAACAAAACCTAGAGGCATCATCAATAAAAGTAACCACATACTTTTTATTTCCAAGTGAGGGTGTACTATGAAAGTCACATAAATCAGAATGAATTAATTCTAATACCTTAGAATCCATTTTAACATCTTTAAATTGTTTCCTAGTAATTTTAGTCAACTTGCAAGTATGGCATTTACTACAGTTTTGCATGTCAAAGGCAGGTATTAGGCTCATTTTAGACATATCTTTCATCCTGTAATAATTAACATGACCTAGTCTAGCATGCCATAAACATGAATCATTCTCAACATTACTAGAAGATGTAGATGCTATACATACAAATTCAATAGCAAACGGGACATTAATATTAAACATAAACATGGCATTACATAAATATCCAAATCCAACAAAGGTTCCATGTCGAGACAAGATAAACTTATCCGACTCAATGACTTGTTTATAAGAACAACTGTTTAGCACAATTCCAGATAAGATGTTCTTTCAAATCCCTGGTACATACAACACATTATCTAATAATAGATGTTTTCCAGAAGTAAATACAATTCTAACTTTTCCAACTCCTTTGATGGGCTCAGTTGCAACATTTCCCATCCTTGGTACAGATCCATCTTCAAGTGGTTCAAATTCCTCAAACCATTTGAGATCCTTGCAAACGTGACTCGTAGCACCCGAGTCTACCCACCATGCAAGCATATCATCCTATACATAAAAGGATTCAGAAATAAATGATACACAATTCTCAACCAAATTATGTTTATAACCCATTGGACTTTTTGAGTCCAATAACAAACCTGAAGATCAGGTTTCATTTATTTCACACCCAGAGGGATTTTTTCCGATTTGTACACTTCTAGTAATTTGGCCCAATTACCCCATGTGTGTACCACCACAAACAACGGGCTGCACCTTTGTATTAAATTTGTTTGATTTAGAAACATTACCTTTTATTTTTATTATTCGAATCACAAGATAAATTTTGTTTCTTTAAATCAGATCCAATTTTTGAGTTTTGTAAATAATTAACATGTCCCGAATGACTAATTGAATCAACTACAAAACTCATAGGTGTCACACCCCCAAAATACAACATGCGGAAACACCACGGGATGTGTGATGTACAAGGATCCAGCCACCAATCACATTGAACTATAACAAGATATTAAATAAAAGTTTCCATTTATTTCATAAAGTAATTTCAAATCACAACTTAAAACAAATACATTCAGCGGAAGCATAATGTAAATCGTTATTCAAGTATCACAAAACAAGTGTACGAAAACAATGAACACGTATCCAAGAGCCACGACCCATAACCACTCCAGTACTCCCAGATAGCAATTTCCATAATCATGAATCTAACAACCTGCAAGCATGCAGATAAGTGTGTCAGACAACGCTGGTGAGTTCAAAGTTTGTTAACACGTTTAGTTACCAGATATGAGTTTAAAACATTCAGAGATTCGATGTTGTTAATAACTCGATTACCGCAGATGGCTCCAGATTATTTGCCCTTCCCCAATGCTCTATCAAACATTGGTCAAGTGGTTAAGGTAATTAGTTCACACCCGTCCTCCCTGGTACGGTGTGAGGGTGCCAAACCTAATAGCGCTATCAACTAATAACCCCGTTGCCTCCCCGACAACTAATTCGGTATATGATGGGACTTAAGTGATAGATATGAGTGTATTAATCAACATCCCAAGTTTAACATTCCAGTTAAACCCATTTACCCAATATTCCTCCCTGGAATATTTACCAGATGTCCCTCCCCGGGACGCATGCTTGAAAAAAAGGCAGTGAACTCACCTTAGATTTGCTTGGTATATTAAGTTACCCGTTCCAGTTGGTCAAACAACCCTATCGTGGTTACCAGAATCATCAGTTTCATAATAGACTAAGTCACGTATTTCACATAGACTGTATTCATCACAAAGATTACTATATAACATGTATCAAGTACCCAGTTTGCATTCATAGCAACACATAACAGTTGGGTTTACTACTCTCATGAGTCAAACCAGATTTCTCATCCTAAGTAACAAATAATTCTTATAAACATTGACATCCATCAACATATGCTTCATAAACTTTACTGTTGGTTTACACATAAGCAGTATCCCCACGAACTCCCTTGGCGAAGAATCCCCTGGCGAAGGATTAACCTTCGTCGGGAGTAAGTGGGACGAAGAGTCCCTCGGCGAAGATTCATTCTTCGTCGAGGATGAATCATGGCGAAGTATCTTGATTGTTCGTCAAGGGTAAGCCGACGAAGGATTTGTTCTTCGTCGAGGAGATGTTCGTCATCCCTCATCAAACAGTTACAAACCCTAATCATTCACACGATCCCAATGAATCATTATTCAATAACTTTATCATATGAATTCTAGTCGTGTCACAGTAATATTCATCATGATTAACAGCAAACCCGTTTACTCGAATGCATCAATTACTATTCCTCATTATTGAATCACAGACTCATGGTGTCCAAGACGAAACCCTAAGACTTATGCAACACTAGTAATTCATGCAATTTAACACACAAATTCTTTCATGTACAACATCCAAATCCGATGACTAACAACCCTATATCATTAATCGATAACTCATACTATTGTGGATCAATTCTAAATGGTTCACTAACACAAATTATTTATCAAGGGTTTCACTAATCATAGTATACCAAGCATGTATCATCACGCAAAAACATATTCAAACGCAATACTCGTGCATCAATCATAACAATCATTGGTTTTGTGGGAATTAAATATTGATATTTCACTAACCGGGTCGGATGATGAGTAGGATTGCTTGGCATGATAGGAAGTTTCGTGAGAGAGGAGGGGCTGCCGTCAAGTGTGAAAAGGGTTTGATTGTGGTTCACGCACAACTTGAACAAACTCAATAATAGTTGGGCCTATACTGGGCTATGGGCCGAGGGTCCCTTTCAGCGAAGGATCCTCATAGACGAAGACTATACTTCGTCGAGTACGTTGATGACGAAGATCTTTCTTCGTCGATAAGGGTTTGTGACGAAGGTCCCATACTTCGTCGGGTATGAGGACGACGAAGAATCATCTTCGTCGAAGAAGAATGTGTTATGACTAAACCTTAAACAGTTCTTAAATTTTCATTAACTTTCATTAACCAACCAAACATAATCATACACTAATCATTTATCAATCATGCACATGTTACAACGCAAAACCAACTATGAAAACAGAATTGTAAAACAGTAACGCGTAGAGGAAAGCCCTTGAAATCTTGGATTGTCACATCATCCCCAACTTGAAAGAAATTTCGTCCCGAAATTTAATAAGCAGTCCAAAATAGTACAGTGTTAGGTCAGAATGACTGTGGATTTTCCCCATGTGCCACATCATCCCCAACTTAAAAGGGAATTTCGTCCCGAAATTCACCAGTTGTAACAGGATTAGACTGGTCAGTTGGGAATAGATGAGGATACTTGAGCTTCATCTGATCTTCGCGTTCCCACGTGAACTCCGGTCTACGTCTTGAGTTCCAACGAGCTCTCACGATCGGAATTCGACTATATTTACGGACCTTGACTTCCCGATCCATAATTTCGATGGGTTCTTTGACAAACTGCAATTTGGTCGTCGATTTTCAGTTCTTGAAACGGTACCACAAATGTTTCATCAGACAAACACTTCTTTAATTGCGACACAGGGAAGACGTCATGAACGTTACCTAACTCGGCAGGTAACTCGAGCTTGTAGGCCACTTTACCGATCCGTTCCAGGATTTTGAAAGGCCCTACATAACGTGGATTAATCTTACCGTGTTTTCCAAACCGTACGACACCTTTCCAGGGTGAGACTTTCAACATGACACGATCACCTACAGCGAACTCCAAAGGTTTCCTACGTCTGTCAGCGTAGCTTTTCTGATGGTCGCGCGCTGCCGCCATACCATTTCTAATCTGGACAATCTTTTCTGAAGTTTTGAGTACAAGTTCTGGGCCTGTGATCTGGCTGTCACCCACCTCGGCCCAACAAAGAGGTGAACGACATTTTCGTTCGTACAATGCTTCGAATGGAGTTGCCTGGATATTGGTATGGTAGCTATTGTTATAAGAAAACTCTATCATAGGCAAGTGTTTCTCCCAACCCTTGCCAAAATCAATCACGCACGCTCGCAGCATGTCTTCAAGTGTCTGAATGGTTCGTTCACTTTGACCATCCGTCTGCGGGTGATAAGCAGTGCTCATGTCGAGACGTGAGCCAAACGATTTGTGCATCGACTGCCACAAATATTAAATGAAACGCGGGTCACGATCAGAGATAATAGAGGTTGGCACCCCGTGCCTAGAAACCACTTCCTTCAGATAAACAGCTGCAAGTTGTGAGAACTTATCAGTCTCCTTTATTGCAAGGAAGTGTGCTGACTTCGTGAGACGATCAACGATCACCCAGATGGTATCGTTTCCGTTTTGAGTTCTTGGCAACCCTGTGACGAAATCCATTGCAATTTGCTTCCATTTCCACATGGGTATCTCTGGTTGCTGAAGTAGGCCTGAGGGTTTCTGATATTCCACTTTAACTTTAGCACAAGTCAGACACTTACTCACATAAGTCGCGATGTGAGCCTTCATCTTCGGCCACCAGTACAAAACTTTGAGGTCCCGATACATCTTATCCGAACCCGGATGAACAGAGTATCGAGACTTGTGCGCTTCGTCCATCACAAGTTCTCTAAGATTTCCAAACAAAGGGATCTATATTCGTTCCATGAAATAGTAAATGCCATCAGATCTCTCTACGGGTCGTTTCTCCATGCCCCGCAAATACTCAGCTTCAATGTTCTCCTCCTTCAATGCTTCAGTTTGAGCAGAACGGATCTGATCAGGCAAATTAGAATGGATGGTGAGTTGCAAAGCGCGGACATGTTTGGGTTTCGTTTCCTTCCGACTAAGGGCATCAGCTACAACGTTAGCCTTACCTGGATGATACTTGATTGCACAGTCGTAGGCATTTAAGAGTTCTACCCAGTGACGTTGTCGCATATTTAATTCCTTCTGATCAAAGATATGCTGAAGGCTCTTGTGGTCGGTATAAATAGTGCATTTAGTACCGTACAAGTAATGCCTCCAGATTTTGAGCGCAAATACCACGACCCCCAACTCCAAGTCGTGAGTCGTGTAATTCTTCTCATGAACCTTCAACTGCCGAGAAGCGTAAGCTATCACCTTTTCGCGTTGCATTAGCATACAACCGAGACCTTGAATAGAAGCATCACAATATACCACAAAATCCTCGGTACCTTCGGGTAAAGACAGGATCGGTGCACTGCAGAATTTTTGTTTCAAGATTTGGAAAGCATCCACCTATTTCGTTCCCCAGGAATATACTACGCCTTTCTGTGTTAGTGCGGTGAGAGGTTGAGAGATCTTCAAGAAGTCTTTAATAAATCTGCGATAATATCCAGCAAGACCAAGAAATTATCGCACCTCTGAAGGATTCTTCGGTGCCGCCCAATTTCTGATAGCATCAATCTTTGCAGGATCTACGTGTATCCCCGATTCATTCACAACGTGGCCAAGGAAGTGTACCTCTCGAATCCAGAAGTCACATTTAGAGAATTTCGCGTAAAGTTGCTCCTTCCTTAGAAGCTCCAAGATAAGATGCAGGTGTCGCTCGTGATCCTCGTTGCTATTTGAATAGATCAGAATGTCGCCAATAAACACGATGACGAAATCGTCGAGATACGGTTTGCACACGCGGTTCATGAGGTCCATGATGACCGCTGGTGCATTAGTTAACCCGAATGGCATAACCAAAAACTCATAATGGCCATATCGTGTTCGGAAAGCCGTTTTAGGAACATCCTCCTCTCGAACTCTCATCTGATGATAGCCTGATCTTAAATAGATTTTCGAATAAAAACTTGACCCTTGCAACTGGTCAAACAGATCGTCGATGCGCGACAAAGGATAACGGTTCTTGACGGTCACCTTTTTGAGTTCCCGATAATCAATACACATACGAAAGGACTCGTCTTTCTTCTTCACAAACAGAACTGGGGCTCCCCAAGGCGAAGAACTGGGTCGGACAAAACCTCTATCCAACAGTTCTTGAAGTTGTTTAGATAACTCTTGCAACTCCCCAGGTGCAAGACAATAAGGAGCTTGAGCAATTGGGGCCGCTCCTGGTGTAAGATCAATCTGAAATTCCACTTGACGGTGAGGAGGTAAACCAGGAAGTTCCTTAGGAAACACATCAGAAAATTCACGAACAACTGGCAGGTCTTCGATCTTCTTCTCTTCAGGTTGAGGATCAGTAACAAGTGCTAAAATAGCAGGATACCCCTTTCGTAGAAACTTCTGAGCACTCATAGCTGAGATGATACCAACCATCACCCCACTGCGATGCCCTTGAACCGATAGAGATTCTCCACTAGGGAGAGGAATACGTACGATTTTCTCTTTACAATGGATGTCAGCACGGTGCTTGGACAACAAGTCCATACCAACCACTACGTCGAAACTACCGAGGGTAACAGGAAGGAGGTCAATGTCAAACACTTGACCCACAAGATCAAGTTTGCATCCCCTAATAATGTGTGAAGCTTCAATCGTCTTACCATCTGCTAATTCTTCTACATGCTTAGCTTCTAGAGGTGTTGGAGTTAACCCTAATCGTTAACTGAACTCTAAGGACACATAACTCCAATCGGCACCGGAATCAAATAACACAGAAGCAAAGAGATTGTTCACAGAAAACTTACCAGTCACGACTCACGACATTGCCGTCGTTCCTAGCATCACCAGCTCCAATCGTAAATACCCTTCTATGAGCACCATTGCCCCCATTGTTGCCATTATTGTTATTCCCAGCATTGTGATTGTTATTATGATGGTTGTTATTATCATTGGAGTTTTGATTCAGCTGAGGGCAATCCCGTTTAATGTGACCCTCGTCCCCACACTGGAAATACCCCTTCCTATTGCCTTGATTCTGATGGGGCTGCTGCCTTTGCTGTTGTTGATGCTGTTGTTGTTGCTGTTAATTCTGCTGTTGCTGTTGCTTTGGGAACAGAGCTCTACAAACTTTTGCCATATGGCCCACCTTATCACACCTATGGCAAGCTCGGACACATGGTCCATGACGATGATAACCACACTTGTTGCACTTTGGCTTCTTACCAACGTAGGAGCCTTGGCTCTGATTGCTGCTCTGGCCTTCGTTAGCTGAGGACGACTGACTGAAACTACGATTATTGCTGTTTTCTGGCCTTTTCTGCGATTGGCTTGCACTGGTCGCTTTATCAGCATCGTTTCATTTACGCTTGTTGTCACCAGTAGGTGTAGTAGTAACAGTAGGAGTAGCAGAAACACGAGGTGGTAGCGAACCACACTCGACCTCTTGGTTGGTAACCTTGTGTGCTAAACAAATGATCTGAGGTAGGTTGTTAAGATTTGCAGCAGTGACCAAACTCTTTACTGATGGTGCTAGGCCCTTGATGTACAATTCGATTCATTGAGGTGGGGGTCGAGACAAGTTAGGGCACATGTTTGCTAGCTCATGAGATCGTTTCGTGTAAGCCTCGATCTCGGACCCTTCCATCTTCAGATTGTAGTATTCGTTCTTGAGTTTTTAAATCTCGTCACGAGGACAATACTCTTCCCGCATCAACTCCTTGAAATCATCCCAAGTAGTTGCATTAGCCATCTCGATGCCCAACATTTGCACCTGGGCATTCCACCAACTTAAGGCACCATCCTCTAAAGTGCCTGTAGCATACTTCACCCAGTCCCCCACGGGACAGTTACACATAGCAAATACTGATTCAGCTTTCTCAAACCAATGAAGTAGCCCCACAGCTCATTCAGTCCCACTGAATGTATGTAGCTTACAATCCATGAACGTCTTAAACGTGCAAACAAGCAGATTGTTTTGATTCTGATTCACTTCTTGACCTAAGGACGAAAGAAAACACAACACACAGGTAAGAGTCGAGTACGCGACACAAGAATAAAGGGTATTTGGCACATATCGTACCAGTCTGATAAGTTGTTAGGGCTTCAGCCACACGAGTGTTGATTAGGTCAGTCAATTCGGCCTGAGTCATATCAATGTTGCCACATCCACCATTACGTCCATCACATCCACTCATGATTCTATAAGGAAAGGGGAAAAGATTAAGCGAGATTGAGTAGGAGTCAATCTTTATTATGACTTCTATAGATTAGTGAGTTCTATCATTACATCAAACAACAGAGCGGAACCCCTTTCACACTTGTTATGGCTCACTAGGACTCACATGCACCCCACATTATTATTATGTGTGCACCCATAATAACAATGCAATTTGCATGTTTATCTCAGCTCCTCTCAACTCGTGCTAAAAAGGTTCCTCAAATTCGAGTAGCAAGACAAAAGGTATCACAAAACATAAATCATGAAACTCTAAAGGAAGGTCGCATTGTGACTCTATCAGCCACATAACATAGGCAAGTAACACATGAATTCAGTCTGTAGTGCTAAGTGTGCAATCACATGCAACATCATACGTAAGTGTACACTAGATATGCTATGCAATAAGTAAACGAGAGACGAACCTTGCAATCTGGAGCTGAGTGTCATGGTCGATTTCGAAGCTGTTCGGTTATAGTCTGGTTTTATAAAAACGTTTTAAAAACTAGTTCACTATAACTAGTGGCTCTGATACCAAACTGTCACACCCCCAAAATACCACATGCGGAAACACCATGGGGCGTGTGATGTACCAGGATCCAGCCACCAATCACATTGAACTATAACAAGATATTAAATAAAAGTTTCCATTTATTTCATAAAGTAATTTCAAATCATAACTTAAAGCAAATACGTTCATCGGAAGCATAATGTAAATCGTTATTCAAGTATCACAAAACAAATTTGCGAAAACAATGAACATGTATCCAAGAGCCACGACCCATGACCACTCCAGCACTCCCAGATAGCAAATTCCATAATCATGAATCTAACGACCTGGAAGCATGCAGATAAGTGTGTCAGACAACGCTGGTGAGTTCAAATTTTGTTAACACTTTTAGTTACCAGATATGAGTTTAAAACATTTCAGAGATTCGATGTTGTTAATAACTCGATTACCGCAGATGGCTCCAGATTATTTGCCCTTCCCTAATGCTCTATCAAACATTGGTCAAGTGGTTAAGGTAATTAGTTCACGCCCGTCCTCCCCGGTACGGTGTGAGGGTGCCAAACCTAATAGCGCTATCAACTAATAACCCCGTTGCCTCCCCGACAACTAATTCGGTATATGATGGGACTTAAGTGATAGATATGAGTGTATTAATCAACATCCCAAGTTTAACATTCCAGTTAAACCCATTTACCCAATATTCCTCCTCGGAATATTTACCAGATGTCCCTCCCCGGGACGCATGCTTGAAAAAAAGGCAGTGAACTCACCTTAGATTTGCTCGGTATATTAAGTTACCTGTTCCAGTTGGTCAAACAACCCTATCATGGTTACCAGAATCATCAGTTTCATAATAGACTAAGTCACATATTTCACACAGACTGTATTCATCACAAAGATTACTATATAACATGTATCAAGTACCTAGTTTGCATTCATAGCAACACATAACAGTTGGGTTTACTACTCTCATGAGTCAAACCAGATTTCTCATCCTAAATAACAAATAATTCTTATAAACATTGACATCCATCAACATATGCTTCATAAACTTTACTGTTGGTTTACACATAAGCAGTATCCCCACGAACTCCCTTGGCGAAGAATCCCCTGGCGAAGGATTAACCTTCTTCGGGAGTAAGTGGGACGAAGAGTCCCTCGGTGAAGATTCATTCTTCGTCGAGGATGAATCATGGCGAAGTATCTTGATTGTTCGTCAAGGGTAAGCCGACGAAGGATTTGTTCTTCGTCGAGGAGATGTTCGTCATCCCTCATCAAACAGTTACAAACCCTAATCATTCACACGATCCCAATGAATCATTATTCAATAACTTTATCATATGAATTCTAATCGTGTCACAGTAATATTCATCATGATTAACAGCAAACCCGTTTACTCGAATGCATCAATTACTGTTCCTCATTATTGAATCACAGACTCATGGTGTCCAAGCCGAAACCCTAAGACTTATGCGACACTAGTAATTCATGCAATTTAACACACAAATTCTTTCATGTACAACATCCAAATCCGATGACTAACAACCCTATATCATTAATCGATAACTCATACTATTGTGGACCAATTCTAAATGGTTCACTAACACAAATTATTTATCAAGGGTTTCACTAATAATAGTATACCAAGCATGTATCATCACACAAAAACATATTCAAACGCAATACTCGTGCATCAATCATAACAATCATTGGTTTTTGCGGAAATTAAACAATGATATTTCACTAACCGGGTCGGATGATGAGCAGGATTGCTTGGCACGATAGGAAGTTTCGTGAGAGAGGAGGGGCTGCCGTCAAGTGTGAAAAGGGTTTGATTGTGGTTCACGCACAACTTGAACAAACTCAATAATAGTTTGGCCTATACTGGGCTATGGGCCGAGAGTTCCTTTCGGCGAAGGATCCTCATAGACGAAGACTATACTTCGTCAAGTACGTTGATGACGAAGATCTTTCTTCGTCGTTATGGGTTTGTGACGAAGGTCCCATACTTCGTCGGGTAAGAGGACGACGAAGAATCATCTTCGTCGAAGAAGAATGTGTTATGACTAAACCTTAAACAGTTCTTAAATTTTCATTAACTTTCATTAACCAACCAAACATAATCATACACTAATCATTTATCAATCATGCACATGTTACAACGCAAAACCAACTATGAAAACAAAATTGTAAAACAGTAACGCGTAGAGGAAAGGCCTTGAAATCTCGGATTGTCACAATAGGTTTTATCAAACTTAAAGTGGAATTAGTAAGCGTACCTTATGGAGCATTTGGATCTTTTGACCCACTTGTACCAGATATGTTAGCTTTGTTTCCATCCGCAGGCTTTACGCGACAATCTTTCTTGAAATGACCCAGTTTGCCACATCTCCAACAACCCCCTTTTGGTTTCTTGTTGGAATCAATATTACCCCGGTCAAACTTTCTTTTATCACCCTTGTTGAACTTCCCAATTTTCTCATCACATTCAACCATTTTGAAACAACTAATTTTGAAACTTGATAGTGATCAAACTAAAATAAAGTACGGTACCCTTCTAACTTAATTTGAAAATCCCACTTTCAATTAAAAGATTTTTCCAACTCTCTAAATTAATCGTTCAACCAAGAAAATCCTTAACTTGAATTAATTTTCCAAATTCATTCACCCCAAAACAAATAATGATTTAATTATTGAAAGTCACACTTTACAAATTAGGGTTCCCAGAAAAACCACAGACTAAAAATTCACTGCTAGAAAATCAAAATTTATGAAACTATAGTTCTAAAATTAAAACTTGTGAAATCAAGATAGACAAACCCAAATTAATCACTAGAACATGTGAAGGGTTAATTCACAAACTACAGAACAGAAAATATTCACCATATAATATTTTTCAAACTTGAAATCACAACCAATGACCAAATTGAACCTTAAAATAGGTTTATATTTGTTGTATAATTAGTCTATAACAAGTAATTCGAAGAATTAAACAAACCTGGAACCGAATTGAAATTGCAAAGTTACGACAAAACCTGGATTAATCTCTGAATCATATGAGAACTATCAGATAAAGTTATTTGCGGGTTACACGCAATGATTTATCGGATTAGACAGAGATCACTCTTGTTGAAATTGAATTTGAGGAATCTGTGAAGTAAAACTGATCGCCACTATTTGTAACCGTAAGTTTCTTTTTGTGCGACAGTTTTGATCGAGAGATGCTGTCAACAAAAAACCAAATTGTCATCACTGGCCAAATGACTTTTAATGGATCCAAAAGCAAAATTGGGCTTTACGTTTTTGTTGGTCTTTTCCTTGACTAAAACTAATCCAAGATTTTTGGACTATTCTAATGTAATGGAATTTTAACGTTATAATGGAGTTTGTAAATTTAATGGACTTTGTTACAAAAAATATAATAACTTTAATTTCCAAAATAATTAAGCCCATATCATTATTAATATAACAAACCAATTGTTAAATACAAGGCCCATGTAAATTATTTACATAATAAACTCAAGTAATATTAGGATTAAATTGAGTCCGCACTCCCGCGTCCCCTAACTCGTTTAATCTCAAACATTATTTCCTCGATCGACAAGTTAATCCAATACCCTAAAATCCATTGATAACAGTAAAATTACCAACATCACTTAGTATTTGATGAGCCTTGTGGCTTTATAGCCTAGTGACACTTTTGGGGTATGATAAGGCTTTGGGTCCAATAGGTCCTGAGTTCTATTCTTACAAGAGGGGATTTTCCCATATTTGTTGGGTTTCCTTTTGAATTGGTGTATAGGCATTATGCCTCCTTGAGATGGATATAATCGAGTGGTTTGCCGTTAAAAAAGTATTCGATGATTCTTATTCAAATTCCAACACTTTATTAAATATATCTAAATTGTTAATTCAATTAAATTAGAGGCATTATGCCTCCTTGAGATGGATATAATCGAGTGGTTTGCCGTTAAAAAATGTATTAGATGATTCTTATTCGACTTCCAACACTTTATTAAATATATCTAAATTGTTAATTCAATTAAATTAGAGGCATTATGTCTCTTTGAGATGGATATAATCGAGTGGTTTGCTGTTAAAAAAAGTATTCGTTGATTCTTATTCAAATTCCAACACTTTAATAAATATATCTAAATAGTTAATTCAATTAAATTAGAGACGTGTGGTAGGAAAGAGAAATAAAAAAACATGAAGCAAGAAAAGGATGCCTATAGGAGTGTCTCATCCAAGTAATAATGTTATCATGTCTTCCCTTTATCACATGATACAAATATCTCATCATTTTATATTAAATTTTAGTTTATTGTAGTTGTAATTGTAATTTTCCATGATATGACTATGTATGCCGACAAAAGAGAACTTAAAGAAAATGGTTGTTTGTTTCTAATATCAAAATTGTTTTTGTTAAGACTAATGGTTGGGTATCGAAATCATATCCGTTAAGATTAATGGTTGGGTATCAAATTGTTTTTGCTAAGATTAATGGTCTGTATATTTGAGATTAATATTAACAATATTTCAGTCCTATCTAAAATTTAGGCTATTGAAGATCTATATGTCTCAATTAGGTTACTTGACTTGTCAATTTAAAAGGTTTATTATTGCATTGATCTCCATAAACTAGTTCACTAACCACTATTTGTAGTAATTCAATCCAAGGTCCGACAACTTGTTGGGTAATTTTAAGTATTAACACAAACCACTCCATAGATCTTTTGTATTCACAATTATTTATACATGTTAAACACAACTTCTGCTATAACTCACTCACTAGTGTGATAATCACTAGTGTTATAATCTTGGTGCAACATATCTCTTCAAAAATCCCGTATTTCATACCAGAACAAAGCATCTTGAAGTTGACTTTCACTTTGTATGAGAAAATGTTGCACATTGAAAATTACAGGTCCAAACCATATCTTTTTTTGACGGTAAATGTTACTAATACTCTACCTTACACAAATGAATCTAGATTGCTCCCTGCCTAGGTTTGAACATGGGACCTTCCCTCTAAGAGGCATGTGCCTCTACCAAGTGAGCTAACCCCACATTGGCGTCCAACTCATATCTACATAAGATCAAATTGCAAACATTTTTACAAAACCTCTATCTATTCATGGATTTACAATTTTACGATCCAAGCTACATGTCGTTACTTGTATAACAACCCTCCAAAATATTTTCCGACACCCTAATATATTTAAAACGACCCTATATGTCTTAAAATACACCCCATATGAGAAAACCAAGCCCAAAATACCTTACATAATTAAAAATAAAATAGAAACAAAGATTTGGGGTCGCTCGCGGGGCGCGAAGACCCCCTTGTGTTCCTACGCGGGCCGCGACAGCCAGTCACCAGGGCGACACCCTGAGCTGCCACGTGGCAGCGACGTGTTGGAGCTAGGGGGTGAATCGAACAAGCTAGGGCCTACCCTAGTTGCCATCGCGAGCCGCGTAGCCCTTGGCTAAAACCTTCGCGGGGCGCGACGAAGTGTCAGACAGACACTATAAATAGATGCAATCGGCTGTTCAGTCGAAATCGTTCAATCTTTCTTTCTCTCTCGAATTTCATAAGTGTAGAAGCTATATTCGGGTAGTATACCCCCTAAATAACGAAGTTCTGCCTCGTTGTAAGTATCATAACCCCGGTTACGTATTAGATACGCTGCCCGATTGATCTAGGGTTCCGTAACGGCTGTCGTGGTTCTGCCCGACGTAGTCGTTGGAATGCCGTCTCGGGAGGGTATTACTAATGTAAATATTGGGTTATTATACTAACGCACGTGCATTTGTGTAATTAATAGATAATCACCAGGAAATCCTTAAGGAAAACCCTAAGACAGCAATGTGAGTAATCTCCTTTTTGTGAACCTTTTTGCAAACTATTTTTGCAAAACCTTATATGATTAACATTATATTAAACAGTGATTGAGTATTTGTATTCTACAATTATCGTCGGTATGTTGGGGTTTTGTATACAAAATTTGTTACTACATTGTGAGTAGTAACATGACCACAAGTCGGGTTGACAGTACCGTGGGTGGTAATTAAAGTAGATGGAAACAAATGTAATTGCGCGACCGCCCTCAATGCTGTAGACTGATAAAACCTATTTTGATTAAACTGGGATTCACTCACCAGTATTTCCCACTGACAAAATGTTTTTAAACGCGTTTCAGGTAACAAAATGTGAAAGCCAAGTAGAAGCCAGCTGGACAGCACTGAAGACTTGGAAAAGTGGCAATAAAAGTTACCTAAATAAAGAGATGTTTTTATTTAAATAAAATAGGGTTTATCCCTATAAAAATGTGTGTACTTGAAACTTGGAATTTCCCATGTGTTTAATATTATAAAAGCGTGGTATTTTACTCTGATAAAATATTTCCTAACTACACTCCTGATGTAAATTCCGCTGCCAAAATGGTAAAACAACGATACCACCGAAACTGGCCGCGGCCGCCCATTCCCGGGTTATTAGGGGACGGGGGTTGCGACAAAAGGTGGTATCAGAGCTAAGCCACTGATTCAGCCACAGAAGTGTTCTGCTGACACCAAGATAATATTTAAAATGTTAGGAAATTAATTACGAAAATACGCGCATATCTGTATTTTATTGTTGTGTGTTATTTGACTATTTGTTAGTTTACAGTATGAGCGACCAAGGACCTTCTGACGCCTACCGTCAGTTGTCCAGCTCACCTCAAAACGAAGGTACATCTTCACAGCCTACCCTCTTAGGGTATTCAGCTGACAATGAAGACGGGATATTCGTGTTCAAGGCTCAATCTGAAGAGCCATTCCCTCCTAAAAAGAGAGGATGGTTCAGCAGAGGTGCGTATGAACGTAGGAAGAGGATGAAAAAGTTACAACAACAGCGAGTTTTAGCAGCCGCTAAGAGAGAAACAGATGCTCACACCCAAGATATGCTCAATAGGAGTCTAGCAAACTTTCATATTCTAGCAACTACAGCTGCAGACCCTAATTTAGAGCAACTCATAGCACCCCAACCATTACCCTTGTTCCCCACACAACCCATGGAGATTGAAGTCAACTCGGAAAACCAGATCCCAACACCAGCTTTTGACCCAACCGAGATACCTAGAGTACCATCACCCAATCCCTTAGACCCAGACTACGACCCGTGGTTTGACGACCATAGGGATTATCAGCAACGCTACCCAATATCAGAGGAACCCATGCCAAACCTAGCAGCTTACCCAGGTCTGGACCCTCTAGATCCCTATTTTGATAATGATGAATACATTAGGGAAATTCTAGAGAATCCATATCCTCAGGAAGAACCCATGCCACAGTACCCAGATCCAGTACCAGCACCTGCACCACCCATGAGAACATAAATTGTGCAAGAACTCCGAACCTTTGGTGAAGAGATTTTAGAAGAGAGCGAAAGGATGAGGCAAATAGGGGAACGACTCTTCTGGAAATACGACGAGCGTAATATGGACTTTTGGATGAACCCCTACCATTAGTAATAATAATAATAATATAATAATAAATATATATAATATATGTGTATGTTTGAAAAAAATGATAATATATATGTTGTAGTATAGACCACCTCGTGGTTAGTGATGCGTACTAGTGTTCTATTTTTATTCCAGTTGTATTGTAATAATTATAGATGCATACTATAAAATAGAGTAAGTCGCAATGCTCGACGATTTTGATCAACATGCTTGCCGTGTGATTTTTATTGGATATTGTCCTGTGATATTAATACTTGGTAATTGTTTAAAATCCAGATGGCCGACGTCGTAAATCCAGAAAACCAGAATAATGAAAATCAAATGAATAATAGTGAAATTCGACACCTTGTAACCCAAGGAATTAGAGATGCCATGCCAGCTATTATCCAAAATGTTAGGGATGTAGAAAATAATGATAAAAGTAGTAATGGAAGTAAACGAATCCATACAGAACCTAATCACAGCGTGCACAATGGACCCATACTTCAAGTGCCCATTCCAAAAAGAAGAAGGACCATGTCTTATGGTTGTTCTTACAAAGAATTCTGGTCTTGTAAACCAATAGAATTCTCGGGCAACGAAGGGGCCATTGCAGCTCTACGCTGGATAGAAAAGACCGAGGCAGTCTTAAAAATAAGCAAGTGCGCAGAAGAAGATAAGATAATGTTTGCCTCCAATCTGTTTAAGAACCCAGCCTTAGAATGGTGGAACACTATCCTCCAGTTTAGGGGAAGTGACAGGATTTACAATATGGAATGGGTGGAATTTAAAAATATGGTAGAAATGAAATTCTGCCCTCTCAATGAAAAAGAACAGATAGCAAATAAGTTCCTAAACCTTAGAATGACTGGAGTGGATAGTAAGGAGTACACTACTTTATTCTTTGAATATGCTAGAATAGTGCCAACGCTTGCATCACCTGAACCAGTATTAATCTCCCGCTACATCTGGGGATTAATTAGTGAGATAAGGCATGTAGTCAAGGCAGCTAGACCTCAAACCATAGAAGAAGCTGTAGAACTAGCAAACACCTTGACTGGTGAATTAGTGCGTACACGAGAAGAGGACCAGAGGAGAAACCTAGCTCAAAGGCTTACCCAGGAATTTCACTACGGTAATTCCAACCGTGGAAAAAAATGTAGGTTCTACCTCTGCACCTTACTGCAAGGCTTGCAAGAAGAAGCATTCAGGAAAATGCTGCACTTACTGCAATTTCTGCAAGATACCAGGACACAAGGAAGAAGATTGCAGGAAGAAACCTAATAATGGAATGTGCTTCAACTGTGGAGAAAAAAGTCACATCAAGCCGAACTGTCTGAAACTAGCTCCAGCCCCAAACAACAAGACTACTAAGAATGCTAGAGCATTTGTTCTAACTGCAGAAGAAGCAAAGATGATCCCGGATGTGATCGCCGGTACGTTTTTAGTTAATGATGTTTTTGCTAAAGTATTATTTAACTCTGGTGCAAACCAAAGTTTTATTAATACTTCATTTTGCAAACTTTTCAATTAACCATTAACTAAACTCCCACAAGAATGTCTAGTAGAGACAGCAAATGGAGAAACCATTAAGATTTCTGAAATCTTGCAGGGAGCAAGAATAGAATTTCTAAATCAAAAATTTATTGCAAACCTTTACCCAATGAATCTAGTAGGATTTGATGTCGTATTAGGAATGGATTGGTTGATAGCCAATAAAGCTAGTATTCTATGTGATCAAAAGTCAATTCAAGTCAATTCACCAAGGGGTGACAAGATCACAATTAAAGGAGATAAACCATCTAGATCTACAAAATTCATCTCTGTGATGAAAACAAGTTATATAAGAAAATGATCATTAGTGTATTTGATTTCTATATCATTAACACTAAAGGAGGAGAACTGAAAGATATTCCAGTAGTATCCCAATTTCCAGATATGTTTCCAGAAGAGTTACCAGGACTACCTCCAGACAGGGAAGTTGAATTCAGAATTCAGTTACTACTAGGAACAGCCCCAATTGCCAAAGCACCTTACTGTTTGGCACCTGCAGAAGTGCAGGAACTGAAGAAACAGTTAGACGAATTGTTGGAGAAATGATTCATATAGCCAAGCTCATCGCCATGGGGAGCACCGATCTTATTCGTCAAGAAGAAGGACGGATCAATGCGTATGTGCATTGACTACTGTGAATTGAACAAAGTCACGATTAAAAATCGGTATCCATTACCGAGAATCGATGATTTATTTGATCAATTACAAGGAGCTCGATTTTTCTCTAAAATTGATTTACGATCAGGATATCATCAATTAAAGGTACATGAATAGGACTTTCCTAAGACCGCTTTCAGAACAAGGTATGACCATTATGAATTTACTGTCATGCCATTTGGTTTAACCAACGCCCCAGCTGCATTTATGGACATGATGAACCGAATATGTAAGCCATATTTGGATAAATTCATAATTGTCTTTATAGATGATATTCTCATTTACTCTAAGAATAAAGAGGAACATGCAGCGCATCAGCACGCACTTCTAAGTTTATTGAGAAAAGAAAAGCTTTATGCAAAATTTTCGAAGTGTGAATTTTGGTTAGAACAGGTACAGTTCCTTGTACATTTAGTCAGTCATGAAGGAATTCATGTGGATCCCACAAAGATCGAGGCGATTACCAAATGGAAAACCCCTGAGTCACCAACCGAGGTTAGAAGTGTGACATCTGTGTCTCTTTGACCATCGAAACAAATACCAAATCAATGAAATATTGTGTTTCATACTTGGGATTTGTATAAATATGTGTATCATTGGCACATATCAATTCTTGTTCGATTTCGAGCTTTAAATCACTTTCTGGAAGGTTATACGCGAACTGATGCGTAAACGTAATCAGTTTAACATGACAAACACTCCGGAACAGTGACATAGGCTTAACATACCTTAAATAACCTTTACATAACTTAGAAATAAGTTTTGGAGGGTTTGGTGTGGCGAAATCAAGTTTATTCGATCATAGGGACTAATTGCATCAAACTGCAAAAGTATACTGAATCGAATGATATCGGACATTCTGGAACTTGATCATAAGTTAAATATGCCCTAAATATCCTTTATAAAGCTTATAAATAGGCTTTGAGGTGTTTGGTGCGCAAAAATAAACTTTTTGATCAATAGGGACTAAAAGCGTCAAAAAGTGCATAAGTTTGCATTTTTGCGCATATCTTACGTTCTGAATATATCCGGACTTCCAAAAATTTATGTAATCATTAAAATATTTTATTTTGGTGATTGGCATGATAAAATTCCATTTGTCGCGCAATTTGGATCGTTTTTGCGTCCGTTACGACTTCCGTCGTAATTAACCGAATAACGCAACCGTACGACCAAACAAACCGACATCCGAGATGTTTTTGAGCACATTTCAAGTTCCCTATATTTTAACTTCATTTTAGAGCCTTGAAATGGGGTTAACAGGGCTTAAACATGTCAAAAATGCATCAAAAACCAAGTTTTGGGCATTCAGGGACTAAAATTGTAAATCTGTGAAACTTGCTAGGCCTGGGGCGTAAGCCTAAGATTATTCTTACGCGGCCCACGTCAGCAATCCAGATCAGAAACATTGAATCTGGCTTTCCAGCCTGTTTTTGATGGTTTTAATCATAGATTTCCAATACCATTTGATGGTATTTCATGTCCCCATTGTTTTTAAAACCTTGTGCCCAAATGTATGGCCAAGATTGAAGCACGAATTGCGAGGAATGATTATAATGGTTGTAGGATTTCTATAAATACCCAACACTTTCATTTCTTGCAACTCACAAATCTGATTCAATTGCTCTAAGTTGGGGTTTAGCACTTCATACATGAGCAAATTAGATCAAGATCTTCCTAGCTTGGACCCTTTGTAAGTTTCTTTCATGCTTTTATGCGTTTTTAAGTGTGAAAGTCAAACAATGTTTGACTTTCTGCTTTGACCAGTCTTTGGTCAACACGAAGTTCGTTTGAACTTCGCAACGTGAGCGTAATCACGATGGTCATAGTCCTTTGTCACTATACCTACTGATTACCACGTTGATTAGTTGTAGTGACGAGTCATAGTTTCGGTCAAAATACGCGTTCATGCGTATTTTGCAACTAAACTATTCTTGGGTATCAAAACCCTTTGTTTTGATATCAAACTTGTTTTCTAACTTCATTAAACATGTTTAACTCGTCAATTTTAGATTAGTGCTTTTATAGGATCATTAGGATCTGACCAAACATGTTTTGTGACCATAGTTGTATAGGGAATAACCTTCCGATGTTATACCTTATGGTTACTTCGTTTAGTTAGTTGTATGATAGGTAATTTATATGCCTTAGGAAAATGACCAAAATGCCCTTTTCACACATAATTTTATTTTAAGCATATGTAACCTAAATTTTGACATCTAAACTGATTAGGAAACATTATTAGACTTGTTAAGGCATATAATACTTGTCATAGGACTAGTAAGGCGGTCCGAACGCGTTTTACACGAACGACGCTTTAAAGTGGCGTAAGCTACCTTAACGAGTCGTAATGGGTCGTAAGCACTTAGGATAGGTTCTGTTTTAGTATGTAGGCTTTGTTAAACCATATCATATGAGTTCCAACACTCATTTGGTTTACAAAACCTCATCCTATCCGATCTCCCGATTTAGGTCCGGTTTATTAATGTAGTTACCTATATTAGGCGCCGTTTGATTTCCGTGATCCTTCTAGTGTTGCTTGGTTGTTATTCAAGACTTCTAAGCAATCTTAAGTGAGTACATAGTCCCCTCTTTTACTGTTTTCAAATGTTTTGGGGTAAAACACATGTGCCTACTTGTTACTTTCATGCTTTTCATGCTTTTATATCATATACTGGCTATGTTCATTAGTACGCATATAGTACATGATTTCATTATGTTTTGCTATGTATGTTCACTTAGCATGCTAGCACATTGATTTTCATATAATACATTTTGTTGAATATGCTCATCCAGCATATGGACACATTGTTTTACATTTTAAATTGTTGGAACCGTTTGACACTGTTTGATCCCTGTGATCCGTTTGGAACTATTTGATTTATGTGAACCGTTTGGAACTGTTTGATCCTTGTGAACCGTTTGGAACTGTTTGATTTATGTGAACCGTTTAGAACTGATTGATTGATGTGAACCGTTTGGAACTGTTTGAACCGTTGGGTTAGGGAAGTGATTAGGTAACGGGGCGGGTGTAATGTGTTAAAAGCATGGTGGATACGCCGCTCGTACTTCCTATATATAAATGCTTTTAACACAATATATATCGTTGCGTTATCTAGATCACTTGGGCAAGGTTATCAAAACAAGGTTATATTAGAAGGTTTTTCTAACAATATAAACCATTCAAGTTTTATTTCAAAAAAGATTTACAATCTGGGTTTACTTAAACAAATGTTTTGGAGTTAAGATTCATGGCATCGCGGTTTTGTAAAACGAATTTGTTTTGACTTGGTTATTTCAATTTACATTACAAACATTTTACAAAACTTGGTTTTCTAATTATCAATTAACAAAGGTGTTCAAGTGATTTTCAAAATATAAACGACCCATGAATCTGACACTCACATAAAACCTATGTACTCGCCGACATTTTTATGCTGACGTATTTTCACATGTGTTCCAGGTACCATAGTTACTGATGTTTGATGATGATATTGATGCATGATCACATAGGAATGGACAAGGCCTTAGTGACTTAATAACAATAAAAGTCAATTTGTTCATGTTTTGTTTCTAATTTCAAGACAATGTAATAAATTTAATTCAATAAAACAGAACTTTTATCCATGTGTTGTGAAACAATGATTCTGTTACGACATTCCCCGACGTTTCCACCGCGGTTTGTTGTTTTAACGCTATCGGGGTGTGACAGAAAAGTTGGTATCAGAGCTCATGGTTATAGGGAATTAGGTTATTAGTAATGCTTTGACCTAGTCTATAACCTTCCTAGGACTCTAACGCGAGTTTACTTGCGTTTAGTCATAAAACAATACCGTCGCCTATCTTTAGGCGACAACCACAACAAGAACACAAATTTCGAATCTGCTTTGAAAACCAATTATCTGTTCTAGGATGATTTATTATAAGGTTTTGAACCTTCAAAGTTTTCAAAATCTCGTCAAAGTTTGGGTCTTATTAATGTGAACACGTGTAATCCGGAAGGGTGGATGCCTGTATCCTAAGTTTTCTGTCTAAGGCTAGAGTGTTCGTACAAATCCACATAATCGAACCAGTTACTCTTACCTGGGAACTCTTGGGGTGAGTGTCCACTTATAGGCTAAAGCATGTCTTCGCGATACATTATGAGGACCTATTTACTTTGATTCAGCTTTTGTGCGTCGTTTGTTTGCTTCTTGGTACGAACAAATGACCATCATCCATGCCTTTTTGGTTGGTAATTGTAACATCCTTACCCAATGCCATTTCACGAATCTGTTTTGACTTGGTTATTTCAATTTACATTACAAACATTTTACAAAACTTGGTTTTCTAGTTATCAATTAACAAAGGTGTTCAAGTGATTTTCAAAATATAAACGAGCCATGAATCTTACACTCACATAAAACCTATGTACTCGCCGGCATTTTTTTGCTGACGTATTTTCACATGTGTTTCAGGTACCCTAATTGGTGATGTTTGATGATGATATTGATGCATGCTCACATAGGAATGGACAAGGCCTTAGTGACTTAATAACAATGAAAGTCAATTTGTTCATGTTTTGTTTCTAATTTCAAGACAATGTAATAAATTTAATTCAATAAAACAGAACTTTTATCCATGTGTTGTGAAACAATGATTCTGTTACGACACTCCCCGACGTTTCCGCCGCGGTTTGTTGTTTTAACGCGGTCGGGGTGTGACAAGAAGTTTCTTAGGATTAGCCGGTTATTACAGAAGATTTATTTGAGATTTTTCTAGAATAGCCATTCCCTTAACTAAGCTAACCTGTAAATCTGTTAAGTTTGAATGGGGACCAAAACAAGAAGAAGCCTTTAGAATCGTTAAGCAAAGATTGACCAAGGCACCCATATTAGCATTACCAGAAGGAACTGAAGATTTTGTAATTTATTGTGATGCTTCTAAGTTAGGTTATAGATGTGTGTTGATGCAACGTCAAAAGGTTATAGCTTACGCCTCTAGACAACTTAAGAATCATGAAGAAAATTATTCAACCCATGATTTAGAATTAGGAGCTATAATTTTTGCCCTGAAAATTTGGAGACATTACCTTTATGGTAGTAAGTTTACCATTTTCACTGATCATAAGAGTTTAAGGTATGTTTTCGGGCAAAATGAAATGAATATGAGACAAACGTTGGATGGAGATACTAAGCGATTATGATTGCAATATCCAGTATCATGCAGGAAAGGCTAACGTAGTAACCAATGCTTTAAGTCGAAAGTATCATGAAAAACCAAAAAGAGTACGTTCTCTTAAATTAAATCTGCAAGTAGATTTAAATGAACAAATTAGAAAAGCACAAGAATCAGTGATCAAGGATGATACTGAAAAGTTAAAAGGAATGATTAAGGAACTAGAACAAGGAATAGATGGAATTTGGAGATTCCATAAGAAAAGGATGTGGATACCTAAATTAGGAAATCTACGCCACCGTATATTAGAGGAAGCCCTTAAGTCTAAGTATACAATGCATCCTGGAAGTGATAAGATGTATCAGGACTTAAGAAAGAATTTCTGGTGGATAGGGATGAAGAAGGATATAGCAGCTTATGTTTCTAAATGTCTAACTTGTTCACAAGTCAAAGCTGAACATCAGAAACCCTCAGGTTTATTGCAGCAGTTAGAAATGCCAGTATGGAAATGAGAATTAATAACAATGGATTTTGTTACCAAATTACCCAAAACAAGAAAAGGTAATAATACAATCTGGGTGATTGTAGACAGGCTAACTAAGTCAGCTCATTTCCTACCCATGAAGGAAACTTTTAGTATAGAACAATTAACTAAATTATATGTAAATGAAATAGTTTCATTACATGGAATTCCTTTATCAATTGTTTCTGATAGGGATAGCCGTTTTTCCTCTCATTTTTGGACAAGTTTCCAAAAAGCAATGGGAACCAAGCTAAATCTAAGCACAGCTTACCATCCTCAAATGGACGGACAAAGCGAAAGAACAATTCAAACAATGGAAGACATGCTTAGAGCTTGTGTAATTGATTTCGGAGGAAATTGGGACGATCACTTACCATTGATAGAATTTTCTTATAATAACAGTTATCACACAAGTATCAATGCTGCACCATTCGAAGCACTTTATGGACGAAAGTGTCGAACGCCAGTCTGTTGGGCAGAAATTGGAGAAAAGCAACTATCTGGACCCGAGATAGTACAAGAAACAACAGACAAGATCATTAAGTCAAGGAACGATTGAAAGTAGCACGTGATCGTGTAGGACCGGTTTTCGACTCCGAACGATTGCGAACCGATACGTGTGACGTGCGGAATCTGTACACGTACGTGGACCGAACACAAGAACATGATATAAATGTGATTCTATTGAATATACGACAAGTACAAGCACCACAAATCACCTTAAGCAATAGTTTCTCTCTCTACTTTCTCTCTCTAAGCACCAAGCTCTAAATTTCCAAATGGTCAAAAGTTTTAAAATGAAATACTAATGCTCCTATATATAGGCCAAGGCATAAGGGATTTCCCCTTATTTACAAGTTTGCCACTTTGCCTTTTCCCTACTTATAATACAATAAAATCACGTTTACTACAATTCTCTGCTGCGAACTGGATTGACGGAGGCGATAGACATTACTGCACTAACAGACTCCCCCTTGGATATTGCCACAGTCAATCTCGTAGCGTCTTGTCTTTCTCTCTCTCTGAGTCTTTTTGAAGGTTTGATATCATCAGCAACCACAAACTCCCTCTTTCTCGAACAGACTCCCCGTGGATGTGTCTTTGGCTTCAGTTGCTCCCCCTCACGTTAGACTCTTTTTCTTCAGGCTCCCCCTTTAGTCAAGCTTCCGTGCTTTTGGGATCAACACCTGGCTTTCCGGATACAAGCTCCCCCTTGCGTCGAGCTCGTCTTCAGACTCTCCCTTAGACTCGGCTATCGGGATCGTAATCTGGAACTTTCATCTGCAAATCTCAAACATTTATAAGTGAAAATATTTTGAGCATCCAGGAATGATTATCTGGCTCTCAGCATAAGCTAGAATATTTTGACAGTGAAAGCATTTTCGGTTATCCAGGAATCGTGACCTGGCTCTTAAAACTTTTAAATCAAGAACCTGGCTCTAAAATATAATAATATGAATATATCCAGGATTAACTTGACTTCACTCCCCCTATCAAAATGCTTTATAGATTTGGCAGTTTCAGCGACCAAGATCGAAAACTAGCTCTTTACAAGAGATTTTAACAATTTAAGAATCCAAATCCCTCACAGCTAATCATCCAAGTCCAATTTAATGACCTTGGAGATATCACAAACTGTTTTTGATTTTTGATTATAAAACTACAAGTTTCAAATTAATGAACCTGTTTTATGTTCAGAAACACGATCAGCATACTTAGATTTTGAAACTCAGCTCTCGGACATCGGTTGTCGAAAATAAAGCAGAAATCAAAATCTTTTTGTATTTTTCTGAAACATAAAGCAGTAAACAAATATTTACAAACATATTTACAGACAATATTTTTGTTTGAGTTCGTGTCAGAGGATCATATCAGTTTATGACAAATCACTAGTACCGTTGAGCTTTAAACACTTTAAGTTCTAAAAGATTCACTTAGATTGTCAGTATACTGATCCACTTAAATTTTTACACAAAGTTCAATCATTTCGAGATACGAGATTAATGTTTTAAGGACTTAAACTTATTCGCGTGTCCCACCTCAGAATATACTCCCGTATCAAAATTCCCTAGATTCAGTCTTACAGGTGAGTATACCAATTTGATATCTGTACTCTGGGTTAGTGCGAGACCTTGAGAGCTCAGGTATGAACTTCCGTTCAGTAAAAGAGATGAAGGCTCGACTTTAGGTGTGTTCCCTTTAGAGAATCTTTTCTTCAACTGCAATTGATTCATATCTTTCGATATTTTTCAATTTTTATGCAGAGGGTAAGCTTTAAAAGCGCGTAAAGTATAGTCTAGGCCATTGCTTCCGCAATATCAGAAGACCAGGTATAATACCCCAGATATCAAACAGTATAAAGACCTAGTATCTCAGAATCATGCAATCTCTCAAACAAGATTTCGGGGGTTACCCATATATCCGAGAGATGTTCCCCACGAGATAAGTAAGTATTTGATATTTAGGTTTATATCTCGCAAACAATCTACTTAGCGTGTAAAAACCTACTGGCATATCATCAGTGAGACCGTTTATCACATTTTAACTTTCCAATTCTTTAGCGTACTGTGATTGTCTACTGATGTACTATCATTTCCTCTTTTTACACAAAACTGTTTTTGAAATTTATCATGTTTTTGGCTTTTTCAAATTTTCAAATGTTTTTGGATTTTCTGAAATTTTCTTACTCCCCCTAAAATTCAAAACATTTTAAGAAAATTCGATAACCGATGTAGATAACTTTGTCTCGCCATCCATATTCTGCATCTCATGCTCTGTTGTGCAGAAAATATAACATGTAAAGCAGTAATTACCCCCATGATTTACAACACATTGATATTTTACAGTTTGAAAACCGTTTTTCAATCTTGTGAAATTAATCATGTTTGTTCCGCCGTGAGGGTTTCGGCATATTCAATCAACAAATTTTTGTAATTTTTGATTTTTGACAAAATATAAAAAAACAAACAAATCAAACATAAGCAGACAAGCAATGAACGTTCAAGCATGTGTATTCATGTGAGTGCACTGGATCGGATGGTCATCCGATCGGATTGCCATCTGATCCGAAGAACCATCTTGAGCAATGAATAGTCAAACCAACTGCATATGGATCGGATGGTCATCCGATCGGATTGTCATCCAATCGGATTGCCACTCGATCCATGTGACAAACAGATAAGCCTTTGACCAATCAACCTTTGAGAGTGAATGCCATGGATTGGATGACCACCCTATCGGATTGTCACTCGATCCTTGACAAGCTTGAAACAGTTGGAAATTTTATCGTTTTGTGATGAGGATCGGATGGCTGTCCGATCGGATTGCCACCCGATCGGATTGCCACTTGATCATTGACAAGGTTGCACAGTGAACATTTAAAAAACATAGTAATGAGGATCGGATGGCTGTCCGATTGGATTGTCACCCGATCGGATTGCCACTCGATCAGCTTGTCAAAATCAAATTGAAAAACATATATTATTATTATTATTATTTTTTTGTTTTTAAATTTTTCAACTTTTAGAGTTTTTGAAATATGATTTATTTATGTACAAAAACAAACTAACTCCCTGTTTCTCAGTGGCAGGGACTAGCAGCCTCCTCCTCTCATGCCTGGCTGCTCCGATACTCCTTTAGTTGACCTTTAGTTTTCTTTGGGAGCACCTGCACATATACACAACTCAATTACTAGAATAATTCAGCCCAGGTTTGTTTAACCTTAGGCAATTCATAACAAAATTCATTTAATGATGGAAAATCTTTGTCATTTTGTACAACAACTTTTTCATCTTTGACTTTAACTTTTTCGTCATTCACAGAAGTCACTTGTTTCTTAACCACCCAGTTTTATCCTTTTGAAGCACTTCTTTTGTAAAATCGTGACTCGTTTTGATTATTTTGATTTTGATCAACAGCTTTTGATTTCCAAAACTGGTTTGGTTTTGTCATATCCACTGATGTTTGCGAACTTTGTGTTGTTCTGAATCTGGGTGTGTAAGAATTCCAGGTTTGTCTTGAATCAAACCTATTCTGGTTTGATTTCCAAGTTTGATTCGAAGCAAACTTGTTTGTGTTGTACCTCCAAGTTTGTTTTGAATCAAATCTGGTAGTCCTTTGTTTCACATCCTTAGATTTCTGTTTTTCAACATCAACAGGCTTTGGGTTTGGGCACTTGCGTGTAAGATGTCCAGTTTTATCACATTTAAAACACGTTTTCCTTGAAACATCTTTAGCCTGTTGTTGTTGCTTTTTCTGAGCATAGAACTCTTCATTAGACTGTCGTCTAAATTGGAGTTCTTTCTCTTCTTCTGAACTTTTCCCGTGAACGAAATTCATTTTCTTTTGAAAATTTTGCTTTTCAAACTTTTTATTTTGATTTTGTTTCCTTTTATAACCCAACCCTGCCTTCATGTTCTTCTTTTTGTAACCAGGTTTGTTATAAAAAGCTTTCTTGCTCTTTCCAGCAAATTTTGAAATTTCTGACTTTTCGATCTCTACCAGTTTAATCACTTTGTCAATTTTATCCGCAATCACATTCTGAATCGGGAACTCGTTATCTGAGAATAATTTGTCCAATCGAATCATGGTATAAGCCACTCCTTTTGGATCATCATTCACAATTTTCTCTGATTTTGAATGTTTAAGATAACTATCATGAAAATTTCCCTCATTTTCATCCTGTGATTAAGACTTACCTTTGGTAGATTCATCTTTCAAAACGCTTTCAACAACCTTACTTACCACCTCTGAATCATCAGCATCATCAGATTTGGTGTAAGTCACATCGATATTTTTAGGTAATTGGTCAACTATATTCAGACCTTTTGCCACCTTTTCCTCATCATAAAAAGTATAATTATCTCTCAATGGTGGTGGTACCTGATGATATTCTGAACCAATACCTTTTTTATTCTTGTTAGAATCTTTGTCATCTGGTGTGATGTTGAAAATGCGTTCGAGAATGTATGAAGAACTATGATAACTTTGAAGTTTTGTAACAATCTTTTCTTTTTCAACCAGAACTTGTTTGAGATTAGCAACTTCATCAACACACTTGTTTAATTCAAGTTGCTTTTCTTCAAACTTTTTCTCATAAAGTTCTTTTGTTGTTAAAGTTTCAGACAATCTTTTGTCTAAACATTTAACTTGTCTCTTCAAAGTATCATAAGCTTCTTGTACTCTCTGACTTGAACATTTTATTTTATCATATTCTTTTTGCAGGTTTTGAAAATTATTATCCTTTTTTAACACAATCTTCACATTTTGTCAAACATTTTTATTTTAAAATTTCATTTTCTTTTTCAAAATCTTGACATTTCAGTGTCAGCTTTTCAATCTTTTGTTTCAAAACTTCTTCATTCTCAAGCATTTCTTTGCATTTAGTTTTGAAAACATTTTCAATTTTATTTATTTCAATATCTTTTGTTTTTATCTTTTCATCTTTCTCAGTACGTGCTTTGCACATTTCTATGCAATTCCTGCACTTATCTTCAGTTTTATCAACATTTTGATCATTGTTTAATAATTCAGAAGATTCAGTTTAAATTTTTACCTCAGTTTCATCTGGCACTTTTGATTCTTCTGTTTTCAACTTCTGAACCTCATCATTTTTTTGTTTGTTCTCATCAGCATCCCCGGCTGTTTTCTTCACCTCTTCAACCAGCTTCTCAATCTCTTCTTCTTTCTTCTTTCTCAACTCCATCACCTTTGGTAAACTTGCCTCAAAAACTTATTTTAAACGTTTATACAGATTGGCTCATAATCTTTCTCAGATAATCTCCTCGTATGAAATGTGTCACGATCTGGAAATAAATTTGCCACTGCATCAAAATCCACCTTCTTAGGATCAACCACTGGATTACCTTGTGGATCCAAATAACATTCTCGCTCAGCATCCCATCTTTTTGCTTTTTGTGCTTCCTTAAAAGGAGCATACAACTTTTTGATTTTAAAACTAGCATTATCTCTCTGCCATCGTTTATCATCAACCACTTCAGCTATGAATGCGGATCCAATATAATCTTCTTCTGGAAGAACCTTGCTCCAGTCATAACCTTTATCGTCCTGAATAACTACTAGAGCCCTTGACTTCTCTTTTGATGAACCTTCAATGATTTGCTTTTGATTCAACTTTGATGACTCACTGTTGCGATGATAGATTGCTTTTTGATAATAATCATATTTGAATGGATTCACAGCTTCATCAGTTTGCCTGTTTGTGCACTCTCTCTTGAAGTGCCCTTTCTGTTTGCACTTGAAACATGTAACTTTCGATTTGTCGAATCCTAGTTTTGTATCAGCAGTTCCCAAACATGATCTTCTGGTGATTTCCATAAACCTTTGTGCTCTCCTCATAGCGCTAGCCATGCACCATTTTATGTCTATCAGCTCCATCTCCTTTGGATCGATCTGATCATAATCTTCCTTCGTCATATTCGGGTTTCCAACCTTACCCGCGATCAGACTTTCGTACGATTCCAGGACAGATGCTAAAACCACCATTTGTTGCTTGGCAGCTTCTGCATTCAGACTTTGAGAGTTTTTCAGATCTATGGCGATATTGCACTGGACTATGTTCGGATTTGATGAATTTGAAGCAAATGAATGATAACCCAGATTTTTTGAGAAACTGTGTTGAGATGATTCCTTTGAACTTCCTGCACTAAATGCCGTCTTTGACGCTTGATTAATCATGCTTCCTCTGTAGTATAGATCGACATTTTGCTTATATTGTTGATTTGCCATTTTGTCTTGTTTTTGTATTTCCAAATCATGACCTTCAAGCTTCTCGATTAACCAATCAAGGGTCACTTTGCTCATATCATTGCTGTTTTTGAGTATCATGACATAGTTTGACCAATAATTTTCATTTGGAAGAGCTTCGATCAACCTGTCAATGATCTGTTCATTATCTTTGGAAACACCAAACCTCTCCAATTCGAGTTTAAGATGGCAAAATCTTTCAATCATCCGAGGTACAGTTTCACCTTTCATGCATGTGAACAAATCAAATTCCTTTTTAATAACGATCGTTTGTTTTTGATAATTTCCTCACCACCCGTACTTTTTCTCTCTAAAGCTTCCCACAAACCTTTTGAAGTAGTTTCATCAATAATATCATCTCGAACCAATTGATACAACAATGTAATCATTTTTTGTTCAACACACATGTGTTTTATTTCTAGTTCTGTGAACTCTTCAATTGTCAATAAGATTCCACCTTCTTTTGTTGGTTCTTTATATCCTAATTTCAATTTTAACCAACACTTATGAGCAAACGCTTTTAACCAACCCTCAAACCGCTTTTTCCACTAGTTATAATCCTCGATATTCATTAATTTTGGTGGCTTTTGTTGATTTCCGTACACATTATCATATTTCAAACTGTCTGAAATCATTTTTGAAATGCTGCTAGTCTCCGACTTTGTTTCAGAAGTGTAAGCATTATAAAAAGTGTTGTAAAACTCTTCGCCAACGTCCGACATCTTTGAATCGTGTCTTGATATTTGCACCTTGTTCCTCACCTTGAATTTTTCGCCTTGTTTATTTTGAATCACCTGCACACGATCAAATAAGCGATCACTTTTAAAATAACAAACAGATGGATCGAATATGTATCCGATCGAGTGAGATGTGACCCGATCAAGTGCGGTGTGACCCGATCGAGTGAGTGACCCGATACTTGACCTTCAACAATACAAACAAAATGCAACAGATCGGATGGTGATCTGATCGAGTAGCCACTCGATGATTCAAACAATATACTCTCATGCAAGTACACAATCACATAAAATGAATCAGACAATCAAATTCAATTGGACCGTTGATTTAACAAAGCTGATCTCTGAGTCACGTGAAGATCTTGGGCCAAGAGTAATGAATATACCTGACACTATAGACAAATCAGTTTACTTTTAAGAAAAAATGGATCTAATTATTACAATCTCATGTAAACTGATAACAATTTTTCAAATGGCCGACAACTTTGATTCTCAATGTAATCCTATGGAACCGTTTATTTAGTGGACTGACACTTTGTTCACATGATGTATAGGCCCGAGGCAAAACTTAAGAGTTCGTTGACCAAGTAAAGGTTCGTCAAGGACTTGAAGGGTTCGTCAACAAGAATTGAGAGTTCGTCGATCGGATCACCGCTCGATCGGATGGTGATCCGACGATTGTCACAAAATGGTAGGTATCGGATGGTGATCCGATCGAGTCTGTAGGATCGAACTGAGACCCAAACAAGTCAATCGGAAGAGCTCTAATCCGTTTCAGATGCGGAAACTAAGAAACGGACTTGATAAAAAGCTTGTTTCACTTAAATTTTCCTTGTATATAGAATTAACAGCGATTACAGTCACAAGAAATACCGGCAGCACTTCGGTACAAGTTCCCGATTCCCCCCCAAATGACATGATCACTAGCATATTTATAGAGTTTCTGATTCCCCACGAAAGTGCAATGTTCATTTCGTGGGAAATCAACATTTTGTCATTTCGTGGGAAATCAACATTTCGTCATTTCGTGGGAAATCAACATTTCGTGGGAAATCAACTCTAAAACTCTATTTTCCCATACAATGTGCCCTGATCTAACATATCTAGTACTAGACTCGATACAAGACGAAGTCGACAGATGTATGCACTAACAGACTCCCCCTCAGATGTTGACGAGTCTTAAGTGTCGAGTCTTCAACGTCTTCAGTCTTTATCAGTCTTCGGGCTTTTCCTGCTCTTGACTTGCTCTATCTTCTCCTGAATATCAGCACCAACAGATAACTTCCCAAACTCTCTCTAACAGACTCCTCCTCAAAACATGCTTGGATCATAGACTGACTTTTACAGAATCAGGATCGCAATCTGGCTCGCTACTCTCAATCAGAATCCAGGCTTTCCTGCAAATCCTCTACCCAAAACATAAGTTTCATAAAAATAAGATACAACAAATTATGACATTACTAATGACCACTAGTAAACATATCATTCATTTTCAGACCACTTTTCTTTCTATAGACTCCTTTTTTTTACTTGAAAACTTTTCAATCACATTCTCCCAAACATGTTCATCATGTTAAACACTCGGAATTTTGAAAATCAGCTCTTCAATATCAGTTGCCTAAAATCTTTTTGCATTTTTCAAAATTTTTGCTAAAACACACTGAAAATCTTTTTGGAATTTTGTGAAATAACCGAAATGAAATGCAGTAAAGAAATATTTACATACAATATTTTTGTGAGTTTGTGTAAGAGGATCATATCAGTTTCTGAGACAAATCACCAACACCGTTAAGCTTTAATCATTTTAAGTTTTAAACAATTCACTTAGATTGTCAGTATATTGATCCACTTAAATTTTCACACAAAGTTCAACTGTTTCGAGATACGAGATTAATGTCTTAAACACTTAAACTTATTCGCGTGTCCCACCTCAGAATATACTCCCGTATCCAGATCCCAATATTCAGTCTTACAGGTGAGTATACGTAGATGATATCTGTAAGGGGTTAGGTGCGAAACCGTGAGAGCTCAGGTCAGAACTTCCGTTCAGTAGAGAGATGACGGCTCGGCTTTTGGTGGGTCCCTTTTAGAGGATCTTTTTTACAACAACAATGACTATCAATTTTATTGTTTCATCATTTTGCTGAGGGTGGCGCAGTATTTCAAGCATTTGCAGAAAGTATTATGCGGGGACTAGGTCAGAATTTCCATTCAGCAGAAGTCCCGGGATAATACCCCAGATATCACTAAGCATAAAGACCTAGTATCTTAGAAAGAGGGACCTTTCAAACAAGATTTCGGGGGTTACCCATATATCCGAGAGATGTTACCCACGATATAAGCAAGTATGAAATTTAGGTTTATATCTCGTCACAATCTACTAAATGTGCAAAAACCTACTGGCATATCATCAGTTAGATCGTTTATCACATTTTGACTTTCCATTTCTTTAGCATGCTGTGATTGTCCAATGATGTACTATTATTTCCTCTTTTATACAACAAAACTCAATTTTTTGAATTTATCATGTTTTTTGGCTTTTTCAAATTTTCTAATGTTTTTGGATTTTCTGTGAAATTTTTACTCCCCTTAAAATGCAAACACATTTAAAGGAAAAATTGAAAACAAATTTTGAAATACTACCTGTACAGTTTGTTTTCTTAAAAAATGACAACCGATATCAAATCACTTCAAATCGCCATCCACTTGGCATAAACAATCAGAACTCCCCCTCACAACAAACTATTTTCCCATTGATTTCAAAACACTTAAGTTTGTTTTAATCAAATGGTTTTTCCAGAAAATTAGTTTTGTTGATTTTAATAAATCATTTGTAGGTTAGGGGTTAAACTCATCATTTTGTTCTCCAAAATACCACTTGTAAGTATGGTCCAATCAAGTTCAACTTAATGACCTTGATTAACCACTTGTCAATGAAAACCTCTTTCAACCACTTACAGGGTCACTCACCAACCATAATCACTTGTAAATCAAAATATAACAATTTAAAGATATCACCTGTAGATTTACCAAACAAACATTTCAAGAATGATGCCGAATCCTGCTCCACTCTTACCAACCTGGGAGCTCCGGCAAGTCAGGTTTTTACTCAAACATTATGTCCACCCAAGCCTGACCAGCCTTGGGTGATTTTGGTACACATCTATCCCACCAACATTTTGATTTGTAAAATTCTTTGGCACCCTTTACCTTTCTGTCAACCATCTTACCGAAAATATGTTTGACTTTCCCATTGAAAGCCTTCTCAACATCAAATTCTCCCTTATCAGCGAAGAATTGATTTGAGATCTCTACCTTTCCCACTTTCAACATCAGATTTTCCTTTGACAATTGAGGAAAATTCTCATCGTTCACTTCTGGAACGGAATTCACAATCTTTTTCTCAACCAATGACTCCTCTGATTTTATGGAATCAGATTCATTGTCAGAACAACTATCTGTTTTAACCACCCACTTTTGTTTACTTAAATCACCTCTTCTTTTGTAAAACCTTTTTGAACTTTCTCCTTCTTCAGAAGTAGAATTTTCAAACTTTTTAACATTTTTCACAGGTTGTTCTTTCTTATCAACACAAGTCTTTCTCAAAACAGATTTAGAAGAAACTCCCTGTATTTGGTAGTTGGTCTTGGGGCAATTCCAAGCTATGTGTCCAACTTCCTGGCATTTGAAACAGGTTCTTCTGTCAACTCTTTGAGCAAACTTTCTCACATTCTTCTTCACTTCAGCACGAAACTCCTGGTTTGACTGCTTCCAGAACGGTTTCTTCTGTTCATCCTCTGAACTTCCTCCTGAAACAAATTTTGTTTTTGGTTTATAAGTTTTCTGATTTTTATAATTTTCTGATGAAATAAAACCAAGACCTTTCTTTTTGAGATTACCATTATGGTTTGATTTCTTTTGGAAATTAAAACCATAACCGTAACCCATTTTCTTGTTAACTCTTTGTTTAATCCTTGAAGTGTAAGGTTTAGGTTTTGCAGAAAGATTTAAATCTTTTATTTCAGAAATATTAATTTCTGTTAATTTGAAAACCTTTTTGATCATTTCAGTTTTAACACTTCTTATTGGGAATTCATTATCAGAAAATAATTTGTCTGAATCATTCAAATTAGATTTTGATAATAAAAATTCCTTGTTGTAAACCCTCTTAACCGGTGAACCCGGACTCTTCTCAGACGAACTCGAACTATCTGACTTAGACTCCGACTTTGACTCTTCATCCATATCCAACACCTGATCGACAACTCTCTTAACTAACTCAGACTCATGATCAGTGTCAGACGCTGTGAATGTGACATCAATATTGTCTGGTAATTCATCAGTGATTTCAGACTTTAATTTGATGTTTAGAGCCTTGTCTACTCGTTCATCATTTGGTTTCCTGGGAGAATAACTCTCAAAGATAGGAGGCGGACATCTGTTATACTTGAGACTTGGTTTCTTACCAGTATCAATATCTTCAGCCTTTACCTTCTTAAAAGCCTCAAGACCTGCAACAGTAGGATAAACACGATCAATCAGATAATCACAAGTAGTATAACTCAACAGTAATCGTTTAATCCTTTCACTCTCAATCTTCTCAAGTTCCAGCTCCTTCTTCAGCTTAGCACAGTCTTCAATATACTCATTGATGACGCTCTGCTTTGTCATTAATGTTGCACTCATTTTATCCATTGCTTTTTCGATTTCTGAATTTGTCTTCTTCAAACTATCGACTGTTCTGTTCAACACATCATACGACTCTTTCACGTATTTCACATCAGATAGTAAATCTTCTTTAATCTTCTCTAACTCAGCAATCTTTGTATCCTTCTCAGTACAATCTTTGCAAGAAACTGAACACTTCAAACATGGTTTTTCAACTTCAACCATTTTTTCAACTATCTTCTCAACCTCGACAGTCTTATCAACTTCAACGAGTTTCTCTACTTCAACGACTTTTTCTACCTCGACGAGTTTCTCTACTTCGACCAGTTTTTCAACTTCGACTACTTTCTCAACTTCGATGATTTTTTCCACTACTTTCTCAGTCACTGGTTCATCATCTTTAATCTTTTTCGTCGAATTTTCTTCAACATTTGTGTCTTCAGCTTCCATCTTTGCCTTTTTCTGGATATCCAACTCATGCTCCTCAATCTTCTGAATAAACTGAGCCAAATTCATATTTTCAGACTTTCTCATGTGTTTCAAGATCAACAAATAGGTTCCCCACTTCTGATGTGGTAATGCTTCGGCTAGTTTATCAACCCATTCCTCATCATCTTTCTTAATGTTTAATCTTCCCATTTCTACTACCAACTGACAATATCTATCAATGGTCATCGTTGTTGTTTCATGGTCAAAAGCTGCAAACATATCAAATGATTTTTTCAATAATGCAGCTGAAACTGGAGCAATCTGTGTATCAAACGCATTGTAGAATTCCTCTTCCATATTTCAGTAATCAGAAGATACTTCGGGAAACACTTGAATGAAAACAAAAACAACTAATCAGTTTAAACGAACTGAAAAAAATGTGAACGTGTGTAACTGTTGAGTCTATATAGAACTCGTGTCAAAAATTCGCGCGGACACTTTCAATGTTGTTGAAGTAAAGATCACAGAAAGAATGGGTTGATCAAAATGAAATGGATTCAATTTTGTCGTCATTTCGTGGGAAATCAACATTTCGTGGGAAATCAACTCTAAAACTCTATTTTCCCGTACAATGTGCCCTGATCTAACATATCTAGTACTAGACTCGATACAAGACGAAGTCGACAGATGTATGCACTAACAGAGTCACCACTCGATAGTTGACACTTGACAATAGAGATAGATCGGATTGCCATCCGATCGGTGAACATCAACAGCAACAGTCAACATTTCAATGCAAGTGTTCATCGATATGTAAATGTTTCAATGGTTCGTCTAGTATAATTGTTCGTCAAACAACGAAGGGTTCGTTGACCAAATAAGGCTTCGTCAACTGCACCAAGACAACAAACAATTAATGTGAATTAAATGAGTAATGAAGCTAAGGATCGGATGGTCATCCGATCGGATTTCCATCCGATTGGTGACCATCATAAATAACAACAACAACAACAGTTAACATCTTGAACACTTTCGAACCACAAAAATCAAGATTTCTCAAAAACCGCTTAGAATTGAAATTTGAAATTTTGCAGGGTTATTCGGTTATGATTTTCGCACATAATACTAAAAAATCAGCCAATTTGAACCGTTAAAACCCTGTTAATTTTGCAATTTTCTGAAGAAAAGTGAAGAAGATGTAAAAGTGAAGAAATTTTGACAAATCTGGATGAAATTGGATCTTAATCTGAAGCAGTTCTGTGCGATTCCTTGTGTTTGATCTGTGCAATCGAGCTCCTGCTCTGATACCACTTGTAGGACAGGTTTTCGACTCCGAACGATTGCGAACCGATACGTGTGACGTGCGGAATCCGTGCACGTACGTGGACCGAACACAAGAACGTAATATAAATGTGATTCTATTGAATATACGACAAGTACAAGCACCACGAATCACCTTGAGCAATAGTTTCTCTCTCTACTTTCTCAAAGCACCAAGCTCTAAATCTTCCAAATGGTCAAAAGTTTTAAAATGAAACACTTATGCTCCTATATATAGGCCAAGGCATAAGGGATTTCCCCTTATTTACAAGTTTGCCACCTTTCCTTTTTCCCTACTTATAACAAAATAAAATCACGTTTACTACAATTCTCTGCTACGAACTGGATTAACGGAGGCGATAGACATTACTGCACTAACAGATCGATAGAAGAGTTATGCAGATAACAGACGAAAGCCATTGGAATTTCAGGTAGGAGACAAAGTATTATTGAAAGTCTCTCCTTGGAAAGGAGTGGTAAGATTCATCAAAAGGGGAAAGTTAAGCACCAGGTATGTTGGACCTTTTGAAATTATTAGAAGAATAGGACCTGTAGCCTATCAGCTGCAACTGCCAGAGGAAATGGTAGGAATACATGATGTATTTCATGTATCTAATCTCAAGAAATGCTTAGCTGATGAATCACTCGTAGTGCCTCTTAAGGATATAGAGGTAAATGAGCAGTTAAAATTTGTGGAAAGACCTCTACAGATTGAAGACAGGAAAGTCAAAAACCTCAAACACAAGAAATTGGTTCTAGTCAAAGTGAAATGGGACTCCAGGAGAGGACCAGAGTATACATGGGAGCTTGAATCAGAGATGTAAAGGAAATATCCACACTTATTCCAGTAGACTTCGAGGACGAGTTCTAAAACAAGGTGGGAAGGATATAACAACCCTCCAAAATATTTTTCGACACCCTAATATATTTAAAACGACCCTATATCTCTTAAAATACACCCCATATGCGAAAACCAAGCCCAAAATACCTTACATAATTAAAAATAAAATAGAAACAAAGATTTGGGGTTGCTCGCGGGGCGCGAAGACCCCCTTATGTTCCTACGCGGGCCGCGACAGCCAGTCACCAGGGTGACACCCTGAGCTGCCACGTGGCAGCGATGTGTTGGAGCTAGGGGGTGAATCGAACAAGATGGGCCTACCCTAGTTGCCCTCGCGGGCCGCATAACCCTTGGCTAAAACCTTCGCGGGGCGCGACGAAGTGTCAGATAGACACTATAAATAGATGCAATCGGCTATTCAGTCGAAATCATTCAATCTTTCTTTCTCTCTCGAATTTCATAAGTGTAGAAGCTATATTCAGGTGGTATACCCCCCTAAATAACGAAGTTCTGCCTCGTTGTAAGTATCATAACCCCGGTTACGTATTAGATACGCTGCCCGATTGATCTAGGGTTCTGTAACGGCTGTCGTGGTTCTGCCCGACGTAGTCGTTGGAATGCCGTCTCGGGGAGGGTATTACTAATGTAAATATTGGGTTATTATACTAACGCATGTGCATTTGTGTAATTAATAGATAATCACCAGGAAATACTTAAGGAAAACCCTAAGACAACAATGTGAGTAATCTCCTTTTTGTGAACCTTTTTGCAAACTGTTTTTTACAAAACCTCATATGATTAACATTATATTAAACAGTGATTGAGTATTTGTATTCTACAATTATCGTCGGTATGTTGGGGTTTTGTATACAAAATTTGTTACTAAATTGTGAGTAGTAACATGACCACAAGTCGGGTTGACAGTACCGTGGGTGGTAATTAAAGTAGATGGAAACAAATGTAATTGCGCGACCGCCCTCAATGTTGTAGACTGATAAAACCTGTTTTGATTAAACTAGGATTCACTCACCAGTATTTCCCACTGACAAAATGTTTTTAAACGCGTTTCAGGTAACAAAATGTGAAAGCCAAATAGAAGCCAGCTGGACGACACTGAAGACTTGGAAAAGTGACAATAAAAGTTACCTAAATAAAGAGATGTTTTTATTTCAATAAAATAGGGTTTATCCCTATGAAAATGCGTGTACTTGAAACTTAGGAATTTCGCATGTGTTTAATATTATAAAAGCGTGGTATTTTACTCTGATAAAATATTTCCTAACTACACTCCTGATGTAAATTCCGCTGCCAAAATGGTAAAACAACGATACCACCGAAACTGGTCGCGGCCGCCCGTTCCCGGGTTATTAGGGGACGGGGGTTGCGACAACTTGGCTTGAGCTTGCGGGGGCAATATTAGACACAATGTAATTATGATTAGTTAGAGGTGATATTATGTACATATTGATATTGTGAAACCCTAATTACAACCAATACAATCCAATTACAAGTAAACACACATAATGATGTTTTAGCTTGTTATTTGACTTGTCAATCTAAAAGGTTTAGTATTGCATTGATAGCCATAAACTGGTACACCAACCATTATTTGTAGTGGTTTAATCCAAGGTTAGACAACTTGTTGGGTAATAATAACATCTATGGGGGGGTTTTGGTGGATGACATGGGAGGTGCTCGTGTGAACGCATGGTGACAGACTACTGGGAGCAACATTGTTTCTTGCTCTCTTTTTCTTTTATGGTTGATAAGGGACACAATGTTATACTGATTAGGGAAAACATAGATGGATTAGAGAGATGAAGTGAATTGTGAAACTATGACAAAATTTGAAAAGAGATGGAGATGAACTGTAGTATACAAAAAATTGTCTAAGTTAATTATCATACCTTAACTTCTAAACTACTTAATATATTAGTCAAACCTTTATAAATAATTTGGTTTATTATAATAAGTAGTTCATTAAACTTTTGTAGTAGATAAAAATAGTTTACGGTAGTATATAATTTGGTTATTGTAAAGACATAAAAGATAGCGAATAGGTTCTTATAATATTGATTAATAGTGTTGTTTGTAAATTCTTTTTTGCTTACTGAATGATATTTCTTGTTAAAATATATGTTGATTATGAGTTGCTACTAGTAGAATTTGAAGTAGAAAAGAAATCAACACATAAACACTGAATACACAAGGGTTATGGTAGTTCTGCAGAGCGTTAACAAATCCACATTGCGCCCACTCTTTAGTATCCAATAAGAGTTATTTTTACTAAAATATCATAAATCAAGGTAGTAATCATTCAACCATTTTGAAACAAATAATTTTGAAAATTGATAGTGATCAAACTAAAATAAAGTACGGTACCCTTCTAACTTAATTTGAAAATCCCACTTTCAATTAAAAGATTATTCCAACTCTCCAAATTAATCGTTCAATCAAGAAATTTCTTAACTTGAATTAATTTTCCAAATTCATTCACCCCAAAACAAATAATGATTTAATTATTGAAAGTCACACTTTGCAAATTAGGGTTCCCAGAAAAACCACAGACTAAAAATTCACTGCTAAAAAATCAAAATTTATGAAACTATAGTTCTAAAATTAAAACTTGTGAAATCAAGATAAACAAACCCAAATTAATCACTAGAACATGTCAAGGGTTAATTCACAAACTACAGAACAGAAAATATTCACTGTACAATATTTTTCAAACTTGAAATCACAACCAATGACCAAATCGAACCTTAAAATAGGTTTATCTTTGTTGTATAATTAGTCTATAACAAGTAATTCGAAGAATTAAACAAACCTGGAACCGAATTGAAATTGCAAAGTTACGATAAAACCTGGATTAATCTCTGAATCGTATGAGAACTATCAGATAAAGTTATTTGCGGGTTACACACAATGATTTATCGGATTAGACATAGATCACTCTTATTGAAATTGAATTTGATGAATCTATGAAGTAAAACTGATCACCACTGTTTGTAACCGTAAGTTTCTTTTTGTGCGACTGTTTTGATCGAGAGATGTTGTCACCAAAAAACCAAATTGTCATCACTGGCCAAATGACTTTTAATCCTTTTAATGGATCCAAAAGCAAAATTGGGCTTTACGTTTTTTTTTTGGTGTTTTCCTTGACTAAAACTAATCCAAGATTTTTGGACTATTCTAATGTAATTATAATTAAGCCCAAATCATTATTAATATAACAAACCAATTGTTAAATACAAGGCCCATGTAAATTATTTACATAATAAACTCAAATAATATTAGGATTAAATTGAGTCCGCACTCTCGCGTCACCTAACTCGTTTAATCTCTAACATTATTTCCTCGATCGACAAGTTAATCCAATACCCTAAAATCCATTGATAACACTAAAATTACCAACACTCACTTAGTATTTGATGAGCCTTGTGGCTTTATAGCCTAGTGACACTTTCGGGATATGATAAGGCTTTGGGTCCAATAGGTCCTGAGTTATATTCCTACAAGAGGGGATTTTCCCATATTTGTTGGGTTTCCTTTTGAATTGGTGTATAGGCATTATGCCTCCTTGAGACGGATATAATCGAGTGGTTTGCCGTTAAAAAAAGTATTTGATGATTCTTATTCAAATTCCAACACTTTATTAAATATATCTAAATTGTTAATTCAATTAAATTATAAGCATTATGCCTCCTTGAGATGGATATAATCGAGTGGTTTGCCGTTAAAAAAAGTATTCGATGATTCTTATTCGACTTCCAACACTTTATTAAATATATCTAAATTGTTAATTCAATTAAATAGAGGCATTATGTCTCTTTGAGATGGATATAATCGAGTGGTTTGCCGTTAAAAAAAGTATTCGATGATTCTTATTCAAATTCCAACACTTTAATAAATATATATCTAAATAGTTAATTCAATTAAATTAGAGACGTGTGGTAGGAAAGAGAAATAAAAAAAAACATGAAGCAAGAAAAGGATGCCTATAGGAGTGTCTCATCCAAGTAATAATGTTATCATGTCTTCCTATTATCACATAATACAAATATTTCATCATTTTATATTAAATTTTAGTTTATTGTAATTGTAATTTTCCATGATATGACTATATATGCCGACAAAAGAGAACTTAAAGAAAATGGTTGTTTGTTTTTAATATCAAAATTGTTTTTGTTAAGACTAATGGTTGGGTACCGAAATCATTTTCGTTAAGATTAATGGTTGGGTATCAAATTGTAGGTCCGTTTTTCCCGGTGAGGATCGATAACGAACACCTATCCTTGTTTATCACGAACACGGTAACGGGTGCGGAATCCCCGTGACGGTGCAAACCAAACAAAGTGTAAAACACACACGCGTATAATCAATGATACACACTCTATTGATTAAACGGGATGAGAACCGATTACAAACTGATACAAACACAGTTTTGACGGAATTTTGACAGAGTTTCTTTACAAGTATTTTCTGATCTCTCTGCACTCATCTCTCAAAGTCTCTCTGATTCATCAGTTTCACACAGAAACTGAGTGGGGTATTTATACTAAGACACAGACCAGACATGACGAAATGGAAAGGACTACGGCGAAACATAATCAAAGTCGACGAAACACTCTGTTTCGTCGATATACATATGAATTCTATATCTGTTTCGTCATTTGTATTTGAGCCCAATCCAAGACAAAGGTCCAACATAAGTTTACGGCCCAAAGATGGAGTAGATTGGCCCAGACACGTTTCTGTTGTAAATGTTTGCACAATTTCACCAATTTCCCATATGAGACAAAAGCTGACATCATCATGACATCACAGAGATGATGTCATGGTGATGTGTCTTGCGGGACTTGTTCGCGGCGCTCCGTGCTTCGCATGTCGAACTCTGGGGCGCACGACGGAGGAATGTCGTGTCTTCGGGCTTGAGCCGGACCTAACCGTGTCGAAACCAAGTCGAACTGAGCCGAGTCGAACCGAGCCGAGTCGCGTCCACATAAAGTGTACCAACAATCTCCCCCTTGGACGCTACTCGTGAGGTTCGTATTCTGTGATGGTTCGTCTTCTGTGATGGTTAGTCTTCTGTGTCTTTCATGTCGGAGGATCTTCAAAGTCTTCACGCTTCGTAAGTAGAAAGTGTATCAACAACCTCCCTTTTCATTTAGGTAGTGTGTTAACAAACTCCCCCTTAGAATGAACTCTCCATTGAGTTATGCTCGTGAATCTTTTGACTTGTCAAATCTTCAGATCCTTGTGGTGTTGATGAAGGGTCAGCGGCAACTCGATCATTTTATCCTTTGAGTGCCTCCACTTCGTGTCTTCATTCCAAAGCTTGTCATCGAACATGTTATCCTCGCCTTTAGCATCTGCACATGTAAGAAAGCTAAACGCATAATGAGAACAACCGCTTGGAATATAGTTAACATTTAAACAAATGACACATATGAGATCAAATCTCAATCAACTACCGACCGACAACAGTTTGAAAGTTTAGAAAATGATCAATTTTAATTCTTTAACTTTCAAAACTTGTTAACTTCGACAGTTTATGAAGGTGCAATTGTTTTCCGGCTTACGATCAGGATTTTGGGTAGGATAGACTCGAGTTCCAACATCGGTCAATCAAAAATAAACTAGAAGCGAAATCTTTTTGAATTTTATAAAGTTTATATTAAAACACACCTAAAATCTTTTTGGAATTTTTCATTATTCAAATGTAAAGACGGAAAGCAATAAATAAATATATACAAAGATACAGAAACTGAAAGCAGTAAATAAATATCTACAGACATTCTTTTTGCGAGTTTCGAGGGTAAGAGAATCATATCAGTGTACGGTCATGCCAAAACGCTCTTTTTGTTCAATTAGTTAACATTTAGATAAGCATCCTATAACAATTATCGGTATTGTTGTCCACATAAGCTCAACTTATCAGATGTAATCATGGCGAGGGGATACGTTAAGGTATGATTTATACTTACCGACCGGTGTTCATCCACACACGACACATTCCCGTATCAAGGTATGCGCGAGAGTTCATCTTACCGGTGAGTATACCGATTATCATCTGTTTGACCGTATAAAAATGTGAGAAACTCACTTATTTTGATTGAAAACAAGCCCTATGTGATAAAATCACTTATTGATGAGGAACTTGATTTTCAGATGCATGAGGGCACAGGAGCAAGTCCGTGAACAGGTCAGTACTTCCGTACAGCAGAGAGACGAACTTGACTCCCGCAAAGAATCTGTGATATTTTATCACTTATTTTGAATGGACATGTGATTGTTGATCACTTATTGAGGTCAAATGCAGTATGTACACGTATGTATAGTATCATGGAAGATCTTAGACTTCGTCTCCGTTATTTTTACGGTTTGATACAACCATGATACCCAGATGATAAGCAGCATAAAGACCGAATATCTCAGAACCTCGGCAATCTCTCAAACGAAATTTCGGTACTAAGACCATATGCCAATGTGTGGTTCCCACCTGGTCTTCAGTCGATTAAGGTTTATATCACCCTGCACACTTTAAAATGATTGTGAGCCTACCGATACATCTTATATAGAGCTGCTTATCGTTTTTCATTTTGCATTTCAGTTTGAAGAGGTTTCAGCAGACCACTGATCTACTATCATTTTCTCTTTTTCTCGCCAGGAAACTCATTTTTGTTTTTCCAATGTTTTTGCGTTTTGAAAATTTTCACTGTTTTTGAATTTTCAAATTTTGGATTTACTCCCCCTAAAATCAACAAACTATGATAAATTTAAAAGACACAAAGATATTTACAAAAACGATTTCCCGATGTCGGTTAACTCATGTTTTACCTCAATGCCGTTTACCAAAATTAATTTTAATCAGAAATGATTTCTCGAATTTTGGAAAAATGAGTTGGCATGTCGGTAAGCGGTGCGGACCATGACAACATTGTCTGGCCAAAGAGTACTACGAGAGGATAACAATTTATAAAGCAGCTTAAATATCGACAAGTATAGGAGAGATTAGAAATTTAAAACCGTATCCTGCAACTGCTTCGTGCATTGCAATGAATCTGAGTGCTCTCCCAAACTGGAGATCCACCCGGTGTGGATTTCAAAGTCGATTTTGTAGCTACTGAGAATTCTCTTGACAGCAACAAGATCAGAAACCTTTGAGTCCGGCTGGTCTTCTACATTGCACCAGCGAAGGTCTTTGTCTTTCTCTTTGAGAAGTAGTGTGCGGTTGAGCAATCCACGCCAAGGCATCCGCACACCCGGTTGGTTTGTTCAACAAACACATTTTCTTCAATCACAATTTTGATTTGAATCTACCCTGGGGACCCGATCAAAGCCTTGAACAATCACATTTTGAAATGATTTTCATTCTGTCGAAGCTTTCAATCTCTTTCGACAGACACTTCTGTCTTCTTTTCTTTTTCTCTCCATCAAAGGCAACCATTCCTAGAAATAACAATATCTTGGAGCTTTGAGTCGCCTATCTTGTGCATGGACACTCCACTATCAACAATCCGATGACTATCGATAGTTCCTCCTGGAACATCCTACACACTCACTCAGAGATTAGTTGGAGAGGGGGACCCAAGCCTTCATAGACTTAGGTTGCCCCTGAGAATCAAGAAATGTAATTTCAATTTCTTGAAGGTCCTTCAATTGCAAGCCTCCCCCTGAAACTTTATCTGTTTTAGGTTTCCATTCTTGTTTCTCCGGTTTTAACGGTTGTGATAAAATTGGTTTCCTTTTAACAGTTTCTGGTTTTAAAGCCTTTTTTATCACCTTCACATTTTGACGTCGTTGTTTTGTTTCTTGTTCTTTAATCGTACGTTTGTCATTTTTGGGTGAAACAGGACGACGTTGTTGGTGACCTTGTTCAGAAGGGGCTCTTTCTACAAAATTTGGTTTGGGCGAGTTTGTGCAGTCTTTAATGATGTGCCCAAACTTCCCACATTTGAAACATTTTCTCCTTTCAACAAACTTAGGAGAATCTGATCGACGGCCTGACGTTGAAGTTGTAGACCCAGAGGTACTAGCTTGACACCTATTTGTGTATTGAGTGTAATTGTTATCATTATTACATTTCAAAATGTTGACTTTTTGAACAAAATCGGTATTTGACTTATTTTCAAAAGTCTCCACTTTATCAGTACCTTTGGTGGCCACAAATTTAACGTCTTTTGCCTTCTTCTTGTAACAAGCTCCTTTTGTTTCAGCCTTTGGTTGTGTAACCTTAGGCTTTTGAGCTCGTTGTTGTTGTTTACCCTTAAAAGCGACAGGTTGTTGCTTTGTTGGTGATTTTTGATTTCCAAATTTTCTTCTAACTTCAGCTTTTGGAATCGGATCACATTGAGTCACAATAACTCCAGAGATCGTCTTTCCCAAAAACTTACTTGTGTTATTTTCAAAGACGTTATCAATCAATGATGGATTGACATTTTTAATTGGAAAATCATTATCTGAGTAGATTTTAGAATCACCAACCAAAGTATACAACATCTTGTTACTCTTAACAGTAGACACAGGTTTCTTGTCATTTATGACAGGATTAATCACATTTTTGGCAACTTGTTGCACAAAAGGAATAGGAGGATCACAAAGAATATGATTCTCAATTGGAATTTCTATTCCCTTTTTCTTATCAAGTGATTCATCCTGGTCATTTGCATCTGTTTCATCATCAGATGAATCATAATCCTCAACAATTGGAGGACTTTGACTCACTGATGTTGAAGTTTCTGTTTCAACAGATGAGGTTCCCGAGGAATTGTTTGGTTTGAACCCTAATCCAGTAGTAAATTCCTCATAATTAAGAGGCACACTGGGTTCAAAACGAGGCATATCCTCTTCATCAGGTGGTCGAGCATAGTTGTGTCTCAAAGGGGGCGGACATTTCTTATACCCAACACCTTTCACGTTCCCTTTCAGTTGTTGAACGTCAATTATGTGATCGAGCACAAATCGGGAGTTAGAATAACTCTCCAATTTTTGCTTGATAGCATCATGCTCGCATTTGGCAATGGCTAATTCCTTTTTGGTTTCCTCAACGATATTAATGTACTTGTTAATACTAATTTGTTTATGATAAACAACTTTGGTGGTTTCGGAAACACTTTTCTTTAAATTTTCAATTAAAGATTTAAATTCCTTTTCATTTCGAACTAAAGCCATGTTTGCCTCTTTGCACTTTGACATATCAACAACCAAATGTTGATTGTGACTATGAATTGTGTCACATTCAAGTTTCACTCTCTCACATTCCTGTTTCATATATGCACAATCACTACATATGCTAGGAGTTTCGGATTTTACCTGACTTGTAGAAGCTGTGACATTAGCCATAAAGACAGTCTGAGAAGAGAAAGATCCATCTTCAGTGAGAATCTTCTCCATTTCTTTTGATGTAGCATCAGCTTTCTTGATCAAGTCAGAATTTTGACATTTCATCTCCTTGGCACCATTCGACAAACTATCATCTTTTCTTATTGATTGTTGTCGTTGAGGCAAGGAATTTATTAACAAATCGGCAAGCGAAGTCTGATTTTGAATTGGTTGTGGCTCCGAACCCCAATCCCACAGACCTTTGCTACCCATGATTGGTGTATGAAAAAAAAAGTTCCTGATCACACTCTTGAAAACAAACTGTTATCACACTTTTGGAAGTCCTCTGTTTAAAAAATTGACAAGTATCTCGACGAAACACTTTCCACAAAACACTTGTGATGATATAAGGCGACGAAACTGAAAGCTGAACTTTTTGCGACGAAACAGAAAGCTGAGCTTTTTGCGACGAAACAGAATGCTGAACTTTTTGCGACGAAACAGAAAGCTGAACTATTTGCGACGAAACAGAATGCTGAACTATTTGCGACGAAACAGAATTGATTCTTGTTGTTGACGAAACAGTTGTTGTATGTTGATATTGGCGAAACTGATCTTAATAACCTTCGACGAAACAGAATCCTAATAATGACAATTACGAAACAGGTTTGAGACCCTATCGACGAAACAGAATTTGTTGACTTGTTTCACGAAACAGGCTTGTCACTTTGACGAAATGATATTAAATCCTTGAGTTCAACGAAACAGAAGTTGATGTATGACTAAACACTTAAAGTCCACGTGAAGCCCCAATCAACTTGAAAGCCCAAAACAAAAGAGAAGCCCACTTCAGTCCAAAACCCAATGGTTTACGAAACAGAATTAAATAGTCGACGAAAATGAATTTTGTTTTGTTGATAATGCTTATGACGAAACTTAAGTTTTGTTTCGCTGAGAATTAAATAATTGGAGCCGAATTATTTGACTATTGAACTTTGTTAGATATTTTCCAAAATATCTTCTGACAAGTTGACAATAATTTCAACTTCCAATTTTCGAGACTTCCCAATTGTAGGTCTAGATATTTTGATAGACAAATCAAATATATTATAACACAAGTGGTCACCTTTTTCAAACAACACATCACTTTCTCAGTTTCTTATTTTCAACAACAATCATCACACATGTACACATTTGTCAACTAAATATATTAAATTTCACAAACACTTTAATTGAAACAAAATTCAGATCAAGCATACAACAAATGAAGAACACTATGAATATTATTGAAGAACACGATGAATATTTGAATTTTCCGGTGACCGAACAATTTTCCGAAAAACGATTTTGTCTAAAACTTTCAACAAAAACCAAATCCTAATATGTAAACACTCAAACAAACAAGGTTTTTGATTAAACTTTTAGCAAAACAACAATACAAACACTGATTTTCGAACCTTTTTCAGAAAATATATAAACTTTCAAGAACACTTTTTCAGAAAATCATAACAATCAGTTTCAAACTTGATAAAAACCCAAATATGTTTGGTTTTAAACAAGGAATAGAGCCAATGCTCTGATACCAATTGTAGGTCCGTTTTTCCCGGTGAGGATCGATAACGAACACCTATCCTTGTTTATCACGAACACGGTAACGGGTGCGGAATCCCCGTGACGGTGCAAACCAAACAAAGTGTAAAACACACACGCGTATAATCAATGATACACACTCTATTGATTAAACGGGATGAGAACCGATTACAAACTGATACAAACACAGTTTTGACGGAATTTTGACAGAGTTTCTTTACAAGTATTTTCTGATCTCTCTGCACTCATCTCTCAAAGTCTCTCTGATTCATCAGTTTCACACAGAAACTGAGTGGGGTATTTATACTAAGACACAGACCAGACATGACGAAATGGAAAGGACTACGGCGAAACATAATCAAAGTCGACGAAACACTCTGTTTCGTCGATATACATATGAATTCTATATCTGTTTCGTCATTTGTATTTGAGCCCAATCCAAGACAAAGGTCCAACATAAGTTTACGGCCCAAAGATGGAGTAGATTGGCCCAGACACGTTTCTGTTGTAAATGTTTGCACAATTTCACCAATTTCCCATATGAGACAAAAGCTGACATCATCATGACATCACAGAGATGATGTCATGGTGATGTGTCTTGCGGGACTTGTTCGCGGCGCTCCGTGCTTCGCATGTCGAACTCTGGGGCGCACGACGGAGGAATGTCGTGTCTTCGGGCTTGAGCCGGACCTAACCGTGTCGAAACCAAGTCGAACTGAGCCGAGTCGAACCGAGCCGAGTCGCGTCCACATAAAGTGTACCAACAAATTGTTTTTGCTAAGATTAATGGTCTGTATATTTGAGATTAATATTAACAATATTTCAGTCCTATCTAAAATTTAGGCTATTGAAGATCTATATGTCTCAATTAGGTTACTTGACTTGTCAATTTAAAAGGTTTATTATTGCATTGATCTCCATAAACTAGTTCACTAACCACTATTTGTAGTGGTTCAATCCAAGGTCCGACAACTTGTTGGGTAATTTTAAGTATTAACACAAACCACTCCATAGATCTTTTGTATTCACAATTATTTATACATGTTAAACACAACTTCTGCTATAACTCACTCACTAGTGTGATAATCACTAGTGGCATAATCTTGGTGCAACATATCTCTTAAAAAATCCCGTATTTCATACCAGAACAAAGCATCTTGAAGTTGACTTTCACTTTTATGAGAAAATGTTGCACAATGAAAATCACAGGTCCAAACCATATCTTTTTTTGACGGTAAATGTTACTAATACTCTACCTTACACAAATGAATCTAGATTGCTCCTTGCCTAGGTTTGAACATGGGACCTTCCCTCTAAGAGACATGTGCCTCTACCAAGTGAGCTAGCCCCACATTGGCGTCCAACTCATATCTACATAAGATCAAATTGCAAACATTTTTACAAAACCTCTACTTATTCATGGATTTACAATTTTATGATCCAAGCTACAGGTCGTTACTCGGCTTTAGCTTGCGGAGGCAATATCAGACACAATGTAATTATGATTAGTTAGAGGTGATATTATGTACATATTGTTATTGTGAAACCCTAATTACAACCAATACAATCCAATTACAAGTAAACACACATAATGATGTTTTAGCTTGTTATTTGACTTGTCAATCTAAAAGGTTTAGTATTGCATTGATAGCCATAAACTAGTTCACCAACCATTATTTGTAGTGGTTCAATCCAAGGTTAGACAACTTGTTGGGTAATATTAACATGAACTATGCGTGACTACATCTAGGGGGGGGGGGGTTGGTGGATGACATGGGAGGTGCTCGTGTGAACGCATGGTGACAAACTACTGGGAGCAGCATTGTTTCTTTCTCTCTTTTCCTTTTTATGGTTGATAAGGGACACAATGTTATACTGATTTGGGAAAACATAGATGGATTAGAGGATGGAGTGAATTGTGAAACTATGACAAAATTTGAAAAGAGAAAAGAGATGGAGATGAACTATAGTATACAAAAAATGGTCTAAGTTAATTATCATACCTTAACTTCTAAACTACTTAATATTTTAGTCAAACCTTTATAAAAAATTTGGTTTATTATAATAAGTAGTTCATTAAACTTTTGTAGTAGATAAAAATAGTTTATGGTAGTATATAATTTGGTTATTGTAGAGACATAAATGATAGCGAATAGGTTCTTATAATATCGATTAACAGTGTTGTTCGTAAACAGTGGCGAAGCTTGATAATTTCCACCGGGGGGTCGGAAGTCACCGGACCTGTTTACGTAAACAGTGACTTCCGACCCCCCGGTGGAAATTATCAAGCTTCGCCACTGTTTACGAACACTATTACGCCCACTATTTAGTATCTAATAAGAGTTATTTTTACTAAAATCTCATAAATCAAGGTAGTGATCACTTTCACAATTATCTTATTAAGCTAGCTAGTGATAACCTCTTGAATTGTCCTACTAAAAGGTAGTGATCAACTTTTGAACTTCGCACTAGGTTGATAGCGACCAGTACTTTAACTTTTTATCAAGCTGACAGTGATCACCTTTACAAATTTTTCTTATAGTCTTGGTAGAATTCTACCTCTCTAAACCATGGGTGAATGGAAAAGATATTACAATTAATTTATCAAACACTGCTCTTGCTCTTGAATAATGAACTTAGAAATGTATGTTAATCAATTCAATAAACATGCAATGGAAAACAAGTAATGATTGTGTACCTGATTAGCCAGTAACTGCATCAGAGAATAAAGTAGACGACATCACCGTTATCTTGGTCGAGTTCCCCTTTAGGGTGTACAATTTTGATGGGCTTTATGTTTTTTGACGAACATCGTTATGAGAGAGAGATAGGGAGAGAGAGAGAGAGAGAGAGATGGGACAAATTTAGCTTCAAACTAAGAACCGTGGTAGGAAAATACGGCCGTTGAGTCATCATTCAACTCAGGACCCCCATTAGTCGTACTACAGCCTCAATTCAAGACATAACAGTTATGATCAAAATTTACAAGTAATCTCTTTAAACGTTTGATTTGTATAATAATTTTCTATATGTCATTATGCATGCAGAACATATCATAGATACATACAAAATCAAAACTGATGAGGAAAATTAATAGTTAATCATTCATAGTATGATATGCAGTTGTACATGGTCATTAATAAACTCGTCACTATTATAAGCGCTTATATAATAGTTATGAGCTATATACATTTAGTTATTGGAACCATTAGCATATCATGAATGTTTTCGATACAAAGATTTAGTTTCCTCAATTCATTCATAAATGAACAATTTAGTATCGAAATTTAATGCAACACATCTCGAACTGTTATTGTTCAAGGAAAAAGGGTAGCTGACTTTATCACTACAAGTCTTCAATATATTATTCATATGGAGTTAATAAACTTATGAATCCACTGATAAGTTTGCAACAACATTTAGTGACCATTGCTTTGTGATTAGCAACATATTATGTCATTATAACTTAGGTTTTTAATATCAGTTCATTATGACTCCTCCATGAAATAGAATTTGTCTCCTGACATAAGGATATACCCTGAAATGACATTTTATCATCTTTGAATCTTACAACGTTAGAGTAATCAACCGGTTTGAGTTCTCACTTCTTCTTTAAATTATGGTCTCTTGTTTCTTTATAGTCTCTCCCTAAGATGCTTCACATTAATTTAGACATATCTACTATGTTGCAATGTGAATAATATCTAAACGAGTATAGACTTAAACCTACATAAGGCTTCTAATTAATGAAGTATAAGGATATAATCTCACTAATCCTATTATCCTCTAAAGGAGAGCAATATTGTTTGTTACATGTGTAAGGACCTATTTTAAGGTAAAATTTATGGAACGAAACTAATGTCCCATTGGGTCTATCTCAGTATGTTATGATATCTATTATATAAAAGATAGTTGTTAGATCTATAATATCAAGGTATGTGTTAGCAATGTTTTGACTTATGTACATATACATGTCAAAAGAATGTCATCTATTTAAGGACAAGTTTTGTTGTAGTTGCTCCCACTCATTTTGAGGTAGGTAAATTAATCCACTTGATTCTTGATGAAAATAATTGCGTTAGATTTCATCACATTTTGATGTTTGCATTTACCCATACATAGATGTTATTGGCTTACAGACAAAGTGTTCTTTGACTTTTAGTTTATAACTTTCAGATTGTATTATGAACATGTAAATATGTAAGTCAGTTGTTAGGAAAAGTTGCTTAATGTTCATCTAATGTACTCTCAATTGCTATAAGATATTAGAACAATGATGATCCTCAAAGAAACTTTTGTAATACAGGTAAGAAGATTATTTGATAATTTATCTCCTCTTGTGTATAACCTTTGACAATCAATCATGCTTCTTAGTGTCTTACCGTTTATATTAGGATTTAGTTTAGTTATGAACACCCTTAGATGATTCAGCTAACGCTATTATAACACATAGAATTAGTTTTGCTAATAATGGCTTTATTCCACTCAGAAGATTAATTGATGCTAATGGTTTAATGAGAGAGACTATAGGATAGTTAAACTTTCCAAAATCCATTTCAACTCTAGTTAGGGAGGTTACATAATCATCAAAGTTAGTAAGTTTTTAAACCTAGATGACCTCCTGAGTTGATTATTGAGTTTATTAGGAGTTTTAGTTTTGTGGATTAGCTCTTAGTTAGATTGTTATCATTTTCAGGATTCTAAGTGTGTAAGAGTTGGTGTAGTATGGTGTTCGAGAGGTGTAATTGGAGTTAAATTTGGAGTAAAGTTTAATAACTCTCTTCCCCCCGCCTCTTGTATTCCTTGGAAGTCATGATAAAGACTTTTACTGCTCCCACTGACCTTAGAAGTCTTTAGGAGCTCAACATGCTTAGGGTCAATACTTAAAGACCAACAGATACTAATAGAGAAACACCTTAATGACGTTAGTCATTGTAGTTTGCTTTTGTTTGAGGATCACTTTAGTTTTGGTAAGAAATCTGAGTGTCCACATTTAAACAACAATGAAATTTTTATAAGAATAACATTAGACTTTAATGAGACAAGTTATGATGGAACAGTGTTGAGATGGAGCAGTGTCTTGTGCAGGAGGTGTAAATTGAAGTAATGTGAAGTTTTCACTCCCCCACCTCTTGCAAGTTATTATTAAGACACTTAATGCTCCCATTGATCTTTGATATCTCTATAAATGCTACAAGAGAAGTTTCAAATGTGTGGTAGGAAACTATCATACATATGTTAGACTTGATTTGATTTCCTTAATGCCCAGATGTCATAAGAAACTTAAGGACATATTTAAAATAAATCTTGTTAACTATATATATGAATGGATCTCTTTAAAACCGTGGACCATAGGAGTCAAATTTAGATACAAGTATGTAGTCTTTAAATGATAACTGAATTATGTCTCAATATTCCATTTTGAACAAGTACCACAAATGTTAGTGAAGTATAACTTCTGGTGGACCCATACTTATTCCTTAAGCCAAGTAATGTTTAGGGCATCACATGTAAAATCATTGAGAATGAGATTAGATGAAAAAAAACATCCTTCATAAACCTTGTCATGATTTCTCATGATATTTGGTTTTAATGGACGATTTATATCCAAATGTTGATAACAAATAATATGAGTGATTAAGGTAAGGGTGACTTTATGCTGGCTATGCAAACCTCACAAGTGTCATAATGTAGCTTAAGTATTAATACTAAATTCTGATTAATCTCCAGAATTTGTAAGGTATTATAAAACATAATTAGAAGACAAATTATTATGGTTCTTGTAGCCTTAACATTTAATTTTGTCACTAAGTCTCATATTAGTTATTTGTTAACTTCTGGTGAGGGAAACATGTAGAACTAGACTCAACCTATCATGTGTAAATTGGAATATTAAGATTAGCAAACTTAAATTTCATTAATAGGCAACTACTTATTTTAGTGAGTTGTTCTTTTGAATTATGGATAGTCTCGTTGCTTATGCCTAGTCTAATATCATAATTATGCAATGAGATTCTCTCTTTAAGAACCTTAGAGTTGGAATTAGTACTTGTATTTTCTCTATGTACCTTAGATCTATCCTCTTTTTAGGTTTTAGTGGTAGCGAGGTGAATAACATCTTATTTTCCAGTTTTAGGCATTTCTTTTCCTATACGTATGTTGTTGATCAACACACTCATTTTCCTTTGGTACTTATGAGTGTTATTAGTTGATTTTAAGACATCAAATTATACTAGTGGAAAACTTACTATGTAATGCACTCGAAAATGTACTTAAATCCATGTGTAAGCCCTTAATTTTGTGGGCCATGGTTTTGTACATTATGATGTATTCACAGATGTCATTTAACCTTATAATATAGAATGTGAAATGAAGGCATGCATCTTAGGAGTTATTTTGATTATTCCACCAAAATAAGATTATTCTTAGGAAAAACTTAATCTGAAAAAAGCATCCAGTGATAGCATTTATTTAACTGAGTTCTTGATTTTCATAAAAGACACTATGTTTGACTCATCCCATTTGTCATGCTCTAGTTTTCTTCTGTATGATTGTTATCACAAAAAAAGCTGTAGGAATGCCATATCATGTCTTAAAGAATAATAAAAAAAAACGAGATGAGCTAAATGTTATTGAAACTCTTTATGAAGCTAAACTTATATTGGTTTTTGAAATTAGAGTGGAAGATATCAGTGGCGTCTTTGAGAATTCACGTACCCTGTTCGAGCTCGAAAAATGTGCCCATATGCTTTAATGATAAGCAATATAATAACGAAAATGACAAAAATTGTAGTATTTGATAAACAACGCAATTATGATAATGACAAAATCATAGTATTCTAATGAGTTATATACCATAATAACTAATAAGTTAACAGCTAACCAATGATTCGTGAAGCCCTCGTTCAACATCTTCTTGTTGATTTTCAACATTAACTATAGGTGGATTAGGCACCAAAAACTTTTGTATAGCACCGGCTTGAGACTTCACCAATTCTTCCGCTTGTTTCCTTTTTTGACGTTTTTGCCATCCGGGTGCTTGTTTAGGAGCCATTAATGCCTAAAAATAATAATAGATGTTCAATTAACAAGAATTCCATACAACGATTCCTCCACTGATGGCAACTTATGCAATGATTCTTATTTTACAGATATTAATATTTAATACATGGTTTACAAATTACAACAATTCGCGGATCACAACACAACTGTCTAATATGATTAATATACAATTTACATCGTTATTTGCAGATTACCGCGATCTACAAATATAGGACAATACTCAATAGTCAATTCAATACGATACGATACGTCGTACGCGTATACAGGCAACATGGTTCTGATGCTAACAACAATTAACAGACTAACAGTTTAACAATTAACACTAAACCGACGAACAAACCTTTTGAGTTCTGAATCTTCTGATCGATGTTCTTATTTGGGTCTCTGATCGATGTTGTTCTTGTTCACGTCTCTGAATCTTCTGTTCGCAGCAACCCAGGCCCAGCGATTTAGCGAAGTTCTAATGAAGTAATGATGTTCAACTGTTCGTTACTCTGATGAGTTTGTTCGTCTCGTCCTTTCAGATTTCAGGAGTCCATGAAATTGTCGCCGTGTGTTATAATTTTTATTAAGATCATAATTAGTATTGGGTCAATAAACCAAATGTGTAGTGGGCTAAATTATAAACCATATATATATCGAATTTAAAAAAAACAAGGGCCTTGTGTGGAAGTCCTCCCCGCTAACCATCATAGCCGGCCCTGAAGATTTAGATAAGATACTTAAAGAAGAATGTTATAGTCAGTAATGTTATGGGGTATTCAAGTAAGGTAGACTAAAGAATGGTCATTAATCAAAGGATCGTTATTTGAAGAAGTTGTAATATGTCTATTATTAGCATCAAACAAATAGACTAGGTTAATTAAAAAAATTCTACTTAAACGAAAACAAATCATCTTTGGGAAGAAGTGAAATCATTGAAGCATATCTACAAAATAATTGTGACATATCACTTTTGGGCAGAAGTGTGACCATTATCTTAATTAGGCATGAGTTAGTTATGATAGACATGAATGTAGAACATCACCTTTGGGCAAAAGTGAAACATTCTTGTATATAAGGCATAAATAACTGACGTGTGTCGATGTGAGTATATTTTTATGTATATTTTTAGCTCTTTTTAACTCGCCAAATTCAAGTTTTAAATTTATAAAACACGATATTTTAATATCACTCTACACACGTTAAGGCAAGTGCACCCATCGCGGACGTAGTATAGTGATGGCAAGATACCGAGGTCGTCCAAGGACACAAGAGCTTTTAGTACCGGCTTATTGTCGACGTCTAATCGAATCAAAATTTGAGAAAAGATTTTTAAACTAATAAAAAGATAAAAACAGAAAATAAAATAAAATAAAAACAGATAGACAAGAAAGAATCACTTGGATCCGACTTATCTTTCATGTACCCTTTTGATGATCTCCACACTTTGGGCATTTTAAGAGATTATCTTAGTTATAGTAGTAGGCCCATCTTTTGAAGGCGACGTTACCCTCAACCTAGTGGTTTGAGTCAGCATGGATACAATCCCACTAGGTCGGAATATTGAAAAATAATTAAGTAAGTTATTAATGCAAAATGTGGTGGGCCCCCTACCAGGCAGCGGTCACCCTCAACCCGTTGGTCTGAGTCAGCAGGGATACAATCCTCGCGGGGTTGGTTTAAAGTTTTAATAGTAGTTTGTAGATAACGGGTGCAAGTGATTTCTTACTCTTAGTCGGGCCAGTCATTACCGGCCAATCCATGGAGTAGTACTAAACTTGCACCAGGTTCTCGCAGGATCTATACACTGAACCAGACATAGAATTACCCAACCACCCTTCTAACCCCCTTCCAAGTAGTTAACATGCTTTATATAGACCGTAAAAACATGAATATGTGAATAAACGACATATGAAGAATGGTTGAATAAATTCGCCTTTAATACAAAAAACTATTTATTAAAGTCATTAATACATACCCAATTAAAAAGTTGCCAAAGATTGAAAATCATAAAAGAAATACATAAAAGATACTTCATCACCAAGTGATGTAAGGATTTAGCCAAGCATGGCCTTTGTTTGAAAAAGATTCTTACGATCAATCTTGGATCCCGAGACTACACACACACTCTAAAAGATGGAAAATGGATGATGGCGGTGGATGATGGTGTTGTAGTGGTGGTGGAGTGGTGGCAAGTGAGAGAGAAGTGGTTTGCCAATGGATGGTTTGAAGTGGAACCAAGCACTTCTATTTATAGCTGAATTCAGAAGCTTCACCATGGCCCGCCCGCCTGGCACGGCCCTGGGGCCATCTCTCTCTTCCTCATTAACTGCTTGTCAGATGTTGTACTAACACGGCCCCGTGTGTCAATGGCACGGCCCGTGGCCAAAGGACTTGTTGTACTATCGCAGATTCTGAAATTTTTTGAGTTGACCACGCCCCGTGTTGGCTTAGCACGGCCCCATGTTGGCTTAGCATGGCCCCGTGTTGGCTGCCAGTTTTGTCCTTAGCAGTTGTCTTTTTCTGTACACAGCATCCATCTTCGGACACGGCCCGTGTCTGGGGACACGGCCCCGTGTCAGGTCTTCTGTTCTTGCTATTTTGTGGTTTGGATGTGAATCGGGGTTTGGCGAGTTGCGGTAATTCCTCCTTCTTTACATTTATGTTTGTTTTTGCTGTCTTTTTGCTCCTTTTGCAAATTTAAGCTCTTTTAAACCTGAAAATAAAAAAAAGGAACGAAAACACAAGATTTTCCAACATTAGTACTAAAAGGTGGTTGCTTTTACGTCGTATTTGACATAATTTATATGTTGTAATTTAATCACATCAAATACCCCCACACTTGAATCTTTGCTTGTCCTCAAGCAAAACTTTATTACGTGGCTTACACACCCAAACGGAATAGGTAGAAGAGAAGGTTTTGGTCCTATCTTTAGAGTGTCGGGAATCCAAGTTCTAATTTTATTTTGTTTTTATTTTATTTACAATCCTATTCGTCATGAATTATTTAAAACACAATTTAAGAAAAATATTTACTTTGGGCATAACATGCCTTTATAAAATTCTATTCAGTTATATACAAATTTACACACCTCACAAGTGGTCACTCAACACTCGGCCTATGATGTATTAAGTGAAACACTCGTGCCCGATTTGGAACTTACTCCTACCATAGGCTTGACAATCGATCAAACCTTCTGCTTTTGAAGTTAAATCCTTATAAATATCAAGAGGGCTTTGAAGGGTAGGTGGTGGTTCGGGTTTGGTATGTTTTTTGGAAAAGAGTGAAAAACGTAAAATATCGGTTTTTCTATTGCTTTTTAGCTTAGCAAAAAAAAAAAAAAAATACTTTGGCATATTTTTCTATTTTTTTTGGTTGCCAAAGTTTAAACTGAGCCGTAATCGTAACTTCATAACCGATAAGTTTACAAAAATGAAAGATGAAAAATGAAAAGGGTAGTTTTTGTGGGTTTGAAATGAAAAGATTTTTAAGGTTCAAAGGGTTTAACTAGGGGGTGTTTTTGGATAAAGCAATGAAAAATAAAGGTTTGTTTTTGAAACATGGGTTGTCCTAATGACTCTATCATTTACGTACTTAGATTTTTGTCGGTAAGGACTTGGAACGCATCGTATTGTCAAGTTCTAGATTCGTGAGAACTAAACGGGCTATTCACACAAGAAACAAAAATTGAGCATTTAGTATAGATGTGTATTTATTTGTATGCTCGGTAATGGCTTAAAACTCACTTTTGTGGGAAAAAGGGTTGTAGTGTAAAAATGTATATATAATCAAATTTTACAAAGATTTATTATGCCCGTTTTCGTAATTTTCTAAATCGGTTCTTTTTATCACGACGCTATCGGTTGTAAATTCGTAAAAACATAATTTTTAGAACTTGTTTTACCCAACTAAACTTAAGATAAGTAAAAAAATGAAAAGAAAATTTTTGAAAAAGTTTGGGGTGATTAGCGGCTCCAATGCGAGTTTTGTGTAAGGCTTGATTTAGAACAAACGATTCAAGGTTTTTATTATCCTCCCCCCCCCACACTTAAATTACACATTGCCCTCAATGTGTCCCAAATATGATTTATTTTGGAAAAATGTGTAAAAAGTGTGAAAATAACAAAATTTTTTGGTTACTGGCACTTGCAGCACGGGGGCGTGCTATGGGGACACAGCCCCGTGTCCGGAGTGGTAGTAATAAATGAAATCAGAAGACTTACAGTGGGGTGGCCACGGGGGCTTGCTGGGTAAGCACAGCCCCGTGCTGCAGCCACTGCAGTTAATGAGTCGGGAGGCCTCTGATTTACGAGCATGGGTTCCATTTTATCATCCATCTGGTGTTTCAGCTTTCTCTAACACATTTATTTAAAATACCACCATCCAAACATCCATTTTCATTAAAAATAAAAGGATTACAAGGAAATTAAAAATTACAAACCTAGATAAACTAAAGCTAGATAGATATTTTGGAAATGCCTCTCTGAGATCAAATTTTTTAACAACCTAAAAGCTACATTCCTAAATCTATGAATGTTAGATGATGGAGGACTTAGAGCTTTTTGGGAAATACTCAATCTAGATGTTGTTGAGCATCTCTTCAATCTCCCTTGGTAGGAAGATAAAGGGCCTCTTCCAACTCCTCTTGAGGGGGTGCGGGATTTATCGGGACCTCGAAGGTGGCATCAATAGGGGGAGGTTCCGGAATCTCGACATCCCAACCCGTAGGTTGTATGACCTCATTGGCTAGGTTCCAATCTTCTTGTGGGAAGATTGGCTCCATGGGAGGTAAATCCAAGATATTCAACCTTTGATGTAAAATGTTGATTTCTCTGAAACAATCTTCTAGCCCCATGGTAAGGTAGTTCACATGGTCAATGAGAACCTCCTCCACCAATGTCATCTCGTCAAGGCTTTCTCTTAAGGCACTCACATATCTTATGAGAGTGGCCTTGATTGAGAGCCTTCTTCCTCTTCTCTGGCTTCTGGAGCTTGTCGACGATGTTCCACTCTGCTGGCTCGACATCTTGAGAGAAAATGACTAATCGTTAAAAAGATATGGAAGATCAGAATACTCAGCACGGCCCCGTGCTGCTCCATCTGTTCCAGATTCTTAGCTCTAAAAATTTTATTTTAAGTTAGATTTGACTGATTTTTAACTTTCTGAACGTAAATAACTTAAAATAATGTTTTACTAACATGAATTTGCAAAACTTTGAGCTAAGAATTAAGATTATGACCCTTCTATTGAAGCTTCATGCTTCAATGGAGTTTCATGGAGAATGAAGAAGGGGAAATGCATAAAAGAGGAAGGGACAAGAAGGTCAAAAGAGACCTTTTTAAGAACATACATTTTTAGGTATGTGTGTAGAATCTCCAGGATCTTGCCCTTTTGAAATGGTTCCAAACATTCTCCCAAAGGCTGACTTTATAGACAATGACAGCACGCGGGCACGGCCCCGTGCCTGGGCAGCACGGCCCCATACCAGATGCATGTGTCACAGAATATTGTCCGTTAGTAGAACACGGCCTACGTCATTTCTGACACGGCCCCATGTCGAAAAAAATACGAGGGGCACGACCCCGTGTTTTCTCACACGCCCCATGTTCCTAGAAGAAAGTTGGGCACGGCCTCGTGTTCAGAGCTTTTATGAAGGTTGTCTAAGTTTTTAAGGAATTATCCGACATCAGGTGGTTCCTTAATGGTTGGAACAACACCGTACTGTCAGATATACCGCAGACTTAGGCGACGAAAACACAAGAGGTTATCAGAAAGGTAGAAGATTTCTTTAAAAATGGGAAAATGGGGCCTTCCCTTATTTACGTTTTTTGGGTTTTCGTTAAAGAAGGTGTGAGACGATTCGCTCCTGTCCAAGCTGTTGGTGTGAGATTTACACTCGGTAAGGGGGACCGTCACTACTGAATCGAAACAGGGACGACTATCGCTTTCATTTTCACGGTCGTCTATGGTGGAGGTTTGGTTGACCTCGGTGTTGTCGTGTATACCTGATTGTTCCTCCATCGATTCTCCTTCAGATGGAATCTTTGATGAATATCGCGCCTTTAAGAATGATTTTATCTCTTGGAGTTTTTGGATGATCCTCTTTTCTATTTGACCTATGTCTTCTAGGTCATCTAGGAAAGAGGATCGATGGGGTTCAGGTGGAGGGATTTCCTCATTATTTGCACTCCCGCTTGTTTCAAGGTTTTCGTTACAGGAAAACAATGGGGCTAAATAGTGGGGAGTGAAGTTTAGAATGCCACATTCCGTTCTTCATGATCCTCCCAACAATAATCACACCATAAACCGTAAGAGTGGCGGGGGTAGAAATAATCATAGAAATCCATATATGTATATATATATTTTTTAAGATCGTTGGGATCAGGCGGTCACTATTTTCTTACAAACAGAGAGTTTGGCACGGCCCCGTGTTAGGGTGACATGGCCCCGTGCTGCACTCTGTATCTGGCAGAAAATAGTTTTTAGAAACTGGAGAGTTGACACGGCCCCGTGTTAGGATAGCAAGGCCCCGTGTCAAGTCTGCAGAAAGTGAAAAATTAAAAGAAAAGAAGAAAAACATAAAAAGAAAAGATAAAATGATTAGGCCGTTAATTTTAAGCTTTCTTAAAATTCTTGTATCCCCGGCAACGGCGCCAAAAACTTGACGTGTGTCGGTGTGAGTATATTTTTAAGTATATTTTTAGCTCTTTTTAACTCGCCGAATTCAAGTTTTAAATTTATAAAACACAATATTTTACTATCACTCTACACACGTTAGGGATAGTGCACCCATCGCGAACGTAGTATAGTGATGGCAAGATACCGAGGTCGTCCAAGGACACAAGAGCTTTTAGTACCAGCTTATCGTCAACGTCTAACCGTATCAAACTTTGAGAAAATATTTTTAAACTAATAAAAAGATCAAACAGAAAATAAAATAAAAAAAAAACAGATAGACAAGAAAGAATCACTTAGATCCGACTTATCTTTCATGTACCCTTTTGATGATTTCCGCACTTTGGGTATTTTAAGAGATTATCTTAGTTATAGTAGTAGGCCTCTCTTTTAAAGGTGACGTTACCCTCAACCTAGTGGTTTGAGTCAGCAAGGATACAATCCCATTAGGTCGGAATATTAAAAGATAATTAAGTAAGTTATTAATGCAAAATGTGGTGGGCCCATTCTAGGCAGCGGTTACCTGCCGTTGGTCTGAGTCAGTAGGGATACAATCCTCGCGGGGTTGGTTTAAAGTTTTAATAGTAGTTTGTAAATAATGGGTGCAAGTGATTTCTTACTCTCAGTCGGGCCAGTCATTCCCGGCCAATCCATGGAGTAGTACTATACTTGCACCAGGTTCTCGCAGGATCTATACACTGAACGAAATATAGAATTACCCAACCACCCTTCTAACCCCCTTTCAATTAGTTAACATGCTTTATATAGACCGTAAAGACATGAATATGTGAATAAATGACATATGAAGAATGGTTGAATAAATTCGCCTTCAATATTAAAAACTATTTATTAAAGTCATTAATACATACACAATTAAAAAGTTGCCAAAGATTGGAAATCATAAAAGAAATATATAAAAGATATGTCTCTACCAAGTGATGTAAGAATTTATCCAAGCATGTTTGACAAAGATTCTTACGGTCAATATTGGATCCCGAGACTATACACACACTCTAAAAGATGGAAAATGGATGATGGTGGTGGATGATGGTGTTGTAGTGGTGGTGGAGTGGTGGCAAGTGAGAGAGAAGTGGTTTGCCAAGGGATGGTTTGAAGTGGAACCAAGCACTTCTATTTATAGCTGAATTCAGAAGCTTCACCACGGCCCGTGCCCGCCTGGCACGGTCCCGTGGCCATATCTCTCTCTTTTCCTCGTTAACTGCTTGTCAGATGTTGTACTAACATAGCCCCTGTTTTAATGGCACAGCCTGTGGCCAAAGTACTTGCTGTACTATCGCAGGTTCTGAAAATCTTTGAGTTGACCACGTCCCGTGTTGGCTGCCAGTTTTGTCCTTAGCAGTTGTCTTTTTCTCTACACAACATCCATCTTCGGACACAGTCCGTGTCTGGTGGACACGGCCCTGTGTCAGGTCTTCTTTTCTTGCTATTTTGTGGTTTGGATGTGAGTTGGGGTTTGTCGAGTTGCGGTAATTCCTCCTTCTTTACATTTATGTTGGTTTTTGCTATCTTTTTGCTCCTTTTGTAAATTTAAGCTCTTTTAACCCTGAAAATAAAAAAGGAACGAAAACACGAGCTTTTTCCAACATTAGTAATAAAAAAGGGTTGCTTTTACGTCGTATTTGACATAATTTATACGTTGTAATTTAATCACATCAATAACATAGCTTGAAATTATACTTGGACAATAAAATAGATTTAGCACATCACCTTTGGGCAAAAGTGAAACATCAAAAACTCATTCAAGTTAAGTTATCTAGTTTTATAAAGGAATAATGTATTTTAACAATTCCAACTATTGCCCGTTAGCCGGCAACGGTCCCAACTTTAAAAATTCCAATTGGCGGTCTCTTCTTTTCACATATTGGCCTTCAATGGACTCTGACTAACAGAAGCCTAACACCGTTAGTCTCCGGTCTCCGGAAAAATGTATTTGGTTGGCAAAAGGTTCCTAAAGGTCCAATCTATGGTTACAAACAGCTTTGGGACGAAAACTTTGAGTTTTCTGGCTAAAAAGTTGAGTTTTCCGGTCAAAAAGATGTTTCCGGGCGAAAAATGAGTTTTTCCAACGACCTTAATAATTGGGGCTTTTTACTAGAAAAGGTTCCTAAAGGTGCGTAATAAGGTTACAAAGAGGTTTGAAACGAAAATGTTGAGTTTTCCTGGCCAAAATGGAGTTTTCCGGCCAAAATCGTTTTTCCGGCAACCGGAGACTAACGGCTTTAGGGTTCTGTTAGTCAAGGTCCATTGAAGGCCAATATGTGAAAATATGGGACCGTTAGTGGGAATTTTTGATGTTGGGACTGTTGCCAGCCAATGGGCGATAGTTGGGATTATTAAAATCCATTATGTCTTTTGTAAAAGGTTTAATGTATACAAGTATTTACAAAAAATGTTAATTAATAGCAAACTACATGTTTAAGGACCCATAAGTGCTAACAGGATTTGAGTTCTCGTTCTCGAGAAATCAGGGTTCTCGAGTAAATATGGTGTTCTCGAGAAAAAAAATTGTTTTCTGGAAATGAGGGTTTCCGAGAAAAATAGTTTACGAGAAATGGCGAGCTCTCGAGATTTAGTATTTTAGATAATTTTAGTTCTCTAGTTAAGTTAAGTTCTTGATAAATGAGTTAGTTCTCGAGGTTTAGAGTTCTCTATATTATGAATTCACGATATTTATGAGTTCTTTAGTTTCCAAGTTCTCTACAAATGTGAGTTCTTGATAATTATTGAACTCGCAAGTTCTTAGTAAAAATTTAACCCGTGAATCTGATCCAATGAAACCATGAACTTGATCTGATAAGGCTGGTTCAACTAATTTTATGTGATTTTGATTATAATTATAACTTCGAAATATTTCATGTGTATCTATCCAAGTTTATTGTTTGATTATAAATTAAAATAATGTTTATTCGACATTTAGCGTGTGACATCTGTGCCACTACGACCTTCATACAAATACAAAAACCAATGAAATCTTGCATTTCATTCTTGAGATTTGTACAAATACATGTGACATTTGCTCATGTCAATTCTTGTTCGATATCGAGCTCTTAGTCACTTTCTGGAAAGTTATACGCAAACCATTACGTAAACGTAATTAGTTTAACGTGAAAAATACTCTAGAATAGTGACATAAGCTTAACATACCTTAAATAACCTTTACATAACTTAGAAATAAGTTTAGAAGGGTTTGGTTTGGCAAAAACAAGTTTATTCGATCACATGGACTATTTGCGTCAAACTGCGAAAGTCTGCCGATTCGTATAGTAAAGAACATTCCGGAACAAGATCATAAGCTAAACATACCCTAAAAATCCTTTACATAGCTTAGAAATAGGCTTTGAGGGGTTCGGTATGCGAAAATACGCTTATTTGATCACAGCGGCTAAAAGCGTCAAAACTGCGAAAGTATGCATTTACATGCATATCTTGCGTTCTGACCATATCCGGACATCCAAAAATTTTTGTAATCACTAGAATATTATATTTTAGTGATAGGAATGCAAAAATACCATTCGTCGCGTAATTTGGGTCATTTTTGCGTCCGTTACGATTCCGTCGTAATTAACCGAAAACCGTAGCCGTACAGCCAAACGAACCGACATCCATGACATTTTTTAGTATAATCCAAGTTGAATATACTTTAACTTCATCATGGAGCTTGAAAATGGGTTTGACGGGTGTTAGAAGTGCCAAAACGCGACGAAACGCACTCAGGTACCAAAACTGCCATTTCTCAATTCTGACTGGTCTGCAGGCCCCATACGGACCGTATGGGCATGCTTATGGTCTGTAAGCCTTCTCCAGATCAGCATAAACTTCCTGATTAAAACCCAGCTGCTTGCACCTTTTTTCCTTTGCTTGTTTTCAATTTTATGGGCTGGTTTGTGTGTTTATCAAGCTCCCAAATCAGTCTCCAACAAGTGTAAGGTAAAGATCTTGTTTAGAAACATGTGGAATGTTCTTGTTGGTTCAAGAAATCTATAAATAGCAAGCCAATTTTGTTGGGGTTTTTACATGTTTATCAAAGCTAATTTTATCCAAATAAAATTAAAACGCAGCGGAAAAAGATTTAAAACATGTTACTTTACAAGATTTAAAACCATTTTAAATGCAAAACCCAATAACCGGATCCATATATGACATGCATGCTATCAAAATGCAACCATAGGGTGCTTTAAGAAACAACCTTTCAAAGAGCAAGGAGATGGAAGATGATGATGATTCTTGGATGGTAGCTTCCAAACAAGAAAACCTCAAGCTAGTATACCCCAAGCTTCCAACAAACACCTTAAGATTGCTAGGATTTTCACTTGTAAAACTCTCTTGCAAGACCACCTTTGGCCGAAAATTCTAGAGGGAATTTTTGGAGTTTTTGCACTTGAAAGTTGAAAGAAAAATTATGATCATCCATCTTGCAATTTTGTCATACAAAATATATTAAAAGGATGTGAGAGAACTTGCCACCTTGATCAACCAATCATGGACCAACTAACCATGCAAATGCATGTAATGTTATTGGACCAAACTTGTCTTGGAAAGACCATGGGAAGGGGTTAGCGGCCTAGCTTTTATTTTATAAAAAAAATTCAAAATTTTCTTTTTATAAATTTACGTCTTATATATATAATTTTATAACTTTTATAAAACTATAACATCACATGTTATAAGACTTATATTACTTTTATTATGTTATTTAACCCATTAAATAACAAAATAAAATACTCTCAAAATAAATTATCGATATAATTTATTAGTTTGTCAAGTGAAATTATTTAGAAAACCAATTTCTAAATATTCTAAGTGTTAATATTTATTTGTTTGATCATATCATAAATAAATATTATAGGTGTTTGTCTAGTTTGTTATTGTGTAAGACCCGACTTGGATCATAACGTACTAGCCACATCAATTTAATATGTGTTTTGGGCATACAGAGTCCAACAATCTCCCACTTGCACAAGATACATAGAAGATTGATGCAAGCAGTAAATGACGCCTAACAACGGTTTTCTACCCCTAATACGTATGACGAAGTGCCATTCAATAACATCATCCCCTTCAAGTCCCTTACTTGAACATGATTTAGGTGAATCTATCATTTATCCTTTCGTTACAGATGTCATGTCAAATCCAGAGACATAGTGTGATCATTCTCTGTTGATTTAACTTTAGCAGGCCTTAGACATCTTACTCTCAATGAATAAGAGGAACAAATCCCTTCTTGACTACATACGTCTCTCACAATCACCTCGTACCACACCTGAGCTTAGCCTTATGTACTGTCTTATTAAAGACAGCGAAGAACTAAGTCAAGGTATAATATTTGGTGAATATCATAACCCAATATGTATCTCACGCCAGAGGATACTATGATATTCGCCTTTGCTCAAATTTACTTATGATCAATCACAAATGATTCCATGAAGTAACATTTGAGAGCGGGTCAGTCCAATATTTGTATCCCACAAATATCTATGAACTTTGGCAGCAACACTTTGCTCTATATTCATACCTAATGAATATCCACCAATCCAAGTTCATAATAGTCTTTCATTCATATTTGTTCCCACAAGTATGATCGACTACGGACATTTAGAATAATTAATTTATTCACGGATTTAAACATGCTAAAATGGAACATAACTCAAAATACCATAAAAGAGTTAAAATAACAATTGTTCCAATATCCAAATACAAAATAGATCAAATCCAATCACTAGAATATCGAAGTCCTAAGGCACAAGTATGACCCTCATGTTTTGGCCGTTCAAGGAGCTTCGTGAGTGGATCCGCAATGTTTTAATCGGTGTGAACTTTGCGAATACATATCTTTCCTTTTTCAACTTCATCCCTTATGTAGTTGAATCTCTGCTCAATGTGCCTAGTCTTTTGGTGTGCATGAGGTTCCTTGATTTGAGCAATCGCACCCTCGTTATCACAAAAGATCTCTAGGGGGTCTTGAATGGTAGGGACTACCCCTAGGTCGGCAATGAACTTCTTTAACCACGCAGCTTCTTGTGCTGCCAATGAAGCGACGATGTATTCTGATTCTGTAGTGGACAATGCTACAACATCCTGCTTCGAGCTCTTCCATGAGACTGCAGCTCCATTCAAAATGAAGACATACCCAGATTGTGATCGAGAACCATCTCGATCAGTTTGGAAACCCGCATCCGTGTAACCCTTTACAACGAGTTCCTCTTCACCAGATCCATATATTAGAAACATATCCTTAATCCTCCTAAGGTATTTCAATATGCTCTTAACAACCATCCAATGACTGTTACCTGGATTTTGCTGGTATCTACTTGTCATGCTTAAAGCGCATGACACGTCCGGTCTAGTGCATATCATTGCATACATTATGGATCCTATAGCAGACGCATATAGGATTCCTTTCATTCTTTCTTGCTCATCCTTTGAGCTTGGACATTGAGTCACATTCAATATTGTTCCCTTTTGAATAGGTACCAAACCTTTCTTAGAGTTCTCCATCTTGAACCTTTTCAAGACTTTGTCATTGTATGCACTTTGGTTTAAACCTATCAAGCACCTTGATCTATCCCTATAGATCTTTATTCCCAAAATATAGGCGGCTTCTCCAAGATCTTTAATGGAAAAACATCTTCCAAGCCAGGCTTTTACACCATCCATGGTTGGAATGTCATTTCCAAATAGTAGAATGTCATCGACATACAATACTAAGAAAGTGACGGTGCTCCCACTAGCTTTCTTATACACACAAGCTTCATCGCCGTTCTTGATGAACCCAAAATTCCTAATTTATTCATCAAAATGGTGATTCCAACTTCTCGATACTTGTTTCAATCCATAGATTGATTTCTTTAACTTGCACACTTTGTTAGGATGTTTTGGATCGACAAAACCTTCAGGTTGAACCATATAGACATCTTCATCAAGATATCCATTGAGGAAAGCCGTTTTGACATCCATTTGCCAAATCTCATAGTCATAATATGCAGCTATGGCAAATAATATCCTAATCGATTTTAGCATCACCACGGGCGAGAAGGTCTCATCATAATCAACCCCTTGAGTTTGAGTGAAACCTTTTGCTACAAGTCTCGCTTTATAAGTATCCAAGTTACCATGCATATCCATTTTCTTCTTGAAAACCCACTTACTTCCAACTACTTTGGAGTTAAGAGGTGGCACAACCAATTCCCAAACTTGGTTGTCATACATGGATTGCATCTCTATGTTCATAGCGTCAAGCCATTTGTCGCAATCGGATTTCGACATTGCATCATGGTATGTGGTTGGTTCATCTGAATCTACCACATAGCATCCATCCATGAAAAATCCATATCTTTCAGGTGGATTACTAATTCTACCAGATCTACGAACATTTTGTGTATGTTGATCAACCATTTGATCATCTTCAACAACCTCTTGTTGAGTGCTAGTATCAACCAAACGTGTATCGGCTTGTGGTTCTTGATCCTCATCAAGTTCCACTGTTCTACTAGTTCCTTCCATAAGGAACTTATCTTCCAAGAACTTAGCCTTTCGAGCAACAAATACCTTTTGCTCTGTTGGATCATAGAAATAATATCCTATATCATCTTTAGGATATCCTATGAAGATACACTTAGTGGATCGTACTTCTAACTTGTTTAGGGTGTATTGCTTCACATAAGCATCACAACCCCATACCTTCAAATATGATAATGATGGAACCGTTCCATGCCATATTTCAAAAGGTGTCTTATCCACTTTCTTGGTTGGGGCCATATTTAATATACAAGCTGCGGAGAGCAAAGCGTAACCCCAAAATGATAGAGGCAATGTGCTTCTAGCTATCATAGATCGAACCATATCCAATAGAGTTCGATTCCTCCTCTCAGACACACCATTATGTTGTGGTGTTCCAGGTGGAGTAAGTTGTGAGATGATCCCACAACTCCTAAGATGATCTTGAAAAGCATCACTATGGTATTCACCTCCTCTATCGGAATGAAGAACTTTGATTGTCTTGGTGAGTTGATTCTCTACTTCGCTTTGGAATATTTTGAACGTTTCAAAAACTTCATCTTTGTGTATTAGCAAGTACACATAACCATATTGACTATAGTCATCGGTAAAAGTCATGAAGTATCTTTCACCATTCCTAGTCATTGGCTTAAAAGGACCACATACATCCAAATGTATGATACCTAATAAATCTTTTGCCCTTTGGTTGGTGCCACTAAAGGGTTTCTTAGTCATTTTACCTTGTAAACAAGATTCGCATGTATCAAATGAACCTATTTCATTTGTTTCCAGAATACCATTCTTTTGAAGTATTTGCATGCGATTTCTGTTTATATGACCAAGACGACAATGCCAAAGATAGGTCTCACTCAAATCCATTTTGAGTTTCTTGGTGTTTGCTTGGTACATCGAATTATCAAATGATGTATCATCATGAACCAATTCATAAATACCATTTGAAGGCGTAGCTTTAAAGTAGAACATGTCATTCATCAAAGCATAAATTTCATTGTTCACAAACTTCAAATCAAATCCATATTGTCTTAAAAGGGAAACATAAATAATGTTCCTAGTCAAACTAGGAGCATACAAAACATTTTTTAAACAAATTTCCAAACCACTTGGAAGTTTTAAAACATAGTCTCCTTGGGCTTCAACTTGAACTTTCGCTCCATTGCCCATGAAGAGACTAGTGTCTCCCTTCTTGTAATGCTTATTTCTTTTGAACCCCTACAACGAATTACAAATATGAGTTCCACATCAGGTATCTAATACCCATGTGTTAGAAGAAATAACATTTAGATCAATATGTATCATAATGATTGTACCTGAGGTTTGCCCCGCATCCCTCTTGTTTTTCAACTCTTTGAGATAGGTTGGACAATTCCTTTTCCAATACCCTATCTCTCCACATTCAAAGCATGGATTGCTTGTGGCAACTTTTGCCTTCTTCTCTTTTGGTTTTGGTGGTTCTGCTTTAGCCTTTCTTTTTCCCTTTCCTTTGACGTGTCCCTTTCCCTTGGCAACATTTGCTTTGGTGTGGGGGTGATGCCCTTTCTTGCCTCCCTCATTGATCGTTAGAACGGGTAAAGCCTTTTTACCCATTCCCGCTTCGGCCGTTTTGAGCATTGCATGAAGCTCACCAATGCTCTTGTCCCATCCATTCATGTTATAATTCATAACAAAAGCCTCAAATTTCTTTGTTAAAGAGTTGAGGATCAAATCCGTAGCCAACTCTTTAGAGATAGGACAATTGAGCCTCTCGAGGCGATCAATGTGGCTTTTCATCTTAAGAACGTAAGATGAGACCGATTGGGTTTCCTCCATTCGACATGCATGAAGCGCTCGAACTGTTTTGAAGCGTTCTACCCTTGCTTGTTGTAGGAACATTTCCTTCAATTGGGTGATCATGTCGTATGCCCCATGATGTTCAAAATCCTTTTGAATCTCAGGAATCATAGATCCCAACATGAGGCAAGAGGCTTACATGGAGTCCTCGGTATACTTAACCCAATCATTGTAGGCTTCCACATCTTCCACGTTAGGTTCATCGGGAATAGGATCATCCAACACATAGGATATCTTCTCTTGCTTGAGAATGATTCTCAAGTTTCGAAACCAATCCATGAAGTTGTTATGGTTGAGACGATCCTTTTCAAGGATGGTTCTTAGTGATAGGTTTCGGATGGTTTGGGTAATCGGGTTTGCATTGTTAGCGGTCAACTACAAAATTTAACAAAGTTCAATTTTAGTATTTTCGATATTATTAAAATTTTAATCATTAATACCCTTTTATGTCTCATAGACAATTAATAATTAAAATCTAGAATCCAACGTTACATTTAAATATTGGTTAGGTGACCTTTATTCCATTATTTAAATTAACAAGGTAGTCAACGTTTGACGGTTGCAACCCTTTGCAACTCTAGCCATATGGGATCGGTTAAACATCTTTATGTTTAGTTGGCATGTTTAATCCCATCAACACCTTTGTTCCCCATGCTTCGGTGACCCTAAGTTCATGGTTTCCAAATCAAGTCATCCAACTTACACACACATGCGAGTTTACACATATAAGTGGTTAGGTGACCTTTATCCCACAAACATGGTAACCCCACCTCAAATATACAAGTTCCCTCAAATGTGGTTAGGTGACCTTTATCCCACAAAGAGTTCCCAAGTAATTCGAGTGTTGTATAAAAGGATGGTGTTTGACTTGTTTTATAAAAGGGATTTTTATTTTCCAAAATTCTAGTTTAGAAAACTTTATGTACCATATATTTGAATGCATTCAAATCAATGGTACTTTAGTGAAAACCAATTTTTTAAGGTTCTTTTAATAAAACCCATTTTATTGTAAAATCATTAACTTTTAATAAAACCTTTTATTAACCATTTTAATGATTTTGTTAAGAACCAATTTTAAGCTTGTCACTGATTATTTATTGTTAAGCATGCATATCCAAATATCATCCAAACAACCATAAATAAAATAACCATACAAGCACAACAAATATATCAAAAAGGTGCATAACCATAGCCAACTATTTTGACCACACTTGTTAGCCGAAACAAGTGTGTCAAAAGGTCTTTCCTAAAGGGTGAATATAGACACAAAAGATGTGTCGTTGAACTCCCACTTGATCCCGCATCCAAATGCTTCAAGTCTTCATCTTGTGTTGTGATTTCTTCACATTCTTTGAGCTTCCAAATGTCTTTTATATTCAGCTCCAAACTCCTTTGGACTTAAAAAATGTGTTTTGGTTATCGGGCTAAAATCCCGTTAAGAACTATGAAGTCCTTTTGGCCCGAAATTAGCCAAAACCAAAACCGCATTTTTGTGTGCATCTTCTTTTACAAAAAAAGTATCCTAACACATTTTTTCTAGTAAAATAAAATGCACCTAATCTATTTACTTACATACCAAATGAAAATAAATAAATTACATATTTTTCAAATGGAAGAACAAAGATAAATAATTATTACAACCCATTGAATAATTAATTACAAATCACAAACACAAACATTCAACATATTCACATAAGGTCATGGATAGGTTATGAACACCAAAAAATATATATATCCAAATATATATAAAATTCAAGAGCAAAAATGGTTTTCTTTTACAACCTACATTTTCGGTCAAGAATGAAAAAACCGAAAAATGTGGGTTTTTGTCCAAACAAAACAAATCATCCACATGACATAATTTTTTCAAGATTCCTTTATACATGTAGGAAATAAATCTTGAAAAAACAAAAGGAAAACCATGGATAAAATTTCGGCCATAGGGTTTCTACAAACCCGAACACCCGAAAATTTTAAATCCGATGAAGCATGCACTCATATAAGCGGCTCTGATACCATTGTTGGGTTTTTTACATGTTTATCAAAGCTAATTTTATCCAAATAAAATTAAAACACAACGGAAAAAGATTTAAAACATGTTACTTTACAAGATTTAAAACCATTTTAAATGCAAAACCCAATAACCGGATCCATATATGACATGCATGCTATCAAAATGCAACCATAGGGTGTTTTAAGAAACAACCTTTCAAAGAGCAAGGAGATGGAAGATGATGATGATTCTTGGATGGTAGCTTCCAAACAAGAAAACCTCAAGCTAGTATACCCCAAGCTTCCAACAAACACCTTAAGATTGCTAGAATTTTCACTTGTAAAACTCTCTTGCGAGACCACCTTTGGCCGAAAATTCTAGAGGGGATTTTTGGAGTTTTTGCACTTGAAAGTTGAAAGAAAAATTATGATCATCCATCTTGCAATTTTGTCATACAAAATATATTAAAAGGATGTGAGAGAATTTGCCACCTTGATCAACCAATCATGGACCAACTAACCATGCAAATGCATGTAATGTTATTGGACCAAACTTGTCTTGGAAAGACCATGGGAAGGGGGTGGCGGCCTAGCTTTTATTTTATAAAAAAAATTCAAAATTTTCTTTTTATAAATTTAAGTCTTATATATATAATTTTATAACTCTTATAAAACTATAACATCACATGTTATAAGACTTATATTACTTTTATTATGTTATTTAACCCATTAAATAACAAAATAAAATATTCTCTCAAAATAATTTATCCATATAATTTATTAGTTTGTCAAGTGCAATTATTTAGAAAACCGATTTCTAAATATTCTAAGTGTTAATATTTATTTGTTTGATCATATCATAAATAAATATTATAGGTGTTTGTCTAGCTTGTTATTGGGTATGACCCGACTTGGATCATAACGTACTAGCCACACAATTTAATATGTGTTTTGGACATACAGAGTTCAACAAATTTCACCAGTTTTCCTTGCTCATTTGATCTTTCCACTCAAACCTGCTCTAAGTGGAGGCAATCACTTGTTGAAGGCCACCTACCTGAGCATTCTGGGTTCTTTATTCCAAGCTTGGACCTCTTGTAAGTGTTCTTTCATGCTTGGTTATGTATTTCAAGCAAGAAATTCAAACAGTGTTTGACTTTCAGCTTTGACCATGTATTGGTCAAGACAAAGTTTGTTTGAACTTTGTAACGTGAGCGTAATCACGATGGTTATAGTCCCTTGTGACTATACCTACTGATTACCACGTTAATTAGGCGTAATGACGGGTCAAAGTTTCTGTCAAAATACACGATTATGTGCATTTTGCGACGAAACTATTTTCGGGTATCAAAACACTTTGTTTTGATATCAATTCAGTTTTCTAACTTAGTTACACATGTTAAACATGTTTAACTTGTCACTTTTAGTCTAGTGATAGGGTCGTAAGTCAGGCGGTCTTGACAACCGCTTAGACTTTCGAACCCGACCTGTTTGGTCGATCATGAGGATTCAACCAAACATATTTGTGACCATGGTTGTACAGGGAATAAGCTTCCGAGGTTATACCTTGTGGTCACTTAGTTTAATTAGTTGTTATGATAGGTAGTATATATGCCTTAGGTAAATGACCAAAATGCCCTTTTCATGCATAATTTGAATTTAAGCATATGTAACTTAATTTTTGACACTTAAACTGATTATGCAACATATTTAAACATGTTAGGGCATATAATACTTGTCATAGGACTAGTTAGGCGTCTCGAACGCGCATTTGCATGAATGACGCGTTAAAGTAGCATAGACTACCTTAACGGGTCATAACGGGTCATAAGCACTTAGGATAGGTTCCGATTTAGAATGTGGGCTTTGTTAAACCATATCACATGAGTTCCAATACTCATTTGGTTTACAAGACTTCATTCTACCCGATCTTCCAATTTAGGTGTCGATTTTATTAACATAGTGATCCGATTACTAGGTGCCACTTGATTTCCTTGGTTTGCCAGAGCTTTGTTAAGTTCATTTAATTGAGGATACCTTGCAATCTCATGTGAGTACATAGTTCCCCTCTTTTACAGCTTTCAATTGTTTTGGGGTGATTCATATGTGCTAAACGATTTCGAGTTTCCAAAACAAATGCTATGGTTTATATTAAACATAACGTTTTCTTTAATATGAACGAACTTGCTGGGGCGTTAGTCGAAAGGCAATTGAATGACATTCATTAACTATGATTAAGCCGACCAGTAGTATGTTATGGTACCATAGGCTATTATGGTGTGACAATTGTCAAATTTGCATGTATCCGTACAATGATTAGACAATGTTTAGTGCTTAATGACTGTGCTGGTTTACAATTATTGACTTGAATTGCTTTCTGATTATTGTTATCATACATACATGTGCATCACATATTGAAAATGACATAGCCTTATTGCATGTAAACTTTATTGATTCAAATGATGCACGAAACAAAGTTAGCATAGTTATCAGACAAATCAGAAAAATGCTTACGGAGTTCAGTACATAGACAGACATGGTATTGAGACACATAATGTGTTAGAAACCAAGAGTTTCACTAGTATAGTGTGTAGGAAAGTAAGGATCATAAAACAGCCTTCCTAGAGATAGTTTAAGTGCCGGAAAGTGCCTAAAACACACTTAAATTGCTGAATTCAGCAAAAGTCAGCAAAAATCAGCACTTAAACACTTGAATATCATGCAGAAATATGGTTAAATGGTCCAGAATGCTTTCCTAAGTGTCGGGAATCAAAACTGTCACAAAAGGTAACATAAAGCACACTAAACTTCATAGTTTAGCACCTTAACGAATCAGTAACCAACCGAACAACCGGACACTACCCGAAACACCAAATTTTCACTAGAAGCATTGTTTTAACATTACCAAGCTAGTTATGGTCCCCGAACATCGTAACACACTATATAACATCCTAATAACTAAATACCTAACTAATTCACTTGAAATCTAACTAAATAACCTAACTAAGAGTTACACCCTAACCAAGACCCCCCCCCCTTTGTTGGACGGTTAGACAAGGGTGGCCCACCCTTGATTTCTTTTAATTGTTTATGTGATCTTGTTATTAGTTCATAAAACACATTAACCATTAGTGAAAACACTTGTTGGTGAATTATAAGTTTAACCATAAGTGCCATCATCTTCATTTCATTCACATTTCACCAACACCATCTTTCTTCTCCTCTCCCCTCTACTCTCGGCCGTAACCCACACACACCACATCCACCATTTTCATTTCATATTCATCCAATCTCTAAGCATACAAAGGTGTAAGAAGCCATACAAAGAAGCTAGGAGCTCTTGGAAGTTGAAGGACCTCTCATACAAGCTTTTAACCACCTCATTCATCATCTTCATCTTCTTGTGATCATCCCTAGCCTTGAGCTAGTAGTAAGATCATTCTACACTTCATTTTACATCTTATTAAGTTGGTTAAAAGATGGTATAAGTTGATAATCATGAAGAACACTATGAATCAAGAACATATATCTTAAACATAAGACTAAGATCATAAGAATACATGTTGTTTAAGTGTTGTTAAGCTTGTTGATTGTTTGTGCTTATGATGTTAAACATCATATGATCTTGCTAGATAATGATTAAAGACATAATTTAGCAAGATGAGAGGATGATTATGTTGTAGATCAAAGTAATCATCTTTATGTTAAGGCATGAACTTGAAGTATAACATGTTTTCTTGAAAAATAAAGATCAAAGTGTAATGTAGATCATATAAATGGATGATTTTAAAGAATAATTTTCAAGAAACCAAGTTAAAAATACAATATTTACATAAGCTTGGTTCTTAAAGAAATTAACCACATTTTTAGTGGTTAATCAAGTGTAGAAATATATATTTAACAAGAAAATCTCAAAAATAAATATTTTTAGAAAAATGATTTACAAGTTGTAAACATCTAACTTCTTCAATAATTATGTTTTTAAATGAACATTCACAATTTAAAGGGTAACTAAGCCCACTAAACACACTAGTAAGTTACAACAAATTTTTATAAAATTTCAAGTTCATGAAGTAGTGATTATGGCTTGATTTTGGTAAATTGGTAAGTATTGATTGGTTTATTGTTGATTGTAATGATTTATAAAAGAAAATGATATGATTTGAAAGTATGGAAACCTCCATTTTTAAGGGGAAACTATGGCAAAATTTTTCTAAAAATTAAACACTTCGAAAAATATTTTCAAACAAATATTTACAAGCATATTTTAACCATGAATTTTCATGTAAAGTTTGCCATAATTTTTGTTACAAAAATTATAAATATTGGAGGTTGGTTTTTGATAATAAAAGTGACTAAATATGTATTTAGAGAATATATATTTAGATGTCACCATGTGTGTGATTATTTGTATATTATGTGTATTAGTTATATTATTTTAGGACTTGAAATAATATAACTCACCAAAAATACCAAGGAATTACAATACAAAATATTACCAAAATTCCAAGAAATAAATATATAATTTATACCCAAAATATTGGATAAACCAAACAAGGAATATAACTTACATAAATATTCTGGAATTTAATTCATAAGTATATTTTGGTAATTGGTATTTTGGACACCAAGAGAACAAAAATATGATTTTTATAATTACTACAAAAATATATCATTTATTTGACAAGGAGAAAATATATTATTTTTGGGGTAAATAAAAACATATATATTTTTCTTGAAATTATTAGAAGATATATTATTTTTGGGAGAAAATATATCTTTTCTTACAAATTATGGAATACATTATTTTTGGGTGAAAATAGATATATATATATATATATATATATATATATTCTAAGTTAAACTTGAAAATATATTATTTTTGAAACTTATATGAAAATATAAATATTTTTGCCAAAGGAAAAATTATAAATAATTTTTCTAAGTAATATTTCTTAAAAAATATATATATTTTGAGAATATATATTGATGAATATTTATTAAGAGTATTATTCCGGAAAAATAAACACAAAATTAAGTATAAGAAAACTTAATAAACACAATAAAATACGTATTCTCGTACGTATAATTATACACCGGAATACGCCACCGATACTTGGCAAAAATACACAAGTATAAGAATACGAGTATGAATACACCCATCATTGGGAAGTTAGACGTGTACAAATACATAAATGTGACAAGTTAAAATATATTACTTTAACAGTTATTCCAAATTTAATAAATATAATTTACGTTAAAATATTTATTATTTTAACAAATAATTATATAACTTGGAATAATATTGAAGACACAAAGAAATGTAACTCAAAGACACTAATTAAGACTAAGTCAAGGCACGACCCACTCGTCTAATAAACCGTAGTACGTTGTAGGTAGTCGTGCACACGAGTAGCAGCTTTGGGTTACATTGGATACGAAGAACGCAAGATTGTGAGTTCATGTCCCCTTTTTCTTTTAACAGTCTTCGGTTTTATAACTTCGGGGGTGAAGTACATGTTACAAATTGTTTACAAACGTTTATACATGGTATGGTTAGCTAAGGAAGGTACTGCTAGATCTTGTGAGTGGTGGGTACAACGCTTAAGACCATTAATCCTTGTAGTAGGACCGAGGGACATGAGTGATAGATCTATTTGGGTGTAGCGAGCCCCACCCATGTGGACCGGGATTTGGCCCATGAGGTGACTATGTCTTACAGCCGGAGGGGTGGTACAAAATCTGCTAGGATTGAGCCTTCCTACATCACGTCACACATATTAATGGCCTTGCAAACCATTAATGGATCTGTTTTCCTTGTTGCTTTCATACCGGGATTTACAAATACATACATACTTTCAATGATTTCAAGGTTTATTCTTGCACACATACAAACACATGAACTCGCTCAACTTTTGTTGATGTTTTCAAACTACATGTATTTCAGGAAACTAAATGCGGATCTGGCGGGCGTTTGGAAGTTTCAAGTGATGTTTGAAATAAAAGATGTCATCCGGTGTCTAAGGGTTTGGGATTGTGTATCTTATCCTGGATAAGATACATAGTTTGAAGCCTAGTTTTTATTAGTGTCTATCGTCGAGTCCTTATGGAACTCTAAATGTCACACCCCGACCACGTAAAACAACAAAACGTGGCGGAAACGTCGGGGAGTGTTATAACAGAATCATTGTTTCATAACACATGGAAATTGAAATATTGTTTTATTGATTAAAAGAGTTACAATGTCTTAACATACAAAGAAGTATAACAAAATTAACTAGTCTTCCATCTTTTATTGTCACTAAGGCCCAAGTCCGCCTAAGTGTATCTTGATCAATCCTATGCATCATTTCCTGAAACACATGTGAAAATAGGTACGTCAGCATAAAAATGCCGGCGAGTACATAGGTTTTGTGAAAATAGGATTCATGACTTATAAGTTTAGAAAAAGGTTGTTTAACAAAACTCGGTCATGATCCTTGTAAAATGTGTTGTTTTATAAATCAATTAAAAAACGATGATAAAGTAGATGATATGTAAAAGAATAATGTAAGATTAAATGAATAACCAAGTAAAATGAGTATGTATAAGATAAGTTGTTTGTAAAACAATGTCTTGTGAAAAATATGTTATTTGTATAAAAATGTTATATGTCTAAACTGAAATGATTTAAATAACGCTACGATATGTAATATCATACAAGCACTTATATCTAGGAAATACCAGCGGCGTATCCACCATGCTTGTATCATATTACACACGCCTCGTTACTCAAACCACTTACCCAAACAAACCACCAATGTAAATTTGCCCATGTCTAAACCATTTGTCAAATGTCTTTGTGTAAACCATGTCAAAATGTTTGGAAAAATGTAGTCTATGAAATATGTATATCAATATCAAAATGTCTATGTCAAATGTCAATTATGAAATGTGTAAACAAAATGTCATGTATGGCAAGTGATATATATATATATATATATTGATATATATCTACTGAGCCATAGATAAAAATGCACAAAACAATGTATTGAAGTAAAACGTGGTTTAAATCAACATTAAGTCTTGTGGAAATGCATGCTATAATGAATATGAACATTTATGCGGTAATGTAAAAATTCATACATCCAAGCCTTGAGACAGTCGGATAACCCTTTTAGTCAAGGTTATCAAAAGAAATGTTTTCGGATTCGGTCATTCCTTCCAACCCAAACAAACCCGGGATTTCAGGAATGGGAGTTGTCAAGTCCTATGGTACCACTACCTACTACCGAGCGGCATGATCGGAGTTAATGAATGTACATTGTATCATTTAAACAAACCAAATGTCATACCAAAATGTAAGCATGTGATGAATAATAAATGTACTAAGTATGCACACAATGGACATACATAGCATAGAATGTAATGTAAAACAATGTACTAAGTATGCACACAATGGACATACATAGCATAAAATGTAATGTAAAATAATGTACTAAGTATGCACACAATGGACATACACAGCATAAAATGTAATGTAAAACAATGTACTAAGTATGCAACAAAGGACATACATAGCAAAAACACAATGAAATCATGTACTATAAGTGTACTAATGAACATAGCAAGTATATGAAGTGAAAACAGGAAAGCATGAAAGTAACAAGTAGGCACATGTGTTCCACCCCAAAACAGTTTGAAAACAGTAAAAGAGGGGTCTATGTACTCACTTGAGATTGCTCAATAGACTTTAGATATCCACCAAGCAAAGCTAGAAGGTCACGAATATCAAACGGCACCTAATATAGGTATCTACATTAATAACCGGACCTAAATCGAAAGATCGGATAGAATGAGGGCTCGTAAACCAAATGAGTATGGGAACTCATGTAATATGGTTTAACAAAGCCTACATACTACAATGAAACCTAACCTAAGTGCTTACGACCCATTACGACCCGTTTAGGTAGCTTATGCTACTTTAACGCGTCGTTCACGTGAAACGCGTTCGGAATGCCTAACTAGTCCTATGATAAGTAAAATATGCCTCAACATGTTTAATATTGTTGTCTAATCAGTTTAGATACCAAAGGTTATGTTACATATGCTCAAAATGAATTTTGGCGTAAAAAGGGCATTTTGGTAATTTACCTAAGGCATATAAACTACCTATCATACAACTACTTAAACGACGTGACCATAAGGTATAACCTTGGAAGGTTATTCCCTATATACTATGGTCACCTAATGTGTTTGGTCGGATCCTAATGATCGACCAAACGGGTCGGGTTCGAAAGTATAAGCGATTGTTTAGATCGCTTACCTTACGACCCTATATAAGCACTAAACTAAAAGTGACGAGCTAAGCATGTTAAAACATGCTTAACTAAATTTAGAAAACAGGTTTGGTATCAAAACAAACGGTTTTGATACCTAAGAGTAGTTTGGTTACAAAATACTCAAGAATGCGCATTTTAGCCGAAACTACGACTCGTCACTGAGCCTAGATAACGTGGTAATCAGTAGGTATAGTCACTGGGGACTATAACCATCGTGATTACGCTCACGTTATGAAGTTCAAACGAACTTCGCATTGACCATAAACTGGTCAACGCATAAAGTCAAACAAAGTTTGACTTTTAACGCTAAAAGAATAAAAAGAACGAAGGAACACTTACAAAGGGTCCCCGAAAGCTAATCTTGATCCGAGTAGCTCAGGTATGAAGCAATGGCTTCAACTTAGAGCTTCTAAGATCAGATTCTTGTGGGTTTTGCAATGGATGGGGTTGGGTATTTATAGGATTAGGACCACTGTTAGGATCGTTTCTTGAAAAACGTGATCGAATCCTATCCGTACAAGTGTTGGAAAGTTGTGGTACCTCAATTGGCCCCCCACCATCAGGTATCAACATGTGGAAGTGGGATTAGAGTGGGTAACAGTTGTTAACAGCTGTTCAGGAAGGTTCTAATGTTCTGGCACTGCCTTATGGACCGTAAGGGTGATGGCTTACGGACCGTAAGCCATCAACTTTGGCAGAATTACAGTTTTGGTCCCTGTTATGCAATAAAGCCATTTCTGACACGTTTAAGGCCCGTTAACCCCATTTCAAAGCTATAAAATGAAGTTAAAGTATAGGGAACTTAAAATATGCTCAAAAATATCTCAGATGTCGGTTCGTTTGGTCGTACGGTTGCGTTATTCGCTTAATTACGACGGAAGTCGTAACGAACGCAAACACGATCCAAATTAAGCGACGAATGGAATTTTATCATGCCAAACACTAAAATAAAATATTTTAGTGCTTACATAAATTTTTGGATGTCCGGATGTATTCAGAACGTAAGTTATGCGCGAAAATGCAAACTTATGCACTTTTTGACGCTTTTAGTCCCTGAATGACCCAAAAGTTTATTTTAGCACACCGAACCCCTCAAAGCCTATTTCTAAGCTCTGTAAAGGATATTTATGGTATGTTTAACTTATGGTCATGTTCCGGAATGTCTGTTACAGTTCAAATTGGCATACTTTCATAGTTTGTCAAATTTAGTCCCTGTAAGCGAATTAACTTGATTTTGCCATACCAAAGCCTTCAAAACTTATTTCTAAGTTATGTAAAGGTTATTTAAGGTATGTAAAGCCTATGTCACTATTCCGGAGTATTTGTTGAATTAAACTGGTTATATTTACGCATCGGTGCGCTTATAACCTTCCAGAAAGCGATTTAGAGCCTGAAATCGAACAAGAATTGATATGTGCAAATGATACACATATTTATACAAATCCCAAGTATGAAATACAATATTTCATTGGTTTGGTATTTGTTTGATGGCCGTGGAGGTACAGGTGTCACAGTCTCCCCTACTTTAGGAAATTTCGTCCCGAAATTTTTATTTAGAGGAAACTTGTGAGAGTTTGAAACATGAAGTTGAAAAGATCGAACAACATTGGTTAGGGTTCTTGAAATTCTAGTAACTTTAAATAACATCATGCTTACAATGTAGGAGGGACACTTATATATAAGTCTATTAAGCATTATTGGTGCGTCCACCGTACCTCCATTACATCGTTCACATTTTGTTATTGTTGTCACTATCGGTTCTTACACATAATAAATCTTCCTGGATTTCTGTGCACTGAATTTCATAATTATGTACGCGTCCATAATTACACAATTCCTTGCATAGTTCACACAGTCTATTTTATAATGTGTAGGGGAAAACCAAATGAACAAACCTGTGATGAGTGTGACTAGACCACCATAGAGTCCTTTTAATTAAATCAATAAATGATCTAAATAGACTATTAAGAAGTCTGTCCAGCCATATCACCATATGTCATTCTTTAACCAGATTCTGAATCAATCTTTTTTACTAGACCACTAAAAGGGTCTCTGTTGAATCATGGAGTGGTACTATAAAATCCAAGGGTCTTGACTATCACGTAGAAGCCCAATAAGGATTTAAGGTAGTACCTTTTGAATATCCTGCTACGAATCCCTCATATGAAGATATGAAAGATTCTGCGAGGATTTGGATAACGAATATCCAAAGTATACAAAAACACAAAAATGCATAAAAGAAAACACAAAATATATAACCACATAATTGATTAACTTGATTTTTGAATTTACTATCATTTTGTCAATTTGTTCTGCTAACAGAGCACATGTATTTAAAGCACACTAGGAATCCATTCCTTGGATTTCATTTGGTACTTTAAACATTATCAAGAATCTAACTATAAAGATAGGAAGATTTTTGAAGAGAAAATTCGATTTCGATTATAAGGAACCGAGATGTTCGAATTAAGGTACACAAGGAATCCAATTAAGGATTCTGATTGTATGATAATCATCCACAAAGGTCTAATTGTGGAGATAAAAAGATCCCATATGGATTTTAGAAGTTGAAGATGTTTTGAAACCTTGCACTGGATGTGCTTATGTCAAAACATGAAGTAAAAATGCTTATGAAGTTGAGATGCTTGATATGCCAAGGTGACATATGAAGCGGAATTTGAAGGTTAAGTTAATGTATGATGAAAATATTTTTGGAAAACTATGCATGGGGTTCAAAAAAATGTTTTTGAAACCTTATATATAATACTTTTGAATTCATAAAGTAGGTGATTAGATAAGTATATTTATAAAAATGTTTTAAAATCATGCGAGATGAATTTTGAAATTATGTATAAGGTTTTTGAAAATATGAATGATGCTTTTGAAATCATGCATTTGATATATACTGTATTAATAACATTTTGAAGTCATGAAGGTTATTTTTGAAAACATAGACAATGTTTTTGAAATCATGCATTTGATATATACTGTATTAATAACATTTTGAAGTCATGAAGGTTATTTTTGAAAACATAGACATTGTTTTTGAAATCATGGAGGTTGTTTTGAAAAAAAAACTTGTGTTATGCATTTTGAAAAAGTCAGAACATAATGGGTATGAGATTAAAATACCCTTAGTTATCTAACCAAGGATTCAAAGGCACAGATGTGCGAAAAGCACAATTACTCATAATTCCGCTTTATTTCTTGTACTTCGTCTCCTAGAATGAAACGAGTACTTAAAATTTTTCAGGGAAATCATGAGCCATCACTTGAAAAGAGCGAATCATAAGAGTAGTTTGTAAAGAACATAGTTCCTTGATGTAGGTATCATAGGGAAAAGTCATACACACATGTAACTATACTTGTATATCAGAATTGCGAACAACAACTTTTATTTATGAACAAGACATATTGTTTCACAATACAAGAAAACAAAAGAAACAAAGGCATAAGACTGCAACATCCTTTGTTCAGCCAAATGCTCATCCAAGGGTTGGATTGCACTGACAATCTTCGGGCAGTTGTTCCTGAAATGGCTCGTCTCGCCACAGTTGTAGCAGGTACCAGACGGAAAACGAGCTTGGGTAGGGTTAACTTGGAGTTGGGTAGCAGCAAGATTTATAGAAGCTTTGTTTTGGATAGCAAAGCGGCATATGTTAACCAAATGTCCCCACCGTCCACAGTAGGTACATTTGAAGCAGGGTAAGAGGTTCGAATGAAAACGGTTGCATCATTTGCACAAGGGAGCAGTTCCTTTGTACCGCTTCTTGGCTGGTGATGCTGTCACCTGACTAGGTCCTACCTATTTTGGTGCAACCGCTGCGGGTTTCCTTGAAGCCCTACGCTTCCTTGATTTTGGTGCAGGCTTGACTTCTGCTTCCTTCGGTGACTCTTGAGTGGCTTCATTGTTGAGATGAGACATGGCAATGCCTAAATCCACAGTTCTCAGAATCACTTCGCCTATTCGCTGGGCAAATTTGGCTGTTTGCTCGGACATTTGACCGTTGCTGAGAGGAAGAGACATTCTAGAAGAAAATGGATGACATAGGAAGAATCAAGTGAAAGGTTATCAGACAATCAAAACAGAATGGCAACGCATAAAAATTGCGATCATTTGTTTGTTACCTAAGGCAAACAAATGAGACGGTGACAAATCAAAGTAAACGGGTCATATTAATGTATCCCTGAAGACATGCTCGCCTATAAGTGAACACTCACCCCAAGAGTTCCCAGGTAAGAGTGACTGGTCCTATACTGCGGATTTGTACGAACACTCTAGCCTTCGACAGAAAACTCAGGGTACAGGCATTCACTCTTCCAGTTTGCACGTGTTCACATTATAAGACCCAAACTTTGACGAGATTTGAAAACTTTGAAGGTTCAAAACCTTACAATAAATCATCCTAGAACAGATGATTGATTTTCAAAGCGGTTTTGAAATTTGTGTTCTTGTTGAGGTTGTCGCCTAAGGATAGGTGACAGTATTGTTTTATGACTAAACGCAAGTAAACTCGCGTTAGGGTCCTAGGAAGGTTATAGACTAGGTCAAAGTACTACTAATAACCTAATTCCCTATAACCATGGGCTCTGATACCAACTTTTCTGTCACACCCCGACCACGTAAAACAACAAAACGTGGCGGAAACGTCGGGGAGTGTTGTAACAGAATCATTGTTTCATAACACATGGAAATTGAAATATTGTTTTATTGATTAAAAGAGTTACAATGTCTTAACATACAAAGAAGTATAACAAAATTAACTAGTCTTCCATCTTTTATTGTCACTAAGGCCCAAGTCCGCCTAAGTGTATCTTGATCAATCATATGCATCATTTCATGAAACACATGTGAAAATAGGTACGTCAGCATAAAAATGCCGGCGAGTACATAGGTTTTGTGAAAATAGGATTCATGACTTATAAGTTTAGAAAAAGGTTGTTTAACAAAAGTCAGTCATGATCCTTGTAAAATGTTTTGTTTTATAAATCATTTGAAAAACGATGATAAAGTAGATGATATGTAAAAGAATAATGTAAGATTAAATGAATAACAAAGTAAAATGAGTATGTATAAGATAAGTTGTTTGTAAAACAATGTCTTGTGAAAAATATGTTATTTGTATAAAAATGTTATATGTCTAAACTGAAATGATTTAAATAATGCTACGATATGTAATATCATACATGCACTTATATATAGGAAGTACCAGCGGCGTCTCCACCATGCTTGTATCATATTACACACGTCTCGTTACTCAAACCACTTACCCAAACAAACCACCAATGTAAATTTGCCCATGTCTAAACCATTTGTCAAATGTCTTTGTGTAAACCATGTCAAAATGTTTGGAAAAATGTAGTCTATGAAATATGTATATCAATATCAAAATGTCTATGTCAAATGTCAATTATGAAATGTGTAAACAAAATGTCATGTATGGCAAGTGAGATATATATATATATATATATATATATATATATATATATATATATCTACTGAGCCATAGATAAAAATGCACAAAACAATGTATTGAAGTAAAACGTGGTTTAAATCAACATTATGTCTTGTAGAAATGCATGCTATACTGAATATGAACATTTATGCGGTAATGTAAAAATTCATACATCCAAGCCTTGAGACAGTCGGATAACCCTTTTAGTCAAGGTTATCAAAAGAAATGTTTTCGGATTCGGTCATTCCTTCCAATCCAAACAAACCCGGGATTTCAGGAATGGGAGTTGTCAAGTCCTATGGTACCACTACCTACTACCGAGCGGCATGATCGGTGTTAATGAATGTACATTGTATCATTTAAACAAACCAAATGTCATACCAAAAATGTAAGCATGTGATGAATAATAAATGTACTAAGTATGCACACAATGGACATACATAGCATAGAATGTAATGTAAAACAATGTACTAAGTATGCACACAATGGACATACATAGCATAAAATGTAATGTAAAACAATGTACTAAGTATGCACACAATGGACATACATAGCATAAAATGTAATGTAAAACAATGTACTAAGTATGCAACAAAGGACATACATAGCAAAAACACAATGAAATCATGTACTATAAGTGTACTAATGAACATAGCAAGTATATGATGTGAAAACAGGAAAACATGAAAGTAACAAGTAGGCACATGTGTTCCACCCCAAAAAAGTTTGAAAACAGTAAAAGAGGGGTCTATGTACTCACTTGAGATTGCTCAATAGACTTTAGATATCCACCAAGCAAAGCTAGAAGGTCACGTATATCAAACGGCACCTAATATAGGTATCTACATTAATAACCCGACCTAAATCGAAAGATCGGATAGAATGAGGGCTCGTAAACCAAATGAGTATGGGAACTCATGTAATATGGTTTAACAAAGCCTACATACTACAATGAAACCTAACCTAAGTGCTTACGACCCATTACGACCCGTTTAGGTAGCTTATGCCACTTTAACGCGTCGTTCGCGTGAAACGCGTTCGGAACGCCTAACTAGTCCTATGATAAGTAAAATATTCCTCAACATGTTTAATATTGTTCTCTAATCAGTTTAGATACCAAAGGTTATGTTACATATGCTCAAAATGAATTTTGGCGTAAAAAGTGCATTTTGGTAATTTACCTAAGGCATATAAACTACCTATCATACAACTACTTAAACGACGTGACCATAAGGTATAACCTTGGAAGGTTATTCCCTATATACTATGGTCACCTAATGTGTTTGGTCGGATCCTAATGATCGACCAAACGGGTCGGGTTCGAAAGTATAAGCGATTGTTTAGATCGCTTACCTTACGACCCTATATAAGCACTAAACTAAAAGTGACGAGCTAAGCATGTTAAAACATGCTTAACTAAATTTAGAAAACAGGTTTGGTATCAAAATAAACAGTTTTGATACCTAAGAGTAGTTTGGTTACAAAATACTCAAGAATGCGCATTTTGGCCGAAACTACGACTCGTCACTGAGCCTAGATAATGTGGTAATCAGTAGGTATAGTCACTAGGGACTATAACCATCGTGATTACGCTCACGTTATGAAGTTCAAACGAACTTCGCATTGACCATAAACTGGTTAACGCAGAAAGTCAAACAAAGTTTGACTTTTAACGCTAAAAGAATAAAAAGAACGAAGGAACACTTACAAAGGGTCCCCGAAAGCTAATCTTGATCCGAGTAGCTCAGGTAAGAAGCAATGGCTTCAACTTAGAGCTTGTAAGATCAGATTCTTGTGGGTTTTGCAATGGATGGGGTTGGGTATTTATAGGATTAGGACCACCGTTAGGATCGTTTCTTGAAAAACGTGATCGAATCCTATCCGTACAAGTGTTGGAAAGTTGTGGTACCTCAATTGGCCCCCCACCATCAGGTATCAACATGTGGAAGTGGGATTAGAGTGGGTAACAGCTGTTAACAGCTGTTCAGGAAGGTTCTGATGTTCTGGCACTGCCTTACGGACCGTAAGGGTGATGGCTTACGGTCCGTAAGCCATCAACTTTGGCAGAATTACAGTTTTGGTCCCTGTTATGCAATAAAGCCATTTCCGACACGTTTAAGGCCCGTTAACCCCATTTCAAAGCTCTAAAATGAAGTTAAAGTATAGGGAACTTAAAATATGCTCAAAAATATCTCGGATGTCGGTTTGTTTGGTCGTACGGTTGCGTTATTCGCTTAATTACGACGGAAGTCGTAACGAACGCAAACACGATCCAAATTAAGCGACGAATGAAATTTTATCATGCCAAACACTAAAATAAAATATTTTAGTGCTTACATAAAATTTTGGATGTCCGGATGTATTCAGAACGTAAGTTATGCGGTAAAATGCAAACTTATGCACTTTTTGACGCTTTTAGTCCCTGAATGACCCAAAAGTTTATTTTAGCACACCGAACCCCTCAAAGCCTATTTATAAGCTATGTAAAGGATATTTATGGTATGTTTAACTTATGGTCATGTTCCGGAATGTCTGTTACAGTTCAAATTGGCAAACTTTCGCAGTTTGTCAAATTTAGTCCCTGTAAGCGAATTAACTTGATTTTGCCATACCAAAGCCTTCAAAACTTATTTCTAAGTTATGTAAAGGTTATTTAAGGTATGTAAAGCCTATGTCACTGTTCTGGAGTGTTTTTTGCATTAAACTGGTTATATTTACGCATCGGTGTGCTTATAACCTTCCAGAAAGCAATTTAGAGCCTGAAATCGAACAAGAATTGATATGTGCAAATGATACACATGTTTATACAAATCCTAAGTATGAAATACAATATTTCATTGGTTTGGTATTTTTTTGATGGCCATGGAGGCACAGGTGTCACACTAAACAATTTGAATGGTTTGTAATCTGAATTTGAAGTCTATGTTTGGATTTTAAAACAATGTTGTTTGTAATGTTTTAAAACTTATCTATGGATGAACATCTTGGGTTTTATCATATAGTTGTTTTTTATGGTTGAATGCAATGATATTAAGCAAGTCACACATAATCACGCTTCCACAAAAGTCAGGGTGTGACAGTTTGGTATCAGAGCTTCGATTGTAGCGAACTAGGATTCTTTCTTGAGTCTAGACTACAATCAATAGGGCACTCACGAAAATACTTTTACAACATTGAACAAACATTTTTACAAAAGGAAAGACAAGAAACACGATTGCAAGTTCGCATTGGTGGTTTAGTCTGGGATAGACTAGGAAAGATAGAAAGATTTCGTGAAAGATAATGTGAATACATGATTGAGTGATAACTGTCTTGATTGCATACTAAGTGATTGTGGTTAATATATGTGCACATGTTATGATTGTTATGTTACAGGCATCATGTCTTCTTCAGAGAGCGGATTATCAGACATTGATGATCCTATGGCTATCGTCTTAGATGATAAGATTGCACCTGAGCTGGAGATACTTATGTCAGACACGGAGAGTGAACCTGACATGCTATCGGATGACGAGGATGACTTCCAGACGTTCGCGTTGCCCGAATTTGGCGATGATTTACCCCTTGCTGATGGTATTCCTGACGAGGATCCTTTTCTCATTCCTGTTCCAGTCCATGATCATCTCATCATTGGGCATCCCGATGGTGAGCACATCGTGACTCCGATCCTCGATCCTGTTCCTCTCGTGGTCATTCCTCCCGAGGATTGGCCTTTCAACGATTTGTTTGGTGATGACATTGATTTGTTTGTTGATGGTCCTCCTGTTGATTCCCAGGGTGATGGAGAGATAGACGAGGATGTTGTTGCTATCCCACCTCCTGAGATTCCTGTTGTTGAGATATCCTCTGATTCTAGTTTGCACTCGGTCTCAGATTCCTTTGAGTCTGTGACGTCTTCAGCTTTACAGGCAGTCGGATTACAGCGTTATGCTACAGATTCTGATGATGATACCGTTATGTCAGTTGCACCATCTCCTCCACACGACCCCAAGCCTGGTCCTGAGCCAGATTTTGCTCCTTTTGATCAGCCTGATGTTGCACCTGCTGATCCTGAGCCGTTACCTAATCATGACCCTATTCCTTTTGGTTTACCAGACATTGAACCCCTTATTCCTGACCCAATTCCTGCACCTGTTGACCCTCCTTTTGTTGAGCCTTTTATTCTTCCACTCGCACCCGCACCCGCTGATGTTGTTCCTCTCCCTCCTGTAGAGTTCGATGTCCATCGCACTGACTTACCTATCGTTTTCCTTCAGGACATCCCTGCACCCCGTCCAGGGGAAGGTACTTCAGGTCAGCACATGCGTGACGATCCTTTTGCTTCAGCAGCATTTCCTCAGGTTCCTCAGTCTGCACCGTTTGCTCCTTTCACTTCTTCACCGCTTGATGAGCCATTCCGATGGTTCCCACCGTACTCTATGCCGATTTCAAACCCCTATCATCCCTCTCATTTTGTTGGCTATACACGGGATGCGTTACTTTTATCGCTTCAGCTTCAGTTTGAGATTATGAGTCGTAGAGTCTTGTAGCTTGAGCTGACTCCACATCCCCTACCGTGTCCATGTCAGCCTACTTTTGTTCCCCCACGTTCATCATCATCTCCTTTCGCACATCCACCTGCTCCTCTTACTCCTTTTCCAGAGTTTGATGCTCAATTTCTTACTGTCGAGTAGCAGATTAGTTATTTGCTCCGTCGTGTATATGAGCTCGAGGAGGAGCTTGCGTATGTTCGCAGCTTGCTTTTCTTTCCTCCTCCTCCTCCTCCACCATCAGCATAGTTGGTTTTTGGTCTTATGCAGATTGCATTACTTTTGGTGAGAGCACCACTATTGAGCCGAGATTGTGAAGATTTTTGAAGACCACCTTTTGACTATGTGATTTTGTATATTTACAGACTTATTGGACGAGGGTAGTGTGACCCTGTGTCCCTTTTGATGTGATACACTTGTAAAAAATGTAACTGTGGTCGATGATTACTGAAAGCTCAATCGTCATGTTCTCACTAAACATATTGTTGGATTGCTTGCTTATGTTGTGAATGTGTTGTTACATGATTGCTTGCTATGATAAATGCTATTATATATACGTACTATATATTTATTTAATAAATAAGACCTGACCCATCCGATCTTCTTCCTAGAAGGAAGATGCCGCCGCGAAGGAACACTGACACCAACAATCCTCTGCCGACGACCGAGGCAGAATTACAGGAACACATCTTACAGGCCATCGCACACCACGAGGCCCTACGCTCCAAACACAGCGGGGGTACCTTAGGGAATAACCCACCTAAAGGTAATGTTTAAGTCTCCTAAGACACATTACAATACGTTTGGACATTTCCACGTGTGCTTTGCTAATGCTTTCTGTGATGATGTTGCTTGTGTACAGATTGTACCTACAAGCAGTTTTTAGACTGCAAGCCTTTGAACTTCGACGGTACTGGAGGTGTTGTAGCTTTTGTGAGATAGGCTGAGAAGACCGATTCTTTGTTGCGGATGAGTAAATGTGCGCCAGAGCATCAAGTTACGTACATTTCCGGACTATTTCTAGATGGGGCTCTGTCATGGTGGAACCTTCAGGTTCAGACTCTAGGTGAGGCTGCAACGTATGCTCTGACATGGGATGAGTTGAAAGAGCTGATGCGTAAGAAGTATTGTTCGAGGGCAGAAATTCAGAAATTGGAAACAGAATTTTGGAATTTGAAAATGGATGGTCCTAAGATAGCTGAGTATGTGCAGTGGTTTCATGACCTGTCAAGAGTGGTTCCTTACTTGGTAGAACCAGAGTTCAAGAGGATCAAACGTTTCATATGGGGTTTGGCACCTCAGATTCTCAGCATGGTAACTGCTTCTAAGCCTCCAACAATTACTGAAGCAATCGACTTGAGTGTGGCACTGACTGAAGAAGCGATCTGTCTGGGAAAGTTCTCAATTTCTGAGACCAAGAAGAAAGAGACTCATGTAGAGTCGTCTGGAGAAAACACAAGGAAGTTTTCTAATTTTAAGAAGGGTACCCAAGGAAACAACAACAGTCCTAGAAAGCGGAGAGATGCTAACCCACAAGCCGAGGTCAGTACTGGTGCTGCAAACGCTGAGAACAAGGGGAAAGGATATATGGGCACTCTGCCCAAGTGTGATGTATGTCAGTATCATCATGCCGGCCAGTGTAGGTTTAGGAAGTGTGGTATCTGCGGAAGGAATGTTCATTCGAAGGAAACGTGTTGGGTTGGAGCTGGTCGTGGAAATGGTGGTCAAGGAGGAAATGGAAATGGTAATGGCAATAGCAACCGTGGTGGAAACGGTTATGGGAATAGAAATCAAGGAGGAAATGGAAACCGGAATGGAAACGGAAACCAGGCAGGAAATGGAAACCGCGGAAGAAATAACAACAATCAAGGTGGAAATGGAAATGAACGCGGTTAAGGATGTTTCGGTTGTGGCGAAGTAAGGCACTTCAAGCGGGATTGCCCAAAGAATAACCAAGCTCGTGGAAGAGTTTTCAACATTTGAGCTAGGGAAGCTCGCCAGGATCCGAATGTAGTCACTGGTACGTTCCCTATTAATCAACATTTTGCATCTGTGCTATTTGATACCGGGGCCGACTGTAGCTTCGTATCTCTAGAGTTTAAGAATATACTCGGTTTAGTAGCAAGTAAGTTAGATATCCCGTACTCGATAGAACTAGCTAATGGGAAGCTAGTGGAAGCTAATGAAGTGATTAGAGGCTGTGTTATAGAGCTTGGAGAGCGTCAGTTCTCGTTAGATCTTCTGCCAGTGGAATTGCGAAGCTTCAACGTAGTAGTTGGGATGGATTGGTTATCGAGTAATCGAGCTGAGATTGTATGCCATGAGAAGGTTATCCGCATCCCGATGGCGAATGAAGAGACAATCGTGATTCATGGGGAGAAGCATGATACGCCTCTATGGATTATCAATTGTTTGAAGGCACGGAAGTTTTTACGTAAAGGATGTGTTGCCTTCTTGGCTCATGTCGTGGAAAAAGAGGCCGAAGAACCGATGCTAGAAGATATCCCTGTGGTAAGGGAATATCCTGAAGTCTTCCCCAAAGACTTGCCAAGATTACCGCCTCAACGACAAGTCGAATTCCATATTGACTTGGTTCCAGGCGCCGCACCTATAGCCAAGGCACCTTATCGACTTGCACCTTTAAAGATGCAAGAGTTATCAGTGCAGCTTCAGGAGCTACTGGATAAGGGATTTATAAGGCCAAGCTTCTCGCCTTGGGAAGCTCCAGTGCTGTTTGTCAAGAAGAAGGACGGTAGTTTTCGTATGTGTATCGATTTCCGGGAGCTAAACAAGTTAACCATCAAGAATCGGTATCCCTTGCCGAGGATTAATGATCTATTCGATCAATTTCAAGGATCAAGTTACTATTCCAAGATCGATCTTCGATCGGGTTATCACCAGCTGCGGATTCAAGAAGAGAGTATACCGAAGACTGCCTTCAGAACTCGTTATGGACATTACGAGTTTCTAGTGACGCCGTTTGGGTTGACTAATGCGCCGACAGTGTTTATGGATTTGATAAACCAGGTTTGCAAGCCATATCTCGATAAATTCATGATTGTATTTATCGACGATATTTTGATCTATTCACGGACAAAAGAAGACCATGAGCAACACCTCTGAGCCATCTTAGAGCTGCTAAAGAAGGAGAAGCTCTACGCTAAGTTCTCGAAGTGCGAGTTTTGGATACTCGAAGTGCAGTTCCTCGGTCGCGTGGTAAATGAAAATGGTATTCATGTGGATCCCACCAAGATCGAGGCAATTAAGAATTGGGAAACTCCGAAGACACCAACCGAGATCCGACAGTTTTTTGGGTTTAGCAGGCTACTATCGCAGGTTCATAGAGGATTTTTCCAAGATAGCTCAACCGCTGACCTCCCTCACTCAGAAGGATAAGAAGTATGAATGGGGAGATAAACAGGAAGAAGCCTTTCAGCTGCTTAAGAATAAGCTTTGCGATGCACCTATTTTATCCCTACCCGAAGGCACTGACGACTTCGTGGTCTATTGTGACGCTTCGCGTCAGGGATTAGGTTGTGTGCTAATGCAGCGACAAAAGGTTATCGCTTATGCTTCACACTAATTAAAGGTCTGTGAGAAGAACTACACCACGCATGATTTGGAGTTAGGCGCAGTGGGGTTTGCTTTGAAGATTTGGCGACATTATCTGTATGGTACTCGATGTACGATTTTTACGGATCACAAGAGCCTTCAGCACATATTCGATTTGAAAGAGCTTAATATGAGACAGCGACGTTGGGTTGAGTTGTTAAATGATTATGATTGCGAAATCAAATATCATCCTGGAAAGGCGAATGTGGTAGCAGATGGCTTAAGCCGAAAAGAAAGGATCAAGCCCATAATGGTTAGGGCTTTAGAGATGATTATTCAGACAGATCTCTCATTGCGCATTCGTGCTGCACAGAAAGAAGCTCTTAAGAAAGTGAAAATTAAGGATGAATTCCTCAGAGGAATGGAGAAAAAGTTGGTACCCAACGAGGAAGGAACCTTGTATTTTATGGGACAAATTTGGGTTCCGCTTTTTGGTGGTCTTAAAGAGGTCATTTTTTATGAGGCTCATAAATCGAGGTACTCGATCCATCCAGGATCAGACAAGATGTACCAAGATTTGAAGGATTACTACTGGTGGCCAAGACTTAAGGGCAATGTTGCTATGTATGTTGGGAAGTGTTTGACTTGTGCCAAGGTGAAGGTCGAGTAACAGAAGCCTTCAGGTCTTCTGCAACAGCCAGAGATACCCATGTGAAAGTGGGAGCAGATCTCTATGGACTTCATAACCAAGTTGCCCAGGACTCCCAGAGGTCATGATACGATTTGGGTAATCGTAGACCGATTGACAAAGTCTACGCACTTCTTGCCGATTAGAGAGAAGGATAACACTGGTAAGCTAGCTGAGCTTTACCTAAGAGAGATAGTTGCACGTCATGGAGTGCCTATCTCAATTATATCAGATAGAGATGGACGGTTTGTGTCAAGGATTTGGCAATCCTTTCAAGAAGCTTTTGGTTCTTAGTTGAATCTGAGTACTGCTTTTCACCCGCAGACGGACGGACAAAGCGAGAGAACGATTCAGACACTAGAAGATATGCTACGTGCTTGTGTAATGGATTTAGGTGGCAGTTGGGATACTCATCTGCCTTTGGTTGAGTTCTCCTATAACAACAGCTACCATACAAGCATCCAAGCTGCACCATTTGAGGCTCTCTACGGATGAAAGTGTCGATCACCGTTATGCTGGGCTGATGCAAGTGATAGACAGATGGTTGGTCCCGAATTGGTCCAAGAAACGACTGATAAGATCATGCAGATCCGAGAGCGCATCAAGGCGGCTCGTGATCGACATAAGAGTTATGAGGACCAAAGACAAAAACCCTTGGAAGTTGAAGTGGGTGATATGGTTTTGTTAAAAGTTTCACCTTGGAAAGGTGTGGCACGCTTTGGGAAGCGTGGTAAGTTAAACCCACGTTTTATCGGGCCGTTCAGAATTTTAGAAAGGGTTGGTTCAGTGGCATACAAGTTGGAGCTACCAGCAGAACTTAATGGTGTTCATGATACATTTCATGTATCTAATCTGAAGAAAAGTCCAACTCAAGAGACAGTGGTCATCCCTACGGATGAAGTTCACATTGACGACACACTCCACGTTACCGAAGAACCCGTTGAGGTTACAGATTGGAAGGGTAACAAGACTCGGAGGAGTAGTTTTAAGCTTGTCAAGGTTAGATGGAACGCACGTCACGGCCCAGAGTTTACCTGGGAGCGTGAAGACCGTATGAAAGCAAAATACCCACATTTGTTCCCCAACTCCCGTGTAGCTAACAGTAAAGCTTAAAATTTCGGGACGAAATTTTCTTAACAGGGGGAGAATGTGACAAATGTCAAATTTTCATGTATCCGTACAATGATTAGACAATGATTAGTGCTTAATGACTGTGCTGATTTACAATTAATGGCTTGAATTTCTTTCTGATTATTGTTATCATAGATACATGTGCATCACATATTGCAAATGACATAGCATTATTGCATGTAAACTTTATTGATTCAAATGATGCACGAAACAAAGTTAGCATAGTTATCAGACAAATCAGAAAAATGCTGACGGAGTTCAGTACATAGACAGACATGGTATTGAGACACAGAATGTGTCAGAAACCAAGAGTTACACTAGTATAGTGTGTAGGAAAGTAAGGATTATAAAACTGTCTTCCTAGAGATAGTTTAAGTGCCGAAAAGTGCCTGAAACTCACTTAAATTGCTGAATTCAGCAAAAATCAGCATTTAAACACTTGAATATCATGCAGAAATATGGTTAAATGGTCCAGAATGCTTTCCTAAGTGTCGGGAATCAAAACTGTCACAAAAGTTAACATAAAGCACACTAAATTGTATAGTTTAGCACCTTAATGAACCAGTAACCAACCGAACAACCGGACACTACCCGAGACACCAAATTTTAACTAGAAGCATTGTTTTAACATTACCAAGCTAGTTATTGTCCCCGAATATAGTAACACACTATATAATATCCTAATAACTGAATACCTAACTAATTCACTTGAAATCTAACTAAATAACCTAACTAAGAGTTACACTCTAACCAAGACTCCCCCCCCCCCCTTTGTTGGACGGTTAGACAAGGGTGGCCCACCCTTGATTTCTTTTAATTGTTTATGTGATCTTGTTATTAGTTCATGAAACACATTAACAATTAGTGAAAACACTTGTTGGTGAATTATAAGTTTAACCACAAGTGCCATCATCTTCATTTCATTCGCATTTCACCAACACCATCTTTCTTCTCCTCTCCCCTCTACTCTCGGCCGTAACCCATACACAACACATCCACCATTTACATTTCATCTTCATCCAATCTCTAAGCATACAAAGGTGTAAGAAGCCATACAAAGAAGCTAGGAGCTCTTGGAAGTTGAAGGACCTCTCATACAAGCTTTTAACCACCTTATTCATCATCTTCATCTTCTTCTGATCATCCCTAGCCTTGAGCTAGTAGTAAGATCATTCTACACTTTATTTTACATCTTATTAAGTGGGTTAAAAGATGGTATAAGTTGATAATCATGAAGAACACTATGAATCAAGAACATAAATCTTAAACATAAGATTAAAATCATAAGATATATGTTTTTTAAGTGTTGTTATGCTTGTTGATTGTTTGTGTTTATGATGTTAAACATCATATGATCTTGGTAGATAATGATTAAAGACATAATCTAGCAAGATAAGAGTATGATTATGTTGTAGATCAAAGTAATCAACTTTATGTTAAGGCATGAACTTGAAGTATAACATGTTTTCTTGAAAAATAATGATCAAAGTGTAATGTAGATCATATAAATGGATGATTTCAAAGAATAATTTTCAAGAAACCAAGTTAAAAATACAAGATTTACATAAGCTTGGTTCTTAAAGAAATTAACCACATTTTTAGTGGTTAATCAAGTGTAGAAATATATATTTAACAAGAAAAACTCAAGAAGAAATAATTTTAGAAAAATGATTTACAAGTTGTAAACATCTAACTTCTTCAATAATGATGTTTTTAAATGAACAATCACACTTTAAAGGGTAACTAAGCCCACTAAACACACTAGTAAGTTACTACAAATTTTTATAAAATTTCAAGTTCATGAAGTAGTGATTATGGCTTGATTTTGGCAAATTGGTAAGTATTGATTGGTTTATTGTTGACTGTGATGATTTATAAAAGAAAATAATACGTTTTGAAAGCATGGAAACCTCCATTTTTAGGGGGAAACTATGGCAAAAAATTTCTAAAAATTAAACACTTAGAAAAATATTTTCAAACAAATATTTACAAGCATATTTTAACCATGAATTTTCATGTAAAGTTTGCCATAGTTTTTGTTACAAAAATTATAAATATTGGAGGTTGGTTTTTGATAATAAAAGTGACTAAATATGTATTTAGAGAATATATATTTAGATGTCACCATGTGTGTGATTATTTGTATATTATGTGTATTAGTTATATTATTTTAGGACTTGAAATAATATAACTCACCAAAAATACCAAGGAATTACAATACAAAATATTACCAAAATTCCAAGAAATAAATATATAATTTATACCCAAAATATTGGATAAACCGAACAAGGAATATAACTTACATAAATATTCCGGAATTTAATTCATAAGTATATTTTGGTAATTGGTATTTTGGACACCAAGAGAACAAAAATATGATTTTTATAATTACTACAAAAATATATCATATTTTTGACAAAGAGAAAATATATTATTTTTGGAGTAAATAAAAACATATATATTTTTCTTGAAATTATTAGAAGATATATTATTTTTGGGAGAAAATATATATTTTCTTACAAATTATGGAATACATTATTTTTGGGTGAAAAATAGATTTATATATATATTTTCTAAGTTAAACTTGAAAATATATTATTTTTGAGACTTATATGAAAATATAAATATTTTTGCTAAAGGAAAAATTATAAATAATTTTTCTAAGTAATATTTCTTAAAAATATATATTTTGAGAATATATATTGATGAATTGTAACACCCCGAAAACGGATTTGGTAATTAAACCCCGTTAATGCTAAAAGACGGTAAAATACCGTTAATGGTAAAATCAACCCGGTGAATATTAGGACTTAAGCAAATAATCCTAATATTAATTAAAAAGGAAAATAAATGCTTGAGAAGACAAAAGTTCATAAGGAGCCCGAGTTAACGGGACTTAAAATAAAACGGGTTTTTAACTTCCCGAACCTACTAAGTTGGCTAGGAATAATTAACCTAGTTAGATAGTGACTTATGAGTGGGTTAAACACGTAAAATAAAATAAAAACGAAACTGGAGGGACTAAAGTTGTCAAGTGTGAAACTTGACATATTAATATCAAAAATTCACCAAACACTGTGTGTGTGTCTGGTTCGTACAAAACACAGGGGAGCGACCAGGAACCCACATCAAACCCTAGTTCACCTTTAATCTCTCAAATTGAAGGTTAAAATCCAGTCTAAATCAAAATCCGAGCACGAAATAGTGATCCCCATTGAAAAAGGAGTCATAAGGTATGTAAATTTCATAAGAAATCTCTAATCGAATTTCTAAGTGATCTTAGGGAATTTGAAATCTATGAGTGCATGCTTGTTATAAGATGAAATAGGAACAATATAGTGTCTAGGAACAAACCCTAGACAAGTATATGATGAAATTAGGTCAAATTCTTGTGAATTCATGATCACCATTGAAGGTGATAAGTGGGTTTTGTAGAAACATGTTAAACACTAGGATTTTGATAGTTATTCTAGTGTAATTTGAGTACCATGAAGTAAATTCAGATTTGTTGATGCTAAATTCGTGTATGTGATGTTTTTAGGGTTCTGATTTGCTAAAAATAGTATTATAATGTCATAAACATGCTTTAATTGAAAGTTGAATTCAAACAGCTTCTGATCAGAATTTACAGCCGACTTGTATTGGCTGTAACGTAGACAAAACCTGACAAAAACATGTGTTTCTTGAGTCTAAAATGTTATTCCAGGAAATATCTTTAAAACCCCACTGGAATCGCATTTTTTCGACGAAAATTGAATGCTTTATGAATTTTTCGGTATCGAAGGTTCAGGCTGTGTTTTCTGGCAAAATTTGCAGCCCATTACGAATGTCATAACTCAATTTAAGAATTGATTTATGATCTCAAATTTTTACTGTAGGTAACTTCAGGTAATTCCAAAAACCTCCAATTGGAATTTCGTCAATCGGATAAACGAGTAATTTTAAATGAATTTTTTCGTAAGCTGCAGTCAGAAGTGACGAATCTGATTGCAGCTTAGTAAATGAATTTTTACGAATTTTTTGTAAAGAGTTAGATCTTGAAATTTTAACACAAGGCCTAACCCTCCGAGAGGTACGTCATATAAAAAAATCATAATTTTTGAAGACTAGTAAACAGGTTAAACAGGTCACCAAAAACAGCCTCTTTTTCGGTGATATAAACTTGCCTAATTGATGTTAATCTTGGCTAAATGACAAGTTACAAACTAGTTGTTGAATATATGGCATGCTTTGATTGATAAGTGTGTAAAAAAAGGGTCCATAGGGTGATGGCCATTGTATAAAATGACCAATCTAACCATCTTATGGATGTTATGATATAGTTTGACTCTAAACAAGCTAGGTGGGGGCTTGGAGAGGAACGGGTCAAACGGATCATGGATGCGAAGAATGTTTGTGCGGACGCGAGGTAAGTAAAAGCTTACACCCTTTTTTATAAGACATGCATTTATTCATAGGTTGTAAATATGACAAAAGCTATATCCGAAATACGTTTCCGATACGAAATAATACGGATCGGAAAATATAAAATGATGAAAATCCTTGGTTAATGGAAAAAGGGATCTAATGATAAAATCCGAAATGGGTCAGATGGGCGAATTGGTAGTTAAAAACCATGTTTTGTTATGTATGTAAACGTTTGGTCATATAGGCCAAACGAGTCAATGGTGATGATAACACCATTTGGCAATATCGACTAACATTTGGTTGTCAAGTCATATGTTCACAGGATTGAACAGAAATTGAATAATTGCGTCGCCTTGGAGTAGCGGCTAATAAAAGCAAGGTATCAAAATGAAACGGGTCTATATGTTAACCGGGCCAGGTACGCATAAATAAGATATTAGCTATAAGCGCGATTTTGGGTCAAATGGATAGTGAAAATCCTTCGCCGTAAAGTGGGGGATTAAAATTGACCAAAAGGCCTTTAATGGGTAAGTTGGGCAAACAACCCATGGAGGTTGTTTAGAAACTCGTATCATGATTATGCAACCCTTAGATAAGTATAAGAGTTGTAGGCATAAATTTCGTGGGTTGAATGTCTAAGAATTGGTCATTCGCGTAAAATGGCTAACCGGAGGGTAATATTCGGGTTAATTAGTATCTTATGTTAAATCCACCATAAATATAGTTGTGGTGGAAGATAAGTAGTTAATTAATAAGGGAACGTGAAGTGCGAAAAGGGAAAAACGGGTTTGATGCTTAAGTGCTTAAAAGACCTTTAAACGGGTCAAAATAAATTAAGAAGTTAAATGTTGGTTTTAGTATAAGAAAGTTATAAAATGAACCAATGAAAGTGGATGCATGAGCGAACCATGTAATCGGAGCAAAATGTTAATGTTGACAAGCCCGGGGATGGGTAGAAAGGGGATTAGAATCAGACATTTCTGATAAACAAGTAAAATGTAGATAATTGAAACGGGTCGAATAATGGTATGAAGAATTTATAAGCCTTTTGCTTATAATTCAGCTTCTGATGTGAATGAAGATGATAACCGGATCCGTAATTAATTTACGGACACGTAGAAAACAAGAATTACACAAAACGGATGTCTAGTTTAAAAGTTATGCAACTTTAAGTTGGGAATTTGCTTGAAAACATAGCTGGGCAAATGCGGCATCAAGAAAATGAACATTCTGTCGAAATGTGGCCGTCGCGCCACGCGACGGAGAAAGCACAAGCGGTCGCACCTCGCCACAGGCCGTTGCGGCCCGCGAAAGATGAAGTTAAGTCTGTCGCGGCCCACGACAGACTATAGAACTAGTGATTTTATTTTTATTTTGTTGTTCGATGTTTAGAACTTGTTTGGACTATTAACTAAGCATCAAAACTAACTTTTAAGTTGGTTTTGATCACAGGTAAATATCATGGGTTCCCGGATGAAGATCAAGCGCCATACAAGAACCGAATACACACACGAAAAAGAAGCTTCCGCATGATGCGTCGTCCTTATCCTAAACGACGAACTCAATTACATTATGTAGTATTTTCTTTAAATTTTGTAAAAGTTTTAATTTACCCGTATTTTCAAAGTGTATGGATTCATAATGACACGTTTATTTTCGTAAACTATACGAAAACCGTTACATTATAATAACGGTCTTACAAGTTGGTAATCAGAGCCCATGGTTAAAGAGTAAAGCGTGTTCGGTTCGAGGCTTGATCGCAAATCCGGTAAGTACATGTATGTTAATAGTTTAGTATGCTAAAGTGTTGTAAACAACACATAGGGCTATCGTGTGATACACGTTACCTTAATTAAATGATAAATATAGTTGACGAAATTGCGCGCGTTGACGCGTATAGTAGAAAAGCCTTGTATTATAATACGGGCGATTATTGAAGTTGATGTTACTAATTCTTGTAAATGTTTTAATTGAAGGACACTCGCATCTGAAGATAGCGAGAGTTTAACAAATTGCGGATATGACGGTGGAACAGTCCGAGGTATGACAAGCAGAGCATACTCATCAAGGACCTAAATCGCGTGACGATCGCGAACAAGGTTAACGACATAGAAAGCCCGTTAGGGCAAGCATTTACAGGTGCGCATTTTAAATTATTACGTGAATAGTAATATGCAACAAATACGTAGAGATTGAAAGTTGCATATGTAGATTAAAAACTTGGAAAAACCCGAATAGAAAACCTGTCCGGGATATTGTTTCCAAGAGAAACAAATAGAGGCATTACTTACATGGGGTGTAATGTGAAAATTATAAAAAGGTCATGTATACCAGGTATTGATCGCTTACTCTGGCCAAGTAAGTGGTGAGCACGTGGTACCATGAACTTTTTATGATGGACATACTTACATCCGATGTAGTAAGGACAGGGTAAATGGGACAAATTAAAAGTACCCAAATGAATCAAATAAGCAAAATACTTGAGAATAATGTAAACGCAAGCCGGGTGATGGAAGCGTATTACATTAGAATAATGAGCCCGAGAGAAGGGACGAAAGAGCCATGGTTGACAAAATGGGCAAGTAAAACCAAAGTATAGATGATCCGCCGGATCATAAAAGCGAAGGTATTGCCCACACGAAAAAGATAATCAAAGTTGTTAACTTTGGTCGTAGTAAAGAAAGGATGACGATGATAATCGTCATTCATAATCTATAAGGCCGTCAAGGATGGTCACATAAAGAATAAAAGACATGGTCGAATGAAAGCGATGGATTTCGCTAAGACAACCAAATAAATTGAAGCGAAGTCTTAATGCATACCAGAAGGGTTGCAATAATAATGACTTCGGTAAAACACCCGGTTGATGGGTAAGGATTTAAACACATGCGTAGACTGAGAAGCGGGAACTCGGAAGGAAAGTCAAAAGACTCGGGTTTCGAGTCATGACTAAAAGATAATAAGATGCTGTAGATAGAAATTTTGAAAAAATTACGTTCAACTATTTTAAAGTTGAACGGGTCGAACAAAGAATGAGGCTTGACACTTATAAGTGACGAAGTTCACACGAATAAGTCAAACGAGTTAAATAAAGGATGACGCTTGCTAATGCAAGTAAGCGCGAACTGAATAAATAAGAGTGCTAAATATTAATAAACCTATGTAAAGGGTCATTGGCGTTAAAAACATTAAGATAAAAGAACCCGAGTAATGGGCTGTAAAGAAGTATAAGTATGAACCGGGAAACGGTAAACGTAGAGCAAACTGACGTGTATATGACGTGAGGAGTCATAAAGTCGGAAGATTAGTCAGAAATGGGTTATGAATGAAGCCTTAGACTACGGTCAAGGTCAACTAAAGTTCAAAAGTAAAAACAAATGATTCCAAACAAACAAGGGATGTCTTAGGTACATTTGCATAAAGACACAAATAAAAGATGATCTACGAGATCATCATAAACTCCGGGATTATAAGTAGTGTTAAAGTCTACGGACCAAAATGACTCACGAGTCATAAATAGAAGGAAACGAACTGTTGGGTCTCACCTTTAAAAGGGGGAAAATCTAAAGAATTAGCCTATGAGACTAAGTGAAAGAACCTACGGGTCAATAGCGTAAAATGAGGTAACTGATTATGATTCCCCGTCTAAAACGAGAACGGAAAAAGAATAAATTGTGGGTTGTCAATTTCCTTGACATGAGTAATTGACATAGTCAAAGAGAAAAGCGTTAAACTAAAATATAGTTTTACTAAGAAACAACGCTTTAACAAATATGAATATTATGAAACTAATCCGGAAAATGATTAATATTAAGGAATATAGATCTTAACACCGATAGGTGCAAGGCGATACATTCGAAGGAAAGATTTTCGATAATAAAAGTCGACATAAACTTAAACAAAACGTGATGTGATCACGGTCACAAAAAGTGATATAGAATACAAACAAGTCTTAACGTGAGTTACGAGATATGAAAATCAGAAAACACGCAAAGGGCTGGGTTGGCAATAAGATATACCTGAATGACGGGGAATAAAGTGACGGCGACTAATCAGTCTAGCCGGTAAAACCTTTCAAATTCGGAATAGTGTTACGACTTATACAAGGCGCCTGTTGAAATAAGATTAGCTTGAAGCAAACATGTTGAAAATAAATACAACCGAGAGATCAGATGACAACTCGGTCAAATAAGTGACCAGAATAAGAAATACAAGATGAAAGTATCGGCCTATGAGGCCATGCACGTGAAAGGCGCATACGCTCTAAAACCAAAAAAAGAAAACACGTTATCTTACTTTTTGGTAAGATTATTATAGCCGAGCAATGCTTGAAGTGATCACCAAAACTAAGAATCAGATGATCTAAACCAATAAAGTACGTGAGAAAGATTTCGGGGACGAAACCTCTTTAAGGGGGTTAGACTTGTAACACCCCGAAAACGGGTTTGGTAATCAAACCCCATTAATGCTAAAAGACGGTAAAATACCGTTAATGGTAAAATTAACCCGGTGAATATTAGGACTTAAGCAAATAATCCTAATATTAATTAAAAAGGAAAATAAATGCTTGAGAAGGCAAAAGTTCATAAGGAGCCCGAGTTAACGGGACTTAAAATAAAACGGGTTTTTAACTTCCCGAACCTACTAAGTTGGCTAGGAATAATTAACCTAGTTAGATAGTAACTTATGAGTGGGTTAAACACTTAAAATAAAATAAAAACGAAATTGGAGGGACTAAAGTTGTCAAGTGTGAAACTTGACATATTAATATCAAAAATACACCAAACACACACATAAGTGTGTGTCTGGTTCGTACAAAACGCAGGGGAGCGACCAGGAACCCACATCAAACCCTAGTTCACCTTTAATCTCTCAAATTGAAGGTTAAAATCCAGTCTAAATCAAAATCCGAGCACGGAATAGTGATCCCCATTGAAAAAGGATTCATAAGGTATGTAAATTTCATAAGAAATCTCTAATCGAATTTCTAAGTGATCTTAGGGAACTCGAAATCTATGAGTGCATGCTTGTTATAAGATGAAATAGGAACAATATAGTGTCTAGGAACAAACCCTAGACAAGTATATGATGAAATTAGGTCAAATTCTTGTGAATTCATGATCACCAATGAAGGTGATAAGTGGATTTTGTAGAAACATGTTAAACACTAGGATTTTGATAGTTATTCTAGTGTAATTTGAGTTCCATGAAGTAAATTCAGATTTGTTGATGCTAAATTCGTGTATGTGATGTTTTTAGGGTTCTGATTTGCTAAAAATAGTGTTATAATGCCATAAACATGCTTTAATTGAAAGCTGAATTCAAACAACTTCTGATCAGAATTTATAGCCGATTTGTATTGGCTTTAACGTAGAAAAAACCTGACGAAAACATGTGTTTCTTGAGTGTAAAATGTTATTCCAGGAAATATCTTTAAAACCCCACTAGAATCGCATTTTTTCGACGAAAATTGAATGTTTTATGAATTTTTCGGTATCGAAGGTTCAGGCTGTGTTTTCTGGCAGAATTTGTAGCCCATTACGAATGTCATAACTCAATTTAAGAATTGATTTATGATCTCAAATTTTTACTGTAGGTAACGTCAGGTAATTTCAAAAACCTCCAATTGGAATTTCATCAATCGGATAAACGAGTATTTTAAATGAATTTTTTCATAAGCTGCAGTCAGAAGTGACGAATCTGATTATAGCTTAGTAAATGAATTTTTACGAATTTTTGGTAAAGAGTTAGATCTTGAAATTTTAACACAAGGCCTAACCCTCCGAGAGGTACGTCACATAAAAAAATCATAATTTTTTAAGACTTGTAAACAGGTTAAACAGGTCACCAAAAACAGCCTATTTTTCGGTGATATGAACTTGCCTAATTGATGTTAATCTTGGCTAAATGACAAGTTACAAACTAGTTGTTGAATATATGACATGCTTTGATTGATAAGTGTGTAAAAAAAAGGGTCCATAGGGTGATGGCCATTGTATAAAATGACCAATCTAACCATCTTATGGATGTTATGATATAGTTTGACTCTAAACAAGCTAGGTGGGGGCTTGGAGAAGAACGGGTCAAACGGATCATGGATGCGAAGAATGTTTGCGCGGATGCGAGGTAAGTAAAAGCTTACACCCTTTTTATAACACATGCATTTATTCATAGATTGTAAATATGACAAAAGCTATATCCGAAATACGTTTCCGATACGAAATAATACGGATCGGAACATATAAAATGATGAAAATCCTTGGTTAATGGAAAAAGGGATCTAATGATAAAATCCGAAATGGGTCGGATGGGCGACGTGGTAGTTAAAAACCATGTTTTGTTATGTATGTAAACGTTTGGTCATATAGGCCAAACGAGTCAATGGTGATGATAACACCATTTGGCAATATCGACTAACATTTGGTTGGTAAGTCATATGTTCACAGGATTGAACAGAAATTGAATAATTGCGTCGCCTTGGAGTAGCGGCTAATAAAAAAAGGTATGAAAATGAAACGGGTCTATATGTTGACCGGGCCAGGTACGCATAAATAAGATATTAGTTATAAGCGCGATTTTGGGTCAAATGGATAGTGAAAATCCTTCGCCGTAAAGTGGGGGATTAAAATTGACCAAAAGGCCTTTAATGGGTAAGTCGGGCAAACGACCCATGGAGGTTGTTTAGAAACTCGTATCATGATTATGCAACCCTTAGATAAGTATAAGAGTTGTAGGCATAAATTTCGTGGGTTGAATGTCTAAGAATTGGTCATTCGCGTAAAATGGCTAACCGAAGGGTAATATTCGGGTTAATTAGTATCTTATATTAAATCCACCATAAATATAGTTGTGGTGGAAGATAAGTAGTTAATTAATAAGGGAATGCGAAGTGCGAAAAGGGAAAAACGGGTTTGATGCTTAAGTGCTTAAAAGACCTTTAAACGGGTCAAAATAAATTAAGAAGTTAAATGTTGGTTTTAGTATAAGAAAGTTATAAAATGAATCGGTGAAAGTGGATGCATGAGAGAACCACGTAATGGGAGCAAAATGTTAATGTTGACAAGCCCGGGGATGGGTAGAAAGGGGATTAGAATCAGACATTTCTGATAAACAAGTAAAATGTAGATAATTGAAACGGGTCGAATAATGGTATGAAGAATTTATAAGCCTTTTGCTTATAATTCAGCTTCTGGTGTGAATTAAGATGATAACCGGATCCGTAATTAATTTACGGATGCGTAGAAAACAAGAATTACACAAAACGGATGTCTAGTTTAAAAGTTATGCAACTTTAAGTTGGGAATTTGCTTGAAAAACATAGCTGGGCAAATGCAGCATCAAGAAAATGAACATTCTGTCGAAATGTGGTCGTCGCGCCACGTGACGGAGAAAGCACAAGCGGTCGCGCCCCACCACAGGCCGTGGCGGCCCGCGAAAGATGAGTTTAAGTCTGTCGCGGCCCGCGACAGACTATAGAACTGGTGATTTTATTTTTATTTTGTTGTTCGATGTTTAGAACTTGTTTGGATTATTAACTAAGCATCAGAACTAACTTTTAAGTTGGTTTTGATCACAGGTAAATATCATGGGTTCCGGATGAAGATCAAGCGCCATACAAGAACCGAATACACACACGAAAAAGAAGCTTCCGCATGATGCGTCGTCCTTATCCTAAAAGACGAACTCAATTACATTATGTAGTATTTTCTTTAAATTTTGTAAAAGTTTTAATTTACCCGTATTTTCAAAGTGTATGGATTCATAATTACACGTTTATTTTCGTAAACTATACGAAAACCGTTAAATTTTAATAAGGGTCTTACAGAATATTTATTAAAAGTATTATTCCGGAAAAATAAACACAAAATTAAGTATAAGAATACTTAATAAACACAATAAAATACGTATTCTCGTACGTATAATTATACACCGGAATACGACACTGATACTTGGCAAAAATACACAAGTATAAGAATACGAGTATGAATACACCCATCCTTGGGAAGTTAGACATGTACAAATACATAAATGTGACAAGTTAAAATATATTACTTTAACAGTTATTCCAAAATTTAATAAATATAATTTAAGTTAAAATATTTATTATTTTAACAAATAATTATATAACTTGGAATAATATTGAAGACACAAAGAAACGTAACTCAAAGACACTAATTAAGTCTAAGTCAAGGCACGACCCACTCGTCTAATAAACCGTAGTACGTTGTAGGTAGTCGTGCATACGAGTAGCAGCTTTGGGTTACGTTGGATACGAAGAACGCAAGATTGTGAGTTCATATCCCCCTTTTCTTTTAACTGTTTTCGGTTTTATAACTTCGGGGGTGAAGTACACGTTACAAATTGTTTACAAACGTTTATACAAGGTATGGTTAGCTAAGGAAGGTACTTAGATCATGTGAGTGGTGGGTACAAAGCTTAAGACCGTTAATCCTCGTAGTAGGACCGAGGGACATGAGTGATAGATCTATTTGGGTGTAGCGAGCCCCACCCATGTGGACCGGGATTTGGCCCATGAGGTGACTATGTCTTACAGCCGGAGGCCCGGTACAAAATCTGCTAGGATTGAGCCTTCCTGCATCACGTCACACATCTTAATGGCCTTGCAAACCATTAATGGATCTGTTTTCCTTGTTGCTTTCATACCGGGATTTACAAATACATACATACTTTCAATGATTTCAAGGTTTATTCATGCACACATACAAACACATGAACTCGCTCAACTTTTGTGGATGTTTTCAAACTACATGTATTTCAGGAAACTAAATGTGGATCTGGCGGGCGTTTGGAAGTTTCAAGTGATGTTTGAAATAAAAGATGTCATCCGGTGTCTAAGGGTTTGGGATTGTGTATCTTATCCTGGATAAGATACATAGTTCGAAGCCTAGTTTTTATTAGTGTCTATTGTCGAGTCCTTATGGAACTCTAAACAATTTGAATGGTTTGTAATCTGAATTTGAAGTCTATGTTTGGATTTTAAAACAATGTTGTTTGTAATGTTTTAAAACTTATCTATGGATGAACATCTTGGGTTTTATCATATAGTTGTTTGTTATGGTTGAATGCAATGATATTAAGCAAGTCACACATAATCACGCTTCCGCAAAATTCAGGGTGTGACATATGGTACCATAGGATCTGACAAATCCCGTTGTCGGACTATCACCATGGTTATGGGGGGTAATGTGGGTAACGACAGAACCTGATGATTGTTAACTTACCCTTTGGTGGTTTGTTAATATGAGTTGAACGATGGACGAGTCACACTGGTTTGAATGTATTCAACGAGACGACCAAAAGTTTGTTTTCACAAACAAAACACGAACCATTGGAACTATTTGAACTATGTGAACGATTGGAACTATTTGAACCATTGGAACTATTTGAACTATGTGAACGATTGGAACTATTTGAACCATTGGAACTATTTGAACTATGTGAACGATTGGAACTATTTGAACCATTGGAACTATTTGAACTATGTGAGCGATTTGAACTATTTGAACCATTGGAACTATTTGAACTATGAGAACGATTTGAATTAATTGAACGATTGGTTTATGGTAAGTGATTAGGTAACGAGGCGGGTATAATATGATAAAAGCATGGTGGATACGCCGCTGGTACTTCCTATATATAAGTGCTTTTAACACATTACTTGTCATTCCGTTATCTTGATCACTTGGACAAATGTTTTCAAAACGAAGTTACACTACAAGGTTTACTTAAAGATATAAACCATCTTGCTGATTCCAGGATCCAGTGAGTTCAACGAAGCTTCGGTCCTGAAACGACGTGTTCGGTGCATTTATTACGACTAAGAAAGGAGTAGAAGATAGATATGACACCGATCAGTCACTTATAATCTAGTCTCTATTGATTATTCAATGTTTACAGCGCCACGAGACCAGTTGGACAGCATTTCCCCTCTGGGAACCAAAAGCTTGTCCAAATGGGAGCCCCAACCCCCTATTTATAGACATCACCTACACTATGTGTCATCCGATCAGATTGCCATCCGATCGGACTGACATTGACAATATCAAAACATGTCCAACTTTCTCTATTCTATATAATATACAACAAACGCTCTATCTAACTATTCGTACAGTGGCAGACGTACGAAATATGCTACAACAGATTCCCCCTCGGATGTCACTGTCGAATCGTCCTTAAAACTTTGAGAACCTTGAGCCGTGTTTGAATATTCTGTAATCTTCAACTTTTCTGCAACTTCAATCAGGTATCTTGAAATCTGACTATCCAAATTCCCCCTCGATTGATGATTCGGGTTTGCTTTTGCCAAAGAAAAGCATGAATTCCCCCTGGAATGAACCTTCAGGTCTTTTGCACAGTTTACGACTCTCCTCTGATTTGCTAAACTACAACCTTCATGAACAATCACCAACTTGAAACTAATCAATGCAGCATCATCTGTTTCAACTTTAACTACATCCGAGCTCAGTTTTTGATATCACAAGTAATTCCGCCTGCTCGATCTAAGAATGTACAAAAACTCAACCGGCAATTGATAGAAACTTCAAATACCCCACTGGTTAACTTCAAATCCGTGATTCCCCCTGAAGATCTGATATCCCGTTTACTGTGATCCACGTTAACGCACTGTAAGAATGACAGATCCGTGTAAACGGTATTCTCCACAATCAGGAAATCTTCATCGGAAAACAAATCATCTGGTAATGTAATCCGATCTCCGAAGCATTCGTCCACAATTAGATTCATCTCCTCGGATAATCTAGATCTCGGAAGCTATCATCCACGATCACTCTCAGATCTCTGAAGCTTTCGTCCACGATCAGATATCAACACCTCGGATCCTCTTGATCTCAGAAGCTTACACTCATGATCAGATTCACATTCCCCATGACAATCTGAAGTCGAAAACTACCCGAATACTATTGCAGTGTCACGAATTTCAAAAATGCCGGAATTTCATCAAATGACAGTGAAATTTTTATTCCCCCTCATTTTTGCAAATTCTGACGTCTCTAATATTGAATTCCCCCTCAAACTAAGAAATTCAGTCCTCTTTTATATCTGAAAAACTCGACTATGCTGAAAATATGACAATTTTCCTCAAAACGTCAGTTTTTCATCATTGCGGATTTTACGATTTGGCCCGTAAATAGACAGATAACCTGAATGATAAACATTCTGCACCATTATCATGACTACCCCACTAATTTCCACAATCCGTGATCGCATCATCAAATATGTTCACTGAAGCCCCCGACGGTGTCCCCGAACAACCCAGCTTGGTCGTTAAAAACCCGAAAAAATTTGACAATCACCAAATTTTTTCTGGAGACTCTCCTCGTCGTTGCGATAAAAAAATGCCTTTTTTTAGGCATTTGATCATCTGGTCGAATGACAAGTGTCGAATGGTCATCCGATCGGATTGCCATCCGATCGGATTGTCATTCGATTAAAGGAATATGGTATGATGGATCGGATTGCCATCCGATCGGATTGTCGTTCGTTGAAAACACCTTGATCTATCAAACACCCCTAAGTGACATGGATCGGATGGTCATCCGATCGAATTGCCATCCGATTGAAAGCATATAAATCTTCAACAATCCTTCAAGCAAGATGGTGACAAGTGTCGGATGGTCATCCGATCGGATTATCATCCGATCGGAAATGTTCTAACAGCTCAAGAACACTCTGAATCTCTTTTTTCGATCCAGAATCTTTATTTGTGTGAATTTCATGATGAAACTTCACAGGATTGTGCGCGGATCAATTCCAAACAGAATGATGTCTTCAATTCCAAAATCCATCCGTGAATTGACCTTTATTTTGATGATTTTCTATGTTTAATGTCAAAACTCCCGTTTAACCCAAAATTGATGAGCTTTGGGTGATTTAACCAACTGTTAGATCGATTAAATCAGTACCGTAGCTCTGATACCACTGCTAATTCCAGGAACCGGTGAGTTCGATGGAACTTCGGTCCCGAAATGACGTGTTCGGTGCGTTTATTACGACTAAGAAAGGAGTAGAAAATAGATACGACACCGATCAGTCACTTAGAATCTGGTCTCTATTGATTATTCAACGTTTATAGCACCACGAGACTAGTTGGACAGCATTTCCCCTCTGGGAACCAAAAGCTTGTCCAAATGGGAGCCCCAACCCCCTATTTATAGACATCACCTACACTATGTGTCGTCCGATCGGATTGCCATCCGATCGAACTGACATTGACAATATCAAAACCTGTCCAACTTTCTCTATTCTATACAATATTCAACACACGCTCTATCTAACTATTCGCACAGTGGCAGACGTATGAAATATGCACCAACACATACAATGTTTACTTTCAACAACGATTTACTACTTGGTTTACAAAGACAAATGTTTTCAGTCAGGATTCATGGCTACAATGGTTTTGGGTTACACATATATCAACTTGTAAAGTTGATAAAACATGCTGCAATATCAAACTCTTTTGGTTTCAAGGTACACACTCTCGACAACTCTCGAAGTTGGATGAGGTATTGCAATATGGATTCAAAGCCATGAATCTGACACACTCACAAAACCTATGTACTCGCCGGCATTTTTATGCTGACTTATTTTCACATATGTTTCAGGTACTGTTGTTTGATGATGTTTCATGATGATTATGATGCATGCTCATATAGGAATGGACGAGGCCTTAGTAACTTAATAACAATGAAGGAAAATATGTTCATGTTTTGCTTCTGATTTTAATACAATGTAATAAACTTAATTCAATAAATTGAAACTTTAATCCATGTGTTGTGAAACAATGATTCTGTTACGACACTCCCCGACGTTTCCGTCGTGGTTTGTTTTTTTAACGCGGTCGGGGTGTGACAGAAGAGTTGGTATCAGAGCTCATGGTTATAGGGAATTAGGTTATTAGTGATGCTTTGACCTAGACTATAACCTTCCTAGGACCCTAACACAAGTTATCTTGTGTTTAGTCTTAAAACAATACCGTTGCCTATCTTTAGGTGACAACCACAACAAGAACACGAATTACAGAACCGACTTGAAAACCAGTCATCTCTTCTTAGATGATTTATTATAAGGTTTTGAACCTTCAAAGTTTTCAAAATCTCGTCAAAGTTTGGGTCTTATTAATGTGAACACGTGCAATCTGGAAGGGTGGATGCCTGTATCCCAAGTTTTCTGTCTAAGGCTAGAGTGTTCGTACAAATCCACATAATCGGACCAGTCACTCTTACCTGGGAACTCTTGGGGTGGGTGTCTACTTATAGGCTAAAGCATGTCTTCGTGATACATTATAAGGACCTATTTACTTTGTTCAGCCACTGTGCGTCGTTTGTTCGTTCGAGGTAACGAACGAATGATCGCCTTCCTTATGTTTCATCGATATCTTCAATACCTCTCCTGTCTATTCAAATGTCAATCTCACTTATTTCTCATTTATCCTTGTTCTTTTTAGAAAATGCCTCCTAGACGCGATCAAACTGAGGATGCTGCCCTCGCAGCCCTAGTCGCTCAGCAGATTGCTGCTGTGATTCCGAACCTCATTATCCAGATAAACCAAGCGAATAACAACAATAACAATGCTCAGTGTAACTTCAAAACATTCAATTTAGTTAAGCCATTGAAATTTTCTGGGTCTCAAGGAGCAACTGCGCTCCTACAATGGTTTGAGAGTCTAGAAAGCACATTCCAGCACGTTCAGTGTCCAAATGAGCGAAAGGTTGAATTCGCATCTAGTGTTTTTGAGAAACGAGCATTAACATGGTGGAATGGTGTGATGAAAGACAGGGGTGCCGATGTGGCATTAGCTCAAACCTGGGAAGAGCTTCGAGCTCTAATGATGAAGGAATTTTGTCCTCGTCATGAAATCAGGGCACTAGAAAGGGAATTCGACGATCTTAAACAAGATAGTGGTGAGCATCGAGCCTACACGGACCGATATGAGGAACTAAGTTTGTTATGTCCAACCATGGTTACGCCTTTGGATAAGGCAATTGAAAAGTACATTGATGGCCTCCCTGACTCAGTTCAAGACATTGTTACTGGTAGCAACCCTACCACAGTTAGACAGGCCATTGAGCTATTCGCTACCCTGACTGAATCTCAGATCAGGAAGGGTAAACTTTTCTGAAAAGGTGACAAGAAATCAACCGATGGAACAAAACCAAAGGATAAGCAGACTGAATCCTCCAAGAAGTCAAAGAAGCATAAGGCTTCTCAGAACTTCGCCGTGGTTGCTCAAAACAATCAAGTTTTCCCTAACCAACCAGCTCAACCCCCCTACTAAGAAGCCATACAACGGGACTGTGACAACCCGAGTTTTCAAGGTCTCTACCCGACTTAATTCAATACTTATTTGCAAAATGTTTGTATCTCTATATTTGATGTGCAATATAAGTGTGGTCTTATATATATATTTGATGTGCAATGTAAGTGTGTTAACTGATATATGTTTAGTATGATTATAATGTTAGTACACTTAATAAAAAGATGGAACCTTTGGCCGAAATCACCCCAACCATATACCCCTCCCGAAAACACCCCATGTCCGAAAACACCCCATGTGTTTTCGTCCACCATAAGGCCAACGAAAACAAGAATGGGCCTGGCCCAGTAATGTTTAGCTTTTAAATGTTTTACTCTCAACCTTTACGAGTAGTTTTCAACCGGCAAACCCTAGAGCTCCTTATTTCTTTTCTCTGTGTGACGGCATTATCGAGTTTCCAAGTCCCCAAGTTCTCTCTAGCTTTCAGTCCATCGTTCTGTCTGCTTCGGTTAGTGCGTACTGTTACTGATATGAACGTGACTATTGATAGATCATTACATGGCTGCATATGTGAATATATCTGATGATAATATTTGTGTGCTTGGTATAATAGTGATGATTAGGGTTTGAGAATCTTTATGCTTCGAATCTTGTGAGTTGCAGTTGTTCATGATCTTATGAATTGTATTTGTTCATGCTAATTGTATGTTGTAGGATTTGTTGATTCTAATGTAAATCAATCAGACAGATCTGGTTGTTATGCTACTGCTCATGATTCGACTTGATGATATATATATATATATATGTATAATCTGAATGATTAAGTGAATTATGATTCTGTATTGCATGATGATTTACTGATGATCTCAATCGTATAGTGGTTAAGTAATTTACATGGTCCCATGAATAGATCTGATTGAGCATGATTGTTAAAGCCGATTGTGTAACTGTTGTTGATGATGATGATGTAACCGACGAAATCCCCACTCAACTAAGACACCGGGAACCAGACGAAAACACCTTGGCTTTTTCGCCATGCATTAAACCTGACGAAAACCCTTGGGATTTCGTCACCTGGGGGTTTTCGTCCATAGTGATTTCGTCCCAAGGGGTCTTCGCCCGAAAAGGGATTTCGCTGAACAAGTGTTTTCGCCATATACATGTGATTTCATTTAACTTCTGACAAAGTAACTCTGCTAATTTATTAACTCAATTAGTTTATTTAACTCTGTTAGTATGTTAACCCTGTTGATGTATTAACCCTGTTAAGTATGTCAACTCTGTTATGCATGTTAAGAATGTAAACCCAGTTAAGTCTATTAACTCTGGTTAGCTTATTAATGCTGATAAACTCATAAACTATGTTAAGTCATTAACTGTGTTAAGTATGTTATTGGATAAACATGTTAGAATAAACTGTGAAAGACCGTTATGTGAAACATGAATTGTATGCATGTGATTAACTGTTGTGGAATGCATGATGTTAACTGCCAAATGCACCTTGTGGTATTGATTGCATGTGAAACTTCACAAACCTGAACTGATTGTGTATACGTGCATAACTATAGGACTTGACTGATTACTTGTGAGCACATAGTTTAGCATACCGAGCAAACGAAGGTGAGTTCACACTCTTTCCAAGGCATGGGATTCCCAAGGGTTGGGAATGGGTTAATGATTTAAACGGTAACTACAACCATCCTCCGTGGGTAGGATGCCAAAATTTCACACTGGACCAAACCTCTATCATTGAAGTCCCTCATTTATATCAACTTAATCGCCGAGGCCTATGGCGAGCGGGTCATTAGTTAATAGCGCTATTAGGTTTAACAAACCTCACACCGTGCCAGTCGGACGGGCGTGTACTAATGGACTATGGGCAAAGGGTCAATGCTGATAGACATTGACTTAGGGCACCACTTACATTTTCGTAGTAGTCGATACGCACGGTCTAGTAACACATGGGAAGCCCCCACTAATCTTCGTAAACATGTCTGGGAGACCGCGATACGAATTAATACGATACATGGTTTACATAATGGACATCTGATTTACGAAACGAATGCTATAACTAAACAACCAACTGTGAACTCGCTCAACTTTGTTGTTGACTCATTGTTACATGCCTTGCAGGTCGTTAGGTACTCATGGAGCTTGCACAGGGAGGCGCAGTCGTTGTGGGACATGGCAGTGTGTGCCATGCTAAAAACATTACTTTATCTTGTACTTAATACTTACATTGGGTTTTACAATTATGCTTCTGCTAAACACTTAACTACGTTTTTGGTTTGAAACACCTTTCATATTGTGTGGTTGAATTTTACTTATTATTTGTTATGTTCAATATGATTGGTTTGGGGGTGTGACAGGGACTGCACCTCTGTGCGACCAATGTAACCTTCACCATCATGCTAATATACAATGCCGCAAATGCCTGAATTGTGGACTCGTTGGTCATACAGCTAGGGTTTGCCGAGCTGCACTTGACAACAACCCTGCTCAAGCTCGTTTTCCACCAGGTTCTTGCTACAACTGTGGCGAGATGGGCCATTTTAGAAACAATTGCCCAAAGCTCGTTAATACAAATCCAGCCCGTGGATGAGCATTTGGCTAACTGGAAGACGATGCTGCGTAGAAACAATCAAACTTTATGTATTATTTTCTTTTGTTATCTAAAACTATGAAACAAGTATTTTGGTTTATAAATAAATATTTATTTGCATTACAATGTACGAAAACAAATGTGGTTACACGTATGAATGACATACCCCTACGATACCGACACCAAGAAACCGAGTTCCTTGCAAAACAAACTACTCTCGTAGTTCTTCCACTTTTGTGATCGCTCGCGATCTGCACGAAAATCCTATGTAATCATTTCTTCTACGAAACAAAGTACAAGGTACAAGTTCCAACTTTGGACGAATACTCAAAGTACAGCTTTAAATCCTTAATTGGATACCTAAGGGTACTTCTATAAGTCCTTAATTAGTCTTACGCAATATACATATCATATTTTTCCGGGTTTCACAATATTTTACACAGCATATGATTTCAAAAGATTATACATGTTTTCAAAAACCTTATACATGATTTCAAAATCACCTCGCTTGGTTTTAAAACATTTTATAGACATGTTTACCTAATATACTTAGTACATGATTTCAAAAACATTACATAAGGTTTTCAAAAACATATCTTTAACGATTCCAAGCATAGCTTTCAAAAACAATATGCTTGTATGTTGCCTTAGCGTACGTGGTACACGATTTTCAAGAACACCCTGCTTCGTATGCTGACTTAGCATGCTTAGCACGATGATTTTAAGGATCCATTTGCTTCATATGTTGACTTAGCATATCTAGCACCTTGATTTCAGAAACACTGTACTTCGTACATTGACTTAGCATACCTAGTACAAGGTTCCTAAACATTTTCCCACTACACGAATTCCAAATCCTTATAGGATCTTCCTATCTTCATAGTCAGATCCGTGTGGATGTTTAAAGCGCAAAATCAAAGTCCTTAATTGGATTCTTTGTGTGCTTTTATACGAATATTACGATTCAATAAGAATAAAATCGAATCCTTATAAGATCATCCTATCTTTATAGATAGATTCTTGAGGATGTTTAAAGTACTAATTGAAGTCCATTGATTGGATTCCTGGTGTACTTTAAATGCATGTGTACAAATCGACGACGAGTTAATAACAAGCTGATAACAAGTTAATAACCAAGATTGACAATTATGTGTATGTGATTATATGTTTACGTGTTTATGTGGTTTAGTCAAAGTTATCACAAGGTTGTTCGATTGATTCTATCCCCAACACATTATAAAATAAACTGTGCGGACTGTGCAAGGAAGTACGTAATTATGGATGCATACATAATTATGGAATTTAGTGCACGGAAACCACAACAAGTTTTGTCATGTGTCAACATTAAACAAAAAACAAAAGTTTAACTATATTCATTTTCGTTTCTGATGAAGTACCCACTGAGGAAAAATGAACTAGCTACTCATTTTTCGCTTCTGAAAGAGATATCCACTGGGAAATGAATAATCCATTTGTGAACTAGTTCATTTTCATTTCTAATGAAGTATCCATTGAGGAAAATGAATTATCCATTTATTTTCGCTTCTGCAAAAATATCCACTGAGGAAAATGAATAGATTCATTCTGCTTCTGATGAAGTATCCACTAAGGAAAATGAATTATCCATTCATTTTCGCTTCTAAAGAAATATCCATTGGGGAATGAATAATCTTGTATCGATTCTTTCATTTCCACTTCTAACGAAGTATCCACTGAGGAAAATGAATTATCCATTCATTTTCGCTTCTAAAGAAATATCCATCGAGGAAATGAATACTCTTTACAATAAATCCTTCATTTCCACTTCTGACGAAGTATCCACTGAGGAAAATGAATTATCCATTCATTTTCGCTTCTGAAGAAATATCTATCGGGGAAATGAATATTCTTTACGACAATCCTTCATTTCCATTTCTGACGAAGTATCCACTGAGGAAAATGAATTATCCATTCATTTTCGCTTCTGAAGAAATATCCATCGGGAAATGAATATTCTTTACGATAATTTTTCATTTCTACTTCTGACGAAGTATCCATTGAAGAAAAATGAATTATCCATTCATTTTCGCTTCTAAAGAAGTAACCACTGAGAAATGAACAGCTTATACATTCCTTCATTTCCATTTTTGATAAAAGTATCCATTGGAGAAAATGAATTATCCATTCGTTTCCATTTTTGAAGAAATATCCACTGGAAATGAGTAACCTATTCATCTTTCATTTCCATTTCTGATGAAGAATCCATTAGAGAGAATGAATCATCCATTCATTTTTGCTTCTGAAGAATATCCACTGGAGAAAAGAAATACAAATCCTTACAAGATCTTTTTGTTTTAATAGTTAGATTCTTAAAGGATACTCACAGAACTATTGGTTAATTTGGTTTTATCATTTAATCAAATCTCTCATTCCCACTTCCTGCTTTAACCAAGGGAGTATCCTTTAGGGGATGAACATCATAAGTATAAACAACCCATTCCCGCTTCCTGTATTATCTGAGGGAGCATCCACTGGGGAATGACAAAGTTATGCCTTACTTGGAGATCCTTGATGGGTTACTCTATGCAAATAGATAAAGACTCTAGATTCCCGCAAGATAATTGTTTAACACAACTATTCAGACAGACTCCTACGAATAAATTTCGGGATGAAATTTCCTAAAGTAGGGGAGATTGTGACATCTGTGCCACTACGACCTTCATACAAATACAAAAACCAATGAAATCTTGTGTTTCATTCTTGAGATTTGTACAAATACATGTGACATTTGCACGTGTCAATTCTTGTTCGATATCAAGCTTTAAGTCACTTTCTGGAAAGTTATACGCAAATCATTACGTAAACGTAATGAGTTTAACACTACAAATACTTTGTAATTGTGACATAAGCTTAACATACCTTAAATAACCTTTACATAACTTAGAAATAAGTTTTGAAGGGTTTGGTTTGGCAAAAACAAGTTTATTCGATCACAGGGACTATTTGCGTCAAACTGCAAAAGTCTGCCGATTCGTATAGTAACGAACATTCCGGAACAAGATCATAAGCTAAACATACCCTAAATATCCTTTACATATCTTAGAAATAGGCTTTGAGGGGTTCGGTATGCGAAAATACGCTTATTTGATCACAGGGGCTAAAAGCGTCAAAACTGCGAAAGTATGCATTTACATGCATATCTTACGTTCTGACCATATCCGGACATCCAAAAAAAAATTTAATCACTAGAATATTATATTTTAGTGATAAGAATGCAAAAATACCATTCGTCGCGCAATTTGGGTCATTTTCGCGTCCGTTATGATTCCGTCGTAATTAACCGAAAACTGTAACCGTACAGCCAAACGAACCAACATCCGTGACATTTTTTAGTATAATCCAAGTTGAATATACTTTAACCTCATCATGGAGCTTGAAAATTGGTTTGACGGGTGTTAGAAGTGCCAAAACGCGACGAAACGCACTTAGGGACCAAAACTGCCGTTTTTCAATTCTGACTGGTCTGCAGGCCCCATACGGACCGTATGGGCATGCTTATGGTTCGTAAGCCTTCTCCAGATCAGCAGAAACTTCCTGATTAAAACCCAGCTGCTTGCACCTTATTTCCTTTGCTTGTTTTCAATCTTGTGGGCTGGTTTGTGTGTTTATCAAGCTCCCAAATCAGTCTCCAACAAGTGTAAGGTCAAGATCTTGTTTAGAAACATGTGGAATGATCTTGTTGGTTCAAGAAATCTATAAATAGCAAGCCAATTTCACCATTTTTCCTTGCTCATTTGATATTTCCACTCAAACCTGCTCTAAGTGGAGGCAACCACTTGTTGAAGGCCACCTACCTGAGCATTCTTGGTTCTTTATTCCAAGCTTGGACCTCTTGTAAGTGTTCTTTCATGCTTGGTTATGTATTTCAAGCAAGAAAGTCAAACAGAGTTTACTTTCAGCTTTGACCATGTATTGGTCAAGACAAAGTTCGTTTGAAATTTGCAACGTGAGCGTAATCACGATGGTTATAGTCCCTTGTGACTATACCTATTGATTACCACGTTAATTAGGCGTAGTGACGGGTCAAAGTTTCGGTCAAAATGCACGAGTATGTGTATTTTGCGACGAAACTATTTTCGGGTATCAAAACACTTTATTTTGATATCAACTCAGTTTTCTAACTTAGTTACACATGTTAAACATGTTTAACTCGTCACTTTTAGTCTAGTGCTTGTATAGGGTCGTAAGTCAAGCGGTCTTGACAACCGCTTAGACTTTCGAACCCACCCGACCCGTTTGGTCGATCATTAGGATTCGACCAAACATATTTGTGACCATGGTTGTATAGGGAATAGCCTTCCGAGGTTATTCTTAGCCGATATAATTACAGAATCCTGGAATAATTACAATTCTGTCAATAATCACAAATAATTCGTGGTATTTCATTTAATTAAATTGCTGATTACAATCGATAAAACCCTTTAAATAGGGAAAAGAACATTACAACCCTACCTCTAATTTAGCGAACAGAATCCTGGAATAATTACAATTCTGTCAATAATAATCACAAATAAATGCTGACATATATCTCTAATTTATATCGGCTAAGACTCCCCCCACAGTTTGAGCAGGCGTAGGACAAACGCTCAAGCTGGACCGAAAAGATTGAAACAGATGCGAGGAAGCCCTTTGGTAAAAATATCAGCGTACTGCAGAGATGTAGGGACATGAAGAACACGAATATGGCCAACCCAAACCTTTTCACGAACAAAATGAATGTCTATCTCTATGTGCTTCGTGTGTTGATGCTACACGGGATTATCAGATAAGTAGACGGCAGACACATTGTCACAATAAATTACCGAGGCATGTTGAAGAGGAAGATGCAACTCTAATAACAAATTTCGAACCCATGTATCCTATGCTACAGCATTAGCCACGGCGCGATATTCTGCTTCAGCACTGGAGCGAGAGATAGTAGGCTGACGTTTTGATGACCAAGAGATCAAGTTGTCACCCAAGAAAACACAATAACCACTCGTGGATCTGCGGGAGTCAGGGCAGCCTCCCCAGTCTGCATCTGAATAGGCTACCAAAGAGTGTGTAGGGGATTTAGTGAGATGAATACCATACTGAGTCATGCCTTGTAAGTACCGTAGAATGCTCTTTAGAAAAGCAAAGTGAGGCTCTCGTGGCTCGTGCATGAACAAGCATACCTGTTGAACTGCATACGAGATATCTGACCGTGTAAAAGTGAGATATTTCAATGCTCCAGCCAGGCTTCTATACAGTGTAGGATCATGAAATAGTGGGCCATCTGAAACACTCAATTTAGATGATAGATCGACTTGAGTGGTGCATGGTTTACAAGATGTCATAGAAGCCCGAGAAATAATATACTTTGCATATTGGGCTTGATCCAAGAACAAACCGTGTGCATTTCTAGTGACCTTAATTCCCAAAAAATAATGCAAAGGGCCCAAATCTGTCATAGCAAATTCCTGAGAGAGTGTATGAATGATATCATGTAGCAAAGTATCACAGGAGGCCGTTAAAACAATATCATCGACATAAAGCAGTAAATAAGCTGTCTGAGATCCCCGTGTGTACACGAATAAAGAATTGTCACATACACTACCACGAAAACCACGTGAAAGAATATAGGTGGCGAATCTAGTGTACCACGCTCGAGGAGCCTGTTTCAACCCATAAAGAGATTTCTTCAGCCTGCAAACAAAGTTAGGAAACCGTCTATCTACAAATCCCGGTGGTTGGTGCATAAACACAATTTAATTCAAATTTCCATGTAAGAAGGCATTCTTGACATCCAACTGATGGATAGGCCAAGAACGTGAAACTGCAATGGAAAGCACGGTCTGTATAGTAGCCGGTTTAACCACCGGACTAAAGGTGTCTTCACAATCAATACCAACCATTTGTGATTTCCCATTAACAACTAAGCGCACCTTATACCGTTCCAAAGATCCGTCTGATTTAAACTTATGGCGAAACAGCCACATGCAACGTATAACCGGTCTGTCAACCGGTCAAGGAACAAGTTCCCAAGTTTCATTCTCCTTTAAAGCACTAAACTCGGCTTGCATGGCATTTAACCAATTAGGGTCGGCAAAGGCATTAGATTAGGATTTAGGGACTGGGGAAATTGTGGTGGTCATGAGGGTATGTTTTGTTTTAGACTTGGTGATCATAGGATGGGAGTTAGGTGGTGGGACATTTGTGCTAGGCTGAAGACTAGCGGCTGATGAGGGAGCAATAGGAGGGACTGAAGGGACAGTCGTAGCTGTAACCGATGCTGGAACAGCAGCCGCTGTGGAACTGGTTGGGCAGGCCGTGTCTGGTGGTGCTGTAACAGCAGCCGAGGGCTGCTGAGTGGGACCAGCTGCAGTAGCTGGACGCGGGCGGCGGGTATAATGTTGTAGGTAAGGGGATGTGGTGTGGAGACGGGGTGGGGTTGGTTTTGGTACGGAAACAGGCGGGAGAAAGGAAAAACCAGGAGGGGTGTCGTCTAAGAAGGTGTATGAGGTGGTGGGTGTAGGAATGGTGTAAGGAAAAATATGCTCGGAAAAAGTGACATGACAAGATATCATCACCTTTCCTGTTGTGGGATCAAAACACCGATACCCACGAAAGTCCGGAGGATACCCGAGGAAAATACAACGGACGGAACGTGGGTGAAGTTTGTGGGGTTGGGTGGCCGAGGTATTCGGGTAACACGCGCATCCGAAAACACGAAGATGATCATATGTTGGATGGCGAAGGTATAAAGCAAAGGTAGGGGTAAAGAAATTGAGTCTTTTGGTGGGTAAAATGTTATGTAGGTAGGTAGCGGTATGTAGGGCTTCAACCCAAAAAATAGGGGGAAGATGAGCATGGATAAGTAAGGAACGAATGATGTCGTTGAGGCGACGGATCATACGTTTGGCACGTCCATTTTAGGAGGACGTTTGGGGGCAAGAAAAACGAAACAAAAGTCCATGTTGATGGGCAAATTGTTTAAAAGCATTGTTATCGAATTCCCCACCAAGATCACACTGAAAGGTTTTGATATTTCGGTTAAATTGTGTAGCTATGAGCCGGTGGAATTTAACAAAAGTGGAAAATGTTTTAGATTTGTATTTTAGTGGATAAACCCAAACAAAATGAGAAAAGTTATCGATTAATACCATGTAATATTTATATCCGGATTTACTTGGTATTGGGGATGTCCATAAATCACAATGTATAATGTCAAAAGGAGCAAACGTAAATGGAGTAGATTCATAAAAAGGAAGTCGTTTACTATTTGACAAATGACAGGAATGACAAAAATTAGAATTCTTATTGTGATTACATGAAAAACCAAAACGTCTATTAAGAACATCTAAAACTTGGGCTCCCGGATGTCCTAGACGATCATGCCAAGGAAAAGTTGTGGATGCAAGAAAACAAGCTTGTGGTGGTAGAGTTGGTGGAGTGACCGGATATAAGATGTCTGTGCTATTGTGGCGGGAAAGCAGGCGTCCAGTTGTTAGGTCCTTCAAGGAAAAACCAAATGGGTCAAATTCTATGGAAACATGGTTATCACGAGTAAATCGGCGAACCGATATAAGAGATTTAACAATTTGTGGGCTATATAGAATGTTAGGTAAAATGTAAGTGCGGTTGTGGATGGGAAGAAAACCATTACCGGATCCTTTGATTGGTAAGTAGTGCCCATTACCAACCATGAGTTTAGTGTTTATAGTAGAAGAGTGTAAATTAGGAATCATACCTTCATTTTCGGTGACATGCCGCTCGGCTCCGGTATCCATGACTGGTAAGTTGGGGTCTGTGTATTGTAGTTGCATAGTGTTAAAGGCTGCACTCAAGTCTGAAGGACAGAGAGCATCAAAACCGGGTGGGACAGCGGGTACCGTGGTAGTTGGGCTCAGGTTGGGTATGCCAGTGAAGTGGGCTGTTGGGTTTTGGGTTTGGTTGGTCGGGCAAGTGGACTAGTTTGGTCGCCAATTAGATTGAGTTGGGTAGGGGCAAGGTGGGGTGGACCACCAAGCCCATTGGGGAAATTGTTGCTGACCCATTTGGGGAAATTGTTGCTGGCCCATTTGCTGTTGAAAAGCCCAAGATGGATTTTGTCCTCTGTAGCCACGTCCCCGACCCCCACGTCCCCAAAATGGATTTCGGCCCCTGCCACCATAGTATGAGGATGGGTTGTAAGATGCTGGCTGTTGGTTTGTGTGTGAGGCTGGTGGCGGGGTAGGATTGGAACCTGCTAGTGTGACGAGGACAGAAGAAGAGCGTTGCTGTCGTGCTTCCAAACGAATCACTTTGTTATGTAACATTGTGCGAGCGAGTTCCGAATCAGCTTGTTGTGAGTGAATAAGCTGGGCTGTAGTGTCAAATTCGGCCGAAAGTCCACGAACAAGCTGCAAAACAAGCCTTTTATCTGAAACAGGCTGGTCGACATCAGCCAATTGGTTGGCTAGTTCCTTTAATTGTTTGCAATAGTCGTCAACCGAGGAACAAGAAGCAAGGGTTAAATTAACAAACCGGGTGTCGAGGGCGGCAGCTTTGGCTTGTTTATTACTGAGGAAAATCTTCTCGAGTTTCAGCCATGTATCTCTAGCCGTGGTAGCAGTGTCAAGAACCCGAATCAATAAATCATCTGAAATCGTGCTGTAGATCCACTGAGATACCAAGGCATCAATCTCCTTTCAGGTTGCAAAAGTAGGGTCTGTGGCGGCTGGTTGTGGGGTTTCATCTAAGTGGTCAAGAACCTTGTAGGCGATGGCGTGGAATTTAAAGAGCTTGACCCAAGAGGAGTATGTGACCTTAGTTCCATCAAGGGTTCTGATTTTGGACTGGATATTAGTGACCGAATAGGCAGGATGTAACGTGGTGGGGGTGGTTTTATCAGTGTGGTCATCGGGTTTGGACATCTTGACTGGAACAGAGGGCAAGAGATGTACGGCTGGAATCAGGGAAATGTTCTGTTGACCGGAAAAAAAAAGAAGAAAAGAAGAAGAGGCAGGGAAAAAAATAAAACCTATGCTCTGATACCATGAAAGTATTCATGGTATTTCATTGAATTGAATTGCTAATTACAATCGATAAAACCCTTTAAATAGGGAAAAGAACATAACAACCCTACCTCTGATACCATGAAAGTATTCATGGTATTTCATTGAATTGAATTGCTAATTACAATCGATAAAACCCTTTAAATAGGGAAAAGAACATAACAACCCTACCTCTAATTTAGGGAACAGAATCCTGGAATAATTACAATTCTGTCAATAATAATCACAAATAAATGCTGACATATATCTCTAGTTTATATAGGCTAAGAGTTATACCTTGTGGTCACTTAGTTTAATTAGTTGTTATGATAGGTAGTTTATATGCCTTAGGTAAATGACCAAAATGTCCGTTTCATGCATAATTTGAATTTAAGCATATGTAACTTAATTTTTGACACTTAAACTGATTATGCAACATATTTAAACATGTTAGGGCATATAATACTTGTCATAGGACTAGTTAGGCGTCTCAAAAGCGCATTTGCGCGAATGACGCATTAAAGTAGCATAGACTACCTTAACGGGTCATAACGGGTCGTAAGCACTTAGGATAGGTTCCGATTTAGAATGTAGGCTTTGTTAAACCATATCACATGAGTTCCAATACTCATTTGGTTTACAAGACCTCATTCTACCCGATCTTCCAATTTAGGTGTCGATTTTATTAACATAGTGATCCGATTACTAGGTGCCACTTGATTTCCTTGGTTTGCCCGAGCTTTGTTAAGTTCATTTAATCAAGGATACCTTGCAATCTCATGTGAGTACATAGTTCGCCTCTTTTACAGCTTTCAATTCTTTTGGGGTGATTCATATATGCTAAACGATTTCGAGTTTCCAAAACAAATGCTATGGTTTATATTAAACATAACGTTTTCTTTAATATGAACAAACTTGATGGGGCGTTTGTCGAAAGACAATTGAATGACATTCATTAACTATGATTAAGCCGACCAGTAGTATGTTATGGTACCATAGGCTGTTATGGTACCATAGGATCTAACAAATCCCCCTATCGGCCTATCACCATGGTTATGGGGGTAATGTGGGTAACGACAGAACCTGATGATTGTTAACTTACCCTTTGGTGGTTTGTTAATACGAGTTGAACGATGGACGAGTCACACTGGTTTGAATGTATTCAACGAGACGACCAAAAGTTTGTTTTCACAAATAAAACACGAACCATTGGAACTATTTGAACTATGTGAACGATTGGAACTATTTGAACCAGTGGAACTATTTGAACTATGTGAACGATTGGAACTATTTGAACCACTGGAACTATTTGAACTATGTGAACGATTGGAACTATTTGAACCATTGGAACTATTTGAACTATGTGAACGATTGAACTATTTGAACCATTGGAACTATTTGAACTATGTGAACGATTTGAACGAATTGAACGATTGGTTTATGGTAAGTGATTAGGTAATGGGCAGGTGTAATATGATAAAAGCATGGTGGATACGCCGCTGGTACTTCCTATATATAAGTGCTTTTAACACATTACATGTCATTCCGTTATCTAGATCACTTGGACAAATGTTTTCAAAACGAAGTTACACTACAAGGTTTACTTAAAGATATAAACCATACAATGTTTACTTTCAACAACGATTTACTACTTGGTTTACAAAGACAAATGTTTTCAGTCAAGATTCAAAACTACAATGGTTTTGGGTTACACATGTATTAACTTGTAAAGCTGATAAAACATGTTGCAATATCAAACTCTTTTGGTTTCAAGGTACACACTCGACAACTCTCGAAGTTGGACGAGGTATTGCAATATGGATTCAAAGCCATGAATCTGACACACTCACAAAACCTATATACTCGCCGGCATTTTTACGCTGACTTATTTTCACATATGTTTCAGGTACCGTTGTTTGATGATGTTTCATGATGATTATGATGCATGCTCACATAGGAATGGACGATGCCGTAGTGACTTAATAACAATAAAGGAAAATACGTTCATGTTTTGCTTCTGATTTCAATGCAATGTAATAAACTTAATTCAATAAATCAAAACTTCAATCCATGTGTTGTGAAACAATGATTCTGTTACGACACTCCCCGACGTTTCCGTCACGGTTTGTTGTTTTAACGCGGTCGGGGTGTGACATAGAGATAAAGTTACATAACTTTAGAAATCAAAATCAAATCTATCACAAAAATTAGGTGATATCATAATAACATAAATTAAATAAATTAACATATTAATTAATTTAAATTTAAAAGAAGGATGTCGATCAATACAATCCGTTGTTGCCACTTTATTTATGTAGAATCAATTAATCGATTTATTTATTAAAATATAAATCTGACAAAAACCATCAATTAATTGAACAAAATGAATTGGTTAACTCCAATTAAAATTAAACTAGTATTAAGCATCCCTGCGTTGCGGCGGGGCCATCAACACTGAAGTTGTGGCGTGTTAATGTGAATAAGTTAGACCGAAACGTAAAACATAGAAAAGAATAACTAAGTTGACCTTGGACTCGTGCGTTGCAACGAACCTATCAAACTAGAAGAAACGGACAACGTAAAAATGTTGAACCACACACACGTTGAGTCGTGTTAACTCGCAGAATTTAAAACGGAACGTAAAACGAAAAATTTGCGTAAGATGGAAAATATAAGGGACCAAAGTTGAAAGTAAAAATATTGTGAGGTTAAATTGCAAAAGACAAAAACTTTTGGGTTAAAAGTAAAAAAAAATCAAATAGGTTTTGGTTAAAAGTGAAAATCAAGTTTTTTTTTTTTTTTTTTGAAAATCCCCCTAAGCATTGGGTACACCCACTCTACGCATACAATTGTTGGAAATTTATAGTATGGAAATATTTATAAGAGCAATTGAAAACAATTTATTGCATTGGTTTCAAATTCAAAGCTTAGTTAAATAAAATATAAAGGTAAGAATACTGATTAGTTAGTGCCAAAACATTCGCCGCCGTAAGCAAAAGAAAAATAATTTGGATTGATTTAATTTTCATATCAATTTGCGTATCATAAATCGCAAAACACAAATCAATCTTAATATTTTAATTCATATTACTCAATTCGTTGAATTCCGGGATTGAATTAATGTGATCCGCTGTAAGTCCCGAAAAACGGATCAAACAACGATATCAAACGATCACCAAGGATGGGCGGAATCCAAACTTGATGATATTCAAGAAATCAAGAATACCGAATCACCTTCAAACTTTGCACATGATTCTATTACTCAAGAGCAAAACCGTCTGGTACAAAGTTCTCTCACTAGCTCTCTCTCTCTCTAGGATTTCTAACAATGAAGGCTACAATGTTGGAGAACTCTAACCCTACAAAAGCTATAACACTAGTTTATATACTCTAGGGTAAGCCCATGCCCACATGGGCTCCCTTTGGGCTTGCTTGGCTCACATGGCCTTAGGCATGCCCAAATGATCTAAACAGGTCCAAACCTAGTACAAACTAACCCAAATAAATCCTAGTTCGCTACCATAGACCGTTGCGTATATTTGATGCGTCAGTCTCACACTTTTAGGGCCTAACATCAGCATCATATGCTCTGATACCACATGTTGATGAATTCAATAAACATATTATGGAAAACAAGTAATGATTATGTACTTAATTAGCAAGTAACCGCATCAGAGAATGAAGTAGAAGACATTATCGTTATCTTGGTCGAGTTCCCTTTAGGGTGTACAGTTTCGATAGGGTTTATGTGTTCTGAAGAACACAGTTATGAGAGAGTGATGGGATGAATTAGAGAGTAATGATGTTTGTCTAACCATAATCTCTCTATATATACACCCAACGGGAAACCCTTAATTAGTTAATAAGGATAATCGGTCTATCAACAATTACCAACTAATATATTATAAATTATTATTTAATATTTTGATATATTATTATATAAATGATTGTTATGAACATATATAAATAATTACTATCATTTATTTATTCTAACATTGATATGTCCACTAAAAAATATGATATATATATTTCATGGTTTGAATATGCATCTACTATGGATTCTTTGATTCATTCTCCCTTTTAAAAACTAATTGGATGTTAATGGTTCAAAACTAACTTTTTTGCTTTATGATCAAGCTATGCATCTACTATGCATTCTCTAATACATTGAATATATTATCTTTTATTACAATTTATCAAAATTCATAGATCAAGACTGAAATATCGACTATCTAAAAGTTTCATACAAAGAATCTAACTAAAAACAAGTTTACAAACAAATCGACACTAGAACTCACATACAAATCATCAACATAATGATATGTTTGACTCTCAACTAAGACCTTAACATGAAAGAACTGATCTGAATGAAACAAGATAACAAATTCCTTAAGGGTCTACCTATTTGCACACCAACATGGCTATTTGGACACCAAACCCTACCTTTACCTACGCAGCGTATAGGGTTACCTCTATACGCTGCGTATAGAGCTATACTCAACATATATAAACCATGGATTTCAGAGCCTTATCAGCAACCATTGCACAGAAAATAAGGGTTACATACGCTACGTATAGGTCTATACGCAGCGTATATAAACAATTAGATTTTTTTGGGTCACTTTGGTAGGTTTGAGGGATCATTTTTTTCACAAAATTTAAATACGCTGCGTATAAAGAGTCAAAAAGACAAATGTTACCCCTGTTTTTGGCTGCGTATAGCCCCAAATGCAGGGGTAAAATGGTCTTTCCTACTATACGCTTCGTATGGACCTATACGCAGCGTATATAAAGGGTCAAAAAGTCAATTTTACCACTGCATTTGGCTGCGTATAGCCCCAAATGAAGGGGTAAAATGGTCTTTTTGACCCTCTTAATACGTTGCGTGTATACACAGCGTATATAAAGGTTTTTTTATAAACATTTATACAATAATGGTTTTAGTAAATTTTATAAAAAAAAAAAGAGTTTTCTATTTTAAATAAATAAAAAATTAAGTATTTCTATTTTAAATAAATATCGTATCGACCTCGTATAAGCCTATAAGTGTGATATCGAATCATATAGGTGTAGTATAGGTCACGTATTGACCTCGTATAAGACTATAAGTGTGATATCGTATCGTATAGCATAGTATATGTCCCGTATTAACCTCGTATAAGCCTATAAGTGTGATATCGTATCGTATAGCGTAGTATATGTCCCGTATAGGCCTATAGGTGTAGTATAGGTCCTGTATACGCCTCGTATATGTCCTCGTATATTGACCTCGCATATACAAGACCTATAGGAAACCTACACGAGACTTATACTACACTATGCGATACGATACGATATAACACCCGTATAGGCCTCTAGGTGTGGTTTAGGTCCCGTATAGGCCTATAGGAATATACAAGACCTACAGGGAACCTATACGAGACTTATACTACACTATACGATACGATACGATACTATACGATACGATATAACACCCGTATAGGCCTATAGGTGTAGTATATGTTCCGTATAGGCCTATAGATGTAGTATAGGTACTTTATAGGCCTATATGTGTGGTTTAGGTCCTGTATAGGCTTATATGTGTGGTTGAGGTCCCGTATAGGCCTATAGGTGTGGTTTAGGTCCCGTATAGGCCTATTGGTGTGGTTTAGGTCCCGTGTAGGCCTATAAGCATATACAAGACCTATAGGAAACCTATACGAGATTTATACTACACTATACGATACGATACGACACTATACTATACGATACGATATAACACCCGTATAGGCCTATAGGCATATATAAGACCCATATGAGACTTATACGCGGCTTATACGAGACTTATACTATACACTATACGATACGATACGATGCAATACGAAACGATACTATAGTATAGGTCCCTTATAGGCCTATAGGCAGATACAAGACCTATATGAGACTTATACGAGGTTTATACGAGATTATACTATACGATACTTAAAAATGCTTTTTTTTAATTCACCGTTTATATACGCTACGTATAGGCCTATACGCAGCGTATATAAAGGGTCAAAAAATATATTTTTACCACAGGTTTGGGGTTAAAAATAAAAATTACCCTTTATATACGCTGCGTATAGACCTATACGCAGCGTATATAAAAAGTCAAAAAGACAAATGTTACCCTTGTTTTTGGCTGCGTATAGCCCCAAATGCAGGGGTAAAATGGTCTTTCCTACTATACGCTTCGTATGGACCTATACGCAGCGTATATAAAGGGTCAAAAAGACAATTTTACCCCTGCATTTGGTTGCGTATAGCCCCAAATGAAGGGGTAAAATGGTCTTTTTGACCCTCTCTATACGTTGCGTATAGACCTATATGTAGCGTATAAAGGTTTTTTTATAAACATTTATACATTAATGGTTTTAGTAAATTTTATAAAAAAAAAGAGTTTTCTATTTTAAATAAATAAAAATTAAGTATTTCTATTTTAAATAAATATTGTATCGACCTCGTATAAGCCTATAAGTGTGATATCGAATCGTATAGGTCACGTATTGACCTCGTATAAGACTATAAGTGTGATATCGTATCGTATAGCATAGCAAATGTCCCGTATTGACCTCGTATAAGCCTATAAGTGTGATATCGTATTGTATAGCGTAGTATATGTCCCGTATAGGCCTATAGGTGTAGTATAGGTCCTGTATACGCCTCGTATATGTCCTCGTATATTGACCTCACATATACAAGTCCTATAGGAAACCTATACGAGACTTATACTACACTATGCGATACGATACGATACGATATAACACCCGTATAGGCCTATAGGTGTGGTTTAGGTCCCGTATAGGCCTATAGGTGTGGTTTAGGTCCCGTATAGGCCTATAGGCATATACAAGACATACAGGGAACCTATACAAGACTTATACTATACACTATATGATACGCTACGATGCAATACGATACGATACTATAGGATACCATACAACACTCGTATAACCCTATGGATGTAGTATTGGTCCCTTGCAGGCCTATATGTGTGGTTTAGGTCTCGTATAGACTTATATGTGTGGTTGAGGTCCCGTATATGCCTATAAGTGTGGTTTAGGTCCCGTATAGGTCTATAGGTTTGGTTTTGGTCCCGTATAAGCCTATAAGTGTGATATCGAATTGTATATGTCCTCATATATTGACCTCGCATATACAAGACCTATAGGAAACCTATACGAGACTTATACTACACTATACGATACGATACTATACGATACGATATAACACCCGTATAGGCCTACAGGTGTAGTATATGTCCCGTATAGGCCTATAGATGTAGTATAGGTCCTTTATAGGCCTATATGTGTGGTTTAGGTCCTGTATAGGCTTATATGTGTGGTTGAGGTCCCATATAGACGTATAGGTGTGGTTTAGGTCCCGTATAGGCCTATTGGTGTGGTTTAGGTCCCGTGTAGGCCTATAGGCATATACAAGACTTATAGGAAACCTATAGGAGATTTATATTACACTATACGATACGATACGATACGATACGATACGATACAATATGACATTATATTATACGATATGATATAACACCCGTATAGGCCGATAGGCATATACAAGACCTATATGAGACTTATACGCGGCTTATACGAGACTTATACTATACACTATATGATACGATACGATACGATGCAATACGATATGATACTATAGTATAGGTCCCTTATAGGCCTATAGGCAGATACAAAACCTATATGAGACTTATATGAGGTTTATACGAGACTTATACTATACGATACGATACTTAAAAATGTTTTTTTTTAATCACCGTTTATATACGCTGCGTATAGGCCTATACGCGGCGTATATAAAGGGTCAAAAAATATATTTTTACCACAGGTTTGGGGTTAACAATAAAAATTACCCTTTATATACGCTGCGTATAGACCTATACGCAGCGTATATAAAAAGTAAAAAAGACAAATGTTACCCCTGTTTTTGGCTGCGTATAGCGCCAAATGCAGGGGTAAAATGGTCTTTCCTACTATACGCTTCGTATGGACCTATACGCAGCGTATATAAAGGGTCAAAAAGATAAATTTGCCCGTGCATTTGGCTGCGTATAGCCCCAAATGAAGGGGTAAAATGGTCTTTTTGACCATCTCTATACGATGCGTATAGACCTATACGCAGCGTATATAAAGGTTTTTTATATAAACATTTATACATTATGGTTTTAGTAAATTTTATAAAAAAAAGAGTTTTCTATTTTAAATAAATAAAAAATTTAGAATCTCTATTTTAAATAAATATCGTATCGACCTCGTATAAGCCTATAAGTGTGATATCGAATTGTATAGGTGTAGTATAGGTCACGTATTGACCTCGTATAAGACAATAAGTGTGATATCGTATCGTATAGCATAGTATATGTCCCGTATTGACCTCGTATAAGCCTATAAGTGTGATATCATATCGTAGCGTAGTATATGTCCCGTATAGGCCTATAGGTGTAGTATAGGTCCTGTATAGGCCTCGTATATGTCCTCGTATATTGACCTTGCATATACAAGACCTATACGAGACTTATACTACACTATGCGATACGACACGATATAACACCCGTATAGGCTTATAGGTGTGGTTTAGGTCCCGTATAGGCCTATAGGTGTGGTTTAGGTCCCGTATAGGCCTATAGGCATATACAAGACCTACAGGGAACCTATACGAGACTTATACTATACACTATATGATACGATACTATAGGATACTATACAACACTCGTATAACCCTATAGATGTAGTATAGGTCCCTTACAGGCCTATATGTGTGGTTTAGGTCCCATATAGACTTATATGTGTGGTCGAGGTCCCGTATATGCCTATAGGTGTGGTTTAGGTCCCGTATAAGTCTATAGGTGTGGTTTTGGTCCCGTATAAGCCTATAAGTGTGATATCGAATCGTATATGTCCTCGTATATTGACCTCGCATATACAAGACCTATAGGAAACCTATACGAGACTTATACTACACTATACGATACGATACTATACGATACGATATAACACTCGTATAGGCCTATAGGTGTAGTATATGTCCCGTATAGGCCTATAGATGTAGTATAGGTCCTTTATAGGCCTATATGTGTGGTTTAGGTCCCGTATAGGCTTATATGTGTGGTTAAGGTCCTGTATAGGCCTATAGGTGTGGTTTAGGTCCCGTATAGGCGTATTGGGTTGGTTTAGGTCCCGTGTTGGCCTATAGGCATATACAAGACCTATAGGAAACCTATACGAGATTTATACTACACTATACGATACGATACGATACGATACGACACTATACTATACGATACGATATAACACCCGTATAGGCCTATAGACATATACAAGACCTATATGAAACTTATACGCGGCTTATACGAGACTTATACTATACACTATATTATACGATATGATGCGATGTGATACGATACTATAGTATAGGTCCCTTCTAGGCCTATAGGCAGATACAAGACCTATATGAGACTTACACTATACGATACGATACGATGCGATACGACACTATACTATACGATACGATATAACACCCGTATAGGCCTATAAACATATACAAGACCTATATGAGACATATACGCGGCTTATACGAGACTTATACTATACACTATATGATACGATACGATGCGATACGATACTATAGTATAGGTCCCTTATAGTCCTATAGGCAGATACAAGACCTATATGAGACTTATTTGAGGTTTATACGAGACTTATACTATACGATACGATACTTAAAAATGTTTTTTTTTAATTCACCGTTTATATACGCTGCATATAGGCCTATACGCAGCGTCTATATAGGGTCAAAAAAATTATTTTTACCACAGGTTTGGGGTTAAAAAAATACCCTTTATATACGTTGCGTATAGGTCTATACGCAGCGTATATAAAGGGTCAAAAAGACAAATGTTACACCTGCTTTTGGCTGCGTATGGCCCCAAATGCAAGGGTAAAATGGTCTTTCCTACTATACGCTTCGTATGGACCTATACGTAGCGTATATAAAGGGTCAAAAAGACAATTTTCCCCTGCATTTGGCTGCGTATAGCCCTAAATGAAGCGGTAAAATGGTCTTTTTGACCATCACTATAAGCTGCGTATAGACCTATACGCAGCGTATATAAATGTTTTTTTATAAACATTTATACATTAATGGTTTTAGTAAATTTTATAAAAAAAGAGTTTTCTATTTTAAATAAATAAAAAATTAAGTATTTCTATTTTAAATAAATATCGTATAGACCTCGTATAAGCCTATAAGTGTGATATCGAATCATATAGGTGTAGTATAGGCCACCTATTGACCACGTATAAGACTATAAGTGTGATATCGCATCGTATAGCATTGTATATGTCCCGTATTGACCTCGTATAAGCCTATAAGTGTGATATCGTATCGTATAGCGTAGTATATGTCTCGTATAGGCCTATAGGTGTAGTATAGGTCCTGTATAGGCCTCGTATATGTCGTATATTGACCTCGCATATACAAGACCTATAGGAAACCTATACGAGACTTATACTACACTATGCGATACGATACTATATAACACCCGTATAGGCCTATAGGTGTGGTTAGGTCCTGTATAGGCCTATAGGTGTAGTTTAGGTCCCGTATAGGCCTATAGGCATATACAAGACCTACAGGGAACCTATACGAGACTTATACTATACACTATATGATACGATACGATACGATGCAATATGATACGATACTATAGGATACCATACAACACTCGTATAACCCTATAGATGTAGTATAGGTCCCTTACAGGCCTATATGTGTGGTTTAGGTCCCATATAGACTTATATGTGTGGTTGAGGTCCCGTATATGCCTATAGGTATGGTTCAGGTCCCGTATAGGTCTATAGGTGTGGTTTTGGTCCCGTATAAGCCTAGAAGTGTGATATCGAATCGTATATGTCCTCGTATATTGACCTCGCATATACAAGACCTATAGGAAACCTATACGAGACTTATACTACACTATACGATACGATACGATACGATACTATATGATACGATATAACACCCGTATAGGCCTATAGGTGTAGTATATGTCCCGTATAGGCCTATAGATGTAGTATAGGTCCTTTATAGGCCTATATGTGTGGTTTAGGTCCCGTATAGACTTATATGTCTGGTTGAGATCCCGTAAAGGCCTATAGGTGTGGTTTAGGTCCCGTATAGGCCTATTGGTGTGGTTTAGGTCCCGTGTAGGCCTATAGGCATATACAAGACCTATAGGAATCATATACGAGATTTATACTACACTATACGATACGATACGACACTATACTATACGATACGATATAACACCTGTATAGGCCTATAGGCATATACAAGACCTATATGAGACTTATACGCGGCTTATACGAGACTTATACTATACACTATATGATACAATACGATGCAATACAATACAATACTATAGTATAGGTCCCTTATAGGCTTATAGGCAGATACAAGACATATATGAGACTTATTTGAGGTTTATACGAGACTTATACTATACGATACGATACTTAAAAATGTTTTTTTTTAATTCACCGTTTATATACGCAGCGTATATAAAGGATCAAAAAATATATTTTTACCACAGGTTTGGGGTTAAAAATAAAAATTGCCCTTTATGTACGCGTGTATACGCAGCGTATATAAACGGTCAAAAAGACAAATGTTACCCCTGTTTTTGGCTGCGTATAGCCCCAAATGCAGGGGTAAAATGGTCTTTCCTACTATACGCTTCGTATGGACTTATACGCAGCGTATATAAAGGGTCAAAAAGACAATTTTACCCTGCATTTGGCTACGTATAGCCCCAAATGAAGGGGTAAATGGTCTTTTGACCCTCTCCATACGCTGCGTATAGACCTATACGCAGCGTATATAAAGGTTTTTTTATAAACATTTATACTTTAATGGTTTTAGTAAATTTTATAAAAAGAGTTTTCTATTTTAAATAAATAATAAAATTAAGTATTTCTATTTTAAATAAATATCGTATCGACCTCGTATAACCCTATAAGTGTGATATCGAATCGTATAGGTGTAGTATAGGTCACGTATTAACCTCGTATAAGACTATAAGTGTGATATCGTATCGTATAGCATATGATATGTCCCTTATTGACCTCATATAAGCCTATAAGTGTGATATCGTATCGTATAGCGTAGTATATGTCCCGTATAGGCCTATAGGTGTAGTATAGGTCCTGTATAGGCCTCGTATATTGACCTCGCATATACAAGACCTATAGGAAACCTATACGAGACTTATACTACACTATATGATATGATACGATATAACACCCGTATAGGCCTATTGGTGTGGTTTAGGTCCCGTATAGGCCTAAGGCATATACAAGACCTACAGGGAACCTATATGAGACTTATACCATACACTATATGATACGATACGATATGATGCAATACGATACGATACTATAGGATACCATACAACACTCGTATAACCCTATAGATGTAGTATTGGTCTCTTACAGGCCTATATGTGTGGTTTAGGTCCCGTATAGACTTATATGTGTGGTTGAGGTCCCGTATATGCCTATAGGTGTGGTTTAGGTCATGTATAGGTCTATAGGTGTGGTTTTGGTCCCGTATAAACCTATAGGCATATACAAGACCTATAGGAAACCTATACGAGAATTATACTACACTATACTATACGATACGATACTATACTATACGATACAACACCCGTATAGGCCTGTAGGTGTGGTTTAGGTCCCGTATAGGCCTATAGGCATATACAAGACCTACAGGGAACCTATACGAGACTTATACTAGACGTTATACGATATGATACGATGCAATACGATACGATACTACAGGATACTATACAACACACGTATAAGCCTATAGATGTAGCATTTAAAAATAATTAACGGTATGATATTTAAACGTTTATAGCATTCGAACCGCACTAGACATAGTATAATAATTTAATTTAAATGATAACAATATAATATATTCAAACCGTATATACGTTTTCCAAAACAATTTAACGGTATATAATATTATTGGTATAACATTAACGGTTATATATTTTAAGCGATTTAACGTTGGAACCAGGTGAGAATTTATACCACAAATACATCAAAATAGCAAAAAAAAAATGAAGGGTTATATACGCTGAGTATAGCTCTATACGCAACGTATATAAACCCTTGCTTTCTGTGCAATGATTGCTGATAAGGCTCTGAAATCCATGGTTTATATACGCTGAGTATAGCTCTATACGCAGCGTATAGAGGTAACCCTTTACGCAGCGTACAGACCTATACGCAGCGTATAGACCTATAGCAGCGTAGGTAAACCCTAAGTGTGTAGATAGCCAACCAAGGTGTGCAGATAGTTTGGCCCTTCCTTAAATCAGGATTTCGACTTGAAACCCTAGACAGAGAAAGTGACGAATAGTGTGAAACGATGTGAATTCTTGATTGTGTCAAAAGACACCTTTATAGGGACCTGAAAAGATTCGAACCAAAACAATTTGAACCCTAAGTTGCTTCTCATCTGTTCCGCACCTGCTCCGCACCTACCAAGCCTAGTCCATTAGCTCTTCTAACTTTAATTAGCCCACGAGCGACTCAGTTGTTATCAGCCCATGACACTCAGCCCAATCCAGCCCAATAACATGAAACAAAAGGAAACAAAACATTTATAAATTGTAACATTTATTATCAATACAATGGCAAGCATACAAACAAACGACCAAGTTATTTACAAACTATTTCAAGATGAGATTAAAAACACCTAATTATATTTTGTTCAGACGACCAAGTTATTTACAAACTATTTCAAGATGAGATTAAAAACACCTAATTATATTTTGTTCATCACCGTCTACGAAAATCATTAGTAAACTTTTTAACTATAACATTCATACTAAGATGTCATACGAAAACAAGTATAGAAGCTTTAGTTTATAAAAGTTGGTATATAGAAAAGAACATCCATCACCCGTTAAGTCTAGCTCTTAGGTGAAGAAGATTATACAGTCACCTCTAATGCAGGCTAATGCAACTAAGAATTGTATAAACCACTGGTGAATCTTAATGATCACACACAAAGTTCCAATAAAAAATTGCTCTACTAATTCTTTCCTTTGAATAATGATTCAGCCCCAACAAAAAATTCTATCTAAACTGAATTATAAGGTTGCTAATATATTGGCAACATATCAAACTTTATGGCTGCTACAACAATTTCAATTTTTTTAAATTACCTGGTTGAATAAACGAACTGAACCAAAAATCTTATCTTGTTTGTTAGACGAGATACAAGATATAAAATGTAATCAAGACAACCAGTTGGCCACCGACACCCACCTCTTCCCAGAGGTACCGGGTTCGAGTCTTGGGACTGGCATATGTCGCCCAGGGTAAGAACTCGGCATGGGGAAGTCACCGCGGAGCTAACTTGGTCGGGTTGCGGCTTTTGGAGTGAGATCACTCCGGCGGTTGGGAGGATTGTGCACTATCCCCCCCGCCCCCGACAAACACAAGATAGTATAATCAACCACTGATCATAAAAGCGAGCATGAAGAGCATAAGTGTGCTTAAATCAAACAACGGCAACCCTAAACGAGTTTTGAACCAAGATATTTAACCAATCATTTGTCAAACAAACTTTTCTATTAACCATCATTATCATATGAAGAACCTTAAATCCATCATTGAAAAAGATATAGACAGTGTGTCTTGAAACATACAACAATGCTTTCTACAAAACCGAAAAGAAAAAAACAATCGAAAACCAGTTTTTTGATAATTAGTGAACCAACGGATTCATAAACAATATCAGATTATTATGTGAAAATGGTAATCAAAACTTTGGTCAGCATAAACTCAACTAAAACAACAAAAGTTTATAGAAAACACACATAGATCAATCACAAGATGATTTAAAACAAACAAACACCTCACTAAATCTATTGGACGACCAGTTCTCCAAACGAAGAACTACGATTAAGTCCTAAACCTAGCACACGACCTCACTAAATCTACTGGACAATCAGTTCTCCAAACGATGAACTACGATCAAGTCCTAAATCTAGCACACGAGAGCATCTGTGTGAGAATTGAACGAACCTTCTGGAACCATAAAGAAGAAATGTGAACTCTCACAATCTAAACATTAAGAAATCACAAGATTTTATAATACCATTAGAAACATATTCGATAAAACCCAAGAGTTATAAAACTTTATAGAACTCAGAACAATGTCTGAAAACTTTAATAACATGATTCAAGACCATGAAAAAATCATACAATTTTTAAGATATTAGTACCAAGTCTGAAACTTTTGAATTGAATCACACAATTCAAACACAAATCCGATGAAACATAGAATCATCACAATCGAACCTCTTAGATCATCGATACAAAGATCCACACTCAACACCACTCAATCTAACGGATAAACGAATAAGATATTGTTCAAATCCTAGAACGAATCTGAGTGAGAAGTGCGGAACACACACTTTTAAGAGAAAATCTGGATATTTTTCTTGACTGAATCAACAGAAGATTTCAGCAGATCTGAACCTTTACACAAGTTTATAAGAACAGATTTTACAAGAGAATTAACAAATCTTTCCCAAGACCAAAAAGCCTTCACCCCAGAATAGAATTGAAAAACAATATTTAGCGGAAGGACAAACACAGATCCGAGCTTAAAGCTCTGATACAATGTCAAAATTCATAGATCAAGACTGAAATATCGACTATCAGAAAGTTTTATACAAAGAATCTAACTAAAACATGTTTATAAACAAATCGACATTAGAACTCACATACAAATCATCCACATAATGATATGTTTGACTCTCAACTAGGACCTTAACAGGAAAGAACTGATCTCAATGAAACAAGATAACAAATTCCCTAAATCAGGATTTCGACTTGAAACCCTAGAGAGAGAAAGTGGCGAATGGTATGAAACGATCTGAATTCTTGATTGTGTCAAAAGACACTTTCATTGGGACCTAAGAAGATCTGAACCAAAACAATGTGAACCCTAAGCTGCTTCTCATCTGTTCCGCACCTGCTCCACACCTACCAAGCCTAGTCCGTTAGCTCTTCTAACTTTAATTAGCTCACGAGCAGCTCAATTGTTATCAGCCCATAACACTCAGCCCAATCCAGCCCAATAATATGAAACAAAAGGAAACAAAACATTTATAAATTGTAACATTTATTACCATTACAAATATATATATATAATTGCCATGGAATTGCATATATTTCAACACAATTGTTTTTTTAATTAACTATATTTTTATTTTAGATTAAAAAATAAATAAGAAAAGATAAAATAGAAAAACAAGAAAAAGAATACTAGACTCACAGAATTGTAGCATATGACGCAACATGTTATTATATATTTCACTTTTTAGCTTACCAAACCACTGGGTCTTGGCTCAGTGGCCACCGACACCCCACTTAAAACCCGCTCGGAGACCTCTGTGAGGTCGTAGGTTCGAATCGTGGAAACCCCGAGTTGGGGGAGGGGGATATTTTCAGCCAACGATCGTTGTCGGGTCATGAACTGGGAAGTAAGATCACTTCCGCGGTCAAGGGTACCGTGCACCTACCGTTTTTTTAGCTTACCAAGCTAGAACAAGTCAAAATGACTATATGCCATTGGTGATTATCATTATTTGTGAAAAATAATCAAGGGTTTACACACCATTTGCTTCATAGGCAACATTTATTAACATGATTCGATAATAATCTGGTTTTGGTTAGCTAGATGAACCCAGACGGATGATTTGTAAACCCGTTTTAAATTTGTTTTTCAACATAGATCTTAGCGATTTTAATTTGTTTTCATTAACATATTTTTTATAAATATTAAAGCCTTGAATGTAAGGAAGTCAAATTCAAATTCATAACTCTCTGCATATCCAAATAATCAGTGGAGCATATACAATCACTATCCTAGTTTAATACAAAATCAATGCTTGATTGCTTGAGAATACCGATTGGTAGACACTATATTTATTAAACAATGACATGCATGTATCATAAGGAGTCCATTTTAAATTTGCATCTTTCAAGTTCCAAGTTCCAATTACTATTAAGTTGCAGTGTCATGATACATAAGAAGTTTATTTGGCACCGTTCAAAAAAAAAATAATAAGAAGAAGAAGAAGTTTATTCGGGTAGAAAGGTTAGAAAATAATCTTGACCATCAATTAATTAAGGCTCATTCTATACGCACCCCCCCCCCCCCCCCGCTTCCTGATTATACCCCCCCTTGTGAGAGGAAAATTGTCGGTCCCACGCAAGCCCCACCTGTAAGTATGTGAGAGGAGGGGGGTGAAAAAGGTAAATAGGGGGGTGTAGAAAGTTGCACCCATTAATCAAGAGATTAGATTAAGGGTTGTGTTAAATATATCCAAAAGTCAACATTTCAGGAGAGAGAAGGGTGGGTAGAAGAGAGAAAAGGGCTGGCATTAATTACCAAAGCATTAATTACCTAGTATTTTTATTTATTTTTTAATTATTAATTACAATGACTAGCTTTTAGCATTTATATTATTTTTTAAGTGAACATAAAGTATTTCTTATACAATCCAACTTTTATGTAATGAGTTTTCTTAATCTTTGTTATAACACATAGACTTGACAATGTTTTTGAATAAATGGGTAGGATTGATCAAAAACAAGGAGGCGTGTGTGATTTGTAGGGTATTCTAATCCATCCAAGTTAATAGTTTCACTCTCATTCAATTTCACCTCGTTTTTAAAACGTTAATAACTTTTTCATACGACATTACTTTTTTATAAAAATTGCACCATAAAAACAAGCATTCTTTTATCTTTAAAACGAGGACAATATTGCTATACTTTTGAAAAACAAAATTCGATAACCCAGATGCGTAAAACGCAATGGTTAATAAATACAATGGATTAAAAACACACAAAGGACTAAAACACACACAAAAAAAAGTTTTTATAAAACGCAATTGTATTTATAAAACGCAATGGATTAAAAACACAAAAAAAATGTGTTTTTTTTCTAAAATGGAATGGATTAACAACACAAATGAGTGTGTTTTTTTAAAATGCAATGGACTAAACATACAAAAAAAAGGTTTTTCTAAAACGCATTGGACTAAAACCCCCCAAAAAATCTGTTTTTTTATAAAACGCAATAGATTAAAAATACAAAAAAATGTGTTTCTATAAACATAATGCACTAAAAATACAAAAAAAATGTGTTTTTCTAATACGCAATAGACTTCAAACCCAAAAAATGTGTTTTTTCCTTTCTAAAATGCAATGCACTAAAAATAAAAACACACAAAAATGGTTTTTCATTGTGTTATAAAACGCAATGTACTAGCAACACAAAAAAATGTGTTTTATTATTGTTTTATAATAACACAATGCAATGAACTCCAAAACAATATCACAAATTCAAAACTCATAATGTATAAAAATTATTCTAAAAGATCAAATGAAACTAAAAAATAAAATGTATAAGCGATGGCAAGGTAACTTGATTTTCGAAGAGAACGATTCAAGAATCAATTCTTATAAAGATTATTAATTAATTCAATTTCTTCTTTGATTATGGTGGGTAGAGAAAGGGAGTTGTGGTGGGGTAACATCATGATAATTGGTGTGGTGATATCTAGGGTTAGATAAGATTAATTTGTAGTTGATTAAAATGTCCTTCACTATGTTTTTTTTTTTTTTTTTTTTCAGTTGTCACTCTATTATTGCTTTCTATCATTCGTACCTAAACCATACTTCCTATTTGATACTCACTCTTAAGTTGCAACAGTTTTCATTTCGAGACAGCTCATTATTGTTGTTGATTCTAACTTATTCTTTTTGTACAGGTTTGAATCTGAGACCTCCCCTCTAAGACTAAAGGGTGTGGGGGACGACTCCGGGCCGTCGAGATCCGTCCACACCGCCCTCACCCGGGTCGTCGCGCTGTCTTCGTTGTCTCCAAGCCAGTTTCGACGAGCCACTTGCTTTTTTCTTTGTTACTTTTTTTTTTTTTTTTGCTTTTTTCTTCACCCATTATGTACACAAATGGGTATTCGGAAGTATAGGTTGAAGCGGTGGTGAATCAGTAGTGGAGGGATGGGGTTTTCGGTGGTGAAGATGGTCAATGGTGGTTGATTGCAGGTTTTGGTGGTGGTGAATCGTCGGTGAATGGGTAGCGGAGGATGACAGTATATAAGGTGGTTGTAGGTGAAGATGATGGTGACTGGTGTTAGGATCTGAGTTTGATATGATTGTGTTTTGTTTAACTAAGATGAATTATGAATCAGAAACAATTGCAGCGGAAATAGATGAATAAACTTTCAACACAATCAAAGAGAGAACAATTCTAAGCAAACATGTTTAACATAGAGTCGAATGATTGTATTTGATTACAATACTCAAAACTAATGCATGTATGCACAAAGTCTCCCCCTCAGCCTGAGCTAACAGAGATTGTTCGTACAGAATAACTTGGTGATGAAGAGAGCTAATAGAACAGTACAGGGTACTGTTCTATTTATAGTACAGAACAAACCACTGTGGCATCTTTGCTGACGTCACCATGAAAGTGACATCTAGCCTCCTAACAACCTCTAACCACTGACTATTACAAACACTGCTTACAAAACACTGATTACAAGTATAAACAAAATACAAAGTAAACTACTGCTTCTCATTCCACTGTTATAGCTCCAGCAGTTCTTTGTGTCTTCAGCAGTACTTGATCCATATAAGTAGATGGAGCATCAGTGTTTAGTCTTCAACAGTCTTTGAATGATCAGCAGTTGTTGTAGAAGGGCTGTACTTAGAGGACATCAGATGTTAGGCCACATTCAAGGGGAAAGACTGATGCAAACAACTGCTTATTGTGAATCCACTGATCTGATCCAGTTTTGGCTTTAATCAACTGTTCCTTTGCAGGGTTCAATCCCAACAATCTCCCCTTGGAACAGATGATGCCAAAACTCTTCATTATTCTGGATTTTTATTGTCTCATCAAGAGTTCCCTAACTTGACCTTTGAATTGTAATTCAAAGTTCATAGAGTCCTCATCATCCTCATCCCTACACAGGGGAAGCTCAAGGAGATCTTTCATATCTTCAACACCCAGGCCAAGTGTTGCTTCCCTTGATATTTGCTTCACCACACCATTAGATCTGAGCAGAGTCAATACGTGGGTCTTTTGATCAGACTTCCACTTTAGTATCTTTGAATCCAATGGGTTTCTTGGGAGAGTTTTTATTGCAGATGAGTTTGGAGATTGAGGCCTGGTGATGACAGCTTTGGCAGGGTCTTGAGATTGTGCTGAGTCTTGTTTCTCTGCCAAAAGTGTCTGAAGAACCATCTTCATGATAAGCTCTTCTTGATCCTTGTCTTCTTTGGTTTCTGCATCCATCTGCTTTTGTTTCCTTCTTTGATAAAGGATGGCAGCAGGTGGGGCAGTGGATCTACTGATTGGTAACTTTTGTTGTTTAACTGGAACCACTGCTTTTGGATAATCAGGCTTTTTAGGAGCAGTGGGATCTCTCTTCCTCAATTCTTCCAAACTTTTGTAAGTTGCTAACACTTTATCCTCTGACCACCTTGTAACCTGGTTCTTTGACCCATAATCAGCAGTTATCAGCTCTTTTTTCATTCTTTTCAGCTTTAAGGCCCTTTCTGGTACATTTTTCTTGTACTTGGCCCATACTGGAGGAGTTTGCTTTATTTTGTTTTTAATCATCTCTTGAATTCTGGCTATCTCCTCTTGTAACTCACTGATGGTCCATTCTTTGTATTGATGCTTTTCTGCCCTGTACTTTTTGTAAGCCATGATGTATTCAAGATAGTCACTTCTCATGCTTTCATCATCTTTCTCTGATAATTTCTGACAGAGGTCTTTTGGGAACTGCTCTAAGGTTCTAACTTTGGTGAGTAGGTACTGCAAGTTTCTTTGAATTTCCTTGTCAGACTTTCCCTCTGTGTCTCTTTTAGATATATCCTCTGCTTGTTGGGCCTTTATTTTGAGATATTCTTCTATATTTCTTGGCAAAGGATAACCTTGAACACATGGGAGATTCCTCTTTTCAGGGTCATCTTCAGAGTAGAAGGATTTGATTTCCTCCCTGACTGCTGGAAGATCTAGAGGATATTGTACTCCTGCAGGGACAATGGCGGTACTTTGATTGAAAGCTTGAACTGAAGATAATGGAACAGGGTTTGGAATGGTGACAAGGGTTAGTGGTTGTGTAGATGTTGGAGTTGGGGAAGTGTCATCTTCTAGCACAATGTTTGTTACCCTTCTCCTTTTATGCTTTGGAGAAGTTGGTGGTGTGTTTGTGGGTTGAGTGGTGGTGATTGAGATGGTAGGTGTTTGATTAACAGATGTTGAAACAACTGGTGTTTCAACCACTGTTGTCATTACAACAGATGATGTGTTATCTGTTGTCTTCTGCTTTTTGGCAGGAGGTTTTTGTGGTGGTGAGGTTGTTTTTGGTATGGCAGTGGATTGAGTGTGGGTTGATGTAGTAGTGATGGCAGTTGTTGGGATAAAATCTGTTGAAACCACTGAAGTACCAATAGCTGTTGATACAAAAGGTGTTTTAACATCTGTTGGTTTGGAGGTTTGATGAGAGGAACTTTTGGGGATTTGAGGAGTTTGCTTGATGGTTTTGGAAGATGTGGTTTTGGGTTGGCTTACTTTTCTGGTAGGTTGTCTTCTTTTAGGTCTAGAAGTACCCTGCTCTTCCTTTTCCATCAAAACTTTCTTCTCCTGCTCAAATCTTTTAGACCCTTTTATTTCCATTGACTATTTCATGTTTGCTTTTAAATCAGCAAAAGCATTTTGAGTCTCATCAACCTTTTTGGAACCATCTGGCCTTGGGATTTCTACAACCAGTTTTGACATTGGATCTGGTTTAATGTATAGACCATCTTTTCCCTTTTTACCCTTCTCCCCCTTTTTGGCATCATCAAGGGTTTCAACAAATATGATTGAAGGAGGAGCAGTGCCAGTGGTTTGAAGCAAGTGAGCTTTTATGGCTTTGATATCTGCTTGAGTATCTTTGTACCTAGCTTCCATGACATTTCGGACCATTTGAAGTTGAACTTCATGCTGTTGATCTGCATACTATCTTTGTTTGTGAAGCAGATGTTGAAACAGATGCCATAGCTCATCAGGGGATGGAGCAGATGTTGCAGCAGTGGGTGTAGCCTTTTGAGCTTGTAACAATTGTTGCAGCATAGATTTTATTTCTGCAACAGAGGTGTCAAGTTTATCAACCCTCTCCGTCAATTCTTTGTATTTTAAATCATCACCCAAGTTAATGGGATCATCTGATTTCCCACTAGTGGTGGTTTTATCAGTGGTTGACTTAGGAAAAGTGTCCCAAAAATCATCCACTGATGCCCCTTTTTCTTGGTACTGGGGTCTTCTTTCTTCAGCAGAGGTTACCATCCTAAGCTCACCAGTGTATATTGGATACACACCAGTGGATAGTATGGTTCCCAAAAAAGAAATTGCCTTCAAGGGAGTCTTACTAATGAAACTATTGTCCAGGTGTAAACCAGTGGGTTCAATACCTGTAGTAGCTGCTCCACTTGAACTATTGACAGAAATTACTTGTAATTCCTGTAGTGTAACCTCCTCAGTTGTTGGTGGGTTAGCAGAGATAGGGAGACCAGACTCAGTCACTTGTTGAGGTATATTCTCATTTACAGATGGTTGAGAAGAACTGATTTCTGTCTAGGCTATATCAAGTGCATCCAACAAAGGTAACATTGATGGTGGGAGTTGTGTAGTAAGGATGGGTGTAGAAAGAGAATTTACCCCGGGAGCTGGGCTGTGGAAGTTAGATTCAAGTGAATCCATTGCTTCATATTGTGGTGTCCCTGTGGATACAACCTGATCCTTTTGAGAGGATGCAGGAGGAATTTTAGGCATAGGTTAAGATCTTTCATCCAACTGCTGTGAGGAAGTAGCAGCAGTGTTTATTGGTGACTTTTGTGTTGTCACAGGTACTATCTCTGGGATCTCATCTTCTAGAGTTACCTTTTTGGTGGGTTTGAGGGGCTTTTGTGATTTTTTCTGTTTGGGCCTTTTGGTGGTTTTAGGTGTGGGTTTCACAGCAATGGGTCTGCTACTGTGATCACCTGGAGCAGTAGGCTCAACAGCAGGGACCTGGGGAGCAGTTGTTGCTGCTAAATTCTGCTCAGGCTCCTCTGTTTGTGTTTTTGAAGGTTTTGATAGCCTAGTAAAGGTTTCAGAAGATAGGTTGTTTATTTGAAAAGGATTTCCTTGGATTAGCACATGTGCATTATCCTTGGAAAATTACTTTTGTAAATAAAAAACTTAAAAACCTTGGAAACAAAAGAAATGGTTTCTTATTATCTTTAATATTATTAATATTTTTGACCATATCATTGAAAATTTCCTAGGAGTAGTTAAAATTTTCTTCATTCATGATAGCATAGCCCAGGTATTGAATTTTCAATGGTATCTCATTGAAAGCAGTAGTTTTATTTGACACACACATGAGGAGGGTATGGAATAAAAACCTCATGGCATGTGGAAAACTGCCCTTTTGTAAAGTGTCTTTTTTCATTTCCTCTTCATACCCTCTCTCAAGGAAATCAGTTTGATACTCTGTTTTTGGAAAAGAGCTTTTACCTGTAAGATCATTGATTTCAAAAACCTCTGAAATGGTTTGAGGTGTGATGGTGACTGGAATACCCCTTATGGATGAATTTATAGCTAAGGGCTTTTTGTCCTTAACATCAAGTTTAGTATTTTTCTAGAATTCTCTTTGGGTATCCAGGTAAATGGGAGCATTATAAGTCAACAAAGTTTTGTACTTTGAGGACGAGAGAGCATCAATGACGGAGTTGAAGGTTGTGCTTTGACTTGGTTTTTCAAGTATGCACAGGTAGTTATGAGGAGTTTTGAATGGGAGAGCCATGGTGATTTGAGTGTGATTGCGAGAGGAGGAAGACGATGAATGATTTGAGAGAAATTGATGGTAGCTGCTTTTAGAAAGGAATTTTGAATTCGATTCGACAGTGAAAACCCTGTTTGGGGTTTTGATCAGGGTTTTATAAGGTGGAAAAGTGAATGCTGACATGGCAGCGCTTACAAAAGATCTGACGGCTAAGTACTGTCCACGTGCCAACGTCTGATGGAAAACAGCTGTTTAGGAAACCACTGATGGGCAATATCAGTGGTTCACATTGGTGAAATGAAACAACGGCTGATTTTAGGCTAACAGTGGATAGCCATCAGTGGGTTAAAAACACTGATGTTTGACAACAATGATTAACAATGAAATGAAGGAACAGAGGTTGACTTTTAGCAGTGGTCAATAACAACAGAAAAGGTGTTTGAACCAAAAAAGTGGTTATGGCAGACATTTAAGGATTAATGAACATTTCATTTTTAGCTATTTTTAAGGATGAAATTTTGATTTTCTGAAAACATTTTAATGCTTTTATTCATAGAAAAACAGGATTTTGCCTGTTATTCCATGTTTAGCATGCCAATCCTAGAGATCAAGCTTTCAAAGGTGGATGTGTCTAATGCTTTTGTTAGCACATCTGCCAGCTGATCTTTAGTTGGAACATGGTGCAGAGAAATCAAACTTTTTTCATAGCAATCCCTCACAAAGTGATGTCTGATATCAATGTGTTTGGTGGTTGAATGTGAAACTGGATTTTTGATGATATTTTATGCTGCCTGACTGTCCAACATGAGAGGTGTCTTTAAGGCAGTGATACCAAAATCCAGCAGTTCATTTTGAAGCCATAACAGTTGGGCTGTACAGCTTGCAGCAGCTATATACTCTGCCTCAGCAGTGGATGTTGAAACAGCAGCTTGCTTTTTGCTTTGCCAATACACTAAGCAACTGCCTAGGAATTGGCTCCCTCCTGAAGTGGACTTCCTTGTTGTATTACATCCAACAAAGTCACTATTTGAGAAACCTGAAAACTTGATATTTCCATCAGCTAGATACCAGATACCAAGTGTGGGAGCACCTTTTAAGTATCTGAATATCCTTTTTACAGCAATAAGATTTGACTTTCTAGGGGCTGATTGGGATCTTGCACAAACACATGTTGCAAACATGATGTCTGGTCTAGATGTAGTCAGGTACAATAAGGACCCAATCATGCTTCTATAAAGAGTTTGATCAACCAAATCATCCTTTTCATCAGACATGACTATTTTTGTGGTTGCTATGGGTGTACTACATGGTTTGCAATCATTGTCGCAACCCCCGTCCCCTAACAACCCGGGAACGAGCGGCCGCGACCAGTTTCGGTGGTATCCAGGTGTTTATCATTTTGGCAGCGGAATCACATCAGGATCGTAGTTAGGAAATATTTTATCAGAGTAAAATACCACACTTTCATAATATTAAACACGTGAGAAAAATCCCAAGTTTTAAGTACACACATTTTCATAGGGATAAACCCTATTTTATTTAATAAAAACATCTCTTTATTTTAGGTAACTTTATAGCCACTTTTCCAAGCCTTCAGTGCTGTACAGCTGGCTTCTATTTGGCTTTCACATTTTGTTACCTGAAACACGTTTAAAAACATTTTGTCAGTTGGAAATACTGGTAAGTGAATCCCAGTTTAATCAAGTTAAGTAAAAACCATTGTACAGTATTGAGGGCGGTCGCGCAATTACATTTGTTTCCATCTACTTTAATTACCACCCATGGTACTGTCAACCCAAATTGTGGTCATGTTACTCCTCGCAAGGTAGTAACAAATTTTGTATACAAAACCCCAACATACCGACGATAATTGTAGAATACAAATACTCAATCACTGTTTAATATATTATTAATTGTGTGAGGTTTTGTAAAAACATTTTGCAAAAAGGAGATTACTCACATTGATGTCTTAGGTTTTTCCTTTAGGGTTTCCTGGTGATTATCTATTAAATACACAAATGCACACGCGTTAGTATAATAACCCAATATTTACATTAGTAATACCCTTCCCGAGACGGCATTCCAACGACTACGTCGGGCAGAACCACGACAGCCGTTAAGAAACCCTGGATCAATCGGGCAGCGTATCTAATACGTAACCGGGGTTATGATACTTACAACGAGGCAAAACTTCATTATTTAGGGGGTATTTATGCCCGAGAGTATAATAGCTATGCAGAATATTGAGAGAGAGATTGAAAAGTTTTGAACGATTTCGACTGAAACCGCTCGACCCTATTTATATTGCTGATACAGCACTTCCTCATGGCCCGCGTAGCCCGAAGGTCAATCCTTTGCGGCCCACGACATAGGGAGTAGGGCCTAGCTGCGCTGATTCGCCAGTTGTAGACTTACCACGATGCTGACACATGGCACGCTAGGGTGTCGCGCTGTCTTTGAGTTGTCGCGCCCCGCGTAGACCCAGGGGTGGTCTTACGCGGCCCGCCAGAGACCCATTATTTTTGTTTTTAATTAATTTTAATAAAAATAAAGGTATTCGGGGTCCATTTTCGCATACGGTATTTTATGACGTATAAGGATATTTTAAATATTATCAGGGTGTCGGAAATATTTTGGAGGGTTGTTATATCCTCCCCACCTTGTTTTAGAACTCGTCCTCGAGGTCTACTGGAATAGGTTCGGGTATTTCCTTTGCATTTCTGATTCAAGCTACCATGTGTATTCTGATCCTCTTTTGGAATCCCATTTTACTTTGACCAGAACTAATCTCTTGTGCTTGAGGTTCTTAACTTTCCTGTCTTCAATCTGTAGAGGCCTCTCTACAAACTTAAGGTGTTCATTTATCTCTATATCCTTAAGAGGTATTACCAGTGATTCAACAGCTAAGCACTTTTTGAGATTGCATACATGAAATACATCATGTATTCCTGTCATTTCCTCTGGCAGTTGTAGCTAATAGGCTACAGGTCCTATTCTTCTAATAATATTAAAAGGTCCAACATACCTGGGGCTTAGCTTTCCCCTTTTTATGAATCTTACCACTCCTTTCCAAGGAAAGACTTTCAATAACACTTTGTCTCCTACCTAAAATTCCAACGGCTTGCGCCTGTTATCTGCATAACTCTTTTTGTCGATCACGTGCTGCTTTTAATCGTTCCTTGACTTGAATGATCTTGTCTGTTGTTTCTTGTACTATCTCAGGTCCGGATAGTTGCTTTTCTCCAATTTCTGCCCCAACAGACTGGCGTTCGGCACTTTCGTCCATAAAGTGCTTCGAATGGTGCAGCATTGATACTTGTGTGATAACTGTTATTATAAGAAAATTCGATTAATGGTAAGTGATCGTCCCAATTACCTCCGAAATCAATTACACAAGCTCGAAGCATGTCCTCCATTGTCTGAATTATCCTTTCGCTTTGTCTGTCTGTTTGAGGATGATAAGCGGTGCTTAGATTCAACTTGGTTCCCATTGCTTTTTGGAAACTTGTCCAAAAATGAGAGGTAAAACGACTATCTCTGTTAGAAACAATTGATAAAGGAATTCCATGTAATGAAACTATTTCATTTACATACAACTTAGCTAACTGTTCCATACTGAAACAATGGTTAACCGGGTGGGGTTAACTCACTGGTCTCGTCAAGTAGGGTTAATCCCTTCTTTCCGAGGATCGCTGGCTGGATTGTCTGGTGGTTGGTTTCCTGCACAAGGAAACAAGCCGTGACTCGCAACAAGGAGGATGGGGTGGGGAGTGCTCCTTGTTACCACTCTCCGACGTGAGAATCAGTAGTTTGCTTGGGAAGCAAAGTATCATAGTAGTAGTAATGAGAGAGTTGAGAAGTGATACCTCAAACCTGGTTTGGGGTGGGTATTTATAGCCGAGGAGTGAAGGAGGGTAGTTGAGTAGCTAGCCTGACATCGCACAACTACTTGCAGGTGTGTCAGACCTGCCGGTCACGGTGGTGATGCCGTGTCCTGCTGTGGTGTCAGACTGTTGCACACATGTGGGCTGATAGGCGACTGTTCCCAGTGCCACTTGCACTGTGGTGTCAGACCCACTTGCCTTATAGGCAGGATGCGGTGCCAGGCCGCATCGCTGCTTGCGGTCACTGATGTTGTTCCCGCATTCTTTGTTCTATCCAAGATGCATGCGGGATGCGGTGCCATGTCGCATCGCCGCTTAGTGACTGTTACTGTTGTCCAGATCCCTTGTCGTGACGAAAATGTTCATAGGATGCGGTGCCAGGCCGCATCGCTATGCGTAACATCTGTTTTCGTACTTAAGGTAAGTCTTCTCATCACTGGACAGATTGGACCGGTGTGTTCGCGCGTGCCCGCACGAACACAGGTACGTTATTGCTGGTGGGGGTCTTTGATAAGGGTAATGGTCACTCGCGGTCATGCTGACGCGAGATCTGGGACCATACCCCTTCAAGTCCCCCCAATCTAGTGTTTCTTCCTTATGCTAGTTGCATGTGGGAGGAATACTGGACTATGGTGTCTAGAAGGTAGAATATGGGCCATGCGGATGGCATCTACTTTCAATAAATCAAGTTGTTGACCGTTCGGTTGACAGTCCGTTTGGTCGGTAGGCCGTTCGAGTGGATTGTCTCTTCCTTTGAGAAGGATGTGTTTGAAAACATTGAATTCCGCACCGGTGAGCAAGTTCCGTCTGATGCGGAATTCTCAGCCAAGGACTTGACTCGGTCCTATGGTCTACCTTTTTCTGATGTCATCAACCACCTGTTGGTGTTTCGAACCAACCTTTGAAACGGTGACTGAAGATATTAGCAGGGTTCGAACCAACCTTTGAGATGGTGACGGAAGATGTCAGTCTCCGCCACTTTAGTTGTAACCTCTGCGTCAGCTGATGCAATGTTGTAAGTACTTTGCTCAAGCTCTATGTTCAGCAACTGGACATGCAACGATAATCCCTGTTTTTTGGGGTGTTCGTGTTCTCCAGTTTAGCTCTCAAGTAACCGCACATCCTCTGCGGTTTGGATTTCTAGTAACCGCACATCCTCTGCGGTTTAGCTCTCTAGTAACCGCACGCCCTTTGCGGTTACCTCGTTGCTGCACATCGTTGGCCATGTGTGGTCGAACTATGTGAGGTACTTGCGTCATTGTTGGTCGTGTTTGGTCGAACAATTTGAATCTGGACTATGGGAAAATAAACATGGTTATATGCATGGTTGTGCCCACCATTGTTTATTCTATGCAGTCCATAATTGGGTAACTAGTCATAAGCAGACTTGTTACCACTGTTCTGGAGCTACTTTCCTTCACGCTTTGGTGGAAAGTAGTTTTCCTTTAAGTAGTGTTGCCGGAGGAGTTCACCTTAGATACTTGGGAAGTTGGGTGAAACCCTTCCGCATTCATTCTGTAACCACTTTCCTTCACGCTTAGTTGAAAAGCAGTTTTCTTAGAAGTAGCTTTGATAAACCGCATGGCGGTTAAGTCGTGGCTCTTCCGTAGCTACCGTTATGGTAATTATATTCCGCCGCAGCTACTCGCGAGTGTCTGCGGTTTGCATCAAAGAACTCGCTTCTAGAGAGTTTGAAGCTTGGATGTGGTTCTTGAAGGATCAGGAGTCAGGGTTGCTGATGTGCGGTTGCTCAGCATACCTGTCCTTTATCCTAAGGAGAAGCTGTTTGCGTTCCCTCTGTGGTTGTGAACCGGACACGAGGGATTTGAACCTTGAAGAAGGTTATATGGAATGCGGTTTGCCGCATTCTGAGAATCGGTTTTTGCAGTCCAAAGAACCATGCTGGTTCTAAGTATCTGACACACCTGTGCGGGTTCGTGTGTGTCATCTCCGCATATTCCACGTGTGCTCGTGGGTATGTGCGGTTTATTGTTTATACCCCTTTATATAATGTAGAGATATATATTTTTTCCTTTTTTGAGGGTTATGTAAAAAACGACATGCGGTATGGGTTATGGTGCGGTTAACCAGAGAAACCGCATGCCGCTTATGTTTGGATAATGTTGTCGCTTTCTGCTGCATACGTCACGATCGCATGTGTGGGTTGGTGAAGGTTGGTAGGATTCTGTCATGTGCTGAAATGAAAGGACGTTTGCACTGGCCGAGGTCATAAATGCACTGTAGCAAGGAGTGTAAAAGTCTCTTTTGTCAGGCGCGTGGACGGCCACGCGCGCGTGGTAACCGTCAACGGAATCGTCGCTGAACACATGTCGCCGCGTAATTCTCCCATTTTGAACGCGATGAGTCGGTTTACTGCATCGCATTAATTGCGATGAGTATATAAGGGAAAACCGTTTGTGGTTTCCTCACTTGTTCAAAATTTTTGAAATTTTTCCGGTGAAAGAAATAGTGTTCCCTTCATCTTCTCCGACCAACATGTCTGTAATTCCGGTTGTTTTCTGAGTTTTCTCGTAAACTCATACTTCTTTCTCCTTTATTACATTTCTTGATGGCTGAACCATCCAATCCACACAATGTTGAGGGTGAAAATCCTGAACATTCTTCGCCGGTGGCGGCGGAAGAAGAAGAAGACGGTGGTAGTGCCCCCGGCGGTGTCCTACCGCCATTGAAGTGGTCAAAGGTGCTGTTTAACCAACTGATGACCAGCATCCAGATGCCCCAGGAGTTTGGGGCTGTTTATCCCAAGGAGGGTGACACCGGTGCAGATGCTCCGGCCGGTTACGTCACCATGTGGGCTGATTCTTTCATTGACGGTAACCTTCGTTTACCATTAACTGTTTTTGTTGCTGAGGTTTTGGAGTATTACAAACTCCATATTTCCCAGATGAGTCCGTTCGGGATGATTCGTATTAGAAACTTTGAGTACACTTTTCGTGCTCTTAGTTTGCCGATTACCGTTGAAAATTTCCGGCGGTTCTACCACTTGACGGTGAACACCGGCTTCTTTTCTTTTAGCCAACGGTATGGAAGCACCAAGCTGATGACCCCTCCGAAGGGTATTTCAAAGTGGAAATTCAAGTTCTTCTATATTAAGGCTGCCGCGGTTGTTGCTAGCATGACCTTGCGGAATGTTAATGAGACCATCCCGGTGGAGGATATTGCTCTTCCTAGTGCGGAGACTGTGGAGTGGTTCCCAAGGTTGAGGACTATTGAGCATAAGCAGCTGGACAACAATGAGTTGTGGGTGCTGCGGATGATGTTGAGCAGGCCTGATAGGCATGCAAGGCCCGTTGTGCGGGAAAAAAAGTGGAGGTAAGTGTTCTTACTCTTGTGCGGTTTCTTTATCCCCTTGCTTGTTACTGATTTGTAAGTGTACTATCAGAAGTTGCTGAGCTGTGGAAGATATTTGATCTGACCTTTACAGGCAAGGTTGAGATTGTTAAGTGTGCGGAAGGGGAAGGTTTTAACTTTACCATTGTCAATAACTTCCGCGTTCCTAAATGTGAGGCACTGAACGCACCCCTACCCCAAGGCAAAGGTATAATCCATAACCTTCTTACTTGCCTTGTAAGGTTCACCTTGCTGATCTTCTTGTTTGATGATCTAAACGCATGTACTCTTGGGGTCCTGGGTAAATTTGAGTTGAAGGGTGTTCCCAAGAAGCATGCAGAGAAGAAACATGTGGAGAAAATCGTGCGGGGCCGCGGCAAGAAAAAACCTGAGGTTGGCGTTGTTCCTCCGTTGGTGCCGCAGGCGGCAGGTATCTCTCGTTCTTGTTTCCGCAGATATACCGATTACGTGGTAGTATCTGACACCCTTGAGGGTTTGGGTGTTCCAGGTGGTGGTGCGGCTGCAGGTGGGACCTCTGCGGGTTCCAAGCCTGCTGATGAGAAGAAGAAGAAGAGAAAAGCAGAGAAGGTTGTTGATGCCGGTCAGAAGAAGCGTCCGAAGATACAAACCAAACGGGCAGCTGTTGTGAAACCTGTGGTTGTTCCTGGTACGTAATTCATAATTTTTACAAGTGTTTTGTTATTGTACTTGTAGTTGATAGGTGTTTCTGCTTTGTTCACAGAACCGCAAGATGAAGGGTTCTCCATTTTTTATGCTCCTCATTTCCCTCCGCATGACACTGCTATGGATGTGGGGGTTCATAAAGTTGTTACCCCTGAGCCCTCTGCACCTGTAGAGGATACTGGGAAAAAGCCTGCGGCGCGGATTTTTGATACAGTGGATTCCCATGAAAATCTAATCACCCCAGAGGATACTGACGAGCTTAACTTGAAGTTTACTGATGGTGAGAAGAAAAAATCTCCTGCTGCTGAGAAGGTTTCTGGTTCTTCTTCTAAGGGTGCGGGTTATAAAGGAACTCCTATTCAGCCTGAAGAGTCTGAATTGGAGTTCTATTACCGCACTTATACTGAAGACCGGGCCATGACTTATCACCGCCCCCCGTGGAATGTAATGCAAGGGGATGACATTACTGCTGACCCCTCCGCGTGTAAGGAGATTTTGGGTGGTTTGGGCACCCCATTTGAAGTGAACCAGGCTCGCGAGTTGCCGCGTGAGCTTCGGGTCAATCAACTCTCCTCCCTGCTTGTGGGGAGTTCCATAATGGCGAACGCCATTATGGAAGACTACAAGGTGCTTGGGCGCAAGGAGGAGGAAACTGCGCGCTTGCGGGCTGAGGCCGAAGAGTTGGTGAAGGCTGCACGTGAGGGTGCAGAGGAGCTTGAAAGGCAGAAGGCTGCTTTTGAGAAGCATAAGCAGACTGAGGAGTGGGTTGCAACTGCTGAGCTTAAACAGGTTCGTACCCTTGCAAAACTGCTTTCTGATGAGCGCAAGAGTTGGAAAGAATCTCTTTCTAATGAGCACAAGACGCTTTCTGATGAACGCAAGACTTGGAAAGAATCTTGGACCAAACAGAATGAAACTCTCTTTCATGTTCGTCAGGAGCTTACCAATGCCAAGGCCGCGAATGCTGCTTTGGTTAAGGAGAAAGCCGCAGCTGATGCGGTTGCCAAAGAGGCCAAGGCGGCAGAGGCTCGCCTTGCCAAGGCTCTTGAAGAAGCCAAAGAGGCGGAGGCCCGTGCTGCGAAGGCTCTTGAAGGGGCGAATGCTGACCGCACCAACTTAACCAAAACTATTAAAGGCCTCCAGGTACAAGTCTCTTTTGCTTTTGAATTTGTATGTATATATTCCACAAGTATGATTGATTATCTTTGTATACTTGTTTTTTCCTTGTAAAAAGGCTGAAGTACGGAGTCGAGTGGCCACTATTGAGGAGGTCTCTTCCCGAGCTGCTGAAGCTGAAGCGCGGGCAAGAGAGGCTGCAGAGGCTAGAGATAGCATTGCTTCTTCACTTGATCTGCTCAAGGCCGATCGCGAATGGATGCGTATGCACGGTATCGGGCATGTAAGTATCCGTTGCCTTTGCTATCTTTTTTGGGTTTGCCTTTGATAACCGTACTATTTTTGTTTCGCAGATTGTTACGTCCATCCTTAACGCACCTGAGAATGTGGCAGGTGTTAATGAGATTAGGCTGCGCGCCCGGGATGCTGGTTTTAAAGCTGGCTACAACCGTTGCATTTCCCATATGAATGTTTTGGCCTAGGGCAAATATACTGATGAAAGGTCTGGGTTCCAGGGTGTGGATACTGAATCGCTTCTTGCTGCCGCTCTTGCGGCGTACAATGATACGCCCATTGCCGCTCTTGAGGAACTTGAGAAATGCCTGGATGCGGAAGACTATGTAGACCGCTTGCGGGTGTTATATGCTGATGAGGAAGATGAGGAAGAAACTATTGGTGATAGCAAGGATGGTGCGGGTTCCAGCGGTACAAAGAAAGACTAGGCCGGCCTGCATGCCTTTTTTGTTTCGTCGATGTAAATGTTAAGAACTTTATGTAAATCCCTTGTGCACCGCGTAGGTGTAGAAAGAATTTTTGAATATAAAGTTTTAACCGTTTTGTTCAAGTTGTACAAGTGTTTTTATTACTTGCATATTTGAACTTGTATATGAAGAAACTCTACGAGCTGTAAGCGCAGTTGAGTATGCTCTATAACTTTGTCGTATGAGTATTAGTTAATTCCTGTTTTTATCCAGTTAGGGTTTAGGAATTGTGTAGGCTTTGTGAAAACCGTGTTTGCATATCCAGCTGGATAAACAGTTGATGTTTTGCCATTGCTGGCCTATTACAATAGCTGCGTGTGGTCACCACTCTGTGTGGGTATCGTGAATGAAGATTTTGCCAATCTGTTTTTGTAGATACCGCATAGTGGAACACGCATTTGTAATAGAAGTAAATAAACAATATTGCATTGAATCGTTCATTTATTTATTTGCAAATGGCCTGCGGCCCGATAGGTTACATGGTGAATGTAAAAAACATGGCTTACATATAACAGTGTCGAAGCTGCTGTGCATTCCATGTGCGTGTGATAGTTTCGCCCTCTAATGTTTGCAGTTTATACGCGCCTTTGCCCAGGACCTCTTGGATGAGGTAGGGTCCTTCCCACTTAGGGGCAAGTTTTCCTAGGCGTTCCGCGTTAGACGCTTCATTGTCACGAAGGACGTAGTCTCCCGGGTTGAAGGTACAAATGCGGACGCGTGCATTGTAGTACTTTTCAAGTTTGGTTTTGTACTTGGCCTCATTGATGGCAGCGTTTTCACGCCTTTCTTCCAGGAGGTCCAAGTCAACCCTGCATTCCTCATTGTTGTCTAACTTGTTGATAGCCAACATTCTAGGTGAAGGGAGGCCTACTTCTGCGGGGATCACCGCTTCAGTGCCATAGACCAGGCTGAATGGTGTCTCACCGTTACTTGTCTTTGGGCTTGTCCTGTGGGCCCATAAGATACTTGGGAGTTCATCAACCCAGCCGCGTCTGGCTGTTCCCAACCGTGCTTTGATGCCTTCGACTAAACTTTTATTGATACTCTCGACTTGGCCATTCCCTTGCGGATGCGCCACTGAGGAGAATATGTGTTCAATGTTTAGCTCCTTTAGCCATTTTTTAAAGTCATCGGCAGGGAAGTTGGTACCGTTGTCGGTAACAATGCACATTGGTAGACCGAAACGGCAGATGATATGTTCCCAGACGAATTTCCTTGTTATCATAGCGGTAGTTGAGGCGAGTGGTTTTGCCTCTACCCATTTTGTAAAGTAATCAACAGCCACTATGATAAATTTCACTGCACCTGGTGCGTCTGGAAATGGTCCCACCACATCGATTGCCCATTTCTGGAATGGCCATGCGGTGGTGACGGGGATCAGGTTGTTCTTGGGGCGCAAGGTCTTGGGAGCATGCCGCTGACAATTGAAACATTTGCGCAAGATTTTGACTGCGTCCAGGTGCATGCCGGGCCAGTAGTACCCGACATTCATGATTTTGGCCACCACCATGCGTGGGCCTGCATGTATGCCACATATTCCCTTATGAATTTCTCTGATAAGGTATGTGGCATCTTGGGGGTCGACGCATCTTAGTAGTGGCCCCAGGTATGATTTTCGGTATAAGATACCGTCTCCCATTTGGTAATGACACGTTTTGTATTGCAACTTACGTGCCTCTGCCTTGCTTTCGGGAGTAACACCTGATTGCAAGTATGCAATGATCGGTGTCATCCAGGATGTTGTACCGTACTAGATGACATTGACTTGGCGCAGGGGTACTGAGGGATTTTGCAGAATTTCGATGCGTACCTCTTTTGCCAGGTGTTGGAAGCTGGTGGATGCAAGTTTTGATAGTGCATCCGCGGGTTTATTATCACTCCTGTTGATATGGCGAATATTGAAGGAAGTGAACTTTGATTTCAGTTGCAGGGCTTGTTCGAGGTAGAGGATCATGATATCCCCTTTTGCGGCATAGTCGCCGCGTATCTGCCCTGCAACCAATAGTGAGTCGACGTGTGCCTCCAAATGTTGGACGTCGAGTTTTACTGCCAGACGCAGCCCTGCCAGTAGAGCCTCATACTCTGCCTCGTTATTCGTGCTTTTGAAATCGAGGCGGATTGCATAGGTAAGCTCTTGGCCATCGGGGCTGACGAGTCGCAGACCTGCACCTGCACCATCTTCGTTGGATGCACCATCTGTATATAGCGCCCAAGTTTCTGCGGAGGATGTTGGCGATGCAGGGTTTTGCTCTTCTTCGCATTCTTGAATGCGATTTGCTGGTACTTCAGCAACGAAATCAGCCAAGACCTGGCCTTTGATTGCGGGGCCTGGCTTATAGTTCAGTGAAAGTGCGCCCAGCTCAATTTCCCATTTTGTTAATCGACCAGAGATGTCGGGTTTTGATAGGATCGGGCCGATCCTGTAGTTGGTTAACACCGTAATGGCGTGGTTTGCAAAGTAACGTCGTAACCGTCTTGACGCGTGTACTAGTGCTAATACCAACTTCTCCATGATGGATTACCTCGTCTCTGGGTCGTTAAGCATTTTGCTGATGTAGTAGATGGGTGTTTGAACTCCTTCCTGCTCCACTATGAGTACCGCGCCTACCGCGTTGTCTGCGGCAGACAAGTACAAGATAAGTGGCTCATCCTTACGTGGTGCGGTTATAGTTGGGAGTTGAATCAAACACTCTTTCATTTCCCGGAAAGCTTTTTCGGCCTCTGCGGTCCACTGGAATTGTTCCTTTTTTAAGCAGCTCCGCAGGGTCTTGATGAAAGGATAAGACTTAGCTGCATGGTTGGCTAAGAATTTATTCAGTGTGGCTAGCCTGCTGGCTAGTCGTTGCATTTCCTTCATCGTAGAAGGCGATGGCATGCGTTCGATCGCCTGTACTTTTTCCGGGTTCACCTTGAATCCATCTTTGGTTATGATGAATCTAAGGAACTTGCCTTCTTCCATTCCAAACGAGCATTTCCCTGGGTTGAGCTTCATGTTGACGCTTCGCAGAGTTTGGAATGTTCTTTCGATATCGTTGAGCATGGTGTCTTCCTCCATGCTCATGACGACCAGGTCATCCATATAGATTTCGACACTTTTGCTGATTTGACCGCGAAAAGTGTCGTTCATCAACTTTTGATAGGTTGCGCCCGCGTTGCGCAACCCGAACGGCATTTTTGTGTAGCAGTAGTTCCCGGTATGAGTGCGGAATGCCGTTTTATCTTCGTCCTCGATTACCATCTGCACCTGGTGGTAGCCTTTGTAACAATCGAGGAAGCACTTCCACCGAAATGGTGCGAGGTTATCGACCTTTTCGTCGATCTCTGGAAGTGCGTAACAATCCTTGGGGCAGGCTTTGTTGAGATCTTTATAATCGACGCACATGCGCCAGCCCCCGGATGGTTTTTCTACCATGACTGGGTTTGATAACCAAGTCTGGTATTTGACTTCCCGCAGGATGCCTGCAGAGAGCAGTTCTTGGACCTGCTCATGCATCGCCTGGTTCTTTGCTGATCCAAGGTGGCGTTGGCCTTGGATCACCGGTTTGATACCTGGCATGGTATTCAAGAAGTGCTGCGTGATTTCATGTGGTACCCCTATCATATCTGCGGGTGTCCATGCAAAAATATCCTGGTTTCTGAAGAGAAGCTGTTTCAGGTGCGCTTTGATAGTAGGGGACAAGGCGTGGCCCAACGTAACTGTTTGCTCTGGGTGTCTTGCATTAAGAACCCATTTTTCTTGTTGAGTGTTGGGGCTAGGCCTTGCTACCTTGGCCGGACGCATCTCGTCTGTAGACATATCTTCTCTCCGGGCGTATATGATAGCGATCCCCGTCTCGGTTGGGAAACCGATGGCAGAGTGGGGGACGGATGTTATCATGTTGAAGTCGCCCTGGGACTCCCTCCCGAGAAGTACGTCGTATTTGGAGGTGTGAGGTAAAACCATGAAGTTACCTCCTCCGTTCTTGTGTGCCTTCCGTTGGTGAGGCGCACAGGGAAAGTAATCTGGCCCAGGGGGAATACGGTTTCCCCTGCAAACCCGGCCAACGGGTAGTCCACCGGCTGCAACCGATCTTTGTCTTCTTGATCGAATTGGTTGAAGCACTGCTCGTATATAATATCAGATGTACTGCCCGGTTCGATGAATAATCGCTCGGTGCAGTAGTGAGCCAGGTGGCCTGTGATAACGACGGCGCGCCTGTCGCGCGGTCCACCTCGGACTTTTGGATAGACGACTTGCTCGTCTTTCCAGTGTTCGGTCTTCTTGCCGCCTTGTGCGGCCTTCCTCGTCCTCCATTTATCATGTGGGTTAAGGCCACTTACATGGTCCTTTTACCCGTGGAGGTGCCCTCGTTGTGGGGGGTGATGCGCTTGGTAGGTTTTTGCGCGCCTGGCAACAGGTGTTGCAGTTTCCCCTCTTTTAGGGCTCGCTCAATCTCCAGTCGGAGACTGATGCAGTTGTTTGTTGTGTGGCCCGAGTCCTTGTGATACTCGCAATAGAGTGCGTGATCTTGGTTCTTCTTGGACTTCATCGGTTGGGCCGGTCGCAGGAATTGCGCGTCCGTGAGGAGGACGTCGCTTGGCGATTGGTTGATCTCGATCCAGCTACGGTCCCAAGACTCTTTCTTTAACGCCCAGTTTTCACGCTGGGCGTTGATTGTAGCCCTTGCGTCGGGCTGGTTGTTCCGCGGGACATTTGGTTTGGGATCGCTGCCGCGATTCCATGTGTCCCGGTTGCGCTAGTTGTTGCGTTTGTGTTCTTGGTGGGAGAACTGGCCTTCCGTTTGGGGTTGTGCCTTTGATATGTGCGGTTTGAGGGACCGCTGAGTCTGGGCGTATGTCTTGACCGCAACCATGACATCTTCCCATTTCTTAGGCAAGCCGTCCTTGCCGGAGATAGTCATAACCATTTGTTCGTCTTTAATGGGAACAATGAAATGGTTGCGTGCCATTTGGTCTGCAACGTCGCCTATCTCCAGGCACTCTTTATTGTAACGGACAATGAACGCCTCAAGCGATTCGTTGTCTCTGCGCCAGATGTTCATGACGTCCATAGAATCACGTTCATGACGTCGCTGCTGGCAAAAATGCGCGAGGAACTTTGCTTGCAAGTCCTCGAATGAGGTCAGTGACCCCACTGGCAAAGAATTGAACCAAGCCCTGGCTGGACCTGTGAGGGTCTGGGGGAAAATTGACACCAAGTGGGTTCATCCCACCTGCCGTTGCACCCGGAGCCGACGTAGATGTTCATGTGGTCATCTGGATCGGCCAAACCGTTGTATTTCCCAATGTTTAATGGGAATTTGGTTGTGGTGACATCGGCGTTGGCAATATGCGGGACAAATTTGGAGATTTCAGCCGCAGATTTCGGCCTGTAGGGTTGGCTCTGGTGGCGCTTTGCAGCGCGGAGGTATGTGGTGCGGGTTTGAGTGGGAGGAACATAATTGCGTCCTCCCGGTCTACTGCTGGTAGCATGAGACTCCCCGCCATATGTACCGTCGTCTGGATCGGTAAGGCCCTGCCCTACATGGTGGGACTGAGGTCCCAACCGGCTATGGATGCCGGGGCCATGGTGGGCTGTAGATTGTCGCCTAGTTTCGCCATGCGGGCCTAGGCGGCTATGTATATGGCCCCTGCGGCGGGACCCATACGAGGAATCGTCCTCATCAAGTGTGCGGACATCGCAGTAAGAGGAACCGCGGTCTTCCTGCCTGCTTCTGGAGGCCGGATGTGTTGGGGCCCTGCCGTCGTATTGTAAAATACAACCCGCAGGGGTATGCGGTGCTGGGGTAGGTCCCGCAGATACTTGCGCTTCTACCCAAGCTCTGTTGTATGTTGCGGCCAGCAGAGCTTGTTGCTGGTCGTACCAGGTATGCGGTGCTGGGGTAGGTCCCGCAGATACTTGCGCTTCTACGCCCCCTTGCGTTGATGTGCCAACGAGTTCAGCATTTGGGGCTAGGGGAATGGTCCCCGTAGGCCCTTGGTTTATGGGGTTTAGGTTATCCCAGGCGGTGTTGTTAAGGTGATCAGACATGATCTTCAGAAAGAAAATTGGATGTTGAAAAAAGTGCTAAGAGTAGCGGTGGGCGCCAATGATGAAACAATGGTTAACCGGGTGGGGTTAACTCACTGGTCTCGTCAAGTAGGGTTAATCCCTTCTTTCCGAGGATCGCTGGCTGGATCGTCTGGTGGTTGGTTTCCTGCACAAGGAAACAAGCCGTGACTCGCAACAAGGAGGATGGGGTGGGGGGTGCTCCTTGTTACCACTCTCCGGCGTAAGAATCAGTAGTTTGCTTGGGAAGCAAAGTATGATAGTAGTAGTAGTGAGAGAGTTGACAAGTGATACCTCAAACCTGGTTTGGGGTGGGTATTTATAGCTGAGGAGTGAAGGAGGGTAGTTGAGTAGCTAGCCTAACATCGCACAGCTACTTGTAGGTGTGTCAGACCTGCCGATCACGGTGGTGATGCCACGTCCTGTTGTGGTGTCAGACTGTTGCACACATGTGGGCTGATAGGCGACTGTTCCCAGTGCCACTTGCACTGTGGTGTCAGACCCACTTGCCTTATAGGCAGGATGCGGTGCCAGGCCGCATCGCTGCTTGCGGTCACTGATGTTGTTCCCATGTTCTTTGTTCTATCCAAGATGCATGCGGGATGCGCCGCTTAGTGACTGTTACTGTTGTCCAGATCCCTTGTCGTGACGAAAATGTTCATAGGATGCGGTGCCAGGCCGCATCGCTTTGCGTAACATCTGTTTTCGTACTTAAGGTAAGTCTTCTCATCACTGGACAGATTGGACCGGTGTGTTCGCGCGTGCTCGCACGGACACAGGTACGTTATTGCTGGTGGGGGTCTTTGATAAGGGTAATGGTTACTCGCGGTCATGCTGACGCGAGATCTGGGACCATACCCCTTCACCTGTCTACAATCACCCAGATTGTATCATTACCTTTTCTTGTTTTAGGTAACTTGGTAACAAAATCCGTTGTTATCAATTCCCATTTCCAAACTGGCATTTCTAACTGCTGCAATAAACCTGAGGGTTTCTGATGTTCAGCTTTAACTTGTGAACATGTTAAACACTTAGAAACATAAGATTCTATATCCTTTTCCATTCCTATCCACCAAAAATTCTTTCTTAAGTCTTGATACATCTTATCATTTCCAGGATGCATCGTATATTTAGACTTATGGGCTTCTTCTAATATACGATGGCATAGATTTCCTAATTTAGGTATCCACATTCTTTGCTTATGGAATCTCCAAATTCTATCTATTCCTTGTTCTAATTCCTTAATCATTTCTTTCAATTTTTCAGTATCATCCTTGATTACTGATTCTTGTGCTTTTCTAATTTGTTAATTTAAATCTATTTGTAGGTTTAATTTAAGTGAACGTACTCTTTTTGGCTTTTCATGATACTTTTGACTTAAAGCATCAGCCACCACATTTGCCTTTCCTGCATGATACTGGATATTACAATCGTAATCACTAAGAATCTCCATCCAACGTCTTTGTCGCATATTCAACTTCTTTTGCCCGAAGACATACCTTAAACTCTTATGATCGGTGAAAATGGTAAACTTACTACCGTAAAGGTAATGTCTCCAAATCTTAAGGGCAAAAATTATAGCTCCTAGTTCTAAATCATGGGTTGAATAATTATCTTCATGATTCTTAAGTTGTCTAGATGCATAGGCTATAACCTTTTGACGTTGCATTAACACACATCCATAACCTAACTTAGAAGCGTCACAATAGACTACAAAGTCTTCAGTTCCTTCTGGTAATGCTAGTATGGGTGCATTGGTTAGTCTTTGCTTAAGAATTCTAAAGGCTTCTTCTTGTTTTAATCCCCATTCAAACTTAACAGATTTACAGGTTAGCTTAGTTAAGAGAATGGCTATTCTAGAAAAATCTCGAATAAATCTTCTATAATAACCGGCCAATCCTAAGAAACTTCTAACCTCGATTGGCGACTCAGGGGTTTTCCAATTGGTAATTGCCTCGATCTTGGTGGGATCTACATGAATTCCTTCATGATTAACTAAATGTCCAAGAAACTGTACCTGTTCTAACCAAAACTCGCACTTTGAAAACTTGGCATACAGCTTTTCTTTTCTCAATAAACTTAGAAGTGCGTGCAAATGCTTTGCATGCTCCTCTTTACTCTTAGAGTAAATGAGAATATCATCTATAAAGACAATTATGAATTTATCCAAATATGGCTTACATATTCGGTTCATCATGTCCATGAATGCAGCTAGGGCATCGGTTAAACCAAATGGCATGACAGTAAATTCATAATGGCCATACCTTATTCTAAATGCGGTCTTAGGAATGTCCTCTTCCTGTACTTTTAATTGATGATATCCTGATCGTAAATCGATTTTAGAGAAAAATCGAGCTCCTTGCAATTGATCGAATAAATCATCGATCCTTGGTAATGGATACCGATTTTTAATCATGACTTTGTTCAATTCGCGGTAGTCAATGCACATCCGCATTGATCCGTCTTTCTTTTTAACGAATAAGATCGGCGCTCCCGATGGCGATGAACTTGGCTGTATGAATCCTTTCTCTAACAATTCGTCTAACAGTTTCTTCAGTTCCTGCATTTCTGCGGGTGCCAAACGGTAGAGTGCTTTGGAAATTGGTGTTGTTCCTGGTAGCAGGTGGATTCTGAATTCAACTTTTCTGTTTGGAGATTGCCCTGGTAATTCTTCTGGAAACACATCTGAAAACTGGGATACTACTGGAATATCTTTTAGTTCTTTTCCTTTAGTGTTAGTGATTATGGAAATCAAATACACTAATGATCCTTTTCTTATATAACTTGCTGTTTTCATCATAGAGATGAATTTTTTGGATCTAGACGGCTTATCTCCTTTAATTGTGATCTTTTCACCCCTTTGGTGAATTTACTTGAATTGACTTTTGATCACATAAAATACTAGCTTTATTGGTTACTAACCAATCCATTCTTAATACAACATCAAATCCTGCCAGATTCATGGGATAGAGGTTTGCAATAAACTTTTGATTTAAAAATTCTATTCTTACTCCCTGCAAGATTTCAGAAATCTTAATGGTTTCTCCATTTACTGTTTCTACTAGACATTCTTGTAGGAGTTTAGTTAATGGTTGATTGAGAAGTTTGCAAAATGAAGAATTAATAAAACTTTGGTTCGCACCAAAGTCAAATAATACCTTAGCAAAAATATCATTAACTAAAAACATACCGGCGATCACATCCGGGATCATCTTTGCTTCTTCTGCAGTCAGAACAAATGCTCTAGCATTTTTGGTATTCTTGGTGTTCGTGGCTGGAGATAGTTTTGGACAGTTCGGCTTGATGTGACATTTTTCTCCACAGTTGAAGCACATCCCATTATTAGGTTTCTTCCTGCAATCTTCCTCCTTGTGCCCTGGTATCTTGTAGAAATTGCAGTAGATAGAGCATTTTCCTGAATGCTTTTTCTTGCAGGCTTTGCAGTAGGGTGTAGAGGTAGAACCTACATTTTTCCCACGGTTGGAATTTCCATAACGGAATTCTTGGGTAAGCCTCTAAGCTAGGTTTCTCCTCTGATCCTCCTCTCGTGTACGTACTAATTCATCAGTCAAGGTGTTTGCTAGTTCTACAGCTTCTTCTATGGATTGAGGTCTAGCTGCCTTGACTACATGTCTAATCTCACTGATTAATCCCCATATATAACGGGAGATCAATACTGGTTCAGGTGATGCAAGGGTTGGCACTATTCTAGCATATTCGAAGAATAAAGTAGTGTACCCCTTACTATCCACTCCAGTCATCCTAAGGTTTAGAAACTTATTTGCTATCTGTTCCTTTTCATTGGGAGAGCAGAATTTCCTTTCTACCATGTTCTTAAATTCCTCCCATTCCATATTGTAAACCCTATCACTTACCCTAGACTGGAGGATAGTGTTCCACCATTCTAATGTTGAGTTCTTAAATAGATTGGAAGCAAACATTATCTTATCCTCTTCCGCACACTTGCTTATTTTTAAGACAACCTCAGCCTTTTCTATCCAGCATAGAGCTGCAACGGCCCCTTCATTGCCCGAGAATTCCATTGGTTTACAAGACCAAAATTCTTTATAAGAACAACCATAAGACATGGTTCTTCTTCTTTTGGGAATGGGCGCTTGAAGCAAGGGTCCATTGTTTACGCTGTGTTCATGTTCAGTTGGTCGCTTACTGCCATTGTTACTTTTATTATCTGCTTCCTTAACCGTTTTGATAATATATGGCATCGCATCTATTATCCCTTGTGCCACTATGTGTTGGATGGCACTGTTATCCACTTGGTTTCCATTATTGTTGTTATTTGGGTTATCGTTATTGTTACTCTGGTTATCATTATTCTGGTTTTCCTGGTTCACTTCGTTGTCCATCTGAATTTTAAACATTTTCCAGTTATTAATATCACAAGATAATATTTAAGGCAAGCAATCACACAACACACATATTGGTCAAAAACGTCGAACATTGCGACTTACTCTTTTTTATAGTATGCATCTAATACAAACTGAAACTGGAATTAAAAATTACAATACTAATATGCATCACTAACCACAAAGTGGTCCATACTACGATATATATATTATCATTATATTATATTATATATATATGTATTTCATACATCCATATTATATATATATTATTATTATATTATTACTATCACCATTACTGATATGGGTTCATCCAGAACTCCATATTACGCTCGTCGTACTTCCAGACGAGTCGTTCTCCAACCTGTCTCATCCTTTCACTACTTTCTAAAATCTCTTCTCCGAAATTTCGGAGCTCTTGCACATTTTCTGCACTCATTGGGGGTGCAGGTGCTGGTACTGGATCTGGGTACTGTGGCATGGGTTCTTCCTGAGGATATGGATTCTCTAGGATTTCCCTAATGTATTCATCATTATCATAATAGGGATCTAGAGGGTCCAGACCTGGGTAAGCAGCTAGGTTTGGCATGGGTTCTTTTGATATATGGTAGTGTTGCTGATAATCCCTATGATCATCAAACCACGGGTCGTAGTCTGGGTCTAAGGGATTGGGTGCTGGTATCCTAGGTATCTCTTCTGGGTTAAAATCATGCATTTGGATTTGGTTTTCTGGGTTGTTTTTAATCTCCATTGGTTGCGTGGGAAACAAGGGTAATGGTTGAGGGGCTATAAGTTGCTCCAGGTTTGGGTCGGCAGCTGTGGTTGCTAAAATATGGAAGTTTGCTAGACTCCTATTGAGCATGTCTTGGGTGTGGGAATCTGTTTCTCTCTTAGCGGCTGATAACACTCGCTGCTGTTGAAACTTTTTCATTCTCTTCCTACGCTCATGTGCTCCCCTACTGAACCATCCTCTCTTTTTAGGAGGGAATGGCTCTTCAGACTGAGCCTTAAACATGAATATCCCATCTTCATTGTCAGCTGAATACCCTGAGCGGGCAGGCTGTGAAGAGGTGCCTTCGCTCCTAGGTGAGCCGGACAACTGACGATAAACGTTGGAGGGCCCTTAATCGCTCATACTATAAACTAACAAATAGTCAAATAACACACAACAATAAAATGCAGATACGCACGTATTTCCATAATTAATTTCCTAACAAATTGAACAATATCTTGGTGTTAGCAGAACACTTCTGTGGCTGAATCAGTGGCTTAGCTCTGATACCACCTTCTGTCGCAACCCCCGTCTCCTAACAACCCGGGAACGGGCGGCCACGGCCAGTTTCGGTGGTATCCAGGTGTTTATCATTTTGGCAGCGGAATCACATCAGGATCGTAGTTAGGAAATATTTTATCAGAGTAAAATACCACACTTCAATAATATTAAACACGTGAGAAAAATCCCAAGTTTTAAGTACACACATTTTCATAAGGATAAACCCTATTTTATTTAATAAAAACATCTCTTTATTTTAGGTAACTTTATAGCCACTTTTCCAAGCCTTCAATGCTGTCCAGCTGGCTTCTATTTGGCTTTCACATTTTGTTACCTGAAACGCGTTTAAAAACATTTTGTCAGTGGGAAATACTGGTGAGTAAATCCCAGTTTAATCAAGTTAAGTAAAAACCATTGTACAGTATTGAGGGCGGTCGTGCAATTACATTTGTTTCCATCTACTTTAATTACCACCCACGGTACTGTCAACCCGACTTGTGGTCATGTTACTCCTCGCAAGGTAGTAACAAATTTTGTATACAAATGTCGCAACCCCCGATCCCTGATCCCCGGGAAAGGGCGGCCGCGAGCCAGTTTCGGTGGTATCTCGTATTGTCTAATTTGGCAGCGGAATTTTCATCAGGACCGTAGTTAGGAAATGTTTATCAGAGTAAAACCACCATTTATATATAAATAAACATATTGGGATGAAACCCAAGTTTTTATTACAAGCTGATTTACAGGGATACATCCCATTGTATTTGAATTAAAAACGCCTTCTTTATTTAGGTAATTTTTATAGCCACTTTTTCCAAGCCTTCAGTGCTGTCCAGCTGGCTTCTAATTGGCTTTCACATTGTGTTACCTGAAACGCGTTTTAAAAACATTTGTCAGTGGGAAATACTGGTGAGTGAATCCCAGCTTAATCAAGAATTATTAATTTAATTTAAACTTAACAGTATTGAGGGCGATTACAATGTTTATATCTACCCAATTACTCATTCAGTACTGTCAATCCTGACTGGTGGGTCATATTACACATTGGCTAACTCTTCGTCCAATGGTAACGTTACTCACATTTTGTATACAAAACCCCAACATACCGGCAGTAATCGTAGAATTACAAAGACTCAATCACTGCTAAATTGCATTGTAAAATAGTTAAGGTTTTGTAAAAACTGTTTACAAAAAGGAGATTACTCACATTGTTGTCTTAGATTTTTCGTAAGGGTTTCCTGGTGACAATCTATAATTTACACAAAAGCACACGTGTTAGTATAATAACCCATTTTAACATTAGTAATACCCTCCCCGAGACAGCATTCCAACGACTACGTCGGGCAGAACCACGACAGTCGTTATGGAATCCTAGATCAATCAGGCAGCGTATCTAATACGTATCCAGGGGTTATAATACTTACAACGGAGCAGAACTTCGCTATTTAGGGGGTATAATACCCGCGTATTATGCCTAATATTCAGAATTTGAGATTGAGAAACGATTGTGAGCGAATTCCGAATGAAATCTGATGCATTCTATATATAGTGCCTGATCCTGTCTTTCTCGCGGCCTGCGTAAAATAAGGGCAGGGCCTACGCGGCCCGCGTTGACTCCAGGTCAACGTATAGCCCATCTGGATCACTGTGTAGGCTCGGCATGTGTTGGGCCAGGTGGCGGCCCAGGGCTGCGCCACATTTTGAGCCTCTCGCGGCCCGCGTAAGGGTTATGGGTACCTTACGCGGCCCGCCTCAACTTAGAATATCAACGAAATCTGATTTCAACCTTTATACCGGCCGCGTAAAGTTGGGGTGGGTTCTACGCGGCCCGCCTCAACTTAAATTTTCAATTTTTTAATTATTTCTAAAACTATTTAATATATTTGAGGCCCGGTTTCGCGTATGGGGTGTATTTTTGGACATATTGGGATCTTTTAAAATATATTAGGGTGTCGGAAAAATTATGAGGGTGTCGGTTTATTTGAGGATTGTTACATCCTCCCCACCTTGTTTTAGAGCTCGTCCTCGAGATCTACTGGAACAAGTGTGGATATTTCCTTTGCATTTCAGATTCCAGCTCCCATGTGTACTCAGGTCCTCTTTTGGAGTCCCACTTCACTTTGACCAGAACCAATCTCTTATGTTTGAGATTCTTGACTTTCCTGTCTTCAATCTGTAGAGGCCTTTCTACAAACTTGAGTTGTTCATTTACCTCTATATCCTTAAGAGGTACTACTAGTGATTCATCAGTTAAGCATTTCTTGAGATTAGATACATGAAACACATCATGTATTCCTGCTATTTCCTCTGGCAGTTGTAGCTGATAGGCTACAGGTCCTATTTTTCTAATAATCTCAAAAGGTCCAACATACCTGGGACTTAGCTTTCCTCTTTTGATGAATCTTACCGCTCCTTTCCAAGGAGAGACCTTCAACAATACTTTGTCTCCTACTTGAAATTCCAATGGTTTGCGTCGGTTATCGGCATAGCTCTTTTGTCGAACTCGTGCTGCTTTCAGTCGTTCCTTGACTTGAATAATCTTGTCGGTTGTTTCTTGCACTATCTCAGGTCCAGATAGTTGCTTTTCCCCAATTTCTGCCCAACAGATTGGGGTTCGGCACTTTCATCCATAAAGTGCTTCGAATGGTGCAGCATTGATACTTGTGTGATAACTATTATTATAAGAAAATTCTATTAAAGGTAAGTGATCGTCCCAATTACCTCCGAAATCAATTACATAGGCTTTAAGCATGTCTTCCATTGTCTGAATTGTCCTTTCGCTTTGTCCGTCTGTTTGAGGATGATAAGCTGTGCTTAGATTTAACTTGGTTCCCATTGCCTTTTGGAAACTTGACCAAAAATGAGAGGTAAATCGGCTATCCCTATCAGAAACAATTGATAAAGGAATTACATGTAATGAAACAATTTCATTTACATATAATTTAGCTAGCTGTTCCATACTGAAAGTTTCCTTCATTGGTAGGAAATGAGTTGACTTGGTTAGTCTATCTACAATCACCCAGATTGTATCATTACCTTTCCTTGTTTTGGGTAATTTAGTAACAAAATCCATTGTTATCAATTCCCATTTCCACACTGGCATTTCTAATTGTTGTAGCAATCCTGAAGGTTTCTGATGTTCAGCTTTAACTTGTGAACAAGTTAAACATTTAGAAACATAGGTTGCTATGTCCTTTTTCATCCCTATCCACCAGAAATTTTTCCTTAAATCCTGGTACATTTTATCGCTTCCTGGATGCATCGTATACTTAGACTTATGGGCTTCTTCTAATATATGATGACGTAGGTTTCCTAGTTTAGGTATCCACATTCTCTTTTAATGGAATCTCCAAATTCCATCTGTTCCTTGTTCTAATTCCTTAAGCATACCTCTTAGTTTTTCAGTATCATCCTTGATTACTGATTCTTGTGCTTTTCTAATCTGATTATTTAAATCTACTTGCAGATTTAATTTAAGAGACCGTACCCTTTTTGGCTTTTCGTGATACTTTCGGCTTAAAGCATCAGCAACTATATTTGCTTTTCCTTCATGATACTGGATATCACAATCATAATCACTAAGTAATTCCATCCAACGTCTTTGTCTCATATTCAATTCCTTCTGCTCGAAAACAAACCTTAAACTCTTATGATCTGTGAATATGGTAAACTTACTACCATAAAGGTATTGTCTCCAAATCTTAAGGGCAAAAATTATAGCTCCTAACTCAAGATCATGGGTTGAATAATTCTCTTCATGATTCTTAAGTTGTCTAGAGGCGTATGCTATAACCTTTTGATGTTGCATTAATACACATCCATAACCTAACTTAGAAGCGTCACAATAGACTACAAAGTCTTCAGTTCCTCCTGGTAAGGCTAATATGGGTGTATGGGTTAATCTTTCCTTAAGGATTCTAAATGCTTCTTCTTGTTTTGGTCCCCATTCAAACTTAATGGATTTACAGGTTAACTTAGTTAAAGGAATGACTATTCTAGAAAAATCTCGAATAAATCTTCTATAATAACTGGCCAATCCTAAGAAACTTCTAACCTCGGTTGGTGACTCAAGGGTCTTCCATTTAGTAATCGCCTCGATCTTTGTTGGATCCACATGAATTCCTTCATGATTAACTAAGTGTCTAAGAAATTGTACCTGTTCTAACCAATATTCACACTTTGAAAACTTAGCATAAAGCTTTTCCTTTCTTAATAAACTTAGAAGTGCGTGCAAATGTTTTGCATGATCCTCTTTATTCTTAGAGTAAATTAGAATATCATCTATGAAGACAAATATGAATTTATCCAAATATGGCTTATATATTCAGTTCATCATGTCCATAAATGCGGCTGGGGCATTGGTTAAACCAAATGGCATGACAGTAAATTTATAATGACCATACCTTGTTCTGAAAGCGGTTTTAGGCATATCCTCTTCCTGTACCTTTAATTGATGATATCCTGATCCTAAATCGATTTTAGAGAAAAATCGAGCTCCTTGTAGTTGATCGAACAGATCATCGATTCTTGGTAATGGGTACCGATTCTTAATTGTGACCTTGTTCAATTCACGATAATCAATGCACATAAGCATTGATCCGTCTTTCTTTTTAACGAACAGTATCGGCGCTCCCCATGGCGATGAACTTGGCTGTATGAATCCCTTTTCCAGCAATTCATCTAATTGTTTCTTCAATTCCTGCATTTTGGCGGGTGCCAAACGGTAAGGTGATTTGGCAATCGGTGCTGTTTCTGGTAGCAGGTGAATTCTGAATTCAATTTCTCTGTCTGGTGGTAGTCCTGGTAATTCTTCTGGAAATACATCTGAAAACTGAGACACCACTGGAATGTCTTTTAGTTCTTTTCCTTTAGTGTTAGTGATTATGGAAATCAAATACACTATAGAACCTTTCCTTAATATAACTTGCAGTTTTCATCGCAGAGATGAATTTCGTGGATCTAGATGGTTTATCTCCTTTAATTGTGATCGTTTTACCTTTTGGTGAATTTACTTGGATTGACTTTTGATCACATAAAATACTGGCTTTATTGGCTATTAACCAATCCATTCCTAAAACGACATCAAATCCTGCCAGATTCATTGGGTAAAGGTTTGCCATAAACTTTTGGTTTAAAATTTCTATTCTTGCTCCCTGCAAGATTTTAGAAATCCTAACGGTTTCTCCATTAGCTGTCTCTACTAGACATTCTTGTGGTAGTTTAGTTAATGACTGATTTAGAAATTTGCAAAACGAAGTATTAATAAAACTTTGGTTTGCACCAGAGTTAAATAATACTTTAGCAAAAACATCATTAACTAAAAACATACCAGCTATGACGTCTGGAATCATCTTGGCTTCATCTGCAGTCAGAACAAATGCTCTAGCATTTTTAGTGTTCCTATTGTTCCCAACTGGAGCCAATTTTGGACAGTTCGGCTTGATATGACCTTGTTCCCCACAGTTGTAGCATACCCTGTTGTTGGCTTTCCTCCCGCAGTCTTCTTCCTTGTGTCCTGATATTTTGCATAAATTGCAATAGATGGAGCATTTTCCAGAATGCTTCCTTTTGCAATGCTTGAGTTAGCCTCTGTGCTAGGTTTTTCCTCTGGTCTTCTTCTCGTGTACGTACTAATTCATCAGTCAAGGTGCTTGTTAATTCTACAGCTTCTTCTATAGTTTGAGGTCTAGCTGCCTTGACTACATGTCTAATCTCCCCAATTAATCCCCAAATGTAATGGGAGATTAATACCAGTTCTGGTGATGCAAGGGTTGGTACAATTCTAGCATATTCAAAGAATAATTTTGTGTACCCCTTACTATCCACTCCATTCATCCTAAGATTTAGGAATTTGTTTGCTATTTGCTCTTTTTCATTAGGAGGGCAGAATTTCCTTTCTACCATGTTCCTAAATTCTTCCCATTCCATATTATAAACCCTATCACTTCCTCTAGACTGAAGGATAGTGTTCCACCATTCTAAGGATGAATTCTTGAATAGATTGGAAGCAAACATTATCTTGTCCTCTTTCGCACATTTACTTATTTTTAGAACAGTCTCAGTCTTTTCTATCCAGCGTAGAGCTGCAATAGGTTCTTCATTGCCCGAGAATTCTATTGGTTTACAGGACCAGAATTCTTTATAAGAACAACCATAAGGCATGGTTCTTCTTCTTTTGGGAATGGGCACTTGAAGTACAGGGCCATTGTTCACGCTGTGTTCTGGTTCAACTGGTCGCTTACTGCTATGTTTACTTTTATTATTCGCTTCCTGCACTGTTTGAAGAATAAATGGCATTGCATCTATAATTTCTTGTGCCACTATGTGTTTGATAGCACTATTATCCACTTGGTTTCCATTGTTATTGACGCTTGGATTCTCATTAACCAGGTTAATGTTACTATGGTTATCGTTATTCAGATTGTCTTGATTTCCTTCATCGGCCATCTGAATTTTAAACATTTACCCCGCATTAATATCACAAAATAATATTTTAATATAGTCAATCACATGACACGCATTTTTTCCAAAAGCGTCGTTCATTGCGACTATACTCTATTCATATACTATTATGCATCTATTACACACCAGTACTGAAATAAAAATTACAATACCAACTGAAATAAAATAGTAGTAGGCATCCATACACACATATTTTATTTTATTATTTTATTATTTTTATAATATTATTATTATTACTATTACCGTCTCCACCATCACATCACGGATATGGATTCATCCAAAAATCCATATTGCGCTCGTCATATTTCCAGACGAGTCGCTCTCCCACCTGTCGCATTCGTTCACTACTCTCTAAAATTTCCTCACCAAATGTCCTAAGTTCTTGTACGTTTTCTGAACTCATTGGGGGTGCAGGTTCTAGGACTGGGTTCGGAATCTGGGGTGCGGGTTCCTGGCCTGGGGGTGTATGTGCCTGGAATTGGTAAGGATCTTCTAAAATCTCCCTTATATATTCATCGTGGAAATAGGGATCTAGAGGATCTAAACCTAGGTAGGCTCCTACGTTTGGCATGGGCATGTCTTCATGGATCGGGTAACGTTGCACATAGTCCCTATTATCGTCCCACCAGGGGTCATAATTTGGGTCTAGGGGGTTTGGTGCAGGTACCCTAGGGATTTCTTCCGGATTGAAGTCATGCATCTCTACTTGGTTTTCAGGGTTTTCTATCTCCATGGGTTGGTTAGGGATTGGCAGTTGTGGTTGGGGTGCTATTATCTGTTCCAGATTAGGGTCAGCTGCAGTGGTTGCTAGTATGTGGATGTTGGCTATACCCCTATTGATCATATCCTGGGTATAGGCATCTGTCTCTCTCTTGGCTGCTGCTAGTGCTCTCTGGTCTTGTAACTTTTTCATACGTTTTCTACGCTCGTGCGCCCCTCGACTGAACCATCCCCTCTTTTTCTGAGGAAATGGCTCTTCTGACTGAGCCTTAAACACAAAGATTCCTTCTTCCGTATCAGCAGAGTACCCTGAGAGGGCAGGCTGAGAAGAGGATGTGCCTTCGCTTCTAGGCGAACCAGACAATTGACGGTACGTGTCAGATGGTCCTTGGTCGCTCATACTGTAAACTAACAGATAGTCAAATAACACATAACAATTAAATACAGTTATGCACGTATTTCCGTAATTTATTTCCTAACACTTTGTATTTTGATGTCAGTAGAACACCTCTGTGGATGAATCAGTGGCTTAGCTCTGATACCACCTTCTGTCACAACCCCTGATCCCTGATCCCCGAGAACAGGCGGCCGCGAGCCAGTTTCGGTGGTATCTCGTATTGTCTAATTTGGCAGCGGAATTTTCATCAGGACCGTAGTTAGGAAATGTTTATCAGAGTAAAACCACCATTTATATATAAATAAACATATTGGGATGAAACCCAAGTTTTTATTACAAGCTGATTTACAGGGATAAATCCCATTGTATTTGAATTAAAAACGTCTTCTTTATTTAGGTAACTTTTATAGCCACTTTTTCCAAGCCTTCAGTGCTGTCCAGCTGGCTTCTAATTGGCTTTCACATTGTGTTACCTGAAACGCGTTTTAAAAACATTTGTCAGTGGGAAATACTGGTGAGTGAATCCCAGTTTAATCAAGAATTATTAATTTAATTTAAACTTAACAGTATTGAGGGCGATTACAATGTTTATATCTACCCAATTACTCATTCAGTACTGTCAATCCTGACTGGTGGGTCATATTACACATTGGCTAACTCTTCGTCCAATGGTAACGTTACTCACATTTTGTATACAAACCCCCGACATACCGGCAGTAATCGTAGAATTACAAAGACTCGATCACTGCTAAATTGCATTGTAAAATAGTTAAGGTTTTGTAAAAACTGTTTACAAAAAGGAGATTACTCACATTGCTGTCTTAGATTTTTCGTAAGGGTTTCCTGGTGACAATCTATAATTTACACAAAAGCACACGTGTTAGTATAATAACCCATTTTAACATTAGTAATACCCTCCCCGAGACGGCATTCCAACGACTACGTCGGGCAGAACCACGACAGCCGTTACGGAACCCTAGATCAATCGGGCAGCGTATCTAATACGTATCCAGGGGTTATTATACTTACAACGGAGCAGAACTTCGCTATTTAGGTGGGTATAATACCCGCGTATTATGCCTATTATTCATAATTTGAGATTGAGAAACGATTGTGAGCGAATTCCGAATGATATCCGATGCATTCTATATATAGCGCCTGATCCTATCTTTCTCGCGGCCCGCGTAAAATAAGGGTAGGGCCTACGCGGCCCGCGTTGACTCCAGGTCAACGTATAGCCCATCCGGATCACTATGTAGGTTCGACATGTGTTGGGCCTGGTGGCAGCCCAGGGCTGCGCCACATTTTGAGCCTCTCGCGGCCTGCGTAAGGGTTATGGGTACCTTACACGGCCCGCCTCAACTTAGAATATCAACGAAATCTGATTTCAACCTTTATACCGGCCGCGTAAAGTTGGGGTGGGTTCTACGCGGCCCGCCTCAACTTAAATTTTCAATTTTTTAATTATTTTTAAAACTATTTAATATATTTGAGGCCCGGTTTCGCGTATGGGGTGTATTTTTGGACATATTGGGATATTTTAAAATATATTAGGGTGTCGGAAAAATTATGAGGGTGTCGGTTTATTTGAGGATTGTTACAACAAAACCCCCAACATACCGACGATAATTATAGAATACAAATACTCAATCACTGTTTAATATATTATTAATTGTGTGAGGTTTTGTAAAAAGATTTTGCAAAAACGAGATTACTCACATTGCTGTCTTAGGTTTTTCCTTTAGGGTTTCCTGGTGATTATCTATCAAATACACAAATGCACACGCGTTAGTATAATAACCCAATATTTACATTAGTAATACCCTTCCCGAGACGGCATTCCAACGACTACGTCGGGCAGAACCACGACAGCCGCTACGGAACCCTGGATCAATCGGGCAGCGTATCTAATACGTAACCTTGGTTATAATACTTACAACGAGGCAGAACTTCGTTATTTAGGGGGGTATTTATGCCCGAGAGTATAATAGCTATGCAGAATATTGAGAGAGAGATTGAAAAGTTTTGAACGATTTCGACTGAAACCGCTCGACCCTATTTATAGTGCTGATACAACACTTCCTCGCGGTTCGCGTAGCCCGAAGGTCAATCCTTCGCGGCCCGCGACATAGGGGTTAGGGCCTAGCTGCGCTGATTCACCAGTTGTAGACTTGCCACGATGCTGACACGTGGCATGCTAGGGTGTCGCCCTGTCTTTGAGTTGTCGCGCCCCGCGTAGACCCAGGGGTGGTCTTACGCGGCCCGCCAGAGACCCATTATTTTTGTTTTTAATTAATTTTAATAAAAATAAAGGTATTCGGGGTCCGTTTTCGCATACGGGGTGTATTTTATGACGTATAGGGACATTTTAAATATTATCATGGTGTCGGAAATATTTTGGAGGGTTGTTATAATCATCCATCTCAAATTTCTTTAAAAGTTCTTTGGCATATTTGTCTTGATGGATGAAAGTACCATTTTGCAGTTGCCTTACTTGGAAACCAAGAAAGCACTAGAGTTCACCCATTGCACTCATCTCAAACTCAGCTGTCATGAGTTTTCTGAACTCTTCACACATTTTGGAACATGTGCTTCCAAAAATGATGCCATCCACATAAACCTGGACAATCATCAAGTCTTTCCCTCTCCATTTTAAAAACAATGTTTTGTCTATTTTACCTCTTGTGAAACCAATAGAGAGATGAAAGGTGGAAAGAGTTTCATACCAGGCTCTAGGTGCTTGTTTCAGGCCATACAAAGCTTTATTTAGCTTGTAGACATGATTTGGATTAAATGGATCCTCAAAACCTAGAGGTTGACAAACATATACCTCTTCTTCTATCTTACCATAGAGGAATGCACATTTGATATCCATTTGAAACACCTTTATGTTGTGGTTGACAGCAAAGGCCAGGAATAATCTAATAGCTTCCAATCTTGCTACAGGGGCAAAAGTTTCATCAGAATCAATGCCCTCTTCCTGTCTGAACCCTTGAACCACTAGCCTTGCTTTATTCTTGACAACAATACCCCTTTCATCAGTTTTATTTTTAAAGACCCACTTTGTGCAAATAGGACTCACACCCTCTGGCAGTGGTACAAGCCCCCATACTTGTTATTTTTAAACTGTTGGAGCTCCTCTTGCATGGCCTCTACCTAGTTGTTGTCTTTCAGTGCCTCTTGGTACTTGACTGGCTGATGGAGTGATAGAAAACCAGCAAAAAGACAGATGTTTTGGGATTGGCTTCTTGTTAGCACCCCTTCACTGATGTTGCCAATGATTTGGTCAGGTGGATGAGACTTCAAGAAGATTAAATCTCCTTTGTATGGAACAATGGCATTTAAAAGTTAAGGCTGCAGATGTGAATCATCTGAGCTAACCACTGTTGGTGACTTTGATGATCCAACAGGGTCTTGAAACGGAGGTGGAGGAATAGGAGGAAGTAGTGTGGAAACATGCTGATATTTATCCACTGTTTGAGGATTTTTATCAACAGTGCTTGAGGATGTGGAAGCAGGGGTTAAAGGGCTACTGTGGTCAACAACTGTTGAAGTAGCAGTGGTTGAGCCTTGACAGCTATTTTGAACATCTGCTGCTCTAGCCATTGATGTAGACTTTTGTTGTGGAATGATGACTTCATATCCATAGTCTGATGGAGGATTTTGAGATAGACCTGCACTGTTAGTCTTGACAGAAATATTTTCAAAAGTAAATTTATCAAGATCAAATAACTCTGCAGGATTTGCAGGGATTTTCATTGAAGAGAGTTCATTGAACTTCACATCCAAAGTCTCTTCCACTGTCTTAGTCCTAGTGTTGAACACTTTGTAGGTCTTAGCAGTGGTTGAGTATCTTAAATGATAACCACATTCAATTTTGGCTGCAAACTTTGAGATGGAATCTTTTATGTTTAAAATGAAGCATGGGCAGCCAAAAACTTTAAAATATGAGATCAATGGTTTAATTTTATACAGAATTTCATAGGCAGTCTTTTGATGCCTGGGGTTTATTAAAACTCTGTTCTGGACATAGCAGGCAGTGTTTACAGCCTCTGCCCAGAAAGTTAATGGCAAACCTGAATCAGCAAGCATGGTCCTGTCAGCCTCAATCAAAATTCTGTTCTTTCTTTCAACTACCCCATTTTAATCTGGTGTCCTTGGAATGTTGTACTGCCTTACAATTCCTTTTGACACACAAAACTCATCCAACTCCTTATTTCTGAATTCTATGCCATTATCACTCCTGAAGATTTTTACTGGCAAGTCAAACTGCTTTTCAACCTGTGTGACAAAGTTTTGCAGAATGCCTGCAGTCTCATCTTTCGAATGTAAGAAATAAGTCCATGTAAACCTAGAAAAGTCATCTACAATTACCAAACAATATATTTTCTTTCTAAGACTCATGACTTTAACTGGGCCAAACAGATCCATGTGAAGCATTTGCAAGCACTTGGTTGTTTTGGACTCTTCAATGGACTTAAATGAGCTTTTATGTTGTTTTCCTTTTAAACAGGAAACACACTGCTCAGGACAGGTGAACAGTTTTTGAGGAAGACCTTTTACTAACCCCTGTTTTGACAAAGCAGTGATTGTCTTGAGATTTGTGTGCCCCAATCTCCTGTGCCAAAGTTCTGTCTCTTTGTTAGAGGCAGCTAAGAACAGACAGGCATCAGTTCTTAGGCTTTCTTTTGACAAATCAACTACATAAACATTGCCACTTCTTTGAGTAACAAGTTGAGTTTTTCCATTTTTAATTATTTCTTCAATCTTTTCAACCATTTCTGGTCCAACAATCCTACAACACTCCTTAGTAAAAAATGAACCATAACCTTTGTCACTCATTTGAGAGACACTAAGAAGGTTGAATTTTAGATTGTCTATCAGATTGACATTTTTAAACTTAACATTTCCAGACTGTACTGTACCAGAACCCATCACCTTCCCTTTACTATTATTACCAAAAGATATATCACCCCCTCCGTGAGTTTTGAATTCTTTGAGTAGGGCTCTACATCCAGTCATGTGCCTGAAGCCTCCACTATCTACATACCAAAGACTATCTAAGCATGCAGAAGCTCCCTGCACATTGAGTAAATAATTAGTTCAGGAGGGTCTCCAAATCCAATAAGGCTTTGGATGGGGTCTCAACAGTGTCTATGTGTAAGACCCTTATTATAATTTAAAGGTTTTCGTATAGTTTACGAAAATAAACGTGTAATTATGAATCCATACACTTTGAAAATACGGGTAAATTAAAACTTTTACAAAATTTAAAGAAATTACTACATAATGTAATTGAGTTGGTCTTTTAGGATAAGGACGACGCATCACGCGAAAGCTTCTATTTCGTGTGTGTATTCGGTTCTTGTATGGCGCTTGATCTTCATCAGAGAACCCATGATATTTACCTGTGATCAAAACCAACTTAAAAGTTAGTTTTGATGCTTAGTTAATAGTCCAAACAAGTTATAAACATCGAACAACAAAATAAAAATAAAATCACCAGTTCTATAGTCTGTAGCGGGCCGTGACAGACTTAACCTCATCTTTCACGGGCCACCATGGCCTGTGGCGGGGTGAGACCGCTTGTGCTTTCTCCGTCGCATGGCGCGACGGCCACATTTCGACAGAATGTTCATTTTCTTGATGCGGCATTTGCCCAGCTATGTTTTTCAAGCAAATTTCCAACTTAAAGTTGCATAACTTTTAAACTAGACATCCGTTTTGTGTAATTCTTGTTTTCTACACGTCTGTAAATTAATTACGGATCCGGTTATCATCTTCATTCACATAAGAAGCTGAATTATAAGCAAAAGGCTTATAAATTCTTCATACCATTATTCGACCCGTTTCAATTATCTACATTTTACTTGTTTATCAGAAATGTCTGATTCTAATCCCCTTTCTACCCATCCCCGGGCTTGTCAACATTAACATTTTGCTCCCATTACATGGTTCGCACATGCATCCACTTTCACCGGTTCATTTTATAACTTTCTTATACTAAAACTAACATTTAACTTCTTAATTTATTTTGACCCGTTTAAAGGTCTTTTAAGCACTTAAGCATCAAACCCGTTTTTCCCTTCTCGCACTTCGCATTCCCTTATTAATTAACTACTTATCTTCCACCACAACTATATTTATGGTGGATTTAACATAAGATACTAATTAACCCGAATATTACCCTTCGGTTAGCCATTTTACGCGAATGACCAATTCTTAGACATTCAACCCACGAAATTTATGCCTACAACTCTTATACTTATCTAAGGGTTGCATAATCATGATACGAGTTTCTAAACAACCTCTATGGGCCGTTTGCCCGACTTACCCATTAAAGGCCTTTTGGTCAATTTTAATCCCCCACTTTACGGCGAAGGATTTTCACTATCCATTTGACCCAAAATCGCGCTTATAACTAATATCTTATTTATGCGTACCTGGCCCGGTACACATATAGACCCGTTTCATTTTTATACCTTGCTTTTATTAGCCGCTACTCCAAGGCGACGCAATTATTCAATTTCTGTTCAATCCTGTGAACATATAACTCGACAACCAAATGTTAGTCGATATTTCCAAATGGTGTTATCATCACCATTGACTCGTTTGGCCTATATGACCAAACGTTTACATACATAACAAAACATGGTTTTTAACTATCAATTCGCCCATCCGACCCATTTCGGATTTTATCATTAGATCCCTTTTTCCATTAACCAAGGATTTTCATCATTTTATATGTTCCGATCCGTATTATTTCGTATCGGAAACGTATTTCGGATATAGCTTTTGTCATATTTACAATATTTACAATCTATGAATAAATGCATGTCTTATAAAAAGGGTGTAAGTTTTTACTTAACTCGCGTCCGCGCAAACATTCTTCGCATCCATGATCTGTTTAACCCGTTCCTCTCCAAGCCTCCACCTAGCTTGTTTAGAGTCAAACTGTATCATAACATCCATAAGATGGTTAGATTGGTCATTTTATACAATGGCCATCACCCTATGGACCCTTTTTTTTACACACTTATTAATCAAAGCATGCCATATATTCAACAACTAGTTTGTAACTTGTCATTTAGCCAAGATTAACATGAATTAGGCAAGTTCATATCACCGAAAAATAGGCTGTTTTTGGTTACCTGTTTAACCTGTTTACAAATCTTCAAAAATTATGATTTTTTATGTGACGTACCTCTCGGAGGGTAGACCTTGTGTTAAAATTTAAAGATCTAACTCTTTACCAAAAATTCATAAAAATTCATTTACTAAGCTGCAATCATATTCGTCACTTCTGACTGCAGCTTACGAAAAAATTCATTTAAAATTTCTCGTTTATCCGATTGACAAAATTTTAATTGGAGGTTTTTGGAATTACCTGAAGTTACCTACAGCAAAAATTTGAGATCATAAATCAATTCTTAAATTGAGTTATGACATTCGTAATGGGCTGCAAATTTTGCCAGAAAACGCAGCCTGAACCTTCGATACCGAAAAATTCATAAAACATTCAATTTTCGTCGACAAAATGCGATTCCAGTGGGGTTTTAAAGATATTTCCTGGAATTACATTTTAGACTCAAGAAACACATGTTTTTGTCATGTTTTTTCCACGTTACAGCCAATACAAGTCGGCTATAAATTATGATCAGAAGCTGTTTGAATTCAGCTTTCAATTAAAGCATGTTTATGATATCATAACACTATTTTTAGCAAATCAGAAGCCTAAAAACATCACATACACGAATTTAGCATCAACAAATCTGAATTTACTTCATGGAACTCAAATTAAACTAGAATAACTGTCAAAATCCTAGTGTTTAACATGTTTCTACAAAACTCACTTATCACCTTCAATGGTGATCATGAATTCACAAGAATTTGACCTAATTTCATCATATACTTGTCTAGGGTTTGTTCCTAGACACTATATTATTCCTATTTCATCTAATAACAAGCATGCACTCATAGATTTAGAATTCCCTAAGATCACTTAGAAATTCGATTAGAGATTTCTTATGAAATTTACATACCTTATGACTCCTTTTTCAATGGGGATCACTATTTCGTGCTCGGATTTTGATTTAGACTGGATTTTAACCTTCAATTTGAGAGATTAAAGGTGAACTAGGGTTTGATGTGGGTTCCTGGTCGCTCCCCTGTGTTTTGTACGAACCAGACACACACTTATGTGTGTGTTTGGTGTATTTTTTATATTAATATGTCAAGTTTCACACTTGACAACTTTAGTCCCTCCAATTTCGTTTTTATTTTATTTTAAGTGTTTAACCCACTCATAAGTCACTATCTAACTAGGTTAATTATTCCTAGCCAACTTAGTAGGTTCGGGAAGTTAAAAACCCGTTTTATTTTAAGTCCCGTTAACTCGGGCTCCTTATGAACTTTTGTCTTCTCAAGCATTTATTTTCCTTTTTAATAAATATTAGGATTATTTGTTTAAGTCCTAATATTCACCGGGCTAATTTTACCATTAACGGTATTTTACCGTCTTTTAGCATTAACGGGGTTTTATTACCAAACCTCTTTTCGGGGTGTTACAACTCTACCCCCATTAAAGAGGTTTCGTCCCCGAAACCTTTCTCACGTACTTTATTGGTTTAGATCATCTGATTCTTAGTTTTGGTGATCACTTCAAGCATTGCTCGGCTATAATAATCTTACCAAAAAGTAAGATAACGTGTTTTCTTTTTTTGGTTTTAGAGCGTATGCGCCTTTCACGTGCATGGCCTCATAGGCCGATACTTTCATCTTGTATTTCTTATTCTAGTCACTTATTTGACCGAGTTGTCATCTGATCTCTCGGTTGTATTTATTTTCAACATGTTTACTTCAAGCTAATCTTTTTTCAACAAGCGCCTTGTATAAGTCATAACACCATTCCGACTTTGAAAGGTTTTACCGGCTAGACTGATTAGTCGCCGTCACTTTATTCCCCGTCATTCGGGTATATCTTTTTGCCAACCCGGCCCTTTGCGTGTTTTCTGATTTTCATATCTCGTAACTCACGTTACGACTTGTTTGTATTCTATATCACTTTTTGTGACCGTGATCACATCACGTTTTGTTTAAGTTTATGTCGACTTTTATTATCGAAAATATTTCCTTCGAATGTATCGCCTTGCACCTATCGGTGTTAAGATCTATATTCCTTGATATTAATCATTTTCCGGATTAGTTTCATAATATTCATATTTGTTAAAGCGTTGTTTTTTACTAATACTAAATTTTAGTTTAACGCTTTTCTCTTTGACTATGTCAATTACTCATGTCAAGGAAATTGACAACCCACAATTTATTCTTTTTCCGTTCTCGTTTTAGACGGGGAATTATAATCAGTTCCCTCGTTTTACGCTATTGACCCGTAGGTTCTTTCACTTAGTCTCATAGGCTAATTCTTTAGATTTTTTTCCTCTTTTTAAGGTGAGACCCAACAGTTCGTTTCCTTCTATTTATGACTCGTGAGTAATTTTGGTCCGTAGACTTTAACACTACTTATAATCCCGGAGTTTATGATGATCTCGTAGATCATCTTTTATTTGTGTCTTTATGAAAATGTACCTAAGACATCCCTTGTTTGTTTGGAATCATTTGTTTTTACTTTTGAACTTTAGTTGACCTTGACCGTAGTCTAAGGCTTCATTCATAACCCATTTCGGACTAATCTTCCGACTTTATGACTCCTCACGTCATATACACGTCGGTTTGCTCAACGTTTACCGTTTCCCGGGTCATACTTATACTTCTTTACAGTCCATTACTTGGGTTCTTTTATCTTAATGTTTTTAACGCCAATGACCCTTTACATAGGTTTATTAATATTTCGCGCTCTTATTTATTCAGTTCGCGCTTACTTGCATTAGCAAGCGTCATCCTTTATTTAACTCGTTTGACTTATTCATGTGAACTTCGTCACTTATAAGTGTCAAGCCTCATTCTTTGTTCGACCCGTTCAACTTTAAAATAGTTGAACGTAATTTTTTCAAAATTTCTATCTACAACATCTTATCATCTTTTAGCCATGAATCGAAACCCGAGTCTTTTGACTTTCCTTCCAAGTTCCCGCTTCTCGGTCTACGCATGTGTTTAAATCCTTACCCATCAACCGGGTGTTTTACCGAAGTCGTTATTATTGCAACCCTTCTGGTATGCATTAAGACTTCGCTTCGATTTATTTGGTCGTCTTAGCGAAATCCATCGCTTTCATTCGACCATGTCTTTTATTCTTTATGTGACCATCCTTGACGGCCTTATAGATTATGAATGACGATTATCATCGTCATCCTTTCTTTACTACGACCAAAGTTAACAACTTTGATTATCTTTTTCGTGTGGGCAATACCTTCGCTTTTATGATCCGGCGGATCATCTATACTTTGGTTTTACTTGCCCATTTTGTCAACCATGGCTCTTTCGTCCCTTCTCTCGGGCTCATTATTCTAATGTAATACGCTTCCGTCACCCGACTTGCGTTTACATTATTCTCAAGTATTTTGCTTATTTGATTCATTTGGGTACTTTTAATTTGTCCCATTTACCCTGTCCTTACTACATCAGATGTAAGTATGTCCATCATAAAAAGTTCATGGTACAACGTGCTCACCACTTACTTGGCCAGAGTAAGCGATCAATACCTGGTATACATGACCTTTTTATAATTTTCACATTACACTCCATGTAAGTAATGCCTCTATTTGTTTCTCTTGGAAACAATATCCCGGATAGGTTTTCTATTCGGGTTTTTCCAAGTTTTTAATCTACATACGCAACTTTCAATCTCTACGTATTTGTTGCATATTACTATTCATGTAATAATTTAAAATGCGCACCTGTAAATGCTTGCCCTAACGGGCTTTCTATGTCGTTAACCTTGTTCGCGATCGACACGCGATTTAGGTCCTTGATGAGTATGCTCTGCTTATCATACCTCGGACCGTTCCACCGTCATATCCGCAATTTGTTAAACTCTCGCTATCTTCAGATGCAAGTGTCCTTCAATTAAAACATTTACAAGAATTAGTAACATCAACTTCAATAATCGCCCGTATTATAATACAAGGCTTTTCTACTATACGCGTCAACGCGCGCAATTTCGTCAACTATATTTATCATTTAATTAATGTAACGTGTATCACACGATAGCCCTATGTGTTGTTTACAACACTTTAGCATGCTAAACTATTAACATACATACTTAACGGATTTGCGATCAAGCCTCGAACCGATCACGCTTTACTCTTTAACCATGGGCTCTGATTACCAACTTGTAAGACCCTTTATAATTTAACGGTTTTCGTATAGTTTACGAAAATAAACGTGTAATTATGAATCCATACACTTTGAAAATACGGGTAAATTAAAACTTTTACAAAATTTAAAGAAAATACTACATAATGTAATTGAGTTGGTCTTTTAGGATAAGGACGACGCATCATGCGGAAGCTTCTTTTTCGTGTGTGTATTCGGTTCTTGTATGGCGCTTGATCTTCATCGGGGAACCCATGATATTTACCTGTGATCAAAACCAACTTAAAAGTTAGTTTTGATGCTTAGTTAATAGTCCAAACAAGTTATAAACATCGAACAACAAAATAAAAATAAAATCACCAGTTCTATAGTCTGTCGCGGGTCGCGACAGACTTAACCTCATCTTTTGCGGGCCGCCACGGCCTGTGGCGGGGCGCGACCGCTTGTGCTTTCTCCATCGCGTGGCGCGGCGGCCACATTTCGAGAGAATGTTCATTTTCTTAATGTTGCATTTGCCCAGCTATGTTTTTCAAGCAAATTTCCAACTTAAAGTTGCATAACTTTTAAACTAGACATCCGTTTTGTGTAATTCTTGTTTTCTACGCGTCCGTAAATTAATTACGGATCCGGTTATCATCTTCATTCACATAAGAAGCTGAATTATAAGCAAAAGGCTTATAAATTCTTCATACCATTATTCGACCTGTTTCAATTATCTACATTTTACTTGTTTATCAGAAATGTCTGATTCTAATCCCCTTTCTACCCATCCCCGGGCTTGTCAACATTAACATTTTGCTCCCATTACATGGTTCGCTCATGCATCCACTTTCACCGGTTCATTTTATAACTTTCTTATACTAAAACCAACATTTAACTTCTTAATTTATTTTGACCCGTTTAAAGGTCTTTTAAGCACTTAAGCATCAAACCCGTTTTTCCCTTCTCGCACTTCGCATTCCCTTATTAATTAACTACTTATCTTCCACCACAACTATATTTATGGTGGATTTAACATAAGATACTAATTAACCCGAATATTACCCTTCGGTTAGCCATTTTACGCGAATGACCAATTCTTAGACATTCAACCCACAAAATTTATGCCTACAACTCTTATACTTATCTAAGGGTTGCATAATCATGATACGAGTTTCTAAACAACCTCTATGGGCCGTTTGCCCGACTTACCCATTAAAGGCCTTTTGGTCAATTTTAATCCCCCACTTTACGGCGAAGGATTTTCACTATCCATTTGACCCAAAATCGCGCTTATAACTAATATCTTATTTATGCGTACCTGGCCCGGTACACATATAGACCCGTTTCATTTTTATACCTTGCTTTTATTAGCCGCTACTCCAAGGCGACGCAATTATTCAATTTCTGTTCAATCCTGTGAACATATAACTCGACAACCAAATGTTAGTCGATATTTCCAAATGGTGTTATCATCACCATTGACTCGTTTGGCCTATATGACCAAACGTTTACATACATAACAAAACATGGTTTTTAACTATCAATTCGCCCATCCGGCCCATTTCGGATTTTATCATTAGATCCCTTTTTCCATTAACCAAGGATTTTCATCATTTTATATGTTCCGATCCGTATTATTTCGTATCGGAAACGTATTTCGGATATAGCTTTTGTCATATTTACAATCTATGAATAAATGCATGTCTTATAAAAAGGATGTAAGCTTTTACTTACCTCGCGTCCGCGCAAACATTCTTCGCATCCATGATCCGTTTGACCCGTTCCTCTCCAAGCCCCCACCTAGCTTGTTTAGAGTCAAACTATATCATAAGATCCATAAGATGGTTAGATTGGTCATTTTATACAATGGCCATCACCCTATGGATCCTTTTTTTTTACACACTTATCAATCAAAGCATGCCATATATTCAACAACTAGTTTGTAACTTGTCATTTAGCCAAGATTAACATCAATTAGGCAAGTTCATATCATCGAAAAATAGGTTGTTTTTGGTGACCTGTTTAACCTGTTTACAAGTCTTCAAAAATTATGATTTTTTTAAGTGACGTACCTCTCGGAGGGTTAGGCCTTGTGTTAAAATTTCAAGATCTAACTCTTTACCAAAAATTCGTAAAAATTCATTTACTAAGCTGCAATCAGATTCGTCACTTCTGACTGCAGCTTACGAAAAAAAATCATTTAAAATTCCTCGTTTATCCGATTGACGAAATTTCAATTGAAGGTTTTTGGAATTACCTGAAATTACCTACAGTAAAAATTTGAGATCAAAAATCAATTCTTAAATTGAGTTATGACATTCGTAATGGGCTGCAAATTCTGCCAGAAAACACAGCCTGAACCTTCGATACCGAAAAATTCATAAAACATTCAGTTTTCGTCGAAAAAATGCGATTCCAGTGGGGTTTTAAAGATATTTGTCATGTTTTTTCCACGTTACAGCCAATATAATTCGGCTGTAAATTCTGATCAGAAGCTATTTGAATTCAGCTTTCAATTAAAGCATGTTTATGACATCATAACACTATTTTTAGCAAATCAGAACCCTAAAAACATCACATACACGAATTTAGCATCAACAAATCTGAATTTACTTCATGGAACTCAAATTACACTAGAATAACTATCAAAATCCTAGTGTTTACCATGTTTCTACAAAACTCACTTATCACCTTCAATGGTGATCATGAATTCACAAGAATTTGACCTAATTTCATCATATACTTGTCCAGGGTTTGTTCCTAGACACTATATTGTTCCTATATCATCTTATAACAAGCATGCACTCATAGATTTCGAATTCCCTAAGATCACTTAGAAATTCGATTAGAGATTTCTTATGAAATTTACATACCTTATGACTCCTTTTTCAATGGGGATCACTATTTCATGCTCAGATTTTGATTTAGACTGGATTTTAACCTTCAATTTGAGAGATTAAAGGTGAACTAGGGTTTGATGTGGGTTCCTGGTCGCTCCCCTGCGTTTTGTACGAACCAGACACACACTTATGTGTGTGTTTGGTGTATTTTTGATATTAATATGTCAAGTTTCACACTTGACAACTTTAGTCCCTCCAATTTCATTTTTATTTTATTTTAAGTATTTAACCCACTCATAAGTCACTATCTAACTAGGTTAATTATTCCTAGCCAACTTAGTAGGTTCGGGAAGTTAAAAACCCGTTTTATTTTAAGTCCCGTTAACTCGGGCTCCCTATGAACTTTTGTCTTCTCAAGCATTTATTTTCCTTTTTAATTAATATTAGGATTATTTGCTTAAGTCCTAATATTCACCGGGTTAATTTTACCATTAACGGTATTTTACCGTCTTTTAACATTAACGGGGTTTGATTACCAAACCCGTTTTCGGGGTGTTACACTATGTTAAGGTCAGGAAGATGGACAGTGGGTAGATCAGGGGATTGATTAATTTTTGCAGCTTGTTTCTCTAACCACTGTTGGGGGCCATTTCCTATCAATTCTTAATATCCAAAGAGATGCCTGTTCACTCTTGGTTTAGAAGGCCTTTTGTAGGCTTCATAAACATGTGGGACCCTTGGATATGGTGGTTGACCTTTACATCTTTGGTATTGGTTAGCAGGGGGTGCATCAGTCACCTGAACTTCTCTTTTAACAGAGGTTTGGTTCAGCTGTTTTGTAACAGCTGTTTGAACTAGCACAAACAGTGGTTGTTTCTTGATTTGTGGTTTTGATGAACTCATGGATGTTTTTGAAGTGTACTCATTCTTTTTTACATCAAAGGATTTGAGATACACACATTCTTGAGTTAGATGGTTTGTTTTACCACAGATGGTGCAACTCTTAGAAGGCACAATGATGCTTGTTATGTTTATATCATATGCTTTTAGATGAAAACAATCTTTGGTCAAATGATTTTTCTTCTCACAGAAATCACAAAACAAGTTTTTAATCGTTTCTTTTCTTTTCTTCTTTTCAGACACCTTTGCAACAGAGTTTTGAACCACTGTTGGGATGTCCTTAAGAGGAATGACCTTGGCCTTAGGAGCTTTGACACCATCCACAGTTGTGAAGTCCATTGGTTTGAAATTTTCAAGAATGTCACACTCATCAGACCATGTGGGTTTGAATTGGTATTTCTCAATCTCCTCAAAAGTTGAGGACCCCACAGATCTTTCCAGAGTGATTTTGTTACCAAGTTTATCAGTTATTTTAACTTCTTGGCCATTCTTGTTTGTGGGTATGATTTCAACAGAACCAGTTTGATTTGCAGCAGTGTTTTCAACTTGGTCATTTTTTCTAAACCCTATGCCAAATTTTACATTGCTTTCAAGCTGTTTTTCAAGCATAATCTCATAACCTTTGCAGGATTCCACCCATTTTTCACAAGTGATTTGGGTGGTTTCCAAATCCTTTTTACAAACTTGATATTTTTCTATCATGGTCTGGAGTTGGTCCTTGGTTATGCTATGCTCTTGTTTGATGCTGCAAATTTCATTCTCTTTTTCAGACAATTTGATTTTCAGTTCTTTTAAAGACTTTTCAAATTGTACTTCACCAGTTAATAACCTATCTCTAAGGTTTTCATTCACCTCCTTAATGTTTGCAAATGCTATGATGCATTTGTCTGAACAAAGGTTTTTAAGAACCTGGGGTGATACCTTAGTTGCAGCCATCATGGCACAATCACATGTATGTTCACTTTTTTCTTGAACTTTCTCTTCTTTTTCACCTTGTTTCTTCTCTTCTTCTTCAGACCAGAGGTCAGACAGTGGTTCCAACAGGGGTTTTGAATTTTCTCCCAGAAGTATTTCACCAGCAACAGCAGTAACCACTGCTTCAGCAATTGTATCCACTGTTTCATCATTTGAATGTCCTTCTTCAGTTTCTAGCCCTTCTGGTATAGACTCCAATGCTAAAAAACAAAGATCACCACTAGAAACATTATTTTGAGCATAGAGTGCAAAATTTTCATCTCCTAACTCTTCGGCTAAGCTACACCAGTCAACAAGGCCTTGGGTGAAAAAGCTTTGCTAGTCTGGTTGAACCGCTGCTGGTGCAGCTTGTTGAGGTGCAACTTGTTGCACCTGAACCTGAGGAGCAGGGCCCTGGACATACTGTATCTGAGGAACAGTGGTTTGAACATAGTGCACAGGAACAGGGGTTGCAGGGTGTGCATAGTGAGCAGTGTTTACATGAGCAGCAGGGGAATACTGAGCATAATGCACAGTGTTTTGGTTATTTTGTGGTCTAGGGTTTGAGCCAGGATCTGTGATAATTGGTCCATTGGTTTGACTCCTGCACTCTCTAGCAAATTGACTTATCCAGCCCTACTTTCAAATTCCCATGTAACCCTGGAAATTTTCTCCCTGTCCTTTTGTAAAACTTGCTGGTTCTAACACTCAGCAGTGCAAGTTGGCGCAAAATGTCCATTTCCTCTAAGTCAGTTGGATCAAAATGCTGCAGATAATTGAGTTCAAAGCACATATTGTCAGAATTCTGGTTTTCACTACTAGCTGTGAAAGCATAGTTGTTTGAGTACGAATTAGAGTTATTAAAGGCTCCACCAACAGTTATGTCAATATAATGATCATAACTCTGATCCTTACTACTACCAGATTCTTCCTGACCCAGAAGAGCTGTGCTGCAAAATGAATAGTCATCTGCAACTTTTCCAGACTCTTGTAACTTCTTTTTCTGGTTCAACTCCCTTTCATAGGTCAGGAGTCTACCATGAAGCTGGGTTAGGGTCAGATCTTTGAACTCAACAGAGTTTCTGGTTACAAAAGCAATTGTGTCCCATTTTTCAGGAAGTGACCTTAAAAACCTGTTGTTAACAGTTGATTTAGGAAATTCAGTTTTAACAAGCTTAAGTTCACTTATGAGACAACTAAATCGCTCAAATTGCTGTGTTAATGTTTCACCCTTAATGTGACAAAAGTTTTCATACTGTTGGGTCAAAATTTCCCTGTTATTTTCAATTACTTCTTCAGTCCCCCCAAACTGTTCCTTAAGTGCATCCCACAATTCCTTGGCACTGTTACAGTGTAACAGTCCAGCATAGATCTCATTTGGTAGTGCAGATGCAACGATGCTAAATGCCTTGGCATCCAGTTCAATTTTTTGAAAATCCTGTTCAGTATAGTTCTCTATTTTCTTAGGAACCATAACCTTTAGATCCTCAGCACTTCCAACATCCGGTATTCTGTTGAGCTAGGATGTGACCCATCATTCGCTCCCAGATGTTGTATTCAGATCTCTTCAACATAGGTGGTTTGAAGAGAGAACCAATGTTATTATTGATATCCTGTGATTGTGACGTCATTTTGGTTGTTTTTCAGGCACTGAATAATCAACTTTGTACGTGATTATACCTTACTCTGTTTTACAACAAAACGAACAATTAAAAGTATCAACGATTTTGAGCTGAACTTTTACGTCAAAATGATTTGTTAGATCAAGTTTGACTGTCCAGTCTCTGATACCAATTGTTAGGATCTGAGTTTGATATGATTGTGTTTTGTTTAACTAAGATGAATTATGAATCAAAAACAATTGCAGCGGAAATAGTTGAATAAACTTTCAACACAATCAAAGAGAGAACAATTCTAAGCAAACATGTTTAACATAGAGTTGAATGATTGTATTTGATTACAATACTCAAAACTAATGCATGCATGCACAAAGTCTCCCCCTCAGCCTGAGCTCACAGAGATTGTTCGTACAGAATGACTTGGTGATGAAGAGAGCTAATAGAACAGTACATGGTACTGTTCTATTTATAGTACAGAACAAACCACTGTGGCATCTTTGCTGACGTCACCATGAAAGTGACATCTAACATCCTAACAACCTCTAACCACTGACTATTACAAACACTGCTTACAAAACACTGATTACAAGTATAAACAAAATACAAAGTAAACTACTACTTCTCATTCCACTGTTATAGCTCCAACAGTGCTTTGTGTCTTCAGCATTACTTGATCCATATCAGTAGATGGAGCATCAATGTTTAGTCTTTAACAGTCTTTGAATGATCAGCAGTTGTTGTAGATCAGCAGTTGTTGTAGATCAGCAGTTGTTGTTGTAGATCAGCAGTTGTTGTAGATCAGCAGTTGTTGTAGAAGGACAGTACTTAGAGGACATCAGATATTAGGCCACATTCAAGGGGAAAGACTGATGCAAACAACTGCTTATTGTGAATCCACTGATCTGATCCAGTTTTAGCTTTAATCAACTATTCCTTTGCAGGGTTCAATCCCAACAACTGGTTTTTTTCTTAAACATCCATGTATTCTTTATCACATTCAAGAACACATGCCTGTGACTTCTGAGGGGGAAGAGGCACTCTAAGGTAAGTACCCTAGCCCCGACCAATCATATCACACACACTTTTAACCTTAAACTCATCAAACAACCCAACCCTCATCCCTTACCCGTATCTCGTAGACAAAGCCGCTTAAGAACCTGGTGGAAGGTACCCACTTTGGTGAAGGTCAAGTTGTGGCACTATAATCAAACCGAGGAGGGTACTCGCATGGTGCCCAATCCCCCTAAATGAAGTTGTGGTGGCGTCTGTGGTGGTTTTAAACTTTGGTGTAAATTTGAATGAAGTTGTGTAATGGTTTTTATTCATTATTAATTTATTAGTTTTGTAAATAAAAAGTATATAACAGATGTTAGTATTGGCTTTTTTATTATTTGGTTACTTTATTATATGTATTTTTTTTATTTATTTAACATACAGTTTGCTTTAGCATTTTATTCAACTTCGTCATAATTTTTGTTATAATATAAAAATTATACAGCTTGATAATATTATTTTTTTCATAAAGTTTAATTTTATTTAACTTCTAATGTTATTAATTTGAATATTATTTAATATAAAAAAGGGGGAGGCTCATCCTCCACACGCTAGGCTCATCCCTAAGATGTGAGGATGACCCCGATGACGTGGTGGCCTAGGTGGAGGGCCATTCTCAAAGGATGAGGCTCCTCCACACTCTTTAGTCTAAGAAACATATGCATCTATCAAGTGGGCTAGCCCTACATTGGCTCGAGACAACTGATAACCATGTTATATATATTTTTTGGTAAAAATACGAGATTGCCATACAATTGTTTTTTTTAATGACCAACAAAGTTCGATCACCCGGGTAAATCAAATGAAAAAAAGGTCACCTACACCCGCGAACGTACCACCACTATTACAGAGGAAACCTGTAACATTCTCATTTTTATCATATAAGAATTATAGGTTTGTTTAAATTTATTAACCCCTAGTAACTAGTTTTATTTTTAAAATAATTATTCAACCCATATAGTTTTAAAAACTATTTTATATATATTTGGTTAGAATGTTATACCAATTAATCGGCTTGTATATGTGTGACATTTCTATTTTCTATATTAAAATAAATTATATAAAAACTTATATTATTAAACGGGTAGGCTAAGGGTAAGTTAACTGTTAGAAATATGAAGTACCTAGACGGGTCTAGGAACCGTTTAATAATTAAATTATAAAAATACATTATATTAGAACCTACTCCGTTTTTAATGAAACTTGGTTCAAAATGTAGATTAGATTATTCTCGTTCTAAAGACATATTCATTGTTTTATAAAACATCATATTTTAAAAGTTATAAGCGCCAAATAAGTGAAGCAGCTGAATTAATTATAAAAATAAAATAAAAAAAAAAGAAAATCAAACTAAACATTTAATTGAAGGATTTACGTGTATATGTAAATAATTCATTTTAGTGTACATGTAAAAATTAGAACCAAAAAGAATCTTTTCATGTATACGTGTATGCTTAGAAAAGCTTAGCAGAACCTTATAAATACGTGAAGTATTCGGTTGAAAAAAAATTGCTACCATCTCCTTTATGTGTCGCCAACTTTCCCTCACCACTATTCTATTTTAAATAATAAAACCCTGCCCCGTATTTAGTGTTTTAATTCCCGATCACCGCTATCCTTTCCGATTGATCTGGAGCCCCATAACGCATGTCAAGGCTCTGCCCGACTAAGTTCGTTGGGGTTCGGTCTCGTGACATAGGGATAAGGTTGAATTAGGGGTACTATACTTAACACGAGTGCAAATATATATATATATATATATGCCCCATAACGCATGTCAAGGCTCTGCCCGACTAAGTTCGTTGGGGTTCGGTCTCATGACATAGGGATAAGGTTGAATTAGGGGTACTATACTTAACACGAGTGCAAATATATATATATATATATATATATATATATATATTTAAAATAGCTCAGAAGTTAGACCGGGTCTAGGAACCGTTTAATAATTAAATTATAAAAATACATTATATTAGAACCTACTCCCTTTTTAATGAAACTTGGTTCAAAATGTAGATTAGATTATTCTCGTTCTAAAGACATATTCATTGTTTTATAAAACATCATATTTTAAAAGTTATAAGCGCCAAATAAGTGAAGCAGCTGAATTAATTATAAAAATAAAATAAAAAAAAAGAAAATCAAACTAAACATTTAATTGAAGGATTTACGTGTATATGTAAATAATTCATTTTAGTGTACGTGTAAAAATTAGAACCAAAGAGAATCTTTTCATGTATACGTGTATGCTTAGAAAGGCTTAGCAGAAGCTTATAAATACATGAAGTATTCGGTTGAAAAAAAATTGCTACCATCTCCTTTATGTGTCGCCAACTTTCCCTCACCACTATTCTATTTTAAATAATAAAACTCTGCCCCGTTTTTAGTGTTTTAATTCCCGATCACCGCTATCCTTTCCGATTGATCTGGAGCCCCATAACGCATGTCAAGGTTCTGCCCGACTAAGTTCGTTGGGGTTCGGTCTCGTGACATAGGGATAAGGTTGAATTAGGGGTACTATACTTAACACGAGTGCAAATATATATATATATATTTAAAATAGCTCAGAAGTTAGACCCAAAATTCTACCAGGAGGCTTTCTAGTTGAACCCTAAAGTTACAAAGTGAGTCCATTCTCTTTTCTCACAGTTTTATCACTTTTTTTGTGATACAATTATATTTAAAAATGTTTTCCAAAATACTAAATGTTTATCAGTTATACTTACAGTAATTAAATTTTTGTATTCTACAATAGCCACCAGTATGGGGGGATTTTATACATTATTTGACACTCGTTACTATTGGCCAAAGAGTTAGCCAATAGTAGCACAAATATAGTTTAATATGACTTAGTGGGGCATGAACATTCAATGCCATATATTAGTAATAATATATTTTAACCGTGGTGGAATGAAGATGTGCATGCCAAAATAAAGGCTAAGCAACAGTGTTTTAGAGATCTTTTGAGGTGCACGGTTGAGGAGGAGCGGCTGAGGGTGAGGGAGATATACAAGAAGGCAAAAAGGGAAGCGAAAAAGGCGGTGACAGAGGCAAAAAATACAGCCTATAAACAAATGTATGAACGTTTGGAAACGAAAGAGGGGGAACATGATATGTTCAAGATTTCAAAAGCTAGGGAGCGGAGAAGACAAGACCTAGGAGCGGTAAAGTTTATCAAAGGAGAGGATGGAAGTGTTCTAGTCAAGGCACATGACATTAAGTTGAGATGGCAAACCTACTTCCATAATCTTTTCAACGACGGTAGGGCTTACCAACAAGATTGCAGCAATCCCAGGAATCAAAGACGACAACAGAATAATTGCTACTGCAGGAGGATCACGCAGGAAGAGGTGAGGATGGCACTTAAGAAGATGGGAAGAGGCAAGGCAGTAGGTTTGGACAACATACCGATTGAGGTGTGGAAGTGTTTGGGGGAAGAAGGAGTCCGATGGTTAACATTTTTGTTCAATAGTATTTTCAAGACTGGAAAAATGCCAGATCAGTGGAGGAGTAGTGTCGTGGTGCCTTTATACAAAAACAAAGGAGATGCTCAATGTTGTGGGAACTACAGAGGAATCAAACTGCTAAGTCACACTATGAAGCTCTGGGAGAGGGTAATTGAAACTAGAATTAGAAGAGAAACACAGGTTTCAGTAAACCAATTTGGGTTCATGAAAGGGAGGTCAACTACAGAAGCGATACATATTCTAAGGAGATTGATGGAAAAATATAGAGCGAAGAAGAAAGATCTACATATGGTGTTCATCGACCTTGAAAAGGCATATGACACTGTCCCACGGCAACTGATTTGGGATAGTTTGGAGAGACGAGGGCTACCTGGGAAGTATATAGATATAATTAAGGATACATACGATAGAACGGAAACTAGTGTCCGCGCGCCTGTAGGGGATACAAACTTCTTTCCTGTGGAGGTAGGACTCCACCAAGGGTCTGCGTTGAGCCCTTTCCTTTTTGCGGTGGTCTTGGATGAGTTGCCCAAGTTGATCCAGGAGACAGTTCCGTGGTGCATGCTTTTTGCAGACGATATTGTGTTGATTGCAGAAACTAAACAGTGCCTGAACGCGAGGGTAGAGGGGTGGCGAGTCGCTCTAGAGGGCAAGGGCCTAAGGATTAGTCGATCAAAGACCGAGTATCTACACTGTGATTTCAGTGGTGTAGCCGATGACGATGACACCCAAATCACCATTGAGGACAAATTGGTCCCGCAGGCAACTAAATTTAAATATTTGGGGTCGTTTGTGCAAAGGGATGGTGACATAGATAGTGATGTAACCCATCGCATAAAGGCTGGCTGGTGTAGATGGAGGGCAGCCAGTGGAGTATTGTGCGATAGGAGGTTCCCAACTAAACTAAAGGGGAAATTTTACAGGGTAGCAGTTAGGCCAGCTATGCTTTATGGAACAGACTGTTGGGCTATCAAGAAGACACAAGCGCGCAAGATGGAGGTAGCAGAGATGAGGATGCTGAGGTGGATGTGTGGACACACGAGGTTGGATCGGATAAGAAATGAGGTTTTTAGGGAGAGATTAGGAGTGGCTAGTATATCGGATAAGATTAAGGAGGGGAGATTGAGATGGTTTGGGCATGTGAAGCGGAGGCAAACGACAGAACCAGTTAGAGTAGTGGAAACTCTTACCGTGGAGGGGAGGAGAGGAAGAGGCCGACCCAAATTGACATGGGAAGAGCAGATTAGGCATGATTTACTAGAGTTGCATCTTTCTGAGGACATGGTCCAAGATAGGACTTCGTGGAGGCGTAGGATTAGGGTTAAGGACTTCTAGAGGATATTGCAGGAAGGTCTTAGGTGTTTTTTAGGGACGTAAGTTTTTCTTATTCTTTAAGTGACTTAACCGGTGATTGACTTCTTGTGTACATGCCTGAATGATGTTCTATGCTATTATACACGATTTGCATTATACTGTGTCAATCTGATCACTAGCTTGGTGTAGGTGACTCCTTTTTCTATATTCTTTTACTTGATGTGTTGGTTTGCTGTTTGTTTTGGAGCCGAGGGTCTCTTCTGGAAGCAGCCTCTCTATCCCCAGGGATAGAGGCAAGGTCTGCCTACATCCCACCCTCCCCAGACCCTATGAGTAGCATTGCTATTTGTGGGATTTACTGGGTATGGTTGTTGTTGTTGTTGTATCTATGGCTTGGTTATTTAAAAATAACATTATATTTAATGTGTAAGTATGGTTTAAATATTATGGTTCAAATATTATAGTTAATATTTAATATACTAACTATAAACCTTAATGTTTACCATAATAAAATTTAACGATATATATTATTTAACTTTTAATATATATTCTGATTAATAAGCATTTCGCACCGTATAAGAAATTATATATATATATATATATATATATATATATATATTCTGAGAAAAAGAAAATATTGATAAGCATAGCCCCGTCTAATATTTTCTTACCAAGGGCACAAAGGTTATTTAGTTATTATGTACTTATGGAACGAATTCAAATAATAAAGAAATGTACCGATAGTTAGAAAATGATGTTAACAGAAAAAGAATTATTTTTACTTCCCTGTAGATTTTTAATTAGAATGGTTATTGTTACACTGGTTGATTTAAATATTATATTTAACATTTAAAATAATATATTATAAATATAATATATAAACCTAAATGTATATCTTAAATGATATATGTTAAGTAAAATATATTGTACTTTTAATATACTAAGATAGTCACGTTAATATATTAAATAATAATATTGCAATTACTTAATTAATATATTATATTATATTTAAAGTTAGAGTTATTAATTTGACGGAAAATGATATATTTCATTTTATGGGCTGATTGATTTTGTGCCATAGAAAATATATTTGACAAAGTAATGTCACAGGACACTACTAAGTTCAAAGTCACTAGTTGAGAGAATGATCAATAGTGACATGACCAAAGGCACTAGTTGAGAGAATGATCAACAGTGTTATGACCAGAGTCACTAGTTGAAAGAATGATCAACAGTGATTTGACCACCGTCACGGGAACCGCCTAGTGATCGATACCTTTAAATAATAATAAGATATACTATATATCTATTACTTGATAAATTCACTATTGGACGAAAGGGAGTCAATAAGTGATATGACCACTGTCACATCGGAACTGCCACCATGTGACAAATACTGATTGAGTTGGGTAAATATAAATAAATATAAAAACCTTGATGCTGTAAAGTATAACAATATATTTTAATAAAAATGGAATGAACTCGCCAGTATTTATTACTGATAAAATATTTTCAAAACGTGTTTCAGGTAATTCGCTAGAAGCCAGCTATGGAGCGCTGAAGGCTTAAATAAAGTGGCTATAAATACCTGAATAAAAGAAGAAATTATGTTTTATTTATTTGGGTTTATCCCTATAAAAACAATTGAATTAAATACGGTTTTAAGCCCATGTGTTTAATATTAAAAGTTTTGTGTTTTACAAACTCTGAAATTATTTCCTAACTACGATCCTGATGAAAAAAATTTCCGCTGCGTAATTAATAAACACCGATACCATCTGGCTGGTTCACGTCGACCGCTCCCAGGGTGGGGTCGGAGGCAATGACAGAAGGTGGTATCAGAGCCACTTGTTTAAGCTATTTAGGTGTTCATTTAATACCTAATCTGAAACAATAAAGTTAGGAAATTAATACAAAGTAACATGACGAGGTATGACCCGAATCGGATAATCCGACCCGGTCATTACCTATTATTTTATTATAAATAAATAATTATAAAGATTTGTTCTAGAACATTCCATCCTGCATGGATAGGTCACGCAACCAAATCTCCAACTTTTTGGAAAGATCATGCAAATCCCTAACTTATCGGAGCCCATCCTAAGTTAGGAAAAACCCTAATGATAAACTATAAATAGAGGTAAACGTATAAGGTACAGATCATCTTATTCTCATACAACTTTCTCCTCTTTCTCTACTTTTATACTCCCAAAACCGAGACTTATTCTCACGCCGGAGGGTGGTTACAGGAATAACCCCATTCATGTAACGAGTCCTAACAGTGTTTCTGTTTTGCAGCTAGTCGTTCGGGTCACTGAGAGTTGAAGCCTTAGTTGGATACTACCGTTAAGGTCAGTGTTTCTTCATTGGCGCCATCCGTGGGACCTTTTCGGTAACAGTTAGATTGAACCCCATGGCAAGTGATCAGAACGTAGCAGTTACCCCAAGCCAAACAATGACAAACAACAATCCAGTGTTGGGAGCAGGCCCTGTCACCCCTGCACCGGCCTCACCGGCTGTTACCAGGTCGCTTGACCTGGAGTTTGAGGCTGAAGGACCACCACCAGGCTTTACAGGCATTACCGCCGTCTCCTCTGGGACTATAGCGGCAGATCTGTTTCCCTACACATCTTTACGATTGCAGTCGGTGGAACCAAGTGTAACTGGCATTAGCATGTTCACCCCAGTGGCAACCACTGGTGCACAGGTGTCACGCCTTAACTCTATGCCAGTTATTACATCGGCAAGCCCGAGCACTATTATACCACAGGCAAGCATGCCCCAGTATTACCAACCTTCAGTTACATACGCCATGCCACCCTTGTATTCTGCAGCGCTCACAGCTGCACTGTCTACGCCACCTCACCAACCGGTGGTCATGCCAGCAGGAATTATGAACGCCCCAGTCACACCGGGAAATCAAGCTTATTTCCCCGGGTACTATTACGCACCCCCGTATGGGTATTTACCCCCATACGGTAACTCAGCGTACACACCCCAGGGAGCCGCACAGGGTCATGTTCAACAATCGCCATACGCAGCTTACATGCCGCCATAGTGGACTTTTCCAACCTCGCAACCGATTTACACTCAAACCCCGCCAACAGCGGAGCCCGTTTATGACAGAGGGAACACATCCAGACCTAGATTTTCTCCGGGTACAGGCCCCAGCTCTATGCTAAACATCACTTCGACTCAACCCACTGCTACTCAGGATATAAGCCAGAGCGGGGTCATCCCTCCAGTACAACCCATCAACGTAGAAGAAGATGAACTCACCAGACCCTACAAGCCAGTGGATGCAACCTTTAAATCCAAGTTCACCAGAAGAATAGCGGAAGCTCCCATCAAGGAAAAACCCAAGTTGCCTCAAACTGTAGGAAAATATGATGGTCTAGGTGACCCTGATGACCATCTTAACCTATTCAAAAGTGCAGGGGAGGTAGCCTGTTGGCCTATGCCCCTATGGTGCAAAATGTTTATACAGACGCTGGTGGGTGCGGCTCGGGTCTGGTGGGATAGTCTGCCCACAGGGGAGATCGACAGTTTCGAAGATCTAGAGTCCAAATTCATCTTACAATTCAGCCAGCAGCGCAGACACACTAAGGATAAGAATGAGCTCCTCCACATCCGCCGGCGAGACAATGAAATGGTGGAAAATTTTATTGTTAGATTCAACAAAGAAAGCCTGGCAATCCCGGGTGTGACAAACGATCTGGCATGTGGAGCTTTCCTACAAGGAGTGAACGATGATGAGTTATTAAGAACTCTTCATGGAAGAGATGGCGTGCCACCCACCATTGATGAAATACTGCGGATAGCTAAAGTTTATGTCATACAAGAAAAGGCAGTAGCTGCCAGTCACGCGGCCAATAGAAAAAAGGAGGCTCTAAAAAACCAAGAATACCGGACTCGCGGTATGACAGACCCAGAAACACCTACTCAAGGAATGAGTCCTCCAAACCTCGATCCGACTACCCCAACCTGAGCAAGACACCAGCAGAGATCCTAGCTTCGGAGAATCTCAAGTTCAATCCTCCGAATCCGCTGAAAGATAACCCCAACAAAGGCACAAGTAAATACTGTGAATATCACAAAGGGAGCGGCCATGATACAAACGACTGTTTTCAGCTAAAAAAGAAGATTGAATATTTTGTGAAAGCGGGTAAATTGGCACACTTAGTCAGGGATATCAAGCAGGGCCCGCCCGCTGTCAAGGAAGAGAACGATAAAGCAACGGGTAAGAGACCACGAGAATTGAATATGGTACACGCAGACAAGGGAAAAGGGGCAAAACGGAGTTTCTCCACGCTTAAACCCTGGATGTTAGCAACCATGACTATCGAACCTCGCGTGGAAGATTTGCACCTTACCACGGATGCCCTGATCATATCCGCTGCAGTAGGAGATTACCGCATGAGGCGAATCCTGGGAGACACCGGGAGTTCAGAAGCATTATCTATGAGCATTGTTTCAATAGAATGTAACTAGAAGACAGAAAGCTGCTTAAATCGGTGCACGCTCCCATTAAAGGTTTCACAGGGGAAAAGGTTGACCCAATTGGTCAGATTACCTTTCCGGTCACATTTGGACAAGAACCCAGAGAAAGAACCATACTCCTAACTTTCCTTGTGGTACGCGCTGAGTCATACCACAATGTGGTCATTGGAAGATTCACTCTGGGGAAATTGGATGCTATAGTCTCTACGGCGCGAGGTTTTATGAAATTCCCTACCCCACGGGGAATTGCGACAGTGTTCCGTGACAAAGTAGGGGAGGTATTAAACGCCAAAAGATGTCGTCAAGGTCCCACCGGAGCCGTTGGTCCAGAAAGATGGGTTTTAAGCACACGACATCCAGATCAGACAGTTACTATCGGAGACAGCCTTTCTCCCGAAGTTAAAAACGATTTGAAACAACTGCTGAGAAGAAATGTCGATATCTTTGCCTTTGAACATTCTGATATGACGGGAATACCCCGCGATAAGGCAGAACACAAGTTAGCAATACTCCCAGGTATTAAGCCGGTCGCGCAAGGTAAACGCAGTATGGCTCCGGATCGAAAGGCAGCGGTTGTCAAAGTGGTACGGAAGTTGGTGGAAGCTGGTGGAAGCTGGAATCCTCAGAGAAACGCAGTATCACACGTGGGTATCAAACCCTGTGATGATAAAGAAACCTGATGGCACATGGCGGATGTGTATTGACTTCAAGGATCTGAACAAAGCATGCCCCAAAGACGCCTACCCACTCCCTGAGATGGACTTCAAGGTTGACTCGTTGGTCCCTTTTAGGTACAAGTGCTTTCTGGACGCCTATAAAGGGTATCACCACATCAAGATGTCCAAATAAGACGAAGAAAAGACAGCGTTTCACACCGACGTAGGCATTTTTTGTTACACAAAGATGCCTTTCGGCCTACGAAATGCCTGGGCCACTTATCAGCGACTCATGGACAAAGCTTTCGAAACACAAATTGGCAGAAATTTGGAAGTATACGTCGATGATCTTGTGATCAAAAGCAGGGAAGAGAAACAAATGTTAGAAGACATTGAAGAAACTTTCCAAAAGCTTAGAGAATACAACATCAAACTTAACCACAAGAAATGTTCTTTTGGGGTAGAAGAAGAAAATTTCTTAGGCGTGGTAGTCACCCGGGACGGCTTTAAAGCTAACCCGGAAAAGGTCGCCGCTATAACGCGAATGCCCTCTCCAAGAACTTTGAAAGAAGCGCAAGCGTTAAATGGGCGTTTAGTGGCGATCAACCGATTCTTAGCAAGACACGCCGAGAGATCTTTACCATTCATTAAGACGTTAAAAGACTGCCTCAACAAAAAGAATTTCAAATGGACCGGTGAAGCGGAAGAAGCCCAGCAAGACATGAAATGTTTTATCAAAAAATTACCCATGCTGACTGCGCCATCCCCTAATGAAGTACTTAAAATGTATCTGGCAGCAGCCCATAACGCAGTAAGCGCGGTACTCATGGTGGAAAGAGATGGGAAGCAAACACCCATATATTACATCAGCCGAGTACTGGCAGGACCCGAAACGCGGTACCCAACCCTAGAAAAACTAGTCCTGGCACTAGTTCACGCTACTAGGCGATTGATAAGATATTTTCAAGCACACCGCGTACAGGTCTTGACAAATTACCCGCTACAGCAAATTTTGCACAAGCCAGAAATCTCTGGAAGACTGGCCAAATGGGCGATTGAGCTAGGCGCTTTGGATATTGAATACCGAAAACGAACAGCAGTCAAAGGGCAGGTAATCGCCGATTTCTTAGCTGAGATCCCTAAAGGAGAAACTATACTGGACCCCGCAATTCGGGATATCCCGGAATCCAGCACTGCCAGACAGACCTGGAAACTTTACACTGACGGGTCATCAAGCTGGAAAGGATCTGGGGCGGTCCTAATGTTGATAAGCCCTGACGAGATTAGACTAATGTACGCCCTACGCTTTGACTTCGAATGCTCCAACAACGAGGCAGAATATGAAGCACTACTCGCTGGTTTAAGAATGGCCCAATCTATAGGAGCTACACGGGTCGAGGCGTATGTCGACTCCTTATTGGTTAATAATCAAGTGAATGAGACGTATGAAGCCAAGGATGAATCGATGGCAAGATACCTAGCAAAAACAAAGGAACTCATGGCTTCTTTCGATAATGTCACACTCAATCACGTTCACAGGGGAAAAAACCAAATAGCGGATGCTTTGAGCAAGCTCGCCACCTCGGGCATGGAAAAAGAAGTAAAGGTGGAAACATTGCAGACGCCCTCAATTGAACCCCGGGACGTCTCTGCCATCGCAGCGGAGGAACCTTGCTGGTATACCCTGATACTGAAGTTCCTTACTAAGGGGGGAGTTACCCTCCGCTAGGGGCGATGTTCAGAAAATACAAACAAAGGCACTGCAATATGAAGTAAACAGTGGCGTCTTATATCAAAAGTCATACTTGGGACCACTCCTGCGGTGTGTCTCCCCGGCTGAAGCCAAGTATTTGATCCAAGAAATTCATGCAGGCATATGTGGTATTCATGCCGGTCCGCGGGCAGTCGTAGCTAAAATCCATAATGCCGGGTATTACTGGCCCGGGATGCATGAAGACGCGGTGCAAGAACTCAGAAAATGTCGCAGCTGTCAGAAATTCGCCCCTCAAACGCTCAGGCCTAAAAACAACTTAATCCCGGTTACAGCGGCCTGGCCTTTTCAAAAATGGGCAGTGGATATTGTTGGACCATTCCCGTTGGCTCCCAGAAGGCTAAAATACTTAATCGTGGCAATCGACTACTTCACCAAGTGGGTAGAGGCCAAACCTTTGGCTAAAATCACGGCGGATAACGCTAAAAAGTTCTTGTGGGAGCACATAGTATGTCGTTTCGGATTACCGCTATACCTGGTGAGCGACAATGGAACACAGTTCACAGATAAAATTCTACAAGAATGGTGCGCCGATCTCCAGATCCAGCAAATCTTCACATCAGTAGCGCATCCCCAGGGAAACGGCCAGGTAGAGCGGGCGAATAAGAGTTTGCTGGATGGCATAAAAAGAAGACTAGATTATGAAGGAAGTTCTTGGGTGGAGGAACTATCAAATGTCCTATGGGCACACCGGACAATGCCCAAAACAAGCAATAACGAAACCCCTTTCAGCCTAACCTACGGTGCAGAAGCAATGATACCCGCGGAGGCGGGATTGCCATCATTACGTCGCCTAACTACCGGCGATGACAATGATAGGCTGTTAAGGGAAGGCCTGGATATACTCGAGGAAAGGCGTGAAGCTGCCGCCATTAACGAGGCAAAGTACAAGAAAACACTGGAAAAGTACTACAACAAACGCGTAGCACAACACACTTTCAAAAAAGGTGACTACGTCATGCGAGACAATGAAGCCAGTAGAGCGGAACCCACAGGCAAACTGGGACCCAACTGGGAGGCCCCTACGTCATTCAAGAATATCTGGGCAAAGGGGCCTACCGCGTAGCTGGAACATAGCTCAATTGAAGAAATGTTATCTGTAATGCCTTGCTCCTAACAGCAAGATCAAACTTTTCTTTTTCTAATAAACAAGTGTAATCCATCCATAGCGATGTCGCTTTCTTTTTATCTAAGTTTTGAGTTTAATAAAAGTTATTTCCTTCTGTTTTCTCTCATTACTTAAACATACAATAAAACTTACCATCGCAAACAAACTGCACATAACGGTAAACAACAAAAGTACCCTTAAACATGAAATATGTTCATACACATAAGTCATAGGGTCAAAATATACAGCGCTGAAAGCGGGTATCTTGGTAATAGATACACCAACCGCTACAAAAAGATAGGTATTTTGGTAATAAATACATACAAACTATCTTACACAAACCAAGTACTTGTCCCTGTTGTTCAAAACCAACATGTGGGAACCAAAAAAGAACATGTTCTAACACCTATTTGCAGGAATAGGTTGCCATCACCTCTGCAGGGGTATGCAGCACCTTACCACAATCCAGCACACGAGGATCAACGGCCAAGTCATCGGTCGATCCTCCAATCACCGGTGGAGCTACCATCCCCGGGTCATCAACAGAATATTTTACAGCACAACTACCACGTCGACGTTCATACACTAAATGGCAACGTTGAACACGATCAGCCGGGATGATTTGCATCAGATTATCGGCCGATAGTGATGCCATGTTAGTGTCAGTTGGCAAAGGATCCTCATAAATAACACTCTGGCACGCACGATTCGCCCCGAGAATGAACAGCATTAAGTGCTCTTCTTCTCCGAATCATCGACTTTGTTACCGGAGTTTGTAGTTGAACCAGACCATCGGCGGCATCCAATCGCCGGAAAATATCGGAAAGTCTCTGCCTATAACTTCTCCGGCTCATATTTTTTAGTTACCAAATTTGGAAAAAAGAACCATAATTTATAGAGGGGCAAACAGTTTGACAGAGATGACGACAACAACATTAATGGTAAATAATCATTACGGGTCAAGTCGCCACATTTCAGAAGAATGGCGGCGGTATACATCATGACATTAGCATTAAATGTCTGACAAACTAGGTGGATATTTTCGCCAAAACCAAGATTAAATAGTGTCATTACAAACAGCACGAGAAAGTAAGATACATAAACAAAACAAACTACTTATTCTTCTTCGGACTCTTCCGCGGGGTCCAACATTGAACGCAAAGACTCGATGCCCTCTTCATTCACCTTGTCCATTAAGTCGGCATACCCAGGCAATGGCTCGTTGTACGCTGCCTCCAGTGCATCAGCCATCTCACCCTCAAATTTTCCTCTGGCCACATGGAAATCAGAAGGTATTTTTTCCGATTGTTGACAGTCGAAATACCCTTTGTAAACGCCATCATGGTGACCGGATTGATATGCAGCAGCGGAGAGGCGGTCTATCAGAGAAGTAAAAGGCGCTGATTGGCGAAGGTATTCAAACACCCCTACTAACCCATTGGTTATCAACCAATTTCTGTCGCCCTGCACAGCAGCCAGTTGGCTAGTTAAGCTATCCACTTCAGCGTTCGCCTGCTCCAGGGCACTCTCCACCTCCTTCAGGCGTGCAGCAGAGGATTGGGTAAGCGTATTTCTTTCACGAAGAAGGGAATCACAATGCTGTTGGAGTTCCCTAAGTCGCCTTTCCCGTTCCTCCAGCTCCGCTTGCTTCGCCTGAGCTTTAGCATTTGAAGCCTCCACCTCAACGGTCAAAGCTTGATAGCGCTCCTGCACCTGAGATGTAAATTCAGTGTCAATTCGGAATTTTTCCACAAGAGCAGTCATCTCAGATCTCACCTTCTGAGCCTCACTGACAGCTTTACGCTCTAGCTCTTCCCGTACGCTTTTAGCGTGAGCAATAACGCGGTCCTTCTCCGCTATATCCCGGGCCCATATAAGTCGCTCCTCGGCAAGATGGGCATTCACCCTCTTCAAATCATCCTCAGCCTTATTCTTCTCCGATACAAACCGACTCTCCCTCAATCCAGCGGCTTGGAGCTGACTCTCCAAGCGGTATTTTTCATCTTTGAGTTCTTCAATAGTGGCCCGCGCCTGGTGGAGCTCATTATTGTCATGCATCCACCTACGCCGGATCTCTGTAAGCCTCCGGGGTTGACTAACAGAATCAACAATGGCAGAATTCATCAAGTTCTCGTTGTTCAATCCCTCAACATACGCCACCTCTGCTGGAGGATAAGCCCGCTCAACCCAATGCTGAACCACCTGGGGAAAGATCAACCTAGAAGACTCCACAATTTTCCACTGGGGTTGGTAGCGTTTATCCCGAGTGTTGGGATCCCAGTTGATGGTAGGCAAGTAAAGATCATCCCCCAAGCGGGCCCCATCGTCAGCAATGCCACTGCTAGACCCCCAGTATCGCCAGCGGCGTGATCCCCAGCACTCGTCGCCTCATGAGCAAGGGATATAGCAGGAATCTCTTTCCCGGTAGTGGAAAAAATACTCAAAGGAGACTCAAACAAAGCGGAAGGAGCGAGACTGGAGGTCAGTGGAGTGGAAACTGGACTAGCTGTCACAGTCACAACAGCGGTAAGCGTGGGCGGTGGCATGGCACAGCTAACAGTGGCGGCAACACTCGCCGATGGTATAGGCTCTGATAGGCTGCTAGCAATGGGAAGCACCGCTCCCACAGACGACAAGGGCGTGGGTGTCACATTTGCAGTCTGAACCGCGCCAGTAGTACCTATATCAAAAACATGTTTTAATAACATGAAGCTCATAATTCACAATGATATTCGAAGACATAAAACACATACCAATCGGCAGGGCGTAGGCGGCTTGCATTGCCTCAAACGCAGTTAGCGTGGGAGGAACAAACGTCTTTTGTTTTTTCGCCACATGGGTGGGGCTTGTCATTGCAGCAGTAGTAGTGGTATCATCCTTGGTGAATATCACACCACCAGCGGAAGATGAGGCCGATCCAGCTGCCATATATTTCCTACCAGTAACCTTTATACGGGTTGGATTCTTTTCTGGAAGTACAACGTTGCTACCCCCGCTGAGGGTAAGAGGGGAAATATATGCAATAGGATCCACAGGAAGATCGGGTAATAAAAACCCCTCAAGGTGAACTTTCAGCACATCAGGTTCTTGATCGTCAAACACGCGGTCCACGGCTTTCAACGCCAGATGCCGTGGAGGATCAACGAAGTCAAACAAACTCCATTCCCCTGAAAAATACACAGGTGTTATTTTCAAAAATGGCAGAACGAATGGCTAACAAAACATATGAGTACCTTCGTCATCCCTTCGAAATGAGGGATACTGCTTGATATCGCGCCACAGCAGACTCATCCCCGCCATTACCAGGGCCCCTTCTGGAATTACTGTGCACTCAAAAGGGCGACCACACAATCTTGTGTACAAGGCGTTTGAAATATAAGCATCTTCAGAAGGACTATCGTCCTTAGCCTTGTCTTTTGGGCCCATATTTCTCCAGTGCATCTCGCCGGGAATCACACCGGCGTCAATATAGAAAAAATTATTTTTCCAATCCTTGTCCCTAGAACTAGTAGGAATATCCCTCAGACAAGAGGCATCAGTATCTCTCCGATCAAAAGTGAAAAAGGGGGATTTCCACACAAGCACAAAGAAAGCCCTAAAAACAATGAGTTTCGGAATGTGCCCTAAAGCCACACAAGCAAATTCGAACTGACGAAGCTTCACTAGTCCTAGTGGATGCAGTTGGGAAATGTGAATTCGGTAATAATCAAGCACCGATTTGCAAAATTTGGTAATAGGCAGCCGGAAATTGCAGAATTTGAAGAAATCACTAAATAGCGTGATTTTACCCTCCTTCAACGGATATGCTGTGTCCATTCTTGATGGTAACACGGGATTCCACTCAGCCCTGATCCCATAATCTTGCACAAGGTTGTTGTAAGACACAACTCCCCATTTGCAGAACAGGGTGTCGGAACTAGCGGAGGCAGAGGAAGAAGATTCAACAGTTTTAGAGGCCATTTGTTTGAAATAGGGGAAGTGAAAGAAGGTGTTCTGAGGAAATGGAACTCAAATCTCGAGAACAGGGGTACTATTTATACAAGACGGTAACTTTTCAAATTCGAAAAGATGAACGGACGGACATACGCGTCAGAGCAGGGTAAGCACAGTTGTCATCCCAATGATGACTTAACTGTCACGTCCTATCCCATCGCCGCCATTTTCTCATAACACATTATTGCACTTTAGTCTATAAAATTTGCCTTAAATAGGGTATACTTATTTTTTCTTTTCTCTAGTCCGATCTCATGAATTTCATTTCATAACTTCGGACTGGGGGGACATGACGAGGTATGACCCGAATCGGATAATCCGACCCGGTCATTACCTATTATTTTATTATAAATAAATAATTATAAAGATTTGTTCTAGAACATTCCATCCTGCATGGATAGGTCACGCAAACAAATCTCCAACTTTTTGGGAAGATCATGCAAATCCCTAACTTATCGGAGCCCATCCTAAGTTAGGAAAAACCCTAATGATAAACTATAAATAGAGATAAACGTATAAGGTACAAGTCATCTTATTCTCATACAACTTTCTCCTCTTTCTCTACTTTTATACTCCCAAAACCGAGACTTATTCTCACGCCGGAGGGTGGTTACAGGAATAACCCCATTCCTGTAACGAGTCCTAACGGTGTTTCTGTTTTGCAGCTAGTCGTTCGGGTCACTGAGAGTTGAAGCCTTAGTTGGATACTACCGTTAAGGTCAGTGTTTCTTCATAACATATGTGTTATTTTTGTAAATTTAAATATATGAATATATATATGTAGATATGCACATATGATTCCTGGAAGTATTGTTTTAATTATTCTGTGAAATTAATAATTGAAAATGTTTGCCATTCAGATGTCGAATGAAGTATCACATAATCCAGAAGTTTATGCTAATAATGAAAATCCTTTGGATAAAAATGCTATAGAAAATCTAATAGCCCAAGGAATAGCTAATGATTTACCTTTAATAATTAAAGCTGTTAAAAAACCCCGTAGAACCCACCAAAGTTGTGAATAGCAAGCATACTCGTGATGAAAGTTTTAGCCATAGTGTCAATGGAGGCAATGACGACACTATCAAAACCCCATTTCCCAAGAAAATGAAGGCGATGACTCTCGGGTGTACCTACAAAGAATTTCTAGCTTGTAAACCAACGGAGTTCGCAGGCACTGAAGGAGCCACGGCTGCTCTGCGATGGTTGGAAAAGACGGAAGTTGTTCTTAAAATCAGCAAATGTGCCGAAGAAGATAAGGTGATGTATGCGTCCAACCTCTTTAAGGAAGAAGCCTTAGAATGGTGGAATACAATTCTTCAGGCAAAAGGAAGTGACATGGCTTATGCCATGAACTGATAAAAATTCAAGGAAATGGCAGAAAGGAAATTTTGTCCCCCTTATGAAAAAGAACGAATGCCTAACGAGTTCCTAAATCATAAAATGATAGATGTGAATTGTCGTGAATATACGACAACGTTCTTCGAATATGCAAGAATGGTACCAACTCTGGCTTCGCCAGAACCCGTACTAATTTCTCGTTATATTTGGGGATTAATGAGCGAAATCCGAGACATGGTCAAGGCCGCTAGGCCACAGACTATTGAAGAAGCAGTTGAACTAGCTAACATGCTGACAGATGGACTAATCCGCACAAGAGAAGAAAACAAGAAGAAAGAGTTAGCCCAGAAGATTTCCCACGAATTCTACAAGAATAAAGGAACTGAACCGTCATTGGAGCAACCTATCTGCAGAAACTATAACAAAAAGCATTCAGGAAGATGACGTTTTAGGAAAACACTCTACTGTAACTTCTACAAGATGACCGAGCATATAGAGGAAGAATGTAGAAGAAAAACTAATATCTGTTACAATTGCAGAGAAACAGGACACATCAAACCGTATTGCCCAAAACTGACAAAAGCACTCGACAACCAGGCGAAAACAACAGACGGAGCTAAGAAGAACGCGCAAGCATTCGTACTTACTACGCGAGAAGCAGAAATGATTCCAGACGTAATCGCTGATATGTAATATCTAAGTTAAGTTATTATTTGACCCTAGTACAAATAAAAAGTTTTTAAGTAAATGCATTCTGTCAAGTACTTCATCTATTCAAAACTATAACAGACTTGTTTGGACTTCGCTTTCATTGAATCATTTAATTGGTTACGACACCTTGTGGTGGCGTTTTCTTTAATTTGAAGCTTGAGCTAATTTCATTTTCACACCTGATGTACATATTTATTTATTTAATTTCTGTTGGTTCATTATCTTAAACGGTCTTAATACAATTATGTGTTAAGATAAGAGTACACAAATTCGTATTATATTCCGGTGTACCTCTAAAGATTCTTTCAACATTGATCGAAAATTCTATGATATTCATTTGGTCTTTCATTATCAATTGGAAATCCTATAATATTTATTTGAAATGAATATCCAAATTTACTTCATTAAAGCTTTCAGTTGATTACGAACACGGTGAAATTGTTCGGTCACCATAATTATTGAACTATTTCAATCATTACGACACCTTGCGGCGTCGATATAAACTTGTATCTCGGGCTAATCATAATCATACGAATCATTCAAAACCACGTATGTCTTTCGTTTGACTCATCATTGAAAATAGTCTTAATGCAATTATGTATTAAGACAATGATACACTAAACTCTATTGTATTTCGGTGTATCCTTGCAATTCAATAATGTCAACAGATTGATTTTTCTCATATCATGGTTTGATAGTTGACAAATTATTTTCGTGTTTCTATTTCATTTTGAGCCTATTGATTCTAAATCTTCCTCAGTCGACAATCAAAGTAAGTTTTCTTTTGACAAGTGAATTCTACTGTTTCTAAAAGTTATTTACAATCAATTTCAACATCTATTGATCATAAATCTCTTTTGGCTTGAACCTAGTCACCTTGGAAATTATATAATTTCACATCGTTCGTTTGACATTGATTCCTAGAAATAATTCAGTTGAACCATTGAGCCCTGTTTATTATAAAACACGTATTCATTTGAACATGTCTTGATTCTGTGTCATTTACCTTAATACTGTTCTTATTGACTAAGACGTGACATAACTCTAAAAGATATATCGTAACCCAAATCTCGAGGACGAGATTTAAAACAAGGTGAGGAGGATGTAACATTCTCATTTTTATCATATAAGAATTATAGGTTTGTTTAAATTTATTAACCCCTAGTAACTAGTTTTATTTTTAAAATAATTATTCAACCCATATAGTTTTAAAAACTATTTTATTTATATTTGGTTGGAATGTTATACCAATTAATTGGCTTGTATATGTGTGACATTTCTATTTTCTATATTAAAATAAATTATATAAAAACTTATATTATTAAACGGGTATGCTAAGGGTAAGTTAACTGTTAGAAATATGAAGTACCTAGACGGGCCTAGGAACCGTTTAATAATTAAATTATAAAAATACATTATATTTGAACAAAAAAGAATCTTTTCATGTATACGTGTAGGCTTAGAAAAGCTTAGCAAAATCCTATAAATACAAGAAGTATTCGGTTGAAAAAAAATTGCTACCATCTCCATTATGTGTCGCCAACTTTCCCTCTCCACTATTCTATTTTAAATAATAAAGCCCTGCCCCGTTTTAAGTGTTTTAACTCCCGATCACCGCTACCCTTTCCGATTTGGAGCCCCATAACGCATGTCAAGGCTCTGCCCGACTAAGTTCGTTAGGGTTCGGTCTCGTAACATAGGGATAAGGTTGAATTAGGGGTACTATACTTAACACGAGTGCATATATATATATATATATATATATATATATATATATATATATATATATATATATAAAATAGCTCAGAAGTTAGACCCAAGATTCTACCAGGAGGCTTTCTAGTTGAACCCTAAAGTTACAAAGTGAGTCCATTCTCTTTTCTCACAGTTTTATCACTTTTTTTGTGATACAATTATATTTAAAAATGTTTTCCAAAATACTAAATGTTTATCAGTTATACGTACAGTAATTAAATTTTTGTATTCTACAATAGCCACCGGTATGGGAGGATTTTATACATTATTTGACACTCGTTACTATTGGCCAAAGAGTTAGCCAATAGTAGCACAAATATGGTTTAATATGACTTAGTGGTGGCATGAACATTCAATGCCATATATTAGTAATAATATATTTTAACCCTTCATCTATGGCTTGGTTATTTAAAAATGACATTATATTTAATGTGTAAATATGGTTTAAATATTATGGTTCAAATATTATAGTTAATATTTAATATACTAACTATAAACCTTAATGTATACCATAATAAAATTTAACGATATATATTATTTAACTTTTAATATATATTCTGATTAATAAGCATTTCGCACCGTATAAGAAATTATATATATATCCTGAGAAAAAGAAAATATTGATAAGCATAGCACCGTCTAATATTTTCTTACCAAGGGCACAAAGGTTATTTAGTTATTATGTACTTATGGAACGAATTCAAATAATAAAGAAATGTACCGATAGTTAGAAAATGATGTTACCAGTAAAAGAATTATTTTTACTTTCCTGTAGATTTTTAACTAGAATGGTTATTGTTACACTGGTTGATTTAAATATTATATTTAATATTTAAAATAATATATTATAAATATAATATATAAACCTTAATGTATATCTTAAATGATATATGTTATCTAAAATATATTGTACTTTTAATATACTAAGATAGTCACGTTAATATATTAAATAATAATATTGCAATTACTTAATTAATATATTATATTTAAAGTTAGAGTTATTAATTTGACGGAAAATGATATATTTCATTTTCTGGACTAATTGATTTTGTGCCATAGAAAATATATTTGACAAAGTAATGTCACGGGACACTACTAAGTTCAGAGTCACTAGTTGAGAGAATGATCAACAGTGATATGACCAGAAATATGACTAGAGTCACTAGTTGAGAGAATGATCAACAGTTGAGAGAATGATCAACAGTGTTATGACCAGAGTCACTAGTTGAAAGAATGATCAACAGTGATATGACCAGAGTCACTAGTTGAAAGAATGATCAACAGTGATTTGACCACCGTCACGGGAATCGCCTAGTGATCGATACCTTTAAATAATAATAAGATATACTATATATCTATTACTTGATAAATTCACTATTGGACGAAAGGGAGCCAATAAGTGATATGACCACTGTCACATCGGAACTGCCACCATGTGACAAATACTGATTGAGTTGGGTAAATATAAATAAATATAAAAACCTTGATGCTGTAAAGTATAACAATATATTTTAATAAAAAGGGAATGAACTCGCCAGTATTTATTACTGATAAAATATTTTCAAAACGTGTTTCAGGTAATTCGCTAGAAGCCAGCTATGGAGCACTGAAGGCTTAAATAAAGTGACTATAAATACCTGAATAAAAGAAGAAATTATGTTTTATTTATTTGGGTTTATCCCTATAAAAACAATTGAATTAAATACGGTTTTAAGCCCATGTGTTTAATATTAAAAGTTTGGTGTTTTACAAACTCTGAAATTATTTCCTAACTACGATCCTGATGAAAATTTTTTCCGCTGCATAATTAATAAACACCGATACCATCTGGCTGGTTCACGTCTACCGCTCCCAGGGTGGGGTCGGGGGCCGTGACAAAACCCACCGCCCAAAGGCCCACTATGGTAATAACCCCTAGCTCAACTTAGAGATTTTTGCTTCAAGCGAGATTCGAACCCATGTCCTCCACTTTGGAAGGTCATGGGCCTGGGGCTATGTAAGGTCACCTAACCTCTCGAATACAAGATCTATAACTAACAACGAATCACGTATAATATGCGGAATCCATTATACATGCACACACTGTAAGCAATAGTGATAGAAAGAGTAGAAATAGAGATATCTTCAATAAAACATGCGCTTGTATATCCACAACCTTTACACACAGTAAGAATTGTTACAAATGCCTAAAAACTTAACAAACTAACTAACAAACCTATATTTATAGGTAAAACAATCATTTCCGGACAAACAAAAGTTGTCAGAAAAACCCATACAAATACAGACAGGTTATGTTCAGGGAAGCACAACATTCCCTGAACAAACCACACACACACGCATGTTATCTATCTTTTTCAGACACACATTAGTGAAACACAACATTCCCTGATGTTTATACTTGTCCGGAATACTTACATTTCTTGACAAACAACTTTGACACTTGTACAATTTGCACCTAAATCTTCCAAGTGTTTGATCTTCGAAGCTTCGTCACCAGCAGTTGCACTTACAGGCTACCAATGCGCCACAAGGTCATTGGCATTGATTGCCATACAGTCGTACTTACACGTTAAAAGTTACTTTTTTCCGAACTCAATTACAACTCATCAAATTACTTAGTGCTTACACTCTGGTTAACATGTTTAGATAAATGGGAAATAAAGCGTGCTTGGATTATATGATTTTTATGTAAACAAGTTAGAGTTGATGTTTTTTATTACATAGATAAATATAAAATTGTGCTCGGGTTGAATTATAAATTCATCAACTCAACACAATTCACACCTTAGTTTTCTTTACAACCTCATCTTTTGCCTTAATTAACACAATACCGTTTTAAAATTACAAAGTCCCTCGAGCTTATATTCTCAATTTCATATAATATAAAAGTGGATTTATCTATTTTTTAATAATATTTCATATAATATATATTCTCAATTTCATATAATATAAAAGTGGATTTATCTATTTTTTAATAATATTTTATATAATATAAAAGTGGATTTAGCTTTTTTTTAATAATATATAACTTTACAACGCATTCCTACGTAATAATATGAGAATCCCTCACTATACTGTTGAATGATAATATATTTAAATAGAATATCACAAAGCATGTTAAATAAATAATTGCATAGCAATTATAATCCAGCGAGATAACTTCAACAAACCTATATTTGATTTGTTGCTATTTTAAAAAGTCTCGACTCTCGTGTAATCATATTAAGACCATGGGTAGTGGTTTAATGAATAATGTCCCCACCCTTGAGTGTTTTTTGTCATGTGATAGTCCAGTCAGCAAGAGGACATTATTGGACGCTTTTACAAAAAGGGCGTAGTGGAATAATTCCCAATAACGCCACATCCAATCATTAGTCCAGTCAGCAAGGGGGCATTATTGGACGTTAGTGGAATAATGTCCAATAACCCCCCATCCAATCAATACACAATTATTAATTTTTTTAAATAAAAAACTTAAAATACTTCATTAAATTAAAAAAAAAATATAATACTAGAAATAAAAAAAATAAAAACCGACTAAAGTTAAAAAAAAAAACCGGAAATAAAAAAAGAAATAAACTTAAAAAAAATGATGATCTAAAGTCCGTATTTTTCCCGAAGTTTTTGGCGGTGCATTTGCGCAACGATCAACACGTCGCCTTGGAGGTGGTCGATCGGTTTGGACAAAAACTCTATGTCCTTTTCCGTTTGCCTCGCCGCTTGCATCTCGTTAAACTTTTTGTTTTCGGCCACTCGTTCTTTCATAGTCTCCCAACGCTTGTGGCCGAGGTCTCGAATGTCTTAGAGACGACGGTTCATCTCCTCGAAATCTTCCTTCAACTCGAGATCGGAAGACGACTCCACCGGTTTTTTCCCGGTTCGCTTATCCTTTCTTCTACCGGCCGGTCGGGTCAACTCTTCAACTTCCTCGTCATCGTCCACAACAACATTTAAATCGACGTTGCGGGCATCCGATGTTGGTGTTTCAGGGTCAACGGAGGATGACGTTTTCGACCGTTTAGCTTTAAGTCTACTACTAGACGTCATGGTTGGTACGCCAGCCCACTTTGGACTAATTTTTAGTAGGTCCCAACATTTATAGTACGTGAAAAACGCCTTTCGTTTTCTCGAACTCTTCCATAGCCCTCGTTAAAACACCGACATCACCTTCTCCGCTCGGCCGATTATCGTAGTTTCGTTGATAAACTTATTGGAAGGCGTGACACTTGTTGATATCGGTCCATTTGCTAGAGATGGAATCTTTGTCACGATGTTCTCCTTTCCCCACGTGCTATAAAAAAGCTCACGAATCCTGTTTCAAAATTTTGGACCGGTTTGAAAATTTGCTACAAAAAGTTCAAAAAAAATAAGTTGTACGTTAAAAAAAAATCGACGTGTAGAAAAAAAATAAGTAAAAAAAATAACACTTAGCCACATCGTCCGAAACATTGACCCACGCCCGAACCAACGTGTATTCCTCGTCCTTCGTCCAAATAACGTAAGTATGCTTACGACAAGGTTGGTTCGCGTCCTTCTTTTTATGCGACCTTTTACCGCGTTTGGATGTCTCTCGCTCCGGTTCGGGTTGCGTCTCCGGCACGATATCCACCTCGGGTTCAGATTGTTGTTGGGATGGTTGCGAGGCGCCGGATTGGGCAAAGCCGTAAGTGTGTGGCATGTAAGGAGTAGCCGCTCAAGTAAGCCGCGTACGATAACATGTTCGGGTCCATGTCTTGAAGGTTAAAGTTTTGTTGCGATTGGGTGGTATTCGGGTTCCCAGGTCTTGACGGAACACCAAAAGGGGGTCGGAATGGATTCATGGTTAATAAGTTTATAAAATTTGAAAGAAGTAGAGAGAAAGTTTGATTAAGAGTGGGATTTTTTTATATAAAGTTGGATGTCAAGTGCGGTTTTTATACATTTAAATGGGAATAAAAAAATAAAACATTAAAGAATATTACCGTTTGTAACGGTAAACTCTCAACCCAATACACAAAATTGGCGTGTTTTAAACCACGCTGCTCAATTTTTTTAGAAAAAAACGCCACATAATGCCGAGGGGTGGGAGTTGGCGAGATTGGGCGTGTTTGGTGAAGGATTTTGAAAAAACCACACCCATAACGGGTGTTCTAATAGTCATGTGTATATTCCACAATAAGATGTCACTCACCCTTTGATTAAACCCTATAAAAAACGACACGGTAGCATTGCTAATATGGTATTATGATGGAACCATTTTAATACAATGCCTATTAGTGGTGTTTAAAAAACTTGTTGAATCTGATAGAACCATCCAAACCAAACTAACTTGGCTGGTTTGCAATCCAAATGGTTTAGTTCAAGTCTCGTTTTTTACACTTTAATGGTTCAGTTTGGTTTGAAACTTAGAATCAGTCGTGTAAATCAAACTGATCATTTTATATTTATTACTTGTATAATTGTTTTCATTGTTGGAAATATGTATATGTAATCATAAATTGAATCATCTTTATCATTTTAAAAAATTTAAGAGAGGCTAATGATTTTAGGAAAAAAATAATAAACTGGTTCAAACAGTCAAATCGTCCAAACTGAACAGTTAAACTGTCAAACCATTAAAATCATCAACCCAACCCAACCCAGATGGTATGTTTGAGGTATCCCGAAACGTAGGTATCGACTTGGCCCAAAATTTTTGTCAAAATCGGTAGCACCAAACCATGAGCATCTATGACCCATCTCATTAAAACAATGACATAAAGCTAGTAAAAAGACTGTTTTATTGATTGAGTAGTGTTTCTAACCAATGTTTTAAAAACCGGTTTTTAAATCAAACTGGATTAGGCTAAAAAATGGTTCAACCGGTTGAACCGGGTTGTACCGAGTGGTTCAACCGGGTTGACTAACTAATTCTATAATTTCATAAATTACAACATCAACTCAAAAGTTAATCCAAAAATGTATGATTACATATTAAAAATGATCCAAAAGTAAATCCATAATAAAAAATAATTCAAAAGATAATCGAAAACCATTCAGTTTTCCAACAAGCTCTTTTAAATGAAAGTGTACGATATGTTTAAGCCATTTGAGTGTTGAATACATCAACTATTTTCGTTTCTTACAATATTAAATAAGAACTTTTAGTTACGAATAACCATAATATATAAAAATTACATAAGATAAGTAACATATATAATAAAAAAAGTAACAACCCAAACTAAAATAACCTTGGGCCGGTACCGGTATTACGTTTCAAACCGGTATACCGGATTTTACCGCCGGTACAAACCTTATGCCGTTTCACTTATTTACCGGGGTGTTTCGTACCGGATTTACATCTGGAAACGGTAATACCGGTATAACCGGCCGGTATTTACCGGTTTTTAAAACATTGTTTCTAACACCTTAAATTCACATAAAATATTCACACTGAACCCCTTGGGGTTGGATTGCTTTGGTCCACACATTTCTTAAGAATATGTGATAATAGTCATCATTGTTTCGTTATTTCTCCATCCAATTTAGCTCAAAAATGATCATAATACTCTTTATCGTGATAATAGTCATCATTCTTTCGTTCTTTCTCCATCCATTTTAGCTCTTAAATGATCATTATACTCTTTTAACTTCAATTGTGAATTATACATGACCGCTTTAGTGTTTTTTGAATGGCAATTTTCATTGAAAACTAGCAAGGCGCTAGAAGCCACACAAACATAAAAAACAAACAATTACAACGGGCATTTAACCCAATCTGACCACACTAAGTCCTCACAAGGAGATCTATTTTTGATCCAAAGAAAACTTTAAGCTTTGATCTCTTCGACGACTTTGGTCACTTCAACGATTTTGATGTAAAAACCCTTTCGTTCCAAGGCTTCCAAATGCACGAACAAGAAGAAAGAAGAAGAATGATTTCATAAAAAAATTCTCTTTTCTTCTTATATAAACTAGCTGATTTATGCACCACTAATAGGTCCAGAATGGAAAACACGAAGATGGGTGTAATAAGATTTTTAACTTACATGACCGCTTTAATTAGTTGACTTGTAAGATTTTAACTTACATTTTTTTCTTTCAAAACGACAATTTGTTTATTTACCTCACAATATTTAACAATTTCTCTAATATGCATTTTAGAATATAGGGTGTTATAACTTTTTGAGAAAAATTACTTTTTAAATCCCTATGTTTTAGTGGTTTTAATCATTTGAGTCTAAAATCAAAAAGTTTAACGTCCCGAGTCTCTAACCACTCATTTTATAACGTTTTGAGTCCCTGTGTTTTAGTAATTTTAACCACTTGAGTCCAAATTCGAAAGTACAAGTGTTAAAAAAATGTACTCAAAACTTTATAAAATGCAGGGGCGAAGTATAGATGGGGCGGGAGGGGGCGCCCAACCCCCCGAACTTTTCGCTCAGTAGTGTTATATATGTAGTTTTCGTATAGAAATTTTTGGGTATATACGTTTTCGACCCCCCGGTTCTATAGAAATTTTTGGGTATATACGTTTTTGACCCCCCCCCCCCCCCCCCCCCCGCGGTCATTCGAGTCAAGCTTCGCCACTGATAAAATGAGTGGTTAGGGACTCAAGGCGTTAACTTTTTGATTTTGAACTCAAGTGGTTAAAAGCACTAAACACAGGGACTCAAAAAGTAATTTACTCTAAGTTTTTATTAAAGATATTAACTTGTGTAGAAGTTTACGGATCTTAAATTTTGGTAATCATAAGACCCGGTTGTTAAAACTTTCCAAGCTCCCATTAGTATTCTGCTAATCAACGGGATCAAGTAACTCACATATTGTGTTGGGACGTTGGGTAGACGACCTTCAAGGGGTTATGGTAGAAAACGAGTTGAAATAAGATTAGAATACAAGACCTCTACTAGAGGGAAATCAAGTGTTTACCACTACACCACCTCTTGAATGTGTTCTAATTTTATAGATTTCGGAGTTTAACTTTATGAACCATATCCTAAAACATGACTTGGTCATGTCAATAAAACTAAAGGGTGTGGAAGAGAGTAGTTCTTGGGGATGATCTGCCATGTATGCGGCCACGTCATCGGGTGTGAGGGATGATCCCCAAGGGATGAGTCAAGGGTGTTGTGATGAGACCCTTTATATATACATATATATGTATGTATATGCGTGTGTTGGATAAAGCAAGGAGGCCCGTCGAACCTGGCAAGAGAAAGACATTGAACTTGAAGACGGGACGATCCAGGTGGGGGGCGGTGTGGACGGAGCTCGACGGGGCTCGACGGCCCAGAGCCGACCCCCACACCCGATAGTCTAACATAGAAATTAGAAAGTTTGCTACTACCGATAGAAGGAATGCATGTGTTTTGCTCTTACCGATAACGTTACCAACCTTACTACCATAAACATTTTTTTCGAAGCTTAAACTTCTTTCTAATAGTTTTATATGTTAATGACCAAATCACAAATTACATAAAAAAAGTGGTTCTTAATGTTCACATTTTATCATTGTATTGTATAAAATAATAAATGAACTTAAAATTCAAGTTTAGGTAATAGCAATAAATATATGAAGTTATACGTTATTTTAAGTGGGAAAAAAACATGTGCATGCTAGGTTAGACAATATGATTATAAGAGAACGTGGGCCTATTGGAGGAGTGTCGTATAGAGAACGACGACGGTGGGCCACAGTCCATCCTATCCACCAACTACTTTTTCGACAAACACAATAAAGGGTTCATCGGTTTAGGTTTCTATTTTCTCCAATATCTTGTTTATAAAAATCGTAATTCTAATTTGGGAAAACTAGATTAAAAACTGAATTCTAGTATGGGTCAGTTTTGGTTTTAACCCACAAAACCAAATTTTAACAAGATAAGTGTTTATCGGTTTGAATTTTGAATTCTTCAACTTCCTCGGTTAATCGAATTAATATTTCTAGAACGAAAACCGCTAACCTAATTTGGTTTCGGTTTAAAACCAAACCGAACACTAATTCGGTTTGATTTTAAAAGGTTTTCGTTTAATTTGGTTTTTTGGTTTAATCAAATTAAAACACTATAAATAATCAACATGTTTCAGCTTAGGATAGTAGTACTTTTGGCTTTGGATGCTTTTCAAAAAAAAAAAAAAAAATTGGATTATGTGGTCTGCTTGTCCACACATTATCTTCCTCACCACAGTCAAAAACCCTTCTTCATAAAAAATATCCTATGTATCCCCTATCTCCGAGCATTCTCTCCAAGTCAGGTCACCACCGCTGCTGATCGTTTCTGCCGATCCTCGCCCACCGACATCCGCCATCGCCAACGCCACGTATAGTGGTTGTTCGTCATCACTGCTATTGTTGAATGATGGTTAAGACGGGTTATGTTGGTGACCACCAGTCACGAAGAAATCCCCAAAACCGAAGCGGTTGATGTCAAGATAGATGGTGATGATTGGGTTTACAATAAAAGGATGAGAGGGTTTTCGATTTGTTACTACTAATAGTCCACCAATTATCCCGGCGATGAGGTATTTTCTGTAACATTCCATATGTCCGATCAAAACCTAAAATTATTGCAGTTTGAAGGTTTATATGAGAAATTGAATGAATGGATGATGAATCATGAATGGATGATGATATTCTGTAAATTAACATGTGGTTTGATTTGATTCAGGGGCGAAGTGTCACACCCCAACCGTTGGCGGAAACATCGGGGCGCGGCACTGAGCGAAACAGATTGTCCAGGAGAAATCCATAACAACTAACATTACCGAATATTTAACGTTAAGTCCCATACCAAAACATATCCAGCAAATTAATTATTACAAACATAGTATCTCAAAGACAATAAAAACTGCTCCGACAACTCAGATTTAAATTGTTTGTTTCTAGACTCTCACTCCTACTTGATTCCACAAAAGCAGGTAAAGCACAGCATCCTAAACACCTGTCACATACGTTAAAATAGAGGTCAATACACATAGTGTAAAGGTGAGCATACAAGTTTAATAGTAATAATAGACTGCGAAAGAGTTTACGATAATCAACATGTAACATGTAGCAAAGTGAAGCTAGTAGGTTATCGACAATGAAATATGCACAGACATGACTGCGAGTTGTAGAATGCGCAACACATATCACCACTGTGACACGTGAAGAAATAACCTTAACAACCCCTGTCCACGACAGGTGCTGAGTCCAAACTATAGTATTATCGTTGCTAAGGCGTCAGGCAACAATCACTGTGTAATCATAACATACAAGCATTCATCGAATAACACGTAAAACATGCAGTCTCGGTTAGCGTATAAAAGTGTTTGCGTTGTGTGATCGATGTGATATAGAATAAATAACGTATGTAACACCCAAAGGTGCGTAAGGAAAAAAGGGATCAAGTATACTCACAGGATAGCGTTTAACAAGTAAACACTCTCTTGGATTGAAGGGAGCGCTGAGAGAGATTGGCCTGAACAGTTAACGATCGTATAACCGAAGAACGGCGCGTAGAACGATGCAAGTGAACAAGTGACGAAAGGTCAACCGATCGGATGGCAATCCGAACGGATGGTCATTCGATCGGATTTTAATCCGTTCAGATGGCCATTCGGTCGGATTGGCATTCGTTTGGGATGGATGTGTTTGTGTATGATGGCTTTGAAGTTTTCGTTGTAGCATTTCAAAATCAGAGAAGTATCTCTACCCTTCAGGTCGTTCGATCGAACGGTAGTCCGATCGGACGGTAGTCCGATCGGATGGCGATCCGTCCGGCGAGGCATTTCTCAGAGAACAAGTTCACAGCAGGATTGTCATTCGATCGGATGGTCTACCTATTGGATGGCAATTCGTTAGAAACTAATGATCTTTGAAAATTTCATAAAAAGTTTAAGTGTTGCAGACCAAGTGCAATTCGAACGGATTGTTGTTCGATCGGATGGTAATCCGATCGGACGACAATCCGTCCCACAATCTGATCGTTTTGCAACTTGAAAATCTATTAAGTTTTGCGGTTTGCTCGAGACGGTATGTCATCGTGTTAGACAACAGGAACCCCATCAGGCCCAAGTCAGTCGATCGAACAGGAATCACCCTGATCCGGTCAGTTAACTGTTTATGACGGTTGTTCATGTTCAACCCGAAATCGGTTGTCTCCTTGGTAGAAATCAAATCTTGGACCGACACTTCACTAGAAAATAAGTGGAAGGCCTGAACTAGCTCTGATTCTACCGGTTTTGAGTGCATTGAGTGTAAAAGAGTTGAAAGAAAGTTAGGATCCATCTCTCAATTCTTTAAATCTTGAAAATGTTTAGATCTAGGTGAAAATAGTGTTTAAACATGTTAAAATCCTTTAGATCTGAGTTGTTCTTGGTGGAATGAAGCAAAATCTTGAAGTTCATAAGAACTCCATGATGACATCATCCTAGAACACCTCAAATCCACCGATTTCACGGTTAAAAGCGAAGATTCAAAGGTAAAAATGATGAAGAAGTGTATTTAGATCATAGAAGTACAAGATTTGAGTTGAAAACTTACAAGAATCGCGAGAAATCGAGAGAAAGAAGGTCTGGAACGCTGGTCGAACGAGAGAGCTGTCACATCATTGTTGTGATGTGACAGGGGGTATTTATAGGTTGCCAAAAGAGGAAAGAGGAGCTGGTGTGCGGATCGGATGTCACTCCAATCGGATGGCCATCCGATCGGATGGTCATCCATTCGGATGACCATCCATTCGGATGACCATTCGATCGAGTGGTCATTCAATCGAGTGGCTCCGGCGAGTTGCGTTTCGATGTTTCGTTTCGTTCGTTGCGCGTTGCGATGCGTTTGAGCGCGTGTCGATTAAGCGATGCGATGGGTTAATAATAGTTACACAAATGCTATATCTAACATACAATCACCATAAACAACTTGCGTTTAGCGTTTGCGATTTAAATTGCGTTGCGATAGAGTTACGATTGCGCTTTCGAATAATCACCACAAAACATAAATAAACATGCACAAGTAACACATAAAATAGCACACACACGTAAAACAATATCCAGAACGCATAATTCGAGTTGCGATGCGATAGCGATAAGTCGATTAGCAATTAAACTTGCGATAAATCCTCGATTATTAATAGATACTCCACATAATACAACTAAAGTCAATAAAATAAAGATTCGATTACAAGTCAAAGTGTACAATCAATAGTTAAGCAAGGAGTGACAGATCGCAATTAGCAATCTTTTCTTCCTTTGACTTTGACTTGTACTTTGACTTTCCAAAACACGGGGTGTTACACGAAGCTACTTTATATGCTATCCAAAAAACTGAAAAGATTGAATTCAGTGACAATAAGGAGCCACCTTTTGCTTTCTTGAATTCTCTGCTCCTTGGAGAGGTAGTGTTTGAAAGCTTACTACTATACTTTATGGTTATCGATATCGCTTTAAGCTAAAATTGTTCCTTATTGTTATGTTTAAAGTGGGAGGATCGCCTGAAGAGAGGGCAGTTTCACTCACTATGATGTTGCTGCCTACGAAAGTAAGGTATATATCAATTTAATGTCTTTGTTTATAAAAACACGCCTGAGGCATGAGGCACACGCGGCGGTATGGAAAAAACCTCAGGGTCTTGAGGTAGTGTCTCATGCGTACCTGTGTCAAAATAGTCATATAGTAAAACCTTAATTGCGTTTTTGACATATGTTACTGTCAATATAGGAGACTATTATCTAATGAACAGTAATCGGGTGCAATGGATGGGCATGGTGTCACACCCCAAAACGTCGCAGCGGAAATACAAACGTGGCGGTGACAGAGGTTAGCACCCATAAACGTCTTAATGGTCGATGCGATATTTATGTTGGACATTTGGTTTATTTTAAAACATAAGTTTTAAGTTTCCACGTTCATCACAACCACATCATAGTTGTTTGACCCTTAGAGGTCTTATTACACACGGTCCCAAAAGTAGTTTAAAAGTGTCCAAACATTATTTAATTACAATGGCATCACACAACCACAAGACAACACAAGCCAAAATCCCCGAAGCCGAACTCCTGTACCAGAAGAACACGTAAAATCAAGTGTCAACACAATGGAGGGTGAGTTCCCATATCCATATTCATAATAATTTGTTCAAGGAAAAACTTTCTTATTATAGATTTTTAATGATAAAACATCCATATATTTTTAAGAAAGTTAATTTTATTTCCTTTGTAAAAAAATCCGAGGGCGATTCATCCGAAATTGTTTAATAAACAAGTCTCCGATGAAAATTTATACCCATGGTTTTGATATTAAATATTTGTCATTCTTTCAGCTTCGTAAGTTTGCAAGAAGTTACGAGTTATATACTATGATTGAGGTTCTAATCAATACTAGACAATTATAGAATGAAATTCGCCGCTATGTGGACCGGAGCTACCGGTCACGACAGGGTTGTCAACCCGATAGATCTATCAACAATTCCACGTGTGCAATTGTAACACCTCGTAAAAACGCGACCAATATAATGAAGACACGTGTCACACCCCCAAAATCCACACGCGGAGTACCACCGCTTGGAGGCGTGACATGACCAGGATCAAGCCACCAATCATATTGAACATAAGTATAAAGTAAAAGTCATTCATCAATACGGTAGGTGTTTCCAAAACCAAATATAAACAAGTGTGTAGCGGAAGCAATAATGTAAAACCCAACATATGTTTAATGTACAAAATGTCATAATGTTTAGCAACACATTCACGATCCATGTCCACAACGACCGTGCTTCCCGTGCAAGCTCCAAAAGTACCTAAGGTCCTGCAAGGCATGTAACAGAGAGTCAACAACTAGTTGAGCGAGTTCACAGTTGGTTATTTAGTTATAATGTTCGTATCGTAAATCGTATGTAATAGCATCGCGGCCCTCTAGGCATGTTTGCGAAGTTTAGTGGGGGTTTCCCATTGTTTTATAGACTAGTTATATTTGTATCGCGGCCCTCCAGGCATGTTTGCGAAGATTAAAGTATAGTTCGCGGCCATTCCAGGCATGTTTGCGAAGATTAAAGTATAGTTCGCGGCCATTCCAGGCATGTTTGCGAAGATTGTTCTAGTATAGTTCGCGGCCATTCCAGGCATGTTTGCGAAGATTGTTCTAGTATAGTTCGCGGCCATTCCAGGCATGTTTGCGAAGATTGTTCTAGTATAGTTCGCGGCCATTCCAGGTATGTTTGCGAAGATTGTTCTAGTATATGTATCACCAGTCTAGTAGTATCTACCATTGACCTTCCTCTCCCGAGGTCAATGGTATGTAATTCCGATAACTCTTAAGCGTAAATAATCAATCAACCCATTCCCATCCCCGGGAATCCCATGCCTTGGTAGAAGTGTGAACTCACCTTGTTTTGCTCGGTATGCTAAATATGTGCTCATGGTTAGTCAATCACGTCCTAAAGTATGCACGTATACATAATCAGTTTGTGTTCAAGTTGTTCACGTATAAACATGTAGCGCGTAATCACAATCATATACAAGATGGTTACACTTAACAGCAGTTAAATATTCCAGTTAATGCTTAACAGAATTAACCCAAGTTCCTACACAGATCAGCTATTCGGCGAAACACACATGTTGGCGAACACAGATATTGACGAAACACATAAGTTGGCGAAACAAGTTCTGTTTCGTCGTGGTCTTAATTGGCGAAACAGAATTCAATTTCGTCGATTACTCTTGGCGAAACACTTTCTGTTTCGCCGAGAGTTCTGTTTCGTCGGAGGTCAGTTTCGCAGACATCAGATGCAGCAGTTACGAATATACACAAAACCCTAATCATGCTAGCAGCCGTCATCAAAATCAGAAATCATATGAAGGTCAATGTGCATAACGAATCATCATAACTCAACCATCCAAGAATCATTGTCTAGCATAAACCCTAGTTTATGTGTATAGCATATCAAATAACATACAACATCATCACATCAATCCCTATCAAGATACTAACGTAATCAGAATCAGGCCATATAAACAACATTCAGAACCGAACATTCGATTGTATCAAGTTTCGCATATCATTTCTATATCCTACTATATCATATCATACACATCGAAATCTATATCATCACCATCATACTCTCATCACAGCAGTAACACACATCAATCATATGCACCAGCAAGAATCTATATAATACAAAAACATAGAATCGATTAACAAACACACACTAACCGATTCGAGACGAAGGAACAAGGATTTAAATCGTTCGGAAGGGTTCGAGGGTACACAGAGCTGCCGTCAATGGGGAGAGAGTTCTAGGGTTTCAACTTTTGCCAAAGATATGAAAATAGAAGTCGGTTCACGTTAATATTTGCGATTTAACGTTCTGGGCCCGTAATGGGCTTCGGCGGATCTGGGCTCGGCGAAACAGCCTGTTTCGTCGAGAAGGTTGTTGGCGAAACTGAATCAGTTTCGTCGAAATGTACTTGGCGAATCACACTTGTGTTTCGTCGGGCTCTTTCCTATGTTAAGCAGTTTAAGTTTTATAAACAGTACACATGTTATACAATCACACATAACCATGCAATCACAACTATATAGTCAAAGTCAACGTGCATTAAATGCAAATAAAGAATGTCGGAAATTCGAGTTGTCACATTATCCCCAACTTGAAAGAAATTTCGTCCCGAAATTTAATATGCGGTTACTGAGGAAGCTAGTAGTGTGACGTTGTTTACCTGTATCGTATCGCGGCTCCCCGAGCAGGTTTGCGAAGATTACTGGTTTTCTTGGGGTGAAACATTATCCCCCCGTTGCTTTGGAATTTCGTCCCGAAATTCTGTATTGGTAGCTTCAGCCTCAGTAGTAGTTGCTTGGTTTCCGAATAACTGGGGATAATTTGAGTTCCATTTGATCTTTACGCTCCCAGGTGAACTCTGGGCCGCGGCGGGAGTTCCAACGAACTCGTACAAGAGGGATTCTCGTGTTCTTGAGGACCTTCACATCCCGGTCCGTGATTTCAACAGGTTCCTCGACGAAGTGCAACCGCTCGTCGATAGTGAGTTCCTTTAAGGGAACTATGTGGGTCTCATCTGACGTACACTTCTTCAGATTCGACACGTGAAAAACATTATGAACTGCACTGAGTTCAGGTGGTAAGTTCAATCTGTAGGCCACTTTGCCTATTTTCTCAATAACCTCGAAAGGTCCAACATATCGAGTAGCGAGACTTATGAGCTTCATCCATTACGAGCTCGCGTAGATTACCATAGAATGGAACCCAGATGCGTCCTGTTACGTAATAAGCACTATCTTCCTTCTGTTCTAAGCGTTGCCTTGAGCCACGTAGGGCTTCCGCCCTGACATTTTCTGGTTTCAATGCTTCTACCTGAGCATCTCGTATCTGAGAAGGAAGACTAGACTGTATAGTGAGTTGTAAAGCTCGCACGCGCTTAGGCGCGGTGTCCTTTCGACTGAGGGCGTCAGCCACAACATTGGCTTTGCCTGGGTGGTACCTGATCGAGCATTCGTAGTCATTTAACAGTTCGGCCCATCGTCGCTGTCGCATATTCAGCTCTTTCTGTTTGAAGATATGTTCGAGGCTTCTGTGATCAGTGTAGATTGCGCACTTGGTACCATACAAATAGTGTCGCCATATCTTAAGTGCAAAAACAACCGCTCCCTGCTCTAGGTCGTGTGTCGTATAATTCCGTTCGTGAATCTTTAGTTGGCGCGAAGCATAAGCAATAACTTTATCCCTCTGCATCAATACACATCCAAGACCTTGGATAGATGCGTCGCAGTAGACTACGAAATCGTCCGTGCCTTCAGGCAGTGAGAGGATAGGTGCGCTACAGAGTCTATCCTTTAAGTGTTGGAACGCTGTTTCCTGTGCATTACCCCAACGGTAAACAACACCTTTCTGTGTCAGTAGTGTAAGCGGCTGAGCAATCTTTGAGAAGTCTTTGATGAAACGTCTGTAATAACCCGCCAAACCCAAGAATTGGCGTATTTCTGTTGGTGTACGAGGCGCAGGCCAATTCTTGATTGAATCTACCTTGGATGGATCGATATGGATCCCATCTCTGTTTACCACGTGGCCTAAGAAGTGGACTTCACGAAGCCAAAAGTCACATTTAGAAAACTTAGCGTATAGCTGTTCCGTTCGTAGAAGTTCCAGTATAAGTCGTAAGTGCTGCTCGTGTTCCTCCTGACTTTTCGAATAAATATGTATGTCATCGATGAAAACAATGACGAACTTGTCGAGATAGGGTTTGCACACCCTGTTCATAAGATCCATAAATACGGCAGGCGCGTTCGTTAGCCCGAATGGCATGACCATAAACTCGTAGTGGCCGTAGCGAGTTCTAAATGCTGTTTTAGAGACGTCCTCATCCCGGACTCTCAGCTGATGATATCCTGACCTTAAGTCTATTTTGGAGTAGTAGCTCGACCCTTGCAGCTGATCGAATAAATCATCTATGCGCGGAAGAGGATAACGATTCTTGATCGTCACCTTGTTGAGTTCACGGTAGTCTATACACATCCTGAACGTACCGTCTTTCTTCTTTACGAATAACACTGGAGCTCCCCAGGGCGAAGAGCTAGGACGTATAGAACCCTTTTCCAAGAGTTCTTGTAGCTGCTCTGACAGTTCTTCCAATTCAGTTGGAGCCAAACGATAAGGCGCTCGAGCTATGGGTGCTGCTCCAGGAGCTAGCTCGATCTGAAACTCGACCTGGCGATGAGGCGGTAGCCCAGGTAACTCTTCAGGAAACACTTGAGGAAAGTCGCGTACCACTGGAATATCCTCAATCTTCTTCTCTTTCTTCGATGTATCAGTGACGAGAGCTAAAACAGCTGTGTGACCCTTGCACAAACACTTCTGAGCCTTCAAGAAGGAAATGATGCCACTCACGACACCACTCTTGTCACCTTGAACTTCGAGAGGTTCTTTGCCCAAACGAGGAATACGAATAACCTTTTCTTTGCATAAAATCTCCGCTTGTTGTTGAGGTAACCAATCCATACCAATATCGATGTCGAAACCATCACAACGTTGGGGTCATTCCTAGTATCACCCTGACCGATCACGAACACTCGACCCCTGGCACCATTGCCGTCGTTATTACCCCCATTGTTGTCTCCACTAGTTCTCGTTTCCTTGGTTGTGGTTCTAGTTCTGGTTCAACCGTGGGCAGTGTCTTTTGATGTGACCTTCAGCATCATCTGATAACATCCCTTGTTACCCTGCTGTTGCCGCCGATTCTATAGATCTTGTGATCGTTGTTGTTGGTTCTGGTTTGCAGGACGTGAGTTTCTACCATCTTTGGTTCCATGACCAAGCTTGTTTCCTTATTGACAATGATTGCGTTTGCACTGCTCGCTGTGGTGCAAGTTACATCGTTTGCGCTTAGGGTGGTTTCCCCTGTATCCACCCTGCCCTTGAATACTAAGTGTTGCTGATCAGGACTTTAGTTGTCATCGACCTTTCACTGCTGTGCCTGGGACGGAATCGTAGTCGAACCCTTGCTAGAGGTTCCATCCCACTTTCATCCGTTGTCACTGAGGGTAGCAGAAGTAGTTGAAGTAGTAGTGGTAGTAGTATCGCTGATACGTTGAGGCAGCTTGTTCTGTCCCACTGCCTGGTCTGTGAGACGATGAGCAAGATGAGTAACATCTTGAATAGTAGCAAGTTTAGTCATCTTCACATGGTTTTGAATTTCTGGTACTAAGCCTTTGAGGTACAGCTCAATGCTCTTGATGGGAGGATCCACCATAGTTGGACACAAAATTGCCAGTTTGTTGGATCGTTTCGTGTACGCTTCTATCTCTGACCCCGTCATCTTCATGTTAAAGGACTCCACTTCCAGCTTGTGGATGGTATCATAACTACTGTATTCACGTTTGATAGGTTCCTTAAAATCATTCCATGGGGTGGCATTAGCAGCCGCCAGCCCCAGTATCGTAACTTGCGCGTTCCACCAAGTTTGCGCAGTGCCTTCGAGAACATCAGTGGCATATTTCATCTAACGAGCCTCAGGTCATTCGCACCTTCGAAGACCGATTCGAGTTCCTCGAACTAATGGAGGAGTCCAACAGCTCCTTCAGTGTCGCTGAAAGTAGTAGGACGACAGTCCATAAAAGTCTTGTATGTGCATACAGGTGGCTGAGCGTGTTGACTTGTTGTGTGCGTAAGAGTAATCAAAATTAAGCACAAGGGTTGAGTTACGAGAGTAGGATCTAAAGATCCTAGAGTAAGTGGTGATGGCAGGTTACACCTCCTGCCTCGGCAGCTGCGAGTGCTGCAGTAACTTGTTCAGTGATCGAAGCCGCCAACTGGGCTTGAGTTAGGTTAACGCGTCCACTCATGATCTTGACATCAAGGAGAACATGTGGGTGAGAGGTTCGCGAATAGTGCGAAGAGAGTGAGCACACAAGTATTCTCGAGCAATAACATATAATAGGTTCTGTAATCTGAGCATACCACGAGCAAAGTTCTATGTAATTCTAGCATGTAGGCAATAAACATAAACCTTATTACCTAGGATGTTGAGTCTTGCACGTGGAGCGAAGCGTCGTTGTGGATCGTTGAGAGCACTGTTCTGGTTATAGTCTGGTTTTAACAAAATCGTTTTCCCTTTATTAAAACCGAGTTCTCTATAACCAATGGCTCTGATACCAATCTGTCACACCCCCAAAATCCACACGCGGAGTACCACCGCTTGGAGGCGTGACATGACCAGGATCAAGCCACCAATCATATTGAACATAAGTATAAAGTAAAAGTCATTCATCAATACGGTAGGTGTTTCCAAAACCAAATATAAACAAGTGTGTAGCGGAAGCAATAATGTAAAACCCAACATATGTTTAATGTACAAAATGTCATAATGTTTAGCAACACATTCACGATCCATGTCCACAACGACCGTGCTTCCCGTGCAAGCTCCAAAAGTACCTAAGGTCCTGCAAGGCATGTAACAGAGAGTCAACAACTAGTTGAGCGAGTTCACCGTTGGTTATTTAGTTATAATGTTCGTATCGTAAATCGTATGTAATAGCATCGCGGCCCTCTAGGCATGTTTGCGAAGTTTAGTGGGGGTTTCCCATTGTTTTATAGACTAGTTATATTTGTATCGCGGCCCTCCAGGCATGTTTGCGAAGATTAAAGTATAGTTCGCGGCCATTCCAGGCATGTTTGCGAAGATTAAAGTATAGTTCGCGGCCATTCCAGGCATGTTTGCGAAGATTGTTCTAGTATAGTTCGCGGCCATTCCAGGCATGTTTGCGAAGATTGTTCTAGTATAGTTCGCGGCCATTCCAGGCATGTTTGCGAAGATTGTTCTAGTATAGTTCGCGGCCATTCCAGGCATGTTTGCGAAGATTGTTCTAGTATATGTATCACCAGTCTAGTAGTATCTACCATTGACCTTCCTCTCCCGAGGTCAATGGTATGTAATTCCGATAACTCTTAAGCGTAAATAATCAATCAACCCATTCCCATCCCCGGGAATCCCATGCCTTGGTAGAAGTGTGAACTCACCTTGTTTTGCTCGGTATACTAAATATGTGCTCATGGTTAGTCAATCACGTCCTAAAGTATGCACGTATACATAATCAGTTTGTGTTCAAGTTGTTCACGTATAAACATGTAGCACGTAATCACAATCATATACAAGATGGTTACACTTAACAGCAGTTAAATATTCCAGTTAATGCTTAACAGAATTAACCCAAGTTCCTGCACAGATCAGCTATTCGGCGAAACACACATGTTGGCGAACACAGATATTGACGAAACACATAAGTTGGCGAAACAAGTTCTGTTTCGTCGTGGTCTTAATTGGCGAAACAGAATTCAATTTCGTCGATTACTCTTGGCGAAACACTTTCTGTTTCGCCGAGAGTTCTGTTTCGTCGGAGGTCAGTTTCGCAGACATCAGATGCAGCAGTTACGAATATACACAAAACCCTAATCATGCTAGCAGCCGTCATCAAAATCAGAAATCATATGAAGGTCAATGTGCATAACGAATCATCATAACTCAACCATCCAAGAATCATTGTCTAGCATAAACCCTAGTTTATGTGTATAGCATATCAAATAACATACAACATCATCACATCAATCCCTATCAAGATACTAACGTAATCAGAATCAGGCCATATAAACAACATTCAGAACCGAACATTCGATTGTATCAAGTTTCGCATATCATTTCTATATCCTACTATATCATATCATACACATCGAAATCTATATCATCACCATCATACTCTCATCACAGCAGTAACACACATCAATCATATGCACCAGCAAGAATCTATATAATACAAAAACATAGAATCGATTAACAAACACACACTAACCGATTCGAGACGAAGGAACAAGGATTTAAATCGTTCGGAAGGGTTCGAGGGTACACAGAGCTGCCGTCAATGGGGAGAGAGTTCTAGGGTTTCAACTTTTGCCAAAGATATGAAAATAGAAGTCGGTTCACGTTAATATTTGCGATTTAACGTTCTGGGCCCGTAATGGGCTTCGGCGGATCTGGGCTCGGCGAAACAGCCTGTTTCGTCGAGAAGGTTGTTGGCGAAACTGAATCAGTTTCGTCGAAATGTACTTGGCGAATCACACTTGTGTTTCGTCGGGCTCTTTCCTATGTTAAGCAGTTTAAGTTTTATAAACAGTACACATGTTATACAATCACACATAACCATGCAATCACAACTATATAGTCAAAGTCAACGTGCATTAAATGCAAATAAAGAATGTCGGAAATTCGAGTTGTCACATTATCCCCAACTTGAAAGAAATTTCGTCCCGAAATTTAATATGCGGTTACTGAGGAAGCTAGTAGTGTGACGTTGTTTACCTGTATCGTATCGCGGCTCCCCGAGCAGGTTTGCGAAGATTACTGGTTTTCTTGGGGTGAAACATTATCCCCCCGTTGCTTTGGAATTTCGTCCCGAAATTCTGTATTGGTAGCTTCAGCCTCAGTAGTAGTTGCTTGGTTTCCGAATAACTGGGGATAATTTGAGTTCCATTTGATCTTTACGCTCCCAGGTGAACTCTGGGCCGCGGCGGGAGTTCCAACGAACTCGTACAAGAGGGATTCTCGTGTTCTTGAGGACCTTCACATCCCGGTCCGTGATTTCAACAGGTTCCTCGACGAAGTGCAACCGCTCGTCGATAGTGAGTTCCTTTAAGGGAACTATGTGGGTCTCATCTGACGTACACTTCTTCAGATTCGACACGTGAAAAACATTATGAACTGCACTGAGTTCAGGTGGTAAGTTCAATCTGTAGGCCACTTTGCCTATTTTCTCAATAACCTCGAAAGGTCCAACATATCGAGTAGCGAGACTTATGAGCTTCATCCATTACGAGCTCGCGTAGATTACCATAGAATGGAACCCAGATGCGTCCTGTTACGTAATAAGCACTATCTTCCTTCTGTTCTAAGCGTTGCCTTGAGCCACGTAGGGCTTCCGCCCTGACATTTTCTGGTTTCAATGCTTCTACCTGAGCATCTCGTATCTGAGAAGGAAGACTAGACTGTATAGTGAGTTGTAAAGCTCGCACGCGCTTAGGCGCGGTGTCCTTTCGACTGAGGGCGTCAGCCACAACATTGGCTTTGCCTGGGTGGTACCTGATCGAGCATTCGTAGTCATTTAACAGTTCGGCCCATCGTCGCTGTCGCATATTCAGCTCTTTCTGTTTGAAGATATGTTCGAGGCTTCTGTGATCAGTGTAGATTGCGCACTTGGTACCATACAAATAGTGTCGCCATATCTTAAGTGCAAAAACAACCGCTCCCTGCTCTAGGTCGTGTGTCGTATAATTCCGTTCGTGAATCTTTAGTTGGCGCGAAGCATAAGCAATAACTTTATCCCTCTGCATCAATACACATCCAAGACCTTGGATAGATGCGTCGCAGTAGACTACGAAATCGTCCGTGCCTTCAGGCAGTGAGAGGATAGGTGCGCTACAGAGTCTATCCTTTAAGTGTTGGAACGCTGTTTCCTGTGCATTACCCCAACGGTAAACAACACCTTTCTGTGTCAGTAGTGTAAGCGGCTGAGCAATCTTTGAGAAGTCTTTGATGAAACGTCTGTAATAACCCGCCAAACCCAAGAATTGGCGTATTTCTGTTGGTGTACGAGGCGCAGGCCAATTCTTGATTGAATCTACCTTGGATGGATCGATATGGATCCCATCTCTGTTTACCACGTGGCCTAAGAAGTGGACTTCACGAAGCCAAAAGTCACATTTAGAAAACTTAGCGTATAGCTGTTCCGTTCGTAGAAGTTCCAGTATAAGTCGTAAGTGCTGCTCGTGTTCCTCCTGACTTTTCGAATAAATATGTATGTCATCGATGAAAACAATGACGAACTTGTCGAGATAGGGTTTGCACACCCTGTTCATAAGATCCATAAATACGGCAGGCGCGTTCGTTAGCCCGAATGGCATGACCATAAACTCGTAGTGGCCGTAGCGAGTTCTAAATGCTGTTTTAGAGACGTCCTCATCCCGGACTCTCAGCTGATGATATCCTGACCTTAAGTCTATTTTGGAGTAGTAGCTCGACCCTTGCAGCTGATCGAATAAATCATCTATGCGCGGAAGAGGATAACGATTCTTGATCGTCACCTTGTTGAGTTCACGGTAGTCTATACACATCCTGAACGTACCGTCTTTCTTCTTTACGAATAACACTGGAGCTCCCCAGGGCGAAGAGCTAGGACGTATAGAACCCTTTTCCAAGAGTTCTTGTAGCTGCTCTGACAGTTCTTCCAATTCAGTTGGAGCCAAACGATAAGGCGCTCGAGCTATGGGTGCTGCTCCAGGAGCTAGCTCGATCTGAAACTCGACCTGGCGATGAGGCGGTAGCCCAGGTAACTCTTCAGGAAACACTTGAGGAAAGTCGCGTACCACTGGAATATCCTCAATCTTCTTCTCTTTCTTCGATGTATCAGTGACGAGAGCTAAAACAGCTGTGTGACCCTTGCACAAACACTTCTGAGCCTTCAAGAAGGAAATGATGCCACTCACGACACCACTCTTGTCACCTTGAACTTCGAGAGGTTCTTTGCCCAAACGAGGAATACGAATAACCTTTTCTTTGCATAAAATCTCCGCTTGTTGTTGAGGTAACCAATCCATACCAATATCGATGTCGAAACCATCACAACGTTGGGGTCATTCCTAGTATCACCCTGACCGATCACGAACACTCGACCCCTGGCACCATTGCCGTCGTTATTACCCCCATTGTTGTCTCCACTAGTTCTCGTTTCCTTGGTTGTGGTTCTAGTTCTGGTTCAACCGTGGGCAGTGTCTTTTGATGTGACCTTCAGCATCATCTGATAACATCCCTTGTTACCCTGCTGTTGCCGCCGATTCTATAGATCTTGTGATCGTTGTTGTTGGTTCTGGTTTGCAGGACGTGAGTTTCTACCATCTTTGGTTCCATGACCAAGCTTGTTTCCTTATTGACAATGATTGCGTTTGCACTGCTCGCTGTGGTGCAAGTTACATCGTTTGCGCTTAGGGTGGTTTCCCCTGTATCCACCCTGCCCTTGAATACTAAGTGTTGCTGATCAGGACTTTAGTTGTCATCGACCTTTCACTGCTGTGCCTGGGACGGAATCGTAGTCGAACCCTTGCTAGAGGTTCCATCCCACTTTCATCCGTTGTCACTGAGGGTAGCAGAAGTAGTTGAAGTAGTAGTGGTAGTAGTATCGCTGATACGTTGAGGCAGCTTGTTCTGTCCCACTGCCTGGTCTGTGAGACGATGAGCAAGATGAGTAACATCTTGAATAGTAGCAAGTTTAGTCATCTTCACATGGTTTTGAATTTCTGGTACTAAGCCTTTGAGGTACAGCTCAATGCTCTTGATGGGAGGATCCACCATAGTTGGACACAAAATTGCCAGTTTGTTGGATCGTTTCGTGTACGCTTCTATCTCTGACCCCGTCATCTTCATGTTAAAGGACTCCACTTCCAGCTTGTGGATGGTATCATAACTACTGTATTCACGTTTGATAGGTTCCTTAAAATCATTCCATGGGGTGGCATTAGCAGCCGCCAGCCCCAGTATCGTAACTTGCGCGTTCCACCAAGTTTGCGCAGTGCCTTCGAGAACATCAGTGGCATATTTCATCTAACGAGCCTCAGGTCATTCGCACCTTCGAAGACCGATTCGAGTTCCTCGAACTAATGGAGGAGTCCAACAGCTCCTTCAGTGTCGCTGAAAGTAGTAGGACGACAGTCCATAAAAGTCTTGTATGTGCATACAGGTGGCTGAGCGTGTTGACTTGTTGTGTGCGTAAGAGTAATCAAAATTAAGCACAAGGGTTGAGTTACGAGAGTAGGATCTAAAGATCCTAGAGTAAGTGGTGATGGCAGGTTACACCTCCTGCCTCGGCAGCTGCGAGTGCTGCAGTAACTTGTTCAGTGATCGAAGCCGCCAACTGGGCTTGAGTTAGGTTAACGCGTCCACTCATGATCTTGACATCAAGGAGAACATGTGGGTGAGAGGTTCGCGAATAGTGCGAAGAGAGTGAGCACACAAGTATTCTCGAGCAATAACATATAATAGGTTCTGTAATCTGAGCATACCACGAGCAAAGTTCTATGTAATTCTAGCATGTAGGCAATAAACATAAACCTTATTACCTAGGATGTTGAGTCTTGCACGTGGAGCGAAGCGTCATTGTGGATCGTTGAGAGCACTGTTCTGGTTATAGTCTGGTTTTAACAAAATCGTTTTCCCTTTATTAAAACCGAGTTCTCTATAACCAATGGCTCTGATACCAATCTGTCACACCCCCAAAATCCACACGCGGAGTACCACCGCTTGGAGGCGTGACATGACCAGGATCAAGCCACCAATCATATTGAACATAAGTATAAAGTAAAAGTCATTCATCAATACGGTAGGTGTTTCCAAAACCAAATATAAACAAGTGTGTAGCGGAAGCAATAATGTAAAACCCAACATATGTTTAATGTACAAAATGTCATAATGTTTAGCAACACATTCACGATCCATGTCCACAACGACCGTGCTTCCCGTGCAAGCTCCAAAAGTACCTAAGGTCCTGCAAGGCATGTAACAGAGAGTCAACAACTAGTTGAGCGAGTTCACCGTTGGTTATTTAGTTATAATGTTCGTATCGTAAATCGTATGTAATAGCATCGCGGCCCTCTAGGCATGTTTGCGAAGTTTAGTGGGGGTTTCCCATTGTTTTATAGACTAGTTATATTTGTATCGCGGCCCTCCAGGCATGTTTGCGAAGATTAAAGTATAGTTCGCGGCCATTCCAGGCATGTTTGCGAAGATTAAAGTATAGTTCGCGGCCATTCCAGGCATGTTTGCGAAGATTGTTCTAGTATAGTTCGCGGCCATTCCAGGCATGTTTGCGAAGATTGTTCTAGTATAGTTCGCGGCCATTCCAGGCATGTTTGCGAAGATTGTTCTAGTATAGTTCGCGGCCATTCCAGGCATGTTTGCGAAGATTGTTCTAGTATAGTTCGCGGCCATTCCAGGCATGTTTGCGAAGATTGTTCTAGTATATGTATCACCAGTCTAGTAGTATCTACCATTGACCTTCCTCTCCCGAGGTCAATGGTATGTAATTCCGATAACTCTTAAGCGTAAATAATCAATCAACCCATTCCCATCCCCGGGAATCCCATGCCTTGGTAGAAGTGTGAACTCACCTTGTTTTGCTCGGTATACTAAATATGTGCTCATGGTTAGTCAATCACGTCCTAAAGTATGCACGTATACATAATCAGTTTGTGTTCAAGTTGTTCACGTATAAACATGTAGCACGTAATCACAATCATATACAAGATGGTTACACTTAACAGCAGTTAAATATTCCAGTTAATGCTTAACAGAATTAACCCAAGTTCCTGCACAGATCAGCTATTCGGCGAAACACACATGTTGGCGAACACAGATATTGACGAAACACATAAGTTGGCGAAACAAGTTCTGTTTCGTCGTGGTCTTAATTGGCGAAACAGAATTCAATTTCGTCGATTACTCTTGGCGAAACACTTTCTGTTTCGCCGAGAGTTCTGTTTCGTCGGAGGTCAGTTTCGCAGACATCAGATGCAGCAGTTACGAATATACACAAAACCCTAATCATGCTAGCAGCCGTCATCAAAATCAGAAATCATATGAAGGTCAATGTGCATAACGAATCATCATAACTCAACCATCCAAGAATCATTGTCTAGCATAAACCCTAGTTTATGTGTATAGCATATCAAATAACATACAACATCATCACATCAATCCCTATCAAGATACTAACGTAATCAGAATCAGGCCATATAAACAACATTCAGAACCGAACATTCGATTGTATCAAGTTTCGCATATCATTTCTATATCCTACTATATCATATCATACACATCGAAATCTATATCATCACCATCATACTCTCATCACAGCAGTAACACACATCAATCATATGCACCAGCAAGAATCTATATAATACAAAAACATAGAATCGATTAACAAACACACACTAACCGATTCGAGACGAAGGAACAAGGATTTAAATCGTTCGGAAGGGTTCGAGGGTACACAGAGCTGCCGTCAATGGGGAGAGAGTTCTAGGGTTTCAACTTTTGCCAAAGATATGAAAATAGAAGTCGGTTCACGTTAATATTTGCGATTTAACGTTCTGGGCCCGTAATGGGCTTCGGCGGATCTGGGCTCGGCGAAACAGCCTGTTTCGTCGAGAAGGTTGTTGGCGAAACTGAATCAGTTTCGTCGAAATGTACTTGGCGAATCACACTTGTGTTTCGTCGGGCTCTTTCCTATGTTAAGCAGTTTAAGTTTTATAAACAGTACACATGTTATACAATCACACATAACCATGCAATCACAACTATATAGTCAAAGTCAACGTGCATTAAATGCAAATAAAGAATGTCGGAAATTCGAGGAGTTTCGACGCATATAAAAAAGTAAAGCGGTAATTGCAAGTAATAAGGGTTAAATGCGTTAATATTGCGTTTCAAGACCGTTCGGGTGATCTCGTGACTAATCGAAAGCTTATTGGTAAATGTTTAAAGATTCAAGACCCTTAAAAGTCAAGTTTGGGGGTTAAAAGTGCAATAAACGATAGTTAAAACAAGTTTAGAAGGACCAGGGACCAAAATTGCAAAATTTGAAACTTGGTGACCGGATCAGACATTCATGCGGGCCGCGTAGGCCATAAGGCAAGTCTTACGCGGGCCGCGTAAGACTGCCAGGTGCAGAAAAAAGGGACAGATGCCTGTACAGCCTGTTGCACCGCCTTTGCATGGAGGTTTTCGAATCCAGGAGCTCAGCCAACAGATTTTCATGCATAGGGACACTTGGGATTCATCAGGGATCAGTTGTAGACCTTGGTGGAATGATCTTATGAGTTCTAATTTCCTATATAAGCTTCTTGTTTTCTAGTTATTGGTGCTCATTCACAAAATTTATGCAAAACACACTCTCTGGAGCTCTCTGGACTTCAAGCTAGTTTTCTCAAGCTCCTAATTCGTGCTAAGAGCCTTTGTAAGCATTCTTAGCCTTCCTAGTTCATGTTTTATTAGTCTAATGACCAAAAGTCAAAGCCGTCGTAATTAAGCTTTGACTTTGTGATTAATCACTAATGGTCCAGTCATTTTTCGAATTGAAAGTGGCTATGAGTTGGTAATTATGTGGGTAATAAACCCTTAAAAGGGCACCCTCTGATTTCCACTCTAACTTGGTCAATTGTCGGGTCAAACTTAATTATAAAAAGTCAACAGAAAGCTATTTTGCAAATAAACTCATAACTAACAATGTAGAAGTTATGAAACATGTTTAAACACTGAAATAACTTGGTAAATAATGTAAGAACATGTCTAAGCATGTTCAACCTGACAATTTTGAGTTTAGGCTCGGTTCAAAACCGAAAGTCGCAAAAGTAGACTTTTGCTTTGACTTTCAGTTCTGACCCGATTTAGCTTAGTTTAGATATGCTTTAAAGTTCCATTAGAACCAGGTTATAGGTTAGTATAACCCTCTGAGGTTATACAACTTGGTTCCTAATTAATCCGATTCATTTGCATGTTTCCGTTAATTGCTTAAATATTGACCATTATGCCCTTTTGATATTAAAACGAGATTTTTAAAAATGTGAGAGGACAAAAACCTTTATTACTGATTTATAAACATGTCCTAAAAATTTGACATCAGTTTGAGGTCTAAATTAGGAGTTATGCTCAATATCGTAATTTGAAAGCTTTTTATTAATTAAACGGCATTATTAGCATAAAGCCTATTTAAACCCAAATTTTGTCACCAAACTTTTTACCCACTGATGTAATATAATATTTTGGGATTTTTGAAGATTTTTATTTATTTTTAAACTGATCATGGCATAGGGTTCTTGCTTTGATTCGGTAATTGTCGGTTATACCCTTTTTGCTAATAAAATGAGTTTTATATAACATTTTGATACCAAACTTTTTGCTACTGATTTTATATGATAAATAAAATATTTTAGGCCTTCTGGACTGATAAAAATCTCAGCTTTCCTTATACAACCCGAAAATCGCCTAAAACCGACTTTTTACACGTTATAAACGCATAGTATGGATTAAAACTATTTTTAACATATAAGACTTAATATCTACTGATGTTTTAAGTAAGTTTCTATAATTTAACAGTAAGAAAAAGTTTTGAACTCAGATTTACAAACTTGACCTTTAAAGCTTATGTAAAATGACCAAAATGCCCCTATGGCACATAGTTTGGTTATAAATGATAAATTTCACATATGTGCAATACCCTACTGATATGACTTGCAAAAATGAATATTTTTACTGATCATTTTAGACCAGAACCTCAGATTAATATTTAATCTCTTTTATAACCTTTAAAATGACCAAAATACCCCTACGGGGCTTAAATTGACTTTAAATTCGTTTTGGGCATAATGGAAGGTATCCTACTGATATCACAACATATTTAAGGCATATTAACTTGTGAAACCTATATATAACTCATTTGGTTACCCGTTATGCATTTTTCGCGTTTGGTACGGTTTATGTGACTAGTTTGCATAAATTGACCGAAACGGGTCAAACTTTATCATTTTTACCTCAAAATCCAGAATGTGTTTAGTTTACCCATATTATACAAGTCCCCATACTTGTAGGGTCTAAATCACATTCTAATCCGGTCTACGCTTAATCTTGCGTTTTGAACCGTATAACTTTCTTTAAAACTAACCGGTCTAAGTTTAAACTTAAGTAAGACCCGTTAGGAATCTAATAGGTTATTAAAACCTTCATTCCAGATTTAGGAGCCCAGTAAAAGATATTTGCACTTGCTGATTGTATACGGCTGAGATAAATTTGAATATTTTGCTCAGGTAAATACTTTTAACTTACTTTCCCTTATACGGGCTTGGGGTACGGTATATAAAATACCGCTTGGTCGTGTATTCAATTTTTAATCATATGAAGGTTAATTCATTGAGATAACCCGTTTAATCTGTTTTGTTTGTTAAAGCTTTTGGGGGGTTAATGACCATGTCCTGGATATCCCCGGCTCATTCATTGAAATGGTCACGACTTAAGCACGGGGTGTAGGCATACACCTGACGGTGCGTATGTAAAATGATATACCTGCCTGTTCGAGAATAACTCGCCGTAGGTTATATTAGTGGTGTGTCTATTAATCTTTAACCCGGTATTCAACCCGGGCTACTGAACGTATAAATAAAACATACCATTCTGTTTATTAATCTGCCATTATATATTAAAGAAAATCTTAAGGGCAAAACCTAGTCCATGTGTCATAATGAGACAGGACCATGATGATAGTTCCTTTTAAGATTCAAATCCTTGTTAACATCTGAAAACATGTTAACACTCCTGGCAAATGTGATTCGATAAAATCACATAAGTCATCCTTATATTGGATCCTTCCAAATTCCTTTCTTTTTATTTAAACATCCATTTGTGATGTAGGGCCTACGGACCATATTCATTGTCATATAAGACAAAAGACAGTTGTAGTCTACGACTCCCTGTCAAGAAAAGGTGATGAACTATGATTCAAGCCTTAATGCCTCGATCCTATAAGATCATGGCTTGTAATTTAAAATTTGTCCTTATGACTTAGGCTTTTGTGCCATTATAATATATTAATAAATTATAACTGAGGATAGTTATAATGAAAAATCCTGAATGAAAATACTTAATAAATTAACCAATGTGGTTTATTAATACCATGGTTAATAAATTATCAAGATGACAATTCTGTGACAGATCTCTAAATAAATCATTGTCATCATTTTATGTAGCAGTCAAGCTACATGGCTGGGTCAGACGAAGTCAACAGTCACCCGAGGGAGAATCATGACACTTCTAGAGTTAATGCAGCGGGCGCGGAATTGCAGGCATTAATAGATAATGCCGTTACTCGAGCCCTTGATAGATAATTTAATGAATCGAGTGGGACTCGCGTTAGAACTCAGTCAGTACCACATTCAAAACCACCCTCCAAGACTCATACAGCTCGCAAGAGTGATTCTCATCACTCATCGAATCAGAGGAGTGTTCCATCTAAGAAAGTAGTGCTCAATCAAGAGCCACGTATTAAGGGCTGTTCTTATAAGTATTTTGTCTCCTGCAAGCCTAGAGACTTTACAGGGGAGAAAGGAGCCATCGATTGTATGATGTGGCTCGACAAGATGGACACTGTGGTTGACATTAGCGGTTGTGTAGAGCAAGATATTGTGAAGTTTGTGTCACAATCGTTTAAAGGAGAAGCTCTAGCTTGGTGGAGGTCATTGATCCAAGCTACTGGGAAGATCCCGTTGTATAATCTGACATGGGATCAGTTTGTTGCTTTGATCAAAGAGAATTTATGTCCTCAACATGAAGTTGAGAAGATCGAGACTGACTTTCTGACATTGGTTATGAAGAATTTAGACTGCCAGGCATACCTTACCAGTTTCAATACCATGTCTAGATTGGTTCCTTACTTAGTGACACCGGAACCAAAACCTATAGCCCGTTTCATTGGGGGTTTAGCCCCGGAGATCAAAGCTAGTGTGAAAGTGTCTCGACCTACTACCTTTAGGTCAGTAGCTGATTTGTCATTATCTCTTACCCTTGATACGGTCAGGCAGAGATCGCTTAGGAATTCTGATGCGGGGAAGAGGAAGCGTGAGGATGATAACTCTCACCATTCAGATAAGAAGCATAAGGGGAACTCTGATCACAAGAAGAGTTCGGGATTTAAGAAGGATGACTAACAATCGGGTGAGAAGCCCAAATGCAAGACTTGCAAGAAACGCCATATGGGAAAGTGCAGATATGAATCAAAGTCCCAATCGTAGCCTAGGGCATGTGGGATTTGTAAGACTAGTGAGCATAAGACGTTGGACTGTAAGAATATAAAGGATGCAACTTGTTACAACTGTAACGATAAGGGACATATCAAGTCTAACTGCCCAAAGTATGCCAAGAAACCTGAAGAAGGTAAAAAGACCAATGCTCGGATCTTTCAGACGAATGCTCAAGAAGCAATCCAGAATGACAACGTGATAACATGTACCTTTCTTATCAATGATGTTTATGCAAGGGTATTATTTGATTCGGGTGCAGATAAGTCGTTTGTTGATGATAAGTTTTGTAAGTTGTTAAATCTGCCTGTTAAAACCCTAAGCATAAAATATGAAGTAGAATTGGCCGACGGTACCATAGAAACTGCTTCAACTGTGTTAGATGGATGTTTTATATCCATTAGGAACCACTCTTTTCCGTTATCTTTGCTTCCTTTGAAATTAGCTGGTTTCGATATAGTAATTGGCATGGACTGGTTATCTCATAACCAAGCCCAGATTGTTTGTGACAAGAAACAAGTGGTTATCAAAACTCCGTATGGTGAGCCACTCACAATACAAGGAGATACTCAGTATGGGTTGCCTAAGCAAGCGTCTATGCTTAAGGCGTCAAGGTGTTTGA